>CM062819.1:328893456-329493456 GCA_031772625.1 Pinus tabuliformis
ATGAAATCCAAAACAGCATCAAAAACCCCCTGAACCAGTGGCCATGGTAGTCGGCGTGGGATGATGAGGGCCTCGGTCAAAGTGCACTAACCGAGGCCCATGGAGACTGTGTAGGAGGTCAAAATAGCCCCTGGGAGCCCTGGATCGGGAAAAGGAGGCGATTTTGATGCGTTATTAGCGCCATCGCTAGGAAAACAGGGTCGAAATGGGGGAGCCTTAAGCACTCAGTCACGTTGGGAGCCAGAGGATCGCGGGCGGAAAAAGGTAAAAAAAAAACGCCAATGTACGATGGTGGGACCCATGGCCTGGAAACCGGCGGTTTGATCGGGCCACCCTCAAACGGTAAGAGGTTTTGGAGAAAACGCAGCAATCACAATCAGCGATCGACACGTGGTAGTGGAGGTGAGATAAAAACCGCTGTGATCACATGTTATCGGTCGAGCAAGTCAACCACGCTCAACGTGCATATGACATTGGATCTGGAGGAGCCCAGATCGGACGGCTGAGATTGTGCCCGATGAAAGAAGCAGAATCGACAAGGAAATAAGCCGCGATTTAAAGGGATTTGGAATCCATTTGACCGCCATGGTGGTGAAAGAACGTATCCATGACATAACCGAAGAAACGAGCCGACGAAGCATGTTGGCACCAGTTAGATGGGGACACGTGGCACTCCCTGAGTGCTCATGCTGACGTCGAACAGGGAACACCAAGCACAGCTGCAAAAGGTAAATCGATGCAGGTGGGAGAGGAACCGAACAGGTGTAGGGGTTGAATGGTTAAAGCCATGAATGGAGATAGTCGAAAGGAGTTGGAGGATTTGGAGAAGAATCCAAGTGACCGAGAGAGATAGTGAATAGTGAACCCCGAGAGGAGGACTGAAAACAGAGAACAATAAAGCCAAGCAGAGGAGACAGAGGGTTGATCTGACCACAGGCATCATCGAGGACCAGAGAACTTGAAGATTCAAGCCTTCCCCTAGAGGAATCTATCCGGACTAAGCGTCACATTTGTCTTTCCACTGTAGACCAAGGGTCACAAGGCTGGTAGGAAGGAAAGGAGTCTGTGAACTTTGAGTGGCTTGGGGAATCCAAGAACCACCCTGCCAAGAAAAATCTGCTTCAGGAGAACTCATATTGAGTCCCTGTATTGTAATTTCTCTGCTATAAGACGCAATAAAACAAGGCCACCACTGAAGCTAGACCGGAGACGTTGCCCTGGGGAATAGGGTGAACTCTTTATTAAAATTGTTGGTGTCTTTGTGTTGCTTACTGTATTTCTCTGCTATCTTTCAATTTAAAATGTCTGTGTATTGGCAATCTGATCGATCTGTTGTTTCAATAACACAGAACACACACACCAGCACATGAGTCTGTAATACCTTTTGTTTAATAAATCTTCAATTGAGGTCACTCATAGGGTGATTATCAGATCAAGTGGTATCAGAGCTCTAGGCTGTAAGGTTAGACAAGCTTATGTTGGTTTAGCTGTGAATGATCACTAGATCAAAGCTCAAATTAGGAGAAGGAGAGTTGGTGGAAACTAATCCTGAAATTGGGAGAGTCTATTCTCGAAAGACAATGTCAGAAGAAGGTTCTATAGGGCCAGACCCTCAATTCATAGAAAGTTTCCTAGCTATAAAGTCTATGGTAGAAGAAATGTATAGGGACTTTAGAAAGCATAAGGATGAAGATTCATCAGGCTCTAAACAAGATAAAGAAGAAGATGAGTCTCATTCCCATGACCACTCAAAAGGAAAGGGAAAAGAAGAAAGCTTTCCTACACCTCCTAGTAGCCCTGTGCATAATAAGAAAGCATCCTTGATTAAACTGGATGTCAAATTTGATTTGCCTATATATGATGGAGAGCTAAATGCTGAAAAGTTGGACAATTGGATTAGAAAAATTGATGTGTATTGCAGAGTACAGAACATAGACTCAGACAAGAGTAAGATTTAGCTGGCAAGCCTACGCCTAAGAGGCACTGCCTTGGCTTGGTGGGAAGGCAGAACCCAAGCTGATATGAGGAAGCATGGTAAGACCATCTCTGTCTAGAGTGAATTTGTTGCTGCCATAAAAAAGTAGTTCTATCCATTGGCCTACATGCAACAAGACATGATGAGTTGGCAAACTCTTCGGCAGTTGAAGGGGAAAAGTGTGCAAGGGTATACTCAATAATTCAGAAAGAGATCATTGATGTTGGGTATCTCATTAGACTCACCAGAAACTCTTTTGAAGTACATTGGTGGTCTACATAGCTACATGAGGCATACCATCCTCATGTTTAATCCCACTAGTATAGATGAGGTATCTGTACAAGCTACTCATCTAGAAGCTAGAGGAAAGAATGGACATCCAGAAGTTGGGGGACCATCCCAACCCACTGTAAGCAAGAGAAAGGACAAAAGAAAGTAGAAGTGGAAAGCAAGGAAGGCTAACACTGCACAAAAAGGCAAAGCTTCATGCACTCACTGTAAAAAGGAGGGGCATGATGATGAGCATTGTTGGATTCTGCATCTAGAGCTGAGACCTAAGAAGTCCGAGGGAAAGAAGAAGAAGACTGTTGCAGCTATTCAGAGAGATTTGGGATCAGACTCGGGAGATGAAACAATCATTGCAGCCACAGGTATAAAAGGTAAGAATTCTGAAGCATCTACTAGTAATTTTGCTCAATCTGTTATTGATGAAGAACATGAGAGAAAAAGACATGAGCTTTTCCATATTCGAGTTGTTTCCAAAAATCAAAATATTGATACTTTGTTTGATAGTGGCTCACAAGTAAATCTAATTTCTGAAGCAATTGTAAAGAAATTGGGATTAACAGCTACACCTCATAAGAAACCATACCCATTAGGATGGTTGAATGATAAAGCATAACTACAAGTGACTAAACAGTGCAAACTCAATTTTTCTTTTGGGTCAGCATTTGTAGATGAGGTTGAGTTAGATGTAATTCCTTTGGATATATGTGGAATTGCTTTAGGAAGTCCTTACTTGTATGATAGAAAGGTTATTTTTTATAGAGCTAAGAACAAGTATCTACTTGTCAGAGATGGAATCGAATACTTTGTAAGAGCTCACAAGCTCAAGAATAATTACACTCTCATAAACTCAGGACAGATGAAAAGAATGGTAAATTCATGCAAACAGTTCTTACTGATGATTGTAAAGGAAAAGACACCTGATAAGACCAAAATATTTGAGGGTTGTAATGCTGATCAGCAAGCTGATATAGAAAAGATTGTTTCAGAGTATGATGCCTTATTTCAAGAACCTAAAGGTCTGCCACCCAAAAATGGAATAGGACATGATATTATTTTGCAGCAAGATGTTCCTTTGCCTAACATTGGGATGTACAGGTTGTCTGCTTTAGAGAATGCTGAAATCAAGAAGCAGGTGGAGGAGTTTCTCGAGAAAGGGTTCATCAGGCCTAGCACATCACCATGTGGGTCACCAATCATCTTGGTGAGAAAGAAAGATGGCTCATGGAGAATGTGCATTGATTACTGAGCACTGAATAAGATAACAATAAAAAATCGTTATCCCCTTCCTCGCATAGATGATTTTTTAGATCAATTGAAGGAAGCTATTTATTTCACCAAGCTGGATTTGCACAGTGGATACCGTCAGGTTAGAGTTGCAGAGCAATATGCATGGAAGACTGCTTTCAAAACAAAGCAGGGATTGTATGAATGGCTGGTTATGCCTTTTGGCTTGACCAATGCCCCAGCTACTTTAATGAGATTAACGAATGATGTACTCAAACCTTTTCTTGATGATTTTGTTATTGTGTATCTGGATGACATTCTGATTTTTAGTAAAATGTGGGAAGAACATTTAAAGCATGCTAAGTAGACATTAGATGTTTTGAAAAGAGAAAAGCTTTATGTTAAACTCTCCAAATGTGAATTTTTCAAAACCTCTCTAAATTATTTGGGTCATATAGTAGGGGGAGGTGAATTGAAAAAAGATCCCTCTAAAGTGGTAATCATCATAAACTAGCCTAAACCCAAGTCTGCTACAGAAGTGAGAAGCTTCTTAGGAGCATCACAGTATTGGAGGAAGTTCATTTCAAGCTTTTCCTCAATTGCTTCTCCCTTACATGCTTTGACAGGATTGAACAAGGTGTTTCAGTGGGGAGGCAAACAGCAGAAAGCCTTCGACACCTTAAAAGAAAAGATTAGTACAGCACCTGTACTAGCACTGCCAAATCTACAAAGACCATTTGAAATCCAAACAGGTGCCAGTGACTATGCCATGGAAGCAGTGTTGACACAGCACGGTAAACCCATATGTTATCATTCTGAGACTTTTAATCCTATAGTAGTTAACTATCCTACATATGATAAAGAATTGTATGCATTAGTTCAGAGTGTGAAAAAGTGGAAACATTACTTAATGGGCAAGGAAATAGTAATACATACTGATCATCAACCACTTCAATACCTACACTCCCAGACTAAATTACAACAATCAAGACATTACAGATGGATGGGGTTTCTACAACAGTTTCATTTAGTCATCAGATATAAAAAGGGCATAGATAACAAGGTTGCAGATATGTTATCTAGACCCATTATAAATGCATCTACCATACTTAAGCATAACTCTGTGCTGCATGAAAGCTACATAGAACAGTATGCTCAGGATATGGACTTTAAAGATGTATATGCAACTTTGAGTCAAGGCAAAAGAGTAGAAGAATTGGACTATCATGTGAAGGACCGACTCTTATATCATTGTGGGAAACTCTGCATTCCACAAACTGAGAGAGCAAAGACAACTAGGGAAGCAGACACTTCTCTAATATCAGGTCACTTTGGGGTAAGTAAAACAATTGCACAGCTGAAAAGGTTCTGCTATTGGTCGAAAATGAGTGAGACAGTTTCTAGATATGTAAAGGCGTGTGCCATGTGTGCTAAAAGCAAGCCCAACAATATAAAACTAGGCTTATACACTCCCTTGCTAGTTCCTTCTCACCCTTGGGAAAGCATTTCCATGGATTTTGTTGGAGGACTGCCTAAATCTAGGAAAGGTCATGATTATTTATATGTTGTTGTGGATAGGTTCAGTAAAATGTGTATTTTAATACCCTGTAGTAAACATATTACAGCTGAACAAACTGCAAAATTATTCTTTGAACATGTTTGGGTTCATTTTGGATTACCCACTTCTATTGTATCTAATCGAGGCACTCGATTTGTGGGGAAGTTTTGGTCCAGTCTGTGGGAACTAATGGACACCAAATGAAAGAAAATCACAGCTTTTCATCCACAAACAGATGGCCAGACAGAAGTAGTTAACAGGACAATGATCTAGTTATTGAGAGGATATTGCAGCAAACACCCTAAGCTATGGGATGAGCACTTGTGCTATGTGCAGCATGCTTACAATAGAGCCAAACACTCTTCTACACAGAGATCTCCTTTTGAGACCTGTTTTGGTTTCATACCAAGGTCTCCTTTGGATTTTGTCTTTGGTAAAGATACCATGGTTGATAGACACAGTGATGTTGACAAGGCAACTAGGTTCATTGAACAGATCCAGGAGATCCACCAGGCAGTACAGGAATAGCTGGAAAAGAGCCAGGCCAAGTACAAGGCTAGGCATGATAAGCATCGAATGGAGCATAGTTTTCAAGTTGGAGACCAAGTCTCGTTGTATATCACCAAGGACAGAATGCAAGGTGAAGGTAAAAAGCTAAAACCTATCAGGTATGGACCCTTCAGGATACTTGAGAAGATTGGTGAGAATTATTTTTGCCTTGATCTGATAGCTTACATGCACATCTACTCAGTCATGAATGCAGACTGCTTGAGGTTGTTTGAACCTTCAATGATTGAGGACCCTGAAGAGCAGAGTCAATTACCTTCTGTTGATGACCTGCTACCTGAATATCTTAATGAGTTGTAGGAAGACACAGTGTTGGATAGGAAGGTGAGGACAACATGCAGTAGACAGGTGGAATACCTCAGAATTGGGCTTAAAGGTTCGAAACCGAGCAGCGGGAAGTGGATTGAGATTGGACAAGTGAGACAACAGTTTCCTCACTTAGTCGATGCTTGAAGAAAACCAACTTTTGGTGGTCCAAAAGCTTTTTTAGTAGGAAGGCCGTGATCCGAATCGGATCCACAAAAGACTGTCAAGAACCTTGACTGTATCGAGCTGAAAAAAGTCTCTAATGAAATCCAAAACAACATCAAAAACCCCCTGAACCAGTGGTCATTGCAGCCGGTGCATAACGACGAGGACCTCGGTCAAAGTGCGTTGACCGAGGCCCATGGAGACTGCGCAGGAGGTCAAAATAGCCCCTAGGAGCCTCGGATCAAGAAAAGGAGGTGATTTTGATGCGCGATTAGTGCCAGCGCTAGGCAAACAGGGCTAAAATGGGGAGCCTTAAGCACTCGGTCACATTGGGAGCTAGAGGACCGCGGCTAGAAAAAGGTAAAAAATAAAATGCCAATGTACGACGGTGGGACCCACGGCCTGGAAACCGGCGATTTGATCGGGGCGCCCTCGAACAGTAAGAGGTTTTGGAGCGATCACAATCAGCGATCCACGTGTGGCAGCAGAGGTGAGAGAAAAACCGCCATGATCATGTGTTATCGGTCAAGCAAGTCAACCGCGCTTGATGTGCATATGACGTTGGATCTGGAGGAGCCCAGATCAGATGGCTAAGATTGCGCCCAATGAAAGAAGCGGAATTGACAGGGAAATAAGCTGCGATTTAAAGGGATTTGGAATCCATTTGACTGCCACAATGGAGAAAGAATGTATCCACAACATAAATTAAGAAACAAGCTAACGAAGCATGATGGCACCAGTTAGATGGGGACACGTGGCACTCCTTAAGCACTCATGCTGACGCCGAACAGGGAATGCCAAGCACAGCTACAGAAGGTAAATCGATGCAGGGGGGAGAGGAACCGAATAGGCGTAGGGGTTGAATGGTTAAAGCCATGAACAGAGACAGTCTAAAGGAGTTGGAGGATTTGGAGAAGAATCCAAGTGACCAAGAGAGACAGTGAATAGTGAACCCCGAGAGGAGGACTGAATACAGAGAATAGTAAAGCCAAGCAGAGGAGACAGAGGGCCGAGCTGACCACAGGCAGCATCGAGCACCAGAGAGCTTGAAGGTTCAAGCCTTCCCATAGAGGAATCTATCCGGACTGAGCATCACATTTGGCTCTTTCCACTGTAGACCAAGGGTCACAGGGCTGGTAGGAAGGAAAGGAGTCTGTGAACTCTGAGTGGCTTGGGGAATCCAAGAACCACCTTGCCAAGCAAAATCTGCTTCAGGAGAACTCATATTGAGTCCTTGTATTGTAATTTCTCTGCTATAAGACGCAATAAAACAAGGCCACCACTGAATCTACACCAGAAATGTAGCCCTGGGGAATAAGGTGAACTCCTTATTAAAACTATTTGTGTCTTTGTGTTGCTTACTGTATTTCTCTGTTGTCTTTCCATATAAAATGTCTATGTATTGGTAATCTGATCAATCTGTTGTTTGAATAACACAAAACACACACACCAGCACATGAGTCTGTAATACCTTTTGTTTAATAAATCTTCAACTGAGGTCACTCATAGGGTGATTATCAGATCAGATGATCTTTAGATCAATCCTACACCTCTCAATGAGAGAGATCCAAGAAAAATATCAGTTGCCATTAATAAGATGACCCACATGGAGTTTGGCCCTAGTTGCCAATTTTAACACTCCCTCTCAACTAGGGAGAACTTCGTCCGTTGATCCATTTGCCCGATTGTACTATCTATGCCATCAATGCCTTGCACTACTTTTCTCTTCTCCGCTGAACCTTAAAGAATAACAATTGATCGAGAATGTTTCATACCATTATTTACTGACCCGAAGTTAGTTTCATATGAGGAGAGTGTGTCATATCACTCTTACTAACTCAAAGTCAGTTTTATGGATCCCAGATCAATATCACAAGAGAGTGTCTCAAACCACTCATACTAATCCCATATCAATTTCATTAATCCCAAACCAATGGAGGTCATCATAGCATAGGGAGTGTGGTAGATACAATGATGCATCCATCGATAATACTACTATGGTCCCTAACCCCATTTCCCTGCTCATTGATCAGATGAGAGGTACTTCCCATGAGTCCTAGACTACATGGGTAGGATGCCTCGACAGGAGAACTAATCATCCTATCCCACAGTCACCATGGGAGAACTAATCATCCCAGCCCATAGGAGAACTAATCATCCTATTCCACAGTCACCATGGGGTGTCACAAGGAAGGTTGAGCCATTCACCCTGTACACAACACACCACAAGGGGAGGGTGAGTCAACCTATGGTCGCGCGTTGCTCCAGTAAGTACCCCAAGCCCCCTAGAGCTCTCAGATCTCAATGCATGCAATATATAGGACCCTTATAAGAAGGTCTCTCAATGACTCTAAGTCGTTTGGGAAAGTCACAAATTTGACCTTTCCCTAGGGTTTTGAAAAAATGTCTGTGACCTGTACATCAGTCTCAATGTGATGGAGCCTCTCGCTCATCAACTTAGCATATCCCAGATAAGGTAGTATCTGATGTCTATTTGTTGGAGCAATCATCGAATACGGGATTCCTCAACAATCGAATCCCACCTGGTTGTCACAGAGAATCACATTGGTATTCATCATGTGTACAAACGACTCACTAAAAGGCTTCCACAACTAGGCAGCTTCAAACAAGATCATACTCGTAGCTATGTATTCAGTCTCAATGGTGCTTATAGCAACCAACTTCTGCTTCCTACTCATCCATGATATCAAAGTAGAATCCAAAAAGAACTAGCACTCAAAAGTTCTCTTGTGATCCTCCACACTGCTTGCCCAGTCAGCATTCGAATAATCATGCAACTTCACATTTCTGGTAGTGTATCTCAATCCATGAGAGATTGTGCCCCGAAGATATCTCAGAAGGTTCTTGGAACCAATCTAGCAAGGCTCAACCATATATGAGCTCATCATGCTAACTGCAAAACATATGTCTGGACGGAAGTTCACCAAGAACATCAATGCGAATGAGTTTATGAAACTCAGATGCATTTCCCAAATATGGTCCGACATCATCACCATATAA
Organism: Pinus tabuliformis; assembly: GCA_031772625.1. Taxonomy (NCBI): domain Eukaryota; kingdom Viridiplantae; phylum Streptophyta; class Pinopsida; order Pinales; family Pinaceae; genus Pinus; species Pinus tabuliformis. Next base: position 328,902,561 of record CM062819.1, read on the forward strand.
CTTCTGAAAGTTAAGATCCTCGAGGTAGTCATGGGCTTGCAGTTTAGCATTCCACATCCGTAATCCAACTCTCTCTTACTTCTAAAGTGAGAGGGTCAGCACCTATTAGAAATACATCATTCTTAGAAGGTTCCAGTATGAGAGGTCTATCATCCACAACCTTCAAACAATGGTTTGGATCGACTTCACTCTTAGTGAATCTCAACTTCATTTGAAAGCTATCAATCCTCTCATACTATGCCCAGGGTGTTTTGCTTCAAGTCACAGAGGGCTTTCTTCCACCTGTATACATGATATTCCCGATCATGAACCTCAAACTCCTTTGGTTGTTTCAAACTTGTGGACCTGCTACATGATGGGAATGGTCCCCTTGTAGGATTTTCCTTTGGTACATCTCAGACATGTACCTTCATGCTCTTCTTGAATTCAGGCATCCCTATCACCATTTGAATCACATCGGGTGGGGCCCCATAAGTAGAACTCTGGTGTTATAGATGAGATGTGTCAATTTCATGATCCTCAATGGACCATCCTGCAACTTGATACAAATTTCCAACCCTGAACCCATGAGAAAAAAGCATCTTTTGAAAATTCTATTTTCAAACACGTACCTTTCCATTGATGAATGCCACCCTGAAACCTTTGACTTCCATTACCAAAATGGACACCAAGTTCTTCTTGCGATCAGGTACATAAAAGAGATTTTGTGAATGAATCGAGTTACCCTCATTCAATTGAGGGGTAACACCCTTTCCAGGATAGGTGGCATCATCTTCAAGTATAATCCCACGAATGTTTCCATCTCTACCAAATGAGAGAGAGCACCCTTCTATTCGATGGAGTGCCTTGAAGCACTACAATCAATAAGTCAGATTCCCAAAGAATCTGAAGGAGAGGGCTAGTACAAGATAACACTTCTTTATCTTATCAAAAACAACATTTGATTCTTCATATCTAGGGTTCCTTGCTTGTCTAAAGAGTCGGTTCTTTTCTTGATGACCTGCATTACCTGTCATTCCTCTAATCATTGAAGATGTCCTTGGAATGATTGTTATAATCATCAATTTATGTGTCCCTGCCATTCCGACACTCCTTCACATAATGGCCAAACAAGTTATATGTCTTTCTTTCCACCCTTAGATCCAGACTTTCCAATGAAGTGATCTTTAGGTAGGCCATCATAAGCTTCTGCTGTGCCATTCTGATAATGTTCTCTACTTCAATTTCACCCTTGGTGAATTTGAAGAGGGATGAGGAATCCATTGATCCTTTTGTCCTTTCCCAACTATCTTTGGTGATTGCTCTTTCACTCTTTCTTGGGCATTGTCTTCACCACAGCTTTAGGTATGTTCTATGCTTGAGAAATTTATTTCAATTTTCACATTTAGCTTAATATCTTTTTCTAAATTAGCAATCACATAAACATTGAAGTAAACTGCAGATAGAACATAAATATAAATCGTAGAAGAGAAGCCAAGACAAGAGAACACCAGATGTGGCGCTAGCCAAGGACAAACCCCAATGTGGGGAACCCTTCATCAATTCTTCTTATATGATCTTCAATAGTTCAGTAGAGAGAGAGATAGTACATATACATCAGAAGTCAACATTTTGACTTATCAAAATAAGAGCAGAGATCTTCTCTAAGAAGATGTCACATGAGGTAGTTGATCTGAACTTAGGTGAAGGCAGACTGCTTCAACAGATCCTCTAAGGTGACTCCATCACCATACTGCACCTCACTGTGCTGCACCTCATCATCATGTTGCACCCGTCACTGTGTTGCACCCATTCACTGAGCTGCTCTTGTCACTGAGATGCAACCAGTCATGGTTGTACCCATCATGGTGCACTATGCTGCACCACTCACAGTTGTACCCATACATGTTGTTGTACATACTGCCTCCACTATGCTGCAATCATTACAGTTGTACCTATACATGTTGTTGTACATACTGTCATCATGTTGTTGCACTAACTGTCACCTATAGTCAACTAAAAGAGCTTTTTCCCTTAACTTAAAACTTCCCACATCAAACTCAGCCTAGATGTAGCATTTAACAACCCTCCACGCAGTCACTAAGAAACCCTTGCTATGATGCTATGGCCTATGGCCTAGCACATAGCAAATCTGAAGTAAATGTCCTCAAAACAATCACATAAACATCATTAGCACAACAACACTAAGGAGTAGACTTCAACGCTTACCTTTACTGTATAAGTATGGCTTATCAAACAGTCCTTAAGGCATGTCTATATTAGCTTCCTTTATCACACAATCACTTACAACAAACATGCATCTTAATGTTGTGATAAGACATTTCCTTGTTGCATTATAGGGCTACCTTTGTTGCTTCATTGACAGTGGATGAATACTCCCTTAGGACTGTGCACAAGGGCTGCTTCAGGCAGTGTATTAGGGCCTTCATTAACAACATATTAAGGCTCCTTCTGGACTGCGTATAAGTATCTCTTGGACAGCGTATTAAGACCTTTCCTAACTACGGATTAGGGGCTTCATTTAGGTCCTATATTAGCTGTGTATAGGATCTCCTCTTAGCTGTGTATTAGGGCCTAGTTGCTACAGAATAGGATCATTGTTTAGCTGTGAATAAGGGCTCAACGGATTGCGGATTAGGGTACCTTAGGACAACGTATAAGGGCCTCTTTAACAGTGAATTAGGGCCACCCTTAATTGAAGATAGAGCTCCCTCCTTGACTGGGTAGAGCCTTCTCTTTTGACTATGCCTTGATCTTGTATAGAACAGTGGTTAGGGCATCTCCCTTTAGGTCAGTGTTTATACTTCTTCTCTCCTCCATGACAGCATTAAGGTTTCTCTCAGAATGTGGATTAGGGCATGGAATATTCCCTTTGACTGCATCTAGATGTTCCTCCTTTGACTATGGCCAGATTGCTGCTAAGGCATCCTCCTTACTGTGGCTAGGGGATCATAAGACTTAGCCTAACGTATACTCTTAGGATCTCTCCTCCCACAAAAACCCAAATACAAGTGGAGAGAAAGAGATCACAAGAAGAGTGTGTGCAAATGACTTGGAAGCCACCCCTTTTTATACTTAAACATTGAGCACAAGTGGGGTTTATTTGGTTGCTGGCCGACCTTGACGAATGGTCTTATAACACAAATAAATTCATAACTCTATGAATACTTATCGGAATCAGATGATCTTTAGATCAATCCTGCACCTCTCAATGAGAGTGATCTAAGAAAATATCAGTTGCCATTAATAAGATGACCCACATGGAGTTTTCCCTAGTTTCCAATTTTAACAACCTAACATCAATATTTTCTATTATGTTGGATTATCAACTTTGCTATGTGGATGTGAGAGTTGGCACATTGGAATCTCACAAACATAATAATTAGACATTAAGAGGGTTCTTAATTTAACTTCATCACTTGTTAAATATGGACTACGTAGGAATATGTGTAAAATTCTCACCATTCAATTTTCCATGCATCTAACTAAGAAGCTTTTAATATGTAGAGATCACTTATTTATATTAGATGTTGGCTATATTTTACCATCATCTATCTCTACTCTTATCCTAAGGTATTTAAAAGAGGTATCCATAAAGAGATTATAAAAAATGTTCACTGATAATATATTATGTACCAAGTTGTCTTTAGTGAGACATTTTGGAAGCTTTTCCGGTGGGTTTTTCCAGTCTAATTTCTCTAAAATCCGACAAGAATTTATTGAAATCACAAGTTTGATGGGTAACCCCTACGCAATCGAAGTGCCCTAGGGGTTTTCCAGGGTGATGAATCTATATATAAAATAAAAAAACCAGTTTAAATAACACAAATCAAGATTTCACCTCAAATTTTTTTGCTGGATTTCGACATTGGAAAGTCCAAAAAGTTGCACTAAAGGAAACTCCATTATGTACACTTAGATTTCAGCATGAAGGTTGATTTCTTCTCAATTTTATCACATTATTGTTACTCTTATATCTAATTTAAGAATTAATATGACATCATTCCAAGTTATTTTAGGAGCCAACTCTTTGATTGTGGATGTTTGAGGTTCTCATCAACATATGATTGAGAATTTCATCTTTGATATACATATATAATGTAATATGAAACTCAAATTTGGAAAATATATGATAAATATTATTTTTTATTTAGAGATCTTCATAATTTTAGACTTTGTATTTATGGTTGAGATAAGAATATGGTTTCTTTTTTCATTGGAATACCTTCTCAATTCAAAAGAGGTAGTCTCATTCAAAGCTTTTTCTCTTATTAAATTATCTTAGAAAGAAAGCCTGGATTTTGTTAACCATATTATCACTTAATAAGTAAATTTTATTTACACACAAACTCATTATAAGATATCTTTGATTTTGTTAACCATCCTATCACTTAATAAGTAAATTATATTTACAACACAAACTCATTATAATGTATCTTTCATTTTTTTTTTTTAGATCTACATTTTATTTAAAACACAAATTCATTATAATGTATCTTTTTATTTTTTTATAAATCTCAAATGTTAAGAAAGTTCACTCTTTTTCAAAAGCAAGCACTGAAACTCAACCTTGTAACTTTTGTATTTTTCTTTTTCTCTCTTCTTTTTCTACATCCTCTCAAGTCAAATTTTATCTCCCACTTTTTGAAGCCTTTTTAATCCCTATAAAACTTACTTTTTAATTTATAGTTCTAGTAAAAATAACATTAAATTTTATTTGTGCTACATTTTTTTTAGTATAGTTTCAATATTGTTTTTCCTAAAAAACAATGGAAATTCAGGCATGCTTTAGATAAATTAGGCAAAAAAAAATTTTGGAAATCTAAGTTACAACTGTCAAACTTCAAAATTTTAGATTACTTGTGGTTTTTGATGGTACTGAATCTATTTCCACCATCATAATAAAATTTAAATACTATAACATATTTGAATTCAACTAATTTTTGGTGATACAAGTATTGCTAGGCCCTTGTTTTTAATAATCATACATATAAAACTAAATTATTTGTAAAATAATAAAGACACCAAATCATAAAATTGAATTTAAAATACAGACACATATTCTTATACTAACATCATTCTACTTCAATACTGTCCTCTTCTGACCACAATAAATCTCATATTTTTTTTTGTAAAATGGACGCATCAGGGTTAGAGATGAACTCGGAGACCTATTTAAGCCAAGCACTAGATCTATATCAAGCCATATACCAGGTGAAGGAGCCTTGTGAAAACACAGCATCACTTAATTTATCTTTTGATATTAATAGAAAAGTTCAAATGACTTCAAAATTCTACCTCATGAAATTCTTATACTTTTCAAATCTTGCAGTCAAGGTCACAAAGTTCACGAGATAGAGAATGTCTGTTTCTGTGAGCCAACGCCAACTTGATCTCAACACCTGGAGCAAAAGCAGCCCCTGTCCGTAGACAAGCACCCACATTTGGGAGTTTTACAAGCCGCACATTTGGAGCAAAAGCACCACCTGTCGGTAGGCGGACAGGCACAACCGGAGGTTTTACAACCCACGCATTTAAGCAGAAACTGGTGAGTTCTCCTCCTCCATCGTCTGTGCTTCTGTAAAATACATTTAATTGTCTTTGACCAGAAGCAACATCCATGGTTGGTTTTAGAGATTTTCGGTTTATTTTCCTGGCAACAAAAAGCACTGGTGTTCTGATGTGAATTGTCAGGCTCGCAACTCGAAGGCACCAATAATGCCATCGTGACCTCGACAGGACAACCCAGAGCCTCTTGCAATGCATTGGAAATGCTTACCTTTAGTCTTTCAGTCTCCAGCTTCTGTTGGTCATGTCTAATCTCCACATGAGCTACTGCTCTGTCTGAAATAAATAAGTACTAGTGAAGTCAGAGTTATAAAGCACTTCTTATCAATCAATACAATTATCCTATAACCTATAGGGAGTCACATACCTTTACATAGGGAGTCACATACCTTTACATACCAGAAGGGATACCAGCTTTCCTTGGCCTTGTAACAAATCCTCAAGAGTAGTAGATTGACTGCTTTTCAGTACACTCTGCCATATCTCCTCCATTTTGCAAGGACTCACAGGATTGAACTCTGACTTCCCTACTTCAGTCGCTCTCCAGCAATTCTGTGATGGTGCTGGAAGGCTATTAGTTCTGGAATCATGAAAATGAATAGGTTTGGTCATACTTCTATAGTGAGAACGACTTATCGAGCTCTCTGGAAGGCCAAAGGCTGTATCAGTTGAATCTGCAATTCCAGAATCGTTGGTTGTAATTATCCCTGCAGAAACTTTGGCTGGGATAATTTCGTGGGGGACCTCATACATATCCCAATGATGATTTTCTGTATGATGAAGTCCCTTTTCATCAGTTTTGTTCTTCTTATTACTTGAATCATCAAAGGCTACATTAATACCTACAGGTGAACGAGGACTTGGGTTGGACTCATCTATTCCAAACTGCAGAAGAGCAGCTGTAAGCCATGAGGTGCTCTCATTTGAAGCCCTTAGTTGTTTCTCTGCTTCTACAAGGATTTTCAGACCTTCGCCTAACTTCTCTATTACAGCATTGGAGGCTGCACAGTATTAAAACAATATGAATCATAGAATTTTACTATCACTGCATCCATTCATTTTGCCTCCTAATGTTTAGATTCCCCATTATTTCATGATTTTACATGCACATTGAGAGGAAATCAGAAATATAGCTTTTAATAGCAACACTAACCCATTTGTTTACGATGGAGTTTATCAGCCCCAGATAAAATAAGCATAAACTTGTTGAATTTTTCTACTCTGTGCCTAAAGTTTGAAGGTTGAACCATATTTATTTTCCCTCAAAACAATATCCAGATTAAGATTCTTTCACAACGTTTCAATATCCTAGAGTAAGATTCTTTCACAACATGTATTTTCAGAACTGTTTGGAATTTAATCACAACTGTCCAAAATTTACACAAAATAGTGTTATTAGAAACCACTCTGAATTTTATCCAAGCTTTGTCAAAGAGGCGTTGAAAATACCATAAATTAAGATCCCATTTTATATAAAATAAGTTTATCAAAAGGCCCTGTGACTTACAGTGATGACTACCGAAGAATTTTTCGGTTTCTTGCGACTCTGCAGAAATGCAACCACTGCCCAGAATGTCCGTGATGAGTGCTGCTAGTTGTGAAACAATGGCAATTGGTTGAATTCCAGAATCAATAATCTCTCGCGTGGTTTTCACAATATTTTCAGTGTCTGCTGCTAAAGCAAAGTCAAGCAAATCAACCAATTTTTCTTGTGGTATCAAACCAATCTGCAAATTGAAACCATGGAAATGCTCAGATGAACCGGATTATCATGGATGTAAATCAGTGGTTGCTAAGATAATGAATTGAAATACCAGTATCATCATCATACGTTCATAGTAGGAATTTTGGTACAGTATGAATTTTAAGTTTGTTTAAAGAAATTGAAAAGATGAAATTAGAGATAGAGAAATGAAATGTACCGTTTGGCGAACGATGGTCAGAGTTACTTTTGTAGGAAGAAGGCTGCACTGTTCCAATGTGTTCTCTGCATCCCGTAACGAGCCCTCTGACCTCGATATGATCAAACGCAACGCATCCTCCTCAATGTCGATATTTTCTGAAACTGCGAGCTTATGAAGTCGATTGAACATATCCTCATCTTTTAGCTTCTGAAAGCGGAACTTTTGACACCCAGAGAGTAAAGGCTTTGGAAGTAATTCTGAATCTGTTGTAATCAAAATAAATACGATGTAACGATTAGGATTTTCTACAAACTTCAACAAAGCACTAAATGCTCCGTGGTTCAGTTCATGGCAGTCCTCTATAATGAAAACCTTGTACTCGGTAGCCGATTGAGAAAACTGAATATTCTGGAGACAAAATTCCAGTTTTTCAATATCATTACTGCTTCCTGCATTTAGTTCCATGATATGAGGGCTTTCGCCAGACTGAAAAAGTGAGCATTCTCTGCATTCCCAACATGGTCCTGATTTCCCGTTGTAAGATGAACAATTTAATGCCACTGCGAAGGTTCTTGCAGCAGTTGTTTTCCCTGTTCCTCTTGGCCCATGGAAAATATATATAGAAGCAATTCTCTGTTTCAGTATTGCAGTCATCAAGGATTTTGTCACAAAGTTCTGCCCAACAAGTTCCTTGAAGGATCTGGGTTTATATTTTTGGCTCAAACTGAGATGATTTCCCTTGTAGTCTCTGGCACTAAAATCTTTCATAATGATTCCGTCTCGCCTTTTTCTTGCATTCCCACGATAATCATCTTTGTAGCTTGTCAATGCATGAGATGGATGACTTTTCTTGGTTTTACTTGCATGCAATAGAAAACCCCTGTGGTTTTCCAAGTTCTTGTTCTTAGATGCATGCAGTGAATCCACTCTCAAAACATTAGGATTGCTAGAAGGTTCACGATATGAAATGTTACAGTTAGTGTTGATCCCTTCCTCATCTGTGCATGCACTGTAGCCTGCATTACATGATGAGGACTCCGAAGAACAGTTTTCAGAGTCATCTTCCTCAAAGGAAACCTCAGTTGAAGGATAATATCTTCTCTGTAATATATTTGACCTTAAAGGGGATACATTCTTACCATTGCTGTTACGAAGTTTTCTCTTTCCTGGTAACATACTGGTAGGACTCTTGCTCTTTCTTGAACGACGATTTCTATCAAATACACATCTTAGAGCCCGAGATTTTGCACTCCTTTTGGCACCGTAGTGGAACCTGAAAGCCGTTGCTGCCTCCAAATCGCTGGTTGAACTTGCGCAGCTTTCGTTTCTATGTAAAGATTCGCATCTTTGTTTATCATACAAAACGGCTTTCCTCCATGTTTGGTCGACAATTTTCTCCTTCCTCGACTGCTTCTTCAGTATTTGTGGACTCATATGCGGTGTAATGCAATTTCTGTCCATGCCTTCTTATTTTATCTACAGTCACAGTCAGACATCAAGTAGACCCATTATTTTTCTGCTCGCACACTAAATTATATGCCGCTAAAGTATGCCGGCTATATATTTCTTCCGGATACTGATCTGATCTGATGTACTTGCTGCTTGTAACACAATAGTGGAACTTATAAGCTCTGACGATTAGGTAGGATTAACGCATCCGTCATATTGCATTCGTCGCTGTTTGCACCACTTTCCAAAAAAAATAAAGTGTGAATGCGATTGCATTATGGACAAGAAAAAGTCACTGTTCATACTTGAAAAAGGGGAAAAAATCGTTGTTTATTTTTTACTTTTTATTTTTACACGAAGCAGATTCTTCGTTACCTTCGTTGTATGCTCTTTATATTTTATTTTGAAGCAGGATCCTGCTGTGTTTTAAACTTATGAGGAGAATCATGGATTTACATTCAAAAAAATTCTAAAATGTGAGACCGCTATTTCAAATATTTAACCTTTAATGTTCAAGATATGAAATTTACAGTCGTTAGTCAATTAAAAATTTGGCGAAGGGATATGAAGTTTGAATGCGGTATTTTGCAGTGGTTTACACGATCTCACTTGTCTAAGAACTTTAAATGAAGGGTTTTGCACTGGTTTCAGGGGTTCGAAATCGTTTAGAAACAAGCTGAACTTTAAATTGACTGAAACATTCATTCATTTCGGATTATCTGCAGAAAGGACAGTTCATTTCAAACAAATGGAATTCGTACAGCCATTCAAGAAGACTGCACTCAAATTGCTTTCTTTGCCTACAAGATGCAATCCTCGGCACATGGAAAGCTTTGATGTTTTCCGGCCATTAACTTCTGAGTCTTAAAATTTAACTGCGCCTTTTGCTTCCATGTGCTCCATGCTCCGCACGGGTTTCAATTTCTGAGAATCCGATAACAGATGACCTTGCACGGATTTTTACAAATAAATCAGTCATTAACAGTGCATTTCAACTTGAAAGACAAAAGCACTGTCCATCTTTAGAGATAATAAAAACAAAACTACGATAAATCGTTTTCATTCCATTCTTGGATACCAGGCGCTTTTATCATTGAGAAATAATATTATTTCGGTATGAATTTAAACTTCACAGAAAAAGCAGAGGCCAATATTCAATGAAAACAACATTCAGACCAATAACTGCTATAAAGCCTCCCTCCTCCGCCTAAATGTACAAAAAAAATTGTCAAGAAACTCGTGTATTTGACCTAAAATATGATCTGCAGGCTCCCTGGCAATATACCTGTAGATTCCATTTTTATTGCTATTATTAGTCGTGAAGATGTGGTTTAATGATTAGGCTGGTAAATTAGCTCTCCACAAGTTCTGTGATCTGATTTTGACATAGATGTAAGGTTGGCTATCCACAGGTTTTGTGATCCAATCAGGACAAGATATAATTGAGATAATTTTGAAAACTTCTTCAAACAAGATTTCTTGAATTGAAAAACATAAAAAATGACAAACATAAAATTAAAATTGTGATCTATATTGGCTGTCCAAACCTCATAAGTAAAACAGAAAAAACGGAAAATAACAAACATAAAATTAAAATTGTGATCAATATTGGCGGTCCAAACCTCATAAGAGGTCCAATCGTATCTGGAGAGCTGCTCCAGACAGGATTTCTTCAATTGAAAAACAGAAAAAAAGAAAAGAAAATAACGAACATAAAATTAAAATTGTGAATGATATTAGCTATCAAAACCCTATAAAATAATAATCTTGAGAGCTGCTATGGATACGATTTTTTCAATTAAAAAACAGGAAAAAATAACGAGCATAAAATTAAAATTGTGATCGATATTGGCTGTCCAAACACCATAAAATTATCATCGGCACAGACACCTAAATTTTCGTTCAGACAAATAATTGAAAATCAAACTGCTTTTGTGTTCTTCAATTTCGTAGCTCCTTGATCTGTTCAATAGCGAATCCCGCAATTTCTCGCAAAACTTCGCAAATTAAACAAAAACTGACGAATAAAAGACCCTGATTTCTCTGGAAATTTTGAAATTTAAGCAAAAACGGACAAAAACGGCAGCTGACAGAAACAAAAATGGTGTGAACTTTGAAGCGTTATTAAGTTTAATAATATCATCCCCAACACCTCAGAGACGCAGGAATGATTCTTTAAATTTATGTGGACAATCAATCCATTGCAGATTTTCCTGCATCAAAATGGGGATTCTTTCGCCAGATTTTTCTGCATCGAAATAGGTTTTTTTTCGTTTGAAATTTTAGTCAAAATGTGTTTGAAAAGTTATTTTAAATTAGCATCACGAGAATGTAAGCGGTTGAGATTCTTTAACTGTAGTGCTATAGAGGTTTCCAAGGTTAATTGAACCTAAAATGTACAAAATCCTTTAATTTGTTGAATTTTTCAGATACCCGGGCAGTTGAGCATGATTCCAAGAAAATCAAATTAAAAAATATTATTAACTTTGATGTTAAATAGCATTTAAATGTGTTGAATTTTTCAGATACCCGTGCAGTTGAGCATGATTCCAAGAAAATCAAATTAAAAAATATTATTAACTTTGACTTATTAAGTTTTTGTTAAATATCATTTAAATGTGGAAAAAATTTCCCGAGAGATAATATTTGATTTCCTATTATGTTTCTACCATGTATTTTTGTATTATATGTTTGTTCTTAATATTAAGATTAAGGATGATAAATTGAGTTAATTAAGGAAATTAATAAAAAATGATCTAATTGAAATTATAGATTTTTTTAAAGATTTATTTTATAGGTTGTAATTATTTTCTATTTTTATAGTGACCATATAGTGACCATCTTTCTATTTTTATAGTGACCATATAGTGACCATCTTGATCAGGGGAAGTCTCATTTTCTTGACGTTTTTGAAAACAAAGGGTATAGCAGACTCCTTAGCCTCAAGGCCTTGGGAGAGCTAACAAAGAGTAGAAAGTTAAACCCACTCTTGCCCCCTTAGCCTCAAGGCCTTTGGGAGAGCCAACAAAGAGTAGAAAGTTAAACCCACTCTTGCCGATCCTAATCCTAAGGTTTATCTCCCATATATCCAAGGAACCACGGATAGGATAGTCCATATTCTTTAAGAAGACTAATGTATCTTCCTCCTTCAAACCTCTCAATACCATTAAAAACTCTCTTAGATCGGTTAAGGAGCCTATCGACCCGAAGGACTCTAAAGGGGTATACCTCGATCCCTACTCCTGTGATATCCCCTATATTGGAGAAACTAGAAGATCTATTAAGCAGAGGATCAGTGGACATGTAGCTAACATCAGACAAAATCACTCCCGCACCTCGAACATGCTGAGAAATCTAAACACCATGTCTGCATTGAAGAATCCAGAGTCATTGCTAAAATCGGTCATTTCCACCACAGGAAACTTAGGGAAGCTATGGAGATTGAGAGGCATGCCAAAAACCTCAATAGGGATGATGGCTGGAAATTGAGTAAAAGCTGGATTCCAGTTCTCACTTCCTAGCTCCTTTCCTCACAGTTATCTTTTTTCTTTCCTCCGTTGTTTTCTATCATTCTTCTTGTTCTTTCATTTTTCCCCTTTGAATGAGGATATTCTTCCCTTTGATGTTTAATTCCGTCTAGCAGACCTTATTAGTTTTGGTTATTTCATAATAGATTGGACATAATATTTATCTTGATTATTTCATGACAACCTTATACTCTTTAACTATTAGAATCCTAGATAATTATTTTGGTCACAGTATTATTAATTTATTTATTACATAACTATTAATGCTTTATTAATTACCTTAAATAATATTAACCCATTTTTTACATCATGATAATGACTAGTTTTCCACCTAATCCCATTAAAAAGGTGGATCCTAACTAATATTATTATTCATAGATAATATTATGATTTCTCATAGATAATATTATGATTTCGATTGGTAAATAAATTATTAAATAATTTTAACCCCTTTTATTACATCATGATAATAGCTAGTTTTCCACCTAATCCCATTGAATAGGTCTTCCATCTAATCCCATTAAAAAGGTCAATCCTAACTAATATTATTATTCATAGATAATATTATGATTTCAATTGGTAAATAAATTATTAAATAATATTAACCCCTTTTATTACATCATGATAACGACTAGTTTTCCACCTAATCTCATTGAATAGGTCGTCCATTTCTAGTATCTTTATTCATAGATAATATTATGATTTGAATGGGTAAATAAATTATTATTTTTAACATCATTTCTAACTAATTCATTACCTAAACATAATTTTATTATCCAGTTTATTTTTAATAGTATTAATACTATATAAATAGATTATGCTTACTTATCATTAGCTTTTTATTCAATATATTAATTAATCATGTTAACTCACATTGAATTGGTTATCCCTAATAATATCATATAGATTATTTTATAAGTAATATTATTATTTGAATTGGTAAATAAATAAATTATTAATTTAATATCACCACTAAGAGATTCATCACATAACAACTTATTTTCAACCTAACATTATTATTTTAAATAATATTTATATTATATAAAATAATTAATGGATAGATACACTTTGAATAGGTCAACCATGATAATACTAAAATGATAAATCATTTACATTTTCGATATTAAATAATTAATTATTACATAACAACTATTTTTAACTAAATATCAGTTAGTTTAATTTGCCTCTTATCCCTTCATAATTCTTCACCAACGGCTAATTTTGGACGGCTTTCCTTGAACATTGATGCATCCCTTCTATTTATTCTCTCATATCGTTTGGTTTCTCACCTTGTCCTAAGGATGAACCATATTTGTTGGTTCGAAACGTCGACCCAATCCTTACAATATGATTAATCCGAAAGACTATTCTCTACATCATGGATCACAAAGTCTGAGATCTAATATATAAAAAAATGTTCAGTATTTTAATTACCAAAATATTTTTATTTCTCGTTACTTTATATAAAAATTAAAGTAAATATTGAAATATTTTATTTATGTCACATGCTAACTTTATATTGAATATTAAAATAATAACTAAAAAATATAGAGGATTAGATCACGATGGAAACTTTAAAGCGTTTATCCACTACCATTTCTCTGGGGGATTTTCAGTTCCAAGAATTTTCCTTTAATCTTAAGCTCCCTCACTCTGGTGCCATCGTTGTAGACATGTTAAACCATGAGGATTTTCCTTTTGTTGTAGGGTTCTTCCCTCATCCTAGGCCATGCCATTGCTTCAGATCACTCAATCTTTTTGATATTTATGGGGTCACTCTTATGAGGCACCCTATGTTTGCAAGAGAAAGTTGTTGACTTTGTCTCTACACTCGTAGCCAAAATCCATGATCAAATAGGAATTCCTTTTGTCTCAATGCAGCTCCTACATGGGGGTAGGAAGCTTCAGGGAGGGCTTTTGCTCAAAGATTATGGTATAGCAAAGGAGGTCTTAATCCTCCTAGTCTGAAGATTGGACAAAGGAGCCAAAGGATGGAGTGTGTCTTATTTCTCTCAGTTACGATCCTTTAAGGATGTTCTAAAGCCAGCGCTCTCACAACCAACTCCTAAAGATATTTTAGGGCTGGCCTTCATTGTAGAACAAGCATATGATATTCCATATCTATGGGTGGAAGACCCCAATCTACTCTTCTTGAGTTAGCTTATGAGCAAAATGTCATAATCTGCCATGGCCCCAAATATGGATCTGTATTTTTGTTCAAAGGGTTACTTTGTGGATTATTTAAAAAATCGGGAGGATTGTCAAAGAGTTTTTAATCAAGGACCCTAGTTCTTGGTTTGTTCTAGGCTCTCCTTTCAACCATGATTTCTTGAATTCAACCCTTTATCCATGACTTATTTGACTGCTCCAATTTAGGTAAGACTTCCTAATATGTCCATTCATTTGTTAGCTCTGGATATCTTAGGTTCTATAGGAACTCTCTAGGTTGTTTTATTAAGATAGATACAAACATTCTAAGGAGGGGTGTTATAACTTTTGCATGAATCTATGTTGAAATAGATCTTAGCAAAGTGTTACCTGATAAGATCTTGATCAATTGGAATGGTATAACCTTTTTGTAGCTAGTGGATTATGAAAACACAACTTTTCACTATAGATCCTATTAATAACCAAGTCATCTATAAAATGCTTGTCCTTCTGGTCGAGGGAATTCTCATCCTCCTAATGCTAAGAAAAATAATTGAGAATTGAAAGACCCAAAAGGATCTAATAATTTCTTAGCTTGCAAGCAAGACAACATGAAACAAAAAAAAGCATCCGCAACCAAATCTAGTCCTTCAACCTCATTTCAACCCCACACAATGCCATCTCATCCCACATATTCTCGGATTCATCCTCTTCCTCCACCATCTCCCCTCTCTCATCAAAATCACTCAAATGGAGAAGAAAGAAATGCAACTATGATCCTAGCTTCGTCCACGAGCAAACATAAATGTCTTCATGAATGAGATCACTTAGATAGTGATAAGGAAGCAACCATTTTTACAAATCCTCCAAAAATGGAAGTGCTTCAAGGAAATGAAATCATTGTCTCCAAGCCATTTGATCTTGACAACTTATGGGGATGGATTGATGTTAGCAAGGAAAAGGGAAGAACAGAACTTCGAAAAACTCAATGATCATTTATGGCCTCAAAGAATTAAATAATAGTGTATGTATTTTGCATTTTGAATCTTTGGTTAGATTTTGTCTTTTGCCTCTATCAAATTGTCTTCTCATATCCATATATGTTAAGGTATGACATGTAGGAAACCTATTTTTATAAGTTTTTATTTTACAAAATGCTCTAGTTAGATGAGGTCTTAGTAACCTCAAGGCTCTGAATTTATGTTACTCGCCTAGTTTCCCTTTGGGAACACGAGTAGCTGGAAATATTTTGGTCTATGTAATTCTCATTTGACATAATGTAAAGTGACCTTAAAAAAACCCAAAAAATAAAAACTTAGAAAAACATAAATAGAGGAAACAAAAAAAAAACTACTTTCAATTATAATCCATAAAAACATTGGAATAATTACCCCCCCCCCCCCCCCATGCACACACATATATATAATTTAATGTGGATATTGTAATATTTTATTATGATTTATATTGAAATATTTTTTTATTAATATAATTTAAATGTTATGTGTCAATTCCATATTGAGTGGAGAATGAATTACTCATTTCCCTTATTCTCCAAGGAATTAAAGTTCTACATGTCATTATTATGGATTTGAATATGGTTGGATAGGATAACAACTATTCAATTTATGCATTGAAGATAACCCCAATTGACATTAAAATTTTATTTACTATTTAATATATTTTAAAATTTAATGTGTCAACCCTTGTTAAGTATTAAACTAATTACACATCAAAAGAATTTATCAATTAATTTGAATTTATATATATGTATGTATGTATGCAAAGAAAATAGACATGTGGTTAACATTAAATTATGTATATATTCCCATATGGGGTGTCTTTCCAAGAGGAGAGGGATTTGGGGCTTCGTGCCCACCACCTTTCACGAAGTAATTACGAGTTAATGAAGGAAGGGCACACCTTGCATCCCACATAAATGAGCATGCATGCCTCTAGTTGGTGGAGGGGTTATGTAATGGAGAGAATAGAAGGTTTGGGAATTTGTGAAAGTTTGAGTGAAGGGGTGGTGAGTCTCTCATCACCCTGATGCTGTCATTTGGAAGTTTTTAATGATGGTGAGCTCCAAGTAAAAGGAAATGACCTAGTGTGGTTAGTAAGCAAGGAATCTCTCAAAGCCAATTTGATTTGGTCATGGATGGAGACTGTTGGTGGCTTAGTCTAGGTTTGTGGTAGGTTGATGACTTTTGTCTAGAGCTTCTAGCTAGAAATTAGAGGTGGTAAGTATTGTACACCTATGTTGGACTTGCTTTGGATAATTTATAGTGCCCTACTTGGTAATTCTATAATTCTTGTTATCTTGGGTTATGCGTCTCAATTGTTATTTTCCAATGGTAGGTTGGGTATTAGGGTTTCCATTGAGTCTGTAATATTGTTTTTATCTCAGTCGTTGGTTTAGTCATGTCGTGGTAGAGTTGGTAAGAGGATTTTACTGCTTGAGGGTGTCTAAGTGCCTTTAATTGTGAAACTGGTCATATATTGTGGGCTAGGTCAGGTTAACTTCTTGCAAGCTTGTGGTTGTGGAGGTTTATGGGTCCTAGGGGTCTTTTGATGTTTTCAATGGTTAAAGAGGTTGGGTCTTTAGTCGAATAAAATTTGTCCTCACCCCTATCTAGTGGGTTCTCAAAAAAATCTAGGTATTTTGTCTAGTGTTGTTGTGATGAAATATTTTGTTGGTTTCATGGTTTTGGTGAGAAAGGGTCGAGTCATCCTTTGTGTCCTTTTTTAAGTAGAAGCAACCCTTTCAAAGAAGAGCCCTATTGTGACTCTATAATGCCTCCTAGGCAGGAGGGGAGGAGGTGGAAGATTTGAACCAGGCAAGTGGGGAGCAAATATTTTCTCCCACAATTTTGTGGTAGCTTATTTTAGTGTCATTCATCTAGAGACCATCTAGGAGATCTATGATAAAAGCAGGTGAGGAGAGACATTCTCTCTTGGTATCATAATTACTAGATGTCATCTCAATATGGGTTCTAGATATTGGAAACACTAGGTAGATGAAAAAGCAATATTTGAACTCAGTTGTTCTCCACTGAAAAATGAAAAATACTTCTGGGGTTGGTGTTGAGGAACAAGCAGGTGGAAAAATATAATATCTTTACATCTATTGAGGATGTAAAGAGAATGTTGAGGAACCGAAGGTTTTTTGTGGAAAATATTGAGGCCCATATGATGCACGTTGAGAGCCACACAACTTGTGATTATGATAGAGGTGAGCAACTAGAAAATCCTATTTCTAGCGCTGAAAGTCGTGGCCAATATTTCCTCTTCTGAAAATGAATAACATATGTGGTTGGTGGAATATTTTTCATCTAGGCTTTTCCTGATGATTTTTTTGGTCTGTTTAGGGCCAAGTGATGGCTCTTCCTTTCGATGGATGACAACGACATATGTGTTTTGCATCCTTGTTCTTTCAATTTTTGGAATTAATCCCAAGTCTCTTCCCCCATGGTTGAATATTGTTATTTAGGTGTCTCAGAGTCCGTATAATAATTTTGGGTTGAGAAAGGTGTGCTAACTCTTTTTGGTATATAGTCTCTCATTCTTAATGTATTTGTGTTGGTGACACTACACTTATGTCTTGTGTTCTGGCCTATCCATTTTTCCCTTGGTCCCAAAATGTGTTAGGTCCCTATACTACTAGTGTAACCCCTTATTGTTATTAGTGCAACCCCCTTATTAGAAGCCCACTATTATTATTGTTGTGCCCTTATTTTACTATTGTTATGTCGCTCTATTTACATTATGACCCCTTAGACTCCTATATATAGAAAGGAGGTATTATCATTTGTATCATCCAAGAATTGTTCATTTGTGTAATGTAAAGAAGGTTGCCCCCTCGAAAAGGCTTATTTCTAAGGCATTGATCTATCTTTTCTATCTTTTTTTGAATTGGTTTCATAACATTTGGTATCAGAGCTTTGGATTCTTGGGTTTCGTTGCTCCAAACAGGTCTTCGTGGCATTTTTTCCATAACTTGTTTTCTGTTCTATTTCATAATCTCATAAAACAACCCATTGGCGATGAAATATCGCTAAACCTCAGATCCAAATTTCAGACCTTGTCTCGCTATCTTTTCGGAGATATGATCTGTGGAAGTTAGGGTTTTTTGCAAGCTCCATAATTTCATATCAAATAGGTCATTGTGAACTTGTTACTATAATTTGTTTTCTACGAAGGTTCAGACTCTGAAATTAAAACCCATTTGAGAAGAAATCATGGGGAAGTGCAGGCCCAAATTTCAGATCTTGTTTTGCTATATCTTAGGAGATACAGTCCAAGACATTTAGGTTTTCTATAGGCTCCAAAATTACATCCCAAACAAGTGACCTGGGGAAAATAGGCATAACTGTCTCTCTGAGCATCATATTGAAATTTCGTAAGACGTTACAGAAAGAGGATGGATTGTAGTTTTCTATGTATATTTTTAAGATCTGAAGGTCGAAATAGTGACACGTGGCACTTCATACAAGTTTGATATTCTGAAAATGTATATAATCAGGTCATCTTGGGAGATTGTGCATAACTCTTTCTTAAAGAATCCAATTTCCATCAGACTGGTGGCATTGGAAAGAGGACACAGAGGGCTACCGTAGGTCTCAATTCTAGAACTGGAAGATTCGAAATTACAGAGTGACAGTCGTTTCAAGATTGAGCTCCTAAAATCAAGAAAAGACGATATGAAGAAGTTTGATGGCTAGGATCCGATAAATTGGATGCTACAAATTGAGTAATATTTTGATCTACATGAGGTGCAACTATTACAAAAGGTACGTATTGCATCTTCATATTTCGAAATAGATCAATTTTTATGGTATAAAGGGCTTTGTTCTTGTAAACCACTTGTTATGTGGTCAATTTTCATGGAGGAAATGATAGCACATTATGAGGATACAAAGAGAAACACCTTCTTTAGCCAATTAATAAATCTCAAAGAAAATTGGTCAATGGCAGAGCACATTGAGGACTTTCAAAAATTGAATATAAGGGAAAATGATATTGCATAGAAGCATATGATTGATGTCGCCATAGGGACTTTAAATGATAAAATTCAACATGAGGTTCGCCTTTGGGAACCTGATTCATTGGAGAAGGCATTCAAATTGGAAAGAAAAGTGGAAAGCAAAATTATGGTGACAAGGATGTCTACCCCTCACAACTATAAAGATGGAAGTGTTGTGTTAGGTCCCTATAATACTAGTGATGCCCCCATTAATATTGTAATTGTATCCCTTATTAATATTGTTGTGCCCCTATTGTCCCCATATTGTTATTACTGTGCCCCATAGAATCCCTCTATTGTTATTTTTGTGCCTTTGTATTAATATTGTTAGGTTGGCTTGGTTATATTGTGACCCCTTAGACTCCTATATATAGAAAGGAGGTTTTTTCATTTGAATCATCCAAGAATTATTCTTTTGTGTAATGTAAATGAGGTTGCCCCCTCGAAGACGCTGAATTCTAAGGCATTCAACTATCTTTTCTATCTTTTTATGAGTTGGTTGCATAACATTTGGTATCAGAGCTTTGGATTCTAGGGTTTTGCTGCTCCAAATAGGTCATCGTGGCATTTTCACTATAACTTTTTTTCTGTGACGTTTCAGAAGTGAAAAAAAAAACAAATTTTAGACGAAATCGCACTAAACCTCGGGTCTGAATTTCAAAGCTTTTCGCACTATATTTGTGGAGATATGATCTAAGGAAGTTGGTCTTTTTGCAGACTTTTGAATTACATTCCAAACAGGTGACCTCGGGAAAATCGTCATAACTTTCTCTCTGAGCATCAGACAGAAATTTTGTAAGAAGGTACAGAAAGAGGACAGACTATAGTTTCTTGTATATATTTTTTAGAGCCAAAGGTCGAAACAGTGACACGTGGCACTTCATACAGGTTCACTCTTCTAGAAAGGTCTATAATCAGGTCATCTTGGGAGATTGTGCATACCTCTTCCTTGGAAAATCCAATTTGGATAAGACTGGTGGCATTGGAAAGAGGACATAGAGGACTATTACAGGTTGCAATTTCAGAACTGGATGATCTGAAATTATAGAGATACATCAAATTCAATATCAAGCTCCTACAAAGTGAAAAAATGTGTGTAGCTTTTTTTTTAATTTTTGCATAAGCTTGGTTTGAAAAATTAATTTGAAGGAATTCAAAGGGCATAGAAAAGCATTATTATCGGTAATTGATGCCCCGAGGAAAGAAAATGCAAACACCTAGTAAGCAGCCTGAAAGCTCTAGCATGACTCATGAAGAAGAGGAAGAAATGCAACATGATATATCAAAATTACGAGACCAAGTCCAACAAGTTTCACTTGCACAAAAAGTAACAAAATCTAAGATGGATGGTCTAAAGAAAGATGTAGAAGCTAAGATGGATGGTTTAAAGAAAGGTGTCGAAGCTAAGATGGATTGTTTGAAGAAATGTGTAGAAGCTAAGATGGATGGCTTGGAAGCTAAGATAAATGGCATGGACGCTCAGATAAATGGCAGGAATGCTAAAATGGATGGCATGGATGATAAGATGGAAGAATTGAATATAAATTTGAATAAGTTGCTACAAGAAATGGTCACTAATGGTGAAAGAGTAGTAAAGGAAACTCATGATGAGAACAAAAGAAATGTTAATCATGATTACATAGACTCTAATGTTGGATCGAAGACCCACCATATTCCAAAAATCAATATGAGGAAGTTTGATGGCAAGGATCGTGCAACATGGATATTACAGATGGAGCAATTTTTCGATCTCAATAATGTGCAAACCACACAAAAGGTACGTATTGCAACTTTACATTTGGAACCAAATCAGTTTGTATGGTATCAATGGATTTTCTCTCGTAAACAAATTATCACTTGGGCAATTTTTACAGAAGAATTGACAACACATTATGAGGATACAAAAAGCAACACTCTTTTTAGCCAATTGATAAGTCTCAAACAAAAGGGTTCAATAATTGAACACATTGAGGAGTTCCAAATATTGAACATAAGGGTAAAAAATATTCCAGAGGAGCATAGGATTGATGTGTTCATAGGGAATTCAAAGGATAATATCCAACATGATGTTTGCCTTTGGGAACCTGATTCATTAGAGAAGGCATTCAGGTTAGAAAGAAAAATGGAAAGCAAAATTATGGCAACCACGAAGCATACCACTCACAACTATAAAGATGGAAGCGTTGTTGCCCCTAGCCTTCCACAACCTATAAGGTTGACACCACAACAATTGGAAGAAAAAAGAGCAAAAGGGATCTGTTACAGTTGTGATAGCAAATACACTAAAGGTCATAAGTGTGCTGAGAAGAAATTATTCTACATAGATTGTGAAGAGGAAGAAGAAAAGGAGCAAGAAAGGTCAAAAGAACAGGATATACTCCATGAAAAAAGCCTAGATAAATAAGAAATGAATCTGACCATATCTTGTAATGCATTGGCTAGAATTACCACTCCTCAAACCATCAAGATAGAAGGAAAAATCAAGAAGAAAAAGGTAATAGTGTTGATTGATTCAGGAAGTAACCAAAATTTTATTCATTGTAAGATAGCAAAAGAATTGAATTGCTTCCTATATCCAGCACCACAGTGTCAAGTGATGGTTGCAAGTGGAGGAACGATAAATTGCTCTGGAAAGTGCCATAATATCAAGCTATCCATGGGAGAATATGTATTGAAAAGCCCAATGCTTTCCATTCCAATGGGAGGTGCTAATGTTGTACTAGGAGTCGAATGGCTACAATCCTTGGGTACAATAGATTTTAACTTTCAAGAACTTTTCATGAAATTTTATGCAGAAGGAAAGGAAGTTCAATTAAGGAGTATTGCAGGGAAACAGGGAAAGATAATAAGCTCTAACAGTATGACAAAGCTTCTAAAAAAGGAACAATGAGGTGTAATTGCACTATTATGTTCGCTAGATGTTTCCACATCGAAATCATCTATTTCTCTAGATCTCCAAAACGTCTTGGACAATCATTCCAAGGTATTTGAGACTCCCAAAGGTCTCCCACCTATTCGTGATGATGATCATGCTATTCATTTGATTCCAGGAAGAGTTCCTCCAAACATCAGGCCGTACAGATATCCCTATGCTCAAAAGAGTGAAAATGAACATATGGTAGCAGAAATGCTTGAGGCTAGTATAATTCAACCTAGCCAAAATTCTTTCTCTGATCCAGTAGTATTGGTGCACAAGAAGGATGGATCATGGCACATGTGTCCGGATTATAGGGAGCTCAACAAGCTCACTATTAAAGATAAGTTTCCCATTCCTATCATTGATGAATTATTAGATGAATTGCATGGATCAATTTACTTCACCAAGTTAGATCTTCATTCAGGATATCATCAAATCAGAATGAATACTCAAGACATTCCGAAAACAACATTTATAACTCATGAGGGTCACTATGAGTTTTTGGTCATGACTTTTGGCCTTACCAATGCACCTTCTACATTTCAAGGTTTGATGAATTCCATTTTCAAACTCTTCCTTAGAAAATTTGTCTTAGTATTTTTTGATGATATAATAATCTACAGCAAGTCTTGGGAGGATCATGTTGAACACGTTGACAGTGTGCTACAACTATTGGAGGAGAAACAATTATATGCAAAAGGAACCAAATGTTTCTTTGGAGTACAAGAGGTCGAATATCTAGGTCATATTGTATCTCATGAAGGAGTTAAGGTAGACCCTAGCAAAATTAAAGCCATTAAGGAATGGGAAATCCCCACATCCATAAAGAATTTGCGAGGATTTCTCGGGTTGACAGGGTATTATCGCAT
Source organism: Pinus tabuliformis (assembly GCA_031772625.1). Taxonomy (NCBI): domain Eukaryota; kingdom Viridiplantae; phylum Streptophyta; class Pinopsida; order Pinales; family Pinaceae; genus Pinus; species Pinus tabuliformis. The sequence continues at coordinate 328,925,963 of CM062819.1, forward strand.
GTTTGTTAAGAATTATGGGAAAATAACAGCACCTCTAGCAACATTGTTGAAGAAAGATGCATTTTCGTGGACTCCAGAAGCAACAAAGGCCTTTGAATATCTTAAAAAGGCAATGTGCCAAGCACCGGTCTTAGCTACACTAGACTTCACGAAAACCTTTATTGTGGAATGTGATGCTTCCGGAAATGGAATTGGTGTTTTTATAATGCAAGATGAAATACCCATTGCTTTAGAAAGTCATCCAATCAAGGGAAAGTATTTACACAAAGCTATTTATGAGAAGGAAATGTTGGCAATACTACATGCAGTTAAGAAATGGCGACCCTACCTAATGGGAAGACACTTCAAGGTAAAAACGGATCATGATAGCTTTAAATACTTTTTAGAACAAATATTATCCTGTGAAGAACAACAAAAATGAGTCACAAAGATGTTGGGTTATGACTTTGAAATCATAGAAAAAAAAGGGAAGAAAAATGTTGTGTAGATGCACTGTGAAGAAAATATGAGGATGTGGAAGCATTGTTGTGCGCCATTTCTATTATCCAACCAAATTGGATAAACGAAGCAAGGGAGGAATGGAAGAATGACGAAGAAGTGTGGGCACTTATTCAAAAGTTACAACAAGATTCCAGTACATCTAATACATTTAGCTGAAAAAATGATTCGTTATGGTACAAAGATCACTTATACCTCTGTAAGAATTCCCAACTCAAACAAAAGATTCTTCTAGAATTGCACGCTTCTCCCTTAGGAGGGCACTCAGGATTTTTAAAAACTTACCACAGGGTTAAGAAGGAATTTTTTTGGGATGGACTTAAATCGGATATTGAAAAGTTTGTGGCAGAATGTTTGGTATGCCAACAAAATAAAGCTGAAACAATTAAGACACCAAGTCTATTACAACCTTTATCCATTCCAAGCCAACGTTGGGACGAGGTTTCAATGGATTTTATCACAGGTTTACCCAAGTCCGAGGGAAAGAGTGTCATCATGGTGGTAGTTGATAGACTTACCAAGTATGAACACTTTTGTGCGTTATCACATCCATTTAAATCCAGTACAGTTTCTACGACATTTATGGAAACAATTCAAAAGCTACATGGAAACCCAAAGATTACTGTAAGTGACAAAGATCCCATTTTTACAGGAAATTTTTGGACAGAATTATTTTCTTGTCTTGGTCCTCAGTTAGCTCATAGCTCATCTTATCATCCTCAATTTCATGGGCAAATGGAGATAGTAAACAAATGTTTTTAAGGATATATTGGCACAATGGGTCAAATGGTTGCCTCTGGCTGAATGGTGGTATAATACTTCCTTCCATATTGCAACAAAAATGACACTATTTATGGAACTTTATGGATATCAGCCACCATCCATCACATCATATTTAAAAGAAAATTCTAAGGTTCAAGCAGTGGAACATCACATTAAGCATCAACAACAAGTTCTCCAACTCTTAAAGGATAACCTCATGTTTGTGCAGAATAGAATGAAACAAAATGTAGATCAACATCACAGTGAAAGAAGTTTTGATGTAGGTGATTGGGTATTCCTACGGCTACAACCATATAAACAAATGTCCCTCAAACAAGCTAAGAAGGATAATAAATTGTCACCAAAGTATTATAGTCCATACAAGGTGTTGCAAAAGATTGGTACTATGGCATACAAGTTGGAGCTTCATGCAGCTTCTTGAGTGAACCAAGTTTTCCATGTTTCATGTTTAAAGAAGGTTATAGGCGACAAGGTCCCAGTTCAAACAATATTGCTAGAAATTGATGAGGAAGGAAAAATTATATTGGAACTAGAAGCAGTCATAGAAACAAGAACTCAACAACTACGAAATCAATCCATTTCAAAGTATCTCATCAAGTGGAAGAAATTATCCACTGAAGATTCCACATGGGAGGATGAGAATTTTATACAGAAACATCTAGAACTACTCAAGCATTGAGGACAACACTTTTTTGAAGGAGAGGGGCATGTTAGGTCCCTATAATACTAGTGATGCCCCCATTAATATTGTAGTTGTATCCCTTATTAATATTGTTGTGCCCCTATTTTCCCCATATTGTTATTACTGTGCACCATAGAATCCCTCTATTGTTATTTTTGTGCCTTTATATTATTATTATTAGGTCGGCTTGGTTATATTATGACCCCTTAGACTCCTATATATAGAAAGGAGGTTTTTTCATTTGAATCATCCAAGAATTGTTCTTTTGTGTAATGTAAAGGAGGTTGCCCCCTCGAAGAGGCTGAATTCTAAGGCGTTCAACTATATTTTCTATCTTTTTGTGAGATGGTTTCATAACAGCCTTCCACAACCTAAAAGGTTGACACCACAACAATTGGAAGAAAAAATAGCAAAAGGGCTTTGTTACAATTGTGATAACAAATATATTAAAGGTCATAAGTGTGCTGAGAAGAAATTATTTTACATTGATTGTGAAGAGGAGGAAGAAAAGGATCAAGAAATGTTAAAAGAAGAGGATATACACTAGGAACCAACCTTAAAGAAAGAAGAAATGAATCTGACCATATCTTGTAAATCATTGGCAAGAATTACCACTCCTCAAACTCTCAAGATAGAAGAACATATCAAGAAGAAAAAGGTTCAAGAAGCAAAAGATCACATCGAGCATCAAGAAATTAATCTGACAATATCTTGTAATGCATTGGCCAAAATTACCACTCCTCAAGCTATCAAGATAGAAGGACATATCAAGAAGAAAAAGGTAATAGTGTTGATTGATTCAGGAAGTACCCATAACTTTATTCTCTATAAGGCAGCCAAGGAATTGAATTGCTTCCTATATCTAGCACCAGACTGTCGAGTGATGGTTGCAAGTGGAGGAACCATAAATTTCTCCGGAAAGTGCCATAATATCAAGCTATCCATGGGATAATATGTATTGAATAGCCCAATGATTTCCATTCCAATGGGTGGTGCTGATGTTGTACTAGGAGTCCAATGGCTACAATCCTTGGATACAATCACTTTTAATTTTAAATAATTTTTCATGAAATTTTCTTCAAAAGGAAAGGAAGTTGAATTAAGGAGTATCACAGGGAAAATAGGAAAGAAAACCATCTCTAACAGAATGACAAATCTTCTAAAGAAAGAACAAAGATGCGTAATTGCACAATTATGTTCGCTAGAGGTTCCCACGTCGAAATCATCTATTTCTCCAGATCTCCAAAAAGTCTTGGACAATCATTCCAAGGTATTTGAGACTCCCAAAGGCCTCCCACCTATTTTTGATCATGTTCATGCTATTCATTTTCCAGGAAGTGTTCCTCCAAACATCTAGCCTTATAGATATCCCTTTGCACAAAAGAGTGAAATTGAACGTATGGTTGCAGAAATGCTAGAGGCTGGCATAATTCAACCTCATCAAAGTTCTTTCTCTGATCCAGTAGTATTGGTGCACAAGAAGGATGTGTTAGGCCCTAGATCTACCTCAGGCTGAGAAAGGCATGTCTAGGGTAACATCAAACCACGCTTAACTTGGTAGCTAGCCCTACCAGGTCGGGAGAGGGCTCTCTCCTTGTCAATCTCAATGAAAATATGGCAAGTAACGCTTGAGATGACTGATATGAATACTAATTTTAGGCTAGGTATGTCTTCTCAGAGGAATTTGTTTGATTTTAATGGTTGGTTGTTGGATCAGATAGGAAAGGCAGGTTTGGGTCTAGGAAATCAACACAAATTTGCAGAGGTTTCTGTGGGGCGAAGTAGGAAAGTGTTTTAGCACTTTGAAATGAGTGTAATGGTGAGTCTAAAGACTGGTAAGGAGCTAGAGAGGGTATGCAAATGTCATGAGTCCTCTTCAGACAGTAGAAAACATGTAAAACTAAATAAACCCCAAGGCAGAGCACTGAAACACCAATGGATTCTACCCTTTAGACTTGATTCATTCATTTATGAAAAATAAGAGAGATGAAGTCACACATAAACATAAGATCAACTAAATTACAGAGAAGAAAACAATGCTAATTCACATTACCAAAAGAATCCCAAAAAATGCTGCAAAACCCTGGTTTATTTCCTTGCCAAACTGCAGAAGTGATGTACAAAGTAGCTCAATGCATCCACAAGAGTCCAACATTTACAAATGACTAAGAAAGTACATAATATAGGCTTTAACCCACCTATGCTAGCCATCAGGGGTCGAATCCATGAGTCAAGGTGCTGTTTCAATAAAACATCTAAACTAGGAACTAGAAAATAGGTAGTGTAACATCTTGCCTCTAAAACTACGAAAACTGATTCATTCAACCTCAAACCACCTCTAATTGATGTATCTACCCCCTCAAGTCATTTTTCATCATATTTACATCATATTACATCATTTACCATCACAAATTTACTGAAGATAACCCCAATTGACATTAAAATTTTATTTACTATTTAATATGTTTTAAAATTTAATGTGTCAACCCTTGTTAAGTATTAAACTAATTACACATCAAAAAAATTTATCAATTAATTTGAAGTTATATATATGTATGTATGTAGGTAAAGAAAATTGACATGTGGTTAACATTAAATTATTTATATATTCCTAGATGGGGTGTCTTTCCGAGAGGAGAGGGATGTGGGGCTTCGTTCCCACCACCTTTCGCGAAGTAATTACGAGTTAATGAAGGAAGGGCACACCTTGCATCTCACATACATGAGCATGCATGCCTCTAGTTGGTGGAGGGGTTATGTAATGGAGAGAATAGAATGTTTTGGAATTTTTGAAAGTTTGAGTGAAGGGGTGGTGAGTCTCTCGTCACCCTGATGCTGTCATTTGGAAGTTTTTAATGGTGGTGAGCTCCAAGTAAAAGGAAAGGACCTAGTGTGGTTAGTAAGAAAGGAATCTCTCAAAGCCAATTTGATTTGGTCATGGATGGAGACTGTTGGTGGCTTAGTCTGGGTTTGTGGTAGGTTGATGACTTTTGTCTAGAGCTTCTAGCTAGAAATTAGAGGTGGTAAGTATTGTACGCCTATTTTGGACTTGCTCTGGATAATTTACAGTGCCTTACTTGGTAATTCTATAATTCTTGTTATCTTGGGTTATGCGTCTCAATTGTTATTTTCCAATGGTAGGTTGGGTATTAGGGTTTCCATTGAGTCTGTAATATTGTTTTTATCTCAGTCGTTGGTTTAGTCATGTCGTGGTAGAGTTGGTAAGAGGTTTTTACTGCTTGAGGTTGTTTGAGTGCCTTTAATTGTGAAACTGGTCATATATTGTGGGCTAGGTCAGGTTAACTTCCTGCAGGCTTGTGGTGGTGGAGGTTTATGGGTCCTAGGGGTATTTTGATGTTTTCAATGGTTAAAGAGGTTGGGTCTCTAGTCGAATAAACTTTGTCCTCACCCCTATCTAGTGGGTTCTCGAAAAAATCTAGGTATTTTGTCTAGTGTTGTTGTGATGAAATATTTTGTTGGTTTCATGGTTTTGGTGAGAAAGGGTTGAGTCGTCCTTTGTGTCCTTTTGTAAGTAGAAGAAACCCTTTCAAAGAAGAACCCTCTTGCGACTCTATAATGCCTCCTAGGCAGGAGGGGAGGAGGTGGAAGATCTCAACCAGGCAAGTGGGGAGCAAATATTTTCTCCCATGATTCTATGGTAGCTTATTTTAATGTCATTCATCCAGAGACCATCTAGGAGATCTACGATAAAAGCAGGAGAGGAGAGACATTCTCTCTTGGTATCATAATTACTAGATGTCATCTCAATATGGGTTCTAGATATTGGAAACACTAGGTAGATGAAAAAGCAATATTTGAACTCAGTTGTTCTCCATTGAAAAATGAAAAATACTTCTGGGGTTGGTGTTGAGGAACAAGTAGGTGGAAAAATATAATATCTTTACGTCTATTGAGGATTTAAAGAGAATGTTGAGGAACCTAAGGTTTTTTGTGGAAAATATTGAGGCCCATATGATGCACGTTGAGATCCACACAACTTGTGATTATGATAGCGGTGAGCAACTGGACACTCCTATTTCTAGCGCTAAAGTCGTGGCCAATATTTCCTCTTTTGACAATGAATAACATATGTGGTTGGTGGAATATTTTTTGTCTAGGCTTTTCCCAATGATTTTTTTGGTATGTTTAGGGCCAAGTGATGGCTCTTCCTTCCGATGGATGATGACGACATATGTGTTTTTCATCCTCGTGCTTTCAATTTTTGGATTTAATCCCAAGTCTCTTCCCCCATGGTTGAATCTTGTTCTTTAGGCATCTCAGAGTCCGTATAATAATTTTGGGTTGAGAAAGGTGTGTTAACTCTTTTTGGTATATAGTGTCTCATTCTTAATGTATTTGTGTTGGTGACACAACACTTATGTCTTGTGTTCTAGCCTATCCATTTTTCCCTCGGTCCCAAAATGTGTTAGGTCCCTATACTGCTAGTGTAACCCCTTATTGTTATTAGTGCAACCCCCTTATTATATTGTTGTGCCCATGTAGTCCCCTTATTATTATTATTATCCCCATAGAAGCCCACTATTGTTATTGTTGTGCCCTTAGATTATTATTGTTATGTCAGCTCTATTTACATTATGAACCCTTAGACTCCTATATATAGAAAGGAGGTATTATCATCTGTATCATCAAAGAATTGTTCATTTGTGTAATGTAAAGAAGGCTGCCCCCTCGAAGAGGCTTATTTCTAAGGCATTGATATATCTTTTCTATCTTTTTTTGAATTGGTTTCATAACATTTGGTATCAGAGCTTTGGGTTCTAGGGTTTCACTGCTCCAAACAGGTCTTCGTGGCATTTTCACCATAACTTGTTTCCTGTTCTATTTCATAATCTCATAAAACAACCCATTTGTGATGAAATATCGCTAAACCTCAGATCCAAATTTCAGACCTTGTCTCGCTATCTTTTTGGAGATATGATCTGTAGAAGTTAGGGTTTTTTGCAAGCTCCATAATTTCATATCAAAAAGGTCATTGTGAACTTGTCACTATAATTTGTTTTCTTCGAAGGTTCAGACTCTGAAATTAAAACCCATTTGAGGAGAAATCGTGGGGAAGTGCGGGCCCAAATTTCAGATCTTGCTTTGCTATATCTTAGGAGATACAGTCCAAGACATTTAGGTTTTTTGCAAGCTCCCAAATTACATCCCAAACAAGTGACCTGGGGAAAATAGGCATAACTATCTCTCTGAGCATCATATTGAAATTTCGTAAGACGTTATAGAAAGAGGATGGACTGTAGTTTTCTATGTATATTTTTAAGATCCGAAGGTCGAAATAGTGACACGTGGCACTTCATACAAGTTTGATATTCTGAAAAGGTATATAATCAGGTCATCTTGGGAGATTGTGCATAACTCTTTCTTAGAGAATCCAATTTCCATCAGACTTGTGGCATTGGAAAGAGGATGCAGAGGGCTAATGTAGGTCGCAATTCTAGAACTGGAAGATTCGAAATTACAGAGTGACAGTCGTTTCAAGATTGAGTTCCTAAAATCAAGAAAAGACGATATGAAGAAGTTTGATGGCCAGGATCTGATAAATTGGATACTACAGATGGAGTAATATTTTGATCTACATGAGGTGTAACTATTACAAAATGTACGTATTGCATTTGCATATTTAGAAACAGATCAATTTTTATGGTATAAAGGGCTTTGTTCTTGTAAACCACTTGTTATGTGGTCAATTTTCATGGAGGAAATGATAGCACATTATGAGGATACAAAGAGAAACACCTTCCTTAGCCAATTGATAAATCTCAAAGAAAATTGGTCAATGGCAGAGCACATTGAGGACTTTCAAAAATTGAATATAAGGGAAAATGATATTCCATAGAAGCATATGATTGATGTCGCCATAGGGACTTTAAAGGATAAAATTGAACATGAGGTTCGTCTTTCGGAACCTGATTCATTGGAGAAGGCATTCAAATTGGAAAGAAAAGTGGAAAGAAAAATTATGGTGACAAGGATGTCTACCCCTCACAACTATAAAGATGGAAGTTTTGTTTCTCCTAGCCTTTGTTAGGTCCCTATAATACTAGTGATGCCCCCATTCATATTGTAATTGTATCCCTTATTAATATTGTTGTGCCCCTATTGTCCCCATATTGTTATTACTGTGCCACATAGAATCCCTCTATTGTTATTTTTGTGCCTTTGTATTATTATTGTTAGGTCGGCTTCATTATATTGTGACCCCTTAGACTCCTATATATAGAAAGGAGGTTTTGTCACTTGAATCATCCAAGAATTATTCTTTTGTGTAATGTAAATGAGGTTTCCCCCTCAAAGAGGTTGAATTCTAAGGCATTCAACTATCTTTTCTATCTTTTTATGAGTTGGTTTCATAACATTTGTTATCAGAGCTTTGGATTCTAGGGTTTTGCTGCTCCAAATAGGTCATCGCGGCATTTTCACTATAAATTTTTTTCTGCAATGTTTCAGAAGTGAAAAAAAACACATTTGAGATGAAATTGCATCAGAGATTTTCGCGCTATATTTGTGGAGATATGATCTGAGGAAGTTGTTCTTTTTGCATACTTTTGAATTACATTCCAAATAGGCGACCTGGGGAAAATCGTCATAACTTTCTCTCTGAGCATCAGACTGAAATTTTGTAAGAAGGTACAGAAAGAGGACGGACTGTAGTTTCTTGTATATATTTTTTAGAGCCAAAGGTCGAAATAGTGACACGTGGAACTTCATACAGGTTCACTCTTCTGGAAAGGTCTATAATCAGGTCATCTTGGGAGATTGTGCATAACTCTTCCTTGGAAAATCCAATTTGGATCAAACTAGTGGCATTGGAAAGAGGACGCAGAGGGCTACTACAGGTCAGAATTTCAGAACTAGATGATCCGAAATCATAGAGATACATCAGATTCAATATCAAGCTCCTACAAAGTGAAAAAAGGTGTGTAGCTTTTTTTAAAATTTTTGCATAAGCTTGGTTTGATAAATTAGTTTGAAGGAACTCAAAGGGCATAGTAAAGAATTATTATCGGTAATTGATGCCCTGAGGAAAGAAAATTCAAACACCTAGTAAGCAACCTAAAAGCTTTAGCATGACTCATGAAGAAGAGGAAGAAATGCAGCATGATATATCAAAATTATGAGACCAAGTGCAACAAGTGTCACTTGCACAAAAAGTAACAGAATCTAAGATGGATGGTTTAAAGAAAGATGTAGAAGCTAAGATGGATGGTTTAAAGAAAGGTGTAGAAGCTAAGATGGATTGTTTAAAGAAAGGTGTAGAAGCTAAGATGGATGGCATGGAATCTAAGATGAATGGCATGGACGCTAAGATAAATGGCATGAACACTAAAATGGATGGCATGGATGATAAGATGGAAGAATTGAAGATAAATTTGAATAAGTTGCTACAAGAAATGGTCACTAATGGTGAAAGGGTAGTAAAGGAAACTCATGATGAGAACAAAAGAAATGTTAATCATGATTGCATAGACTCTAATGCTGGATTGAAGACCCACCATATTCCAAAAATCGATATGAGGAAGTTTGATGGCAAGGATCCCGCAACATGGATATTACAGATGGAGCAATTTTTCGATCTCAATAATGTGCAAAACACACAAAAGGTACGTATTGCAACTTTATATTTGGAACCAAATCAGTTTGTATGGTATCAATGACTTTTCTCTCGTAAACAAATTATCACTTGGGCAATTTTTACGGAAGAATTGATAACACATTATGAGGATACAAAAAGCACCACTTTTTTTAGCCAATTGACAAGTCTCAAACAAAAGGGTTCAATAATGGAGCACATTGAGGAGTTACAAAAATTGAACATAAGGGTAAAAAATATTCCAAAGGAGCATAGGATTGATGTGTTCATAGGGACTTTAAAGGATAATATCCAACATGATGTTCGCCTTTGGGAACCTGATTCATTAGAGAAGGCATTCAGGTTAGTAAGAAAAATGGAAAGAAAAATTATGGCAACCAGGAAGCATACCACTCACAACTATAAATATGGAAGCGTTGTTGCCCCTAGCCTTCCACAACCTATAAGGTTGACACCACAAGAATTGGAAGAAAAAAGAGCAAAAGGGCTTTGTTACAATTGTGATAGCAAATACACTAAAGGTCATAAGTGTGCTGAGAAGAAATTATTCTACATAGATTGTGAAGAGGAAGAAGAAAAGGAGCAAGAAAGGTCAAAAGAAGAGGATATACTCCAGGAACAAAGCCTAGATAAAGAAGAAATGAATCCGACCATATCTTGTAATTCATTGGCTAGAATTACCACTCCTCAAACCATCAAGATAGAAGGAAAAATAAAGAAGAAAAAGGTAATAGTGTTGATTGATTCAGGAAGTAACCACAAGTTTATTCATTGTAAGATAGCAAAAGAATTGAATTGCTTCCTATATCCAACACCAGAGTGTCAAGTGATGGTTGCAAACGGAGGAATGATAAATTTCTCTGGAAAGTGCCATAATATCAAGCTATCCATGGGAGAATATGTATTGAAAATCCCAATGCTTTCCATTCCAATTGGAGGTGCTAATGTTGTACTAGGAGTCCAATGGCTACAATCCTTGGGTACAATAGATTTTAACTTTCAAGAACTTTTCATGAAATTTTATGCAGAAGGAAACGAAGTTGAATTAAGGATTAATGTAGGGATACCGGGAAAGATAATAAGATCTAACGATATGACAAAGCTTCTAAAAAGGGAACAACGAGGTGTAATTGCACTATTATGTTCGCTGGATGTTTCCACATCGAAATCATCTATTTCTCCAGATCTCCAAAAAGTCTTGGACAATCATTCCAAGGTATTTGAGACTCCCAAAGGTCTCCCACCTATTCGCGATCATGATCATGCTATTCATTTGATTCCAGGAAGTGTTCCTCCAAACATCAGGTCGTACAGATATCCCTATGCCCAAAAGAGTGAAATTAAATGTATGGTGGCAAAAATGCTTGAGGCTGGTATAATTCAACCTAGCCAAAGTTCTTTCCCTGATCCAGTAGTATTGGTGCACAAGAAGGATGGATCATGGTGCATGTGTCCGGACTATAGGGAGCTCAACAAGCTCACTATTAAAGATAAGTTTCCCATTCCTGTCATTAATGAATTTTTAGATGAATTGCATGGATCAATTTACTTCACCAAGTTAGATCTTCGTTTAGGATATCATCAAATCAGAATGAATACTCAAGACATTCCGAAAACAACATTTATAACTCATGAGGGTCACTATGTGTTTTTGGTCATGCCTTTTGGCCTTACCAATGCACCTTCTACATTTCAATGTTTGATGAATTCCATTTTCAAACCCTTCCTTAGAAAATTTGTCTTAGTATTTTTTGATGATATAATAATCTACATGAAGTCTTGGAAGGATCATGTTGAACACGTTGACAGGGTGCTACAACTATTGGAGGAGAAACAATTATATGCAAAAAGATCCAAATGTTTCTTTGGAGTACAAGAGGTCGAATATCTAGGTCATATTGTATCTCATGAAGGAGTTAAGGTAGACCCTAGCAAAATTAAAGCCATTAAGGAATGGGAAATCCCCACATCCATAAATAATTTTCGAGGATTTCTCAGGTTGACAGGGTATTGTCACATGTTTGTTAAGAATTATGGGAAAATAGTAGCACCTCTAACAACATTGTTGAAGAAAGATGCATTTTCATGGACTCCAGAAGCAACAAAGGCCTTCGAATATCTTAAAGAGGCAATGTGCCAAGCACTAGTCTTAGCTACACTAGACTTCACAAAAACCTTTATTGTGGAATTTGATGCTTCCAGAAATGGAATTGGTGTTGTTTTAATGCAAGATGAAAGACCCATTGCTTTTGAAAGTCATCCAATCAGGGGAAAGTATTTACACAAAGCTATTTATGAGAAGGTGTTATAGAAATTTTTGTACCTTACAGCTATAAGCATGAAATGTCCATAAAGCAAGGGATCCTAAGTCCCTAAAAGTGTTGTTATAGCTCCTAAAGAAACAAGGTCAACAAATTACAGCTTCTCCCAGAAGTTCTCCACCAGAAACTGCTCGGAACTAGTCAAATCAAGATCATTTCAGCTACTCCACTAGCTAACTACGTTGCAAAGCACCCAAATACACTGGCTAGGTGCGTTGCAACGCAATTGAATGCACTACCAAGGTGCGTTGAGCGGGAAATGACAAGTGGAAGATTCATTCCACGAGGTGGAGAGACAATGGAAGCTTCCAGAATCTTCTCCAATGACACTTGCCTCACTGAATTCGACCAGTGATGAGTAAGAGGCTCTCAGTCTCCAAGTGGAAGCAAGAACTGACAGAGAGAAACCACTAATCAATTCATGAGCTGACTCATCCTCTTTGCATACATCTATATATGGATCCCTCACCAAGAGATCCAGAGGTTGGAATTTTGTACATTGCAGAGAATTGTTGTTGGTTTTGAGATAGATATCAGAGTATTGGGTGATTTATGCTTTGTTGGAGGTGAAGAAGGGATTCTATGCTAGGAGGTTGATGCTGGATCAGGAATCATCGGTTGTAACTCCTCCTGGATCTTCTTGTTTTATCAATAAAACTATTTGAGTTTCTCCTACATGCTTGTATACCATTGATGTGTGTTATATTTGTATGTTTAGCTTAAATCTGATCCTAAGCTTTTTATGAACGTAAATCCATGTCTTTGTGTAGTTTCCTTCTTCTGTGATTTTGTAGGAACTTGGTGACGCTGGGCAAGTAAGGGAGCAGGTAACTGGAAGCTGTCAAAGAGAAGAGAGATTGTATCAAAGGACTAGCGCAAGGCACAGGTTGGTTCATCCTATTCCTCTTCGTTTATAATTCATAAAGGAGAATATAAGAGTAGTTTTCCCTGTTTGTTTCTGAGGTCTCTGTCACAACCCAGTGGGAAAGGGTCGTTCTGAATAGACACTTTTCCCGATAACAAAATGGCGACTCCACTGGGGATCGTGTCTAGTTAGTTTGTTTGTGTTTCTCTGATTGTTTGTTTCATAAACTTAGAAGTAGTGAATCGAACTGCATTTTCCATTTACAAATGCAAAGTAGACATCTGCTACTTCAATCCATTCACTGGATCTGTTTATGATCTGAACAAATGATTCACAAATGATCTGATTACCCTTTGTGATAGCTCTTAAACCTCTTTTAAATCAACCCTCTGATTGTGCATTACTAATTGCTTTTACCCGGCCAAAAACCATAGATTAAACTGCAAACCGTGACCCGGAACCCGGATAGAATTCTTGTTTCTGCCCCAGCGCAGGTGCTGTGAAGAGTTCCTGTATTTCAGCGCAGTTCCCGAGAGGGAAACCTGCGTTGCAATCCAGTTTCTCTGTGTACCAGGTGCGTTGATCAGCCTAGCCCTGTGCAGCTGAGGTTCTTTGCTCATTTTTTCCAGTTTAGCCTCTGATTTTTGCAACCTGTGATCAGTGTGTGTGTCTGTTTAAAATCCCCTTTTCTTTGCCATAATTCCGCCTCAGTTGTATAAAAGAAACTGTATTTGTTTTTGTGTGTTTTTTACGTCATTTACAGTTTCCCATTGCAAAATTAGACTAGTCATACTGTCGTCCTTGGATTTAGATCTGTCGTAAGTGTCGATTTTGATCTTAGGAGAAAGTTTATTTGCTGTTGACAGTCGATTATGCTTTTACTTTTGCCTTTGGCTTGAATTTGTGAATTTCTAGTGTCGAAACAAGTGTTTACTTCAAAATCATAAAGTGTCGTAATCGTCTCTACCTTTTGATTTCGAAAAGAAGCTTGTTTGTGTTTTTCACTTGAAAGCGAATTCAAATTTGTACAACAACTTTATTTTTAGGCATCAATATTAAGAAAGTGAAAAACAAATACATGCACATGTGCATTTGCATATTGACAGTCTGTTTGGCTTGATTTAGGAAAAGTGCATTTACAGTGTGCTCTTTGCTCTTTGAGAAAAGATTGTGTCTTTCTTTTCCCCTTGTAGCTAGGATTTTTATTGCTGAAAAGAGATAAAGCTTGCTTATCATCTTTAGATTGCATTTTAGGAATTACATCTACATCTCGTGGTGAACCCAAAAGGCAAACTTCATAAGAAAGATCAACCTAAAATAAATTCAATGAACTTAACAACTCTTTGTAACTTAACGCACAACATTTAGAGGTCTAGGCTAGAGACGTATTCCGGCGTCGTAAAGCCTGGTAACTGTTGTCCTCACTGATGGTTGGGTGATTCCTCCACTTTGAGACGATAATTGCCAGTACGGACTTGTGCTCCCACATACCGTCGAGTATATATTGGGAGACCCCTATAGGCATAAAACCTTTATCCATAGGAAGCCGTGTCGGCCGCCCTACTGATCACAATGCACCGAACACAGCATTCGGGAAGATTGGCTGCCGTACCGTAAAAAGTATTCTGCAGTTTTGTGATTGGTTTGGTACTCCCTCTACCTAGACCTCCAGAGCAGTCCCTTTCCTTCCTTTTCAGACTCCTTAACAGAAAAGGTCCATCTGAGCACTTGTCACTTCAGGCTCATTAAAAATCGAAGGAGACTAGAGTCATCTTTTGTTTTTTCTCGACTCTTTAAAACTAAAAAAACAAGTTGTGTCAAAGCATGTTAAAATTTATTTTAAGCAGAACATTCATCCCCTTTTCCTACATTGATCTTTGGGTTGAGAAAATGGAGCATACCAACCAAGGAATTCCCCTTGGTGGAAATCCTAGTCCCTTCTCCTCTTGGGGAGATGTTGGTGCACCCCATATGGCCACATTGCCACTTCCAGGATTGACAATTGGCTTGCCAGTATGGCTCTTCTCAACCAATGTCATTCAGAACACCACTATTCCTGAACAATCGAATCGGCAATTAGATGAGTCCAGAGTTACCCACCAGCCTTCTACTTCCTCTAATTCTTCCTCTCCTCCTTCCTCTTCGCTTGACGGGACTGGTAAAGCTAAAAACCAAGTTCCTAAGGAGAAGAAGGAAAAGAAGAAGAAAGAGAAAAAGAAGAAGGAGCCAAAGGCGAATAAGGGAAAACGAGTGTCGTCTAACGAAAATCCACACACAACACCGACCAGGCCTAAATCGCCATGTGTCATTTGCAGAGGAGACCACTTTCACAGAGATTGTCCTTGCATCCCTCGGATACTAAGGGACTGGTCTCCTCGTTTGGACAATCCGGTGTCATCAACCTCTGGAGATCATGTTGAAAGCACACCGTCAACTAGTGAAAGTGAAGTCCCAGGACAAAAAGGGAAATCTAGATTTCCTTGTAAACTGTGCGAAGGCGACCATGCCCTCCTCCATTGTCCCTTCTTAGATGAGGCTAAAAAAGTTTTGGATGATCTTCCGGTTTCACCTTTACGACTTCCTCCTGGATATAAAAAACTCTTACCGAGTCCGTCACTAGTTGAGAACCCAGCTGGCCCGCTCAAGTGGTCGGCTGAAGCGTCTATCATTGAAGATAAACCAACTGAATCCATACCAGACGAAAGTCAAAAGGTCGAGGCGGCAGTTGACCCGGTCTTTCCTTCAGAGGTTTTATCTTTGGATGATACAGTCACTGAACAGAACAAGGATGACACCGTCCAAATTCTCTTCATCAACACAAACTCCGATGAACATGGGGGCAATCCACCCATTCCTTTACCGCAGGAAGGAAGTTCGTCAAAGCCATACCCGGCCGTCTACTCGGTCCCACCTCCAAGCAACCTAGTTGTATCCTTTGACTGTAATCAACTAGGCAGACCCCGTTTGCCAGCAAGCATACCATTCCAAATTATCGTTCAAATATATAGAATGGTCATGGCTGGCACCATCATAGATGAGGGGGCTTCTGTGAGTATCCTTTCCTCTATTGCTTGGAAAGCGCTTGGTTCGCCATCGCTGTTGCCTGAAATGAGAAATCTGACAGGCTTTGATAAAGGAACCAGTCGACCTTTAGGGATCCTTCCCGATGTGCTCATAACATTGAGAGGGAAGACAGTTCGCATGAACGTCATGGTCGTTCAAGGACCCTTGGATTATAACCTACTCCTTGGACGAGACTATATTTATTGCATGGGAGCCATTGTCTCCTCACTCTTTAGAGTAATGTGTTTTCCGCATGAAGGAAGAGTGGTCAAGCTCGTGGACCAGCTTTCATTTCCCAGATCACGCATAGCAAATAGTCATATACCGTCCCTAAATGGTCTCTTCATGCAAGAAATGTCTCAATCCCCAGTCCGTCCTCCCGATGAGCGCGAGTAATTCGGAGGGATATGACTGAAACCCAGGGGGCATGCATCCTGGTCTGCTTCGGTAGGAAAACTTCGGGTATAGAGTAGGTTTCCGTAGGAGAATATGACTAGTCTGTACCCCGTCCGTGATTGGAAGAGGGGTTATTCTAGAATAAGATTCTTTTGTCAAAGTTATGTGAGTTGGCAGAGCTAAGTCACTCGCCTTTGTTTATCTCGGTAGACATCGCCAAAGAAGTGTTTTGTTTGCTGTGTGAATAGAACAATCTTTGGGTGACCTGTAAGAGGTAGGCCTCTCTCAGTAAAACAAATGTTTTGGCGGACTAAAGTAGGGGTAACTTTGAAACTCTGTTTTATACCTGGGGGCATGCAAATCTTTTGGCATGCAAGCAAGGGGCGGCTATTTATTTTTTAAATTTTTAGGACCTCTAACCCTTTAAACTCGTAGGATTAGTCGTCACCAAACTTGCATAAAGAAAGGATGTGGGGCAAAAATCTAAAAGTTGCCGTTTTTATATGAGACATTCTTATCATATGACTGGATTAATCGAGCAGTTTTAACGCATAGTTCAAGCTCGTTAAAAAAATAAACATAAGACCGAGCAAATGTTTCCACCCGTGTTTAAGCTCGTTAAAAAATGAACTATCCCCCCGGTAAATAACCACCGTGAATGAAGCATTTTCAGCCATTAAAGCCTTGGTCGTGTTTGCACCGTCACCTCCACTTTTCCATTGGCCGATCATTCACCTCCATTTGATTGTTTACCCATTTTGAGGAACAGCTGCGAAGAGTGATTTCACTAGCCATCCTTGTGACACTGCCGTGATTGGAAAATTCCAAACCTTACCTGGAATCAGCTGCTACCCATTTTATCACTCGTCCCTCAAAAGACGAGTCTTCTTTAAGCTCTTTTCATCTGACTCATAAAATATGAAAAGATTGCCGAGTTTTGGCCTTCCAGCTCATTAAAGCGACAGGAAGTGCTATCCCTCCTCTAGATTTTAATCTTTTTGGACCTAAGGGATTATTGCACAAAAAGATCGAGCGCTTGTTTTGTTCGGCTCGTTAAAACTATCGAAAACTCATCCCTTCTGTATTGTTTTATACTTTTTCGGACTTAAGGGATTAGATGACGAAAAAGGAACTTTAGAGTTACCTTTACGTACCTTTTTAGACTCTCTAAAAATTAAAAGAACCGAGTTATCTTTGTCGTTAGACTCGTTAAAAAGATTAATAGCGACAAACTTGTCTTTAGGAGAGAACGAGTTTCACTATCGCTAGGCTCGTTAAAACATAGCGATGGGTTTGCCCGAAGGGAAAATTATAGAACAAGCATATGTTATCCTCCTCAAGCTTGACAAAAATAAAGAGGTACTGGTCAGCAATGACTGGGGAAAAATTGGGAAGAAAACTCAAAGAAACTTTATTGGTAGCAAGTCGCTCTTGAACATGACACTTCCACTCCGTGCCTGAGTCGGGTTGGGTTGTTTCATTCACCGGTCACATCACCATGGTCACGCCACACCATCCACATTTGGGGTAAATGCTACCAATCCATCACATAAGTGTCACCGACATGTTCAAGAGAAGTCATCCAGAGAAGTCACCTGTGTCCCATCCACTACCATACATTATACTTCATTCCTTCATGACCTCCACCCTGAACCATATATCATCAGATCGTTTTCACCTCCATCAAAATCATTTGCTCCATTCCGTGTCATTGATGTGGGATTCATTAAGGCCCTCCTTTGACGGATCGCTTCTTGTCGACATCAGCTCATTATCCAAGAAGTTGATCTAGGAACACCCCATTCAGTACTTTGAAGCTTGCATGCCTCAATGGCAAGTTTCTCACTTCCGGCGACAGGTATACATCAATGACCTTCGAACAAAAGATTTTGCGTGGTGTTCGACGCCAGGTCCTTTATTCACACCAGGTCCTTTATTCACACCACGTGAATTGTACTGCAGTACCTTGAGGGTCATTATCATTATCGGTGATTCCTCTCGCGCTTGGTAACATTTTACATCATTGACGGGTAATAAAGCGATGTCTTTCCATGTTCGACTTCAAAACATTTCTCACATGGATCGACTTGTACTTCGAGTGGAGATCAGATGAGATTGAAGACCCCGGATCTAGTTTCATCCATCCAGGCTGCGAGATATATTCAGGAAAAATAAAGACATTGAAATGTACAGCATTGCAGCATAGATAATCATCCTACCAAAAGGATGATGACTTCATCAGAATCATCAGTCTACCATCAGACGATTGTCTGTCCTATGTACATGAAAATGAATTTATAAAGCTGAGCATGGGAATGCCCGCCTCAGCTAGATCATGAAAACAGTATGAAGATAATGTATTGTATTGTATCTTATTACAGGTCTCCCCCCAGCATTGAAAGAACTTCGGATCCTCCTAATAAAGCATTTCACCCGATAAACGGCCTCATACTTTAGGGGGCAACTGTTATAGACATTTTTGTGCCTTACAGCTATAAGCATGAAATGTCCATAAACCAAGGGACCCTAAGTCCCTAAAAGTGTTGTTCCAGCTCCTAAAGAAACAAGGTCAACAAATTACAGCTTCTCCCAGAAGTTCTCCACCAGAAACTGCTCGGAACTAGTCAAATCAGGATCATTTCAGCTGCTCCACTAGCTAACTGCGTTGCAAAGCACCCAAATACACTGGCTAGGTGCGTTGCAATGCACTTGAATGCACTACCAGGGTGCGTTGAGCGGGAAATGACAAGTGGCAGAGTCATTCCACGAGGTGGAGAGACAATGGAAGCTTCCAAAATCTTCTCCAATGACACTTGCCTCACTGAATTCGACCAGTGATGAGTAAGAGGCTCTCAGTCTCCAAGTGGAAGCAAGAACTGACAGAGAGAAGCCACTAATCAATTCATGAGCTGACTCATCCTCTTTGCATACATCTATATATGGATCCCTCACCAAGAGATCCAGAGGCTGGAATTTTGTACATTGCAGAGAATTGTTGTTGGTTTTGAGATAGATATCAGAGTATTGGGTGATTTATGCTTTGTTGGAGGTGAAGAAGGGATTCTATGCTGGTAGGTTGATGCTGGACCAGGAATCATCGGTTGTAACTCCTCCTGGATCTTCTTGTTTTATCAATAAAACTATTTGAGTTTCTACTACATGCTTGTATACCATTGATGTGTGTTATATTTGTATGTTTAGCTAAAATCTGATCCTAAGCTTTTTATGAACTTAAATCCATGTCTTTGTGTAGTTTCCTTCTTCTGTGATCTTGCAGGAACTTGGTGACGCTGGGCAAGTAAGGGAGCAGGTAGCTGGAAGCTGTCAAAGAGAAGAGAGATTGGATCAAAGGACTAGCGCAAGACACAGGTTGGTTCATCCTATTCCTCTTCGTTTATAATTCATAAAGGAGAATACAAGAGTAGCTTTCCCTATTTGTTTCTGAGGTCTCTGTCACAACCCAGTGGGATAGGGTCGTTCTGAATAGACACTTTTCCCGATAACAGAAGGAAATGTTGGCAATACTACATGCACTTAAGAAATGGCGACCCTACCTAATGGGAAGACACTTCAAGGCAAAAACGGATCATGATAGGGTTAAATACTTTTTAGAACAAAGATTATCCTTTGAAGAACAACAAAAATGAGTCACAAAGATGTTGGGTTATTACTTTGAAATCATATACAAAAAAGGGAAGCAAAATGTTATGGTAGATGCACTCTCAAGAAAATATGAGGATGTGGAAACATTGTTGTGTGCCATTTCTATTATCCAACCAGATTGGATAAACGAAGCAAGGGAGGAATGGAAGAATGACGAAGAGGTGTGGGCACTTATTCAAAAGTTACAACAATATTCCAGTACATCTGATACATTTAGCTGGAAAAATGATTCATTATGGTACAAAGATCGCTTATATCTCTGTAAGAATTCCTAACTCAAACAAAAGATTCTTCTGGAATTGCATGCTTCTCCCTTAGGAGGGCACTCAGGATTTTTAAAAACTTACCACAGGGTTAAGAAGGAATTTTTTTGGGATGGCCTTAAATCGGATATTGAAAATTTTGTGGCGGAATGTTTGGTATGCCAACAAAATAAAACTGAAACAATTAAGACACCAGGTCTATTACAACCTTTATCCATTCCAAGCCAACGTTGGGAGGACGTTTCAATGGATTTTATTACAGGTTTACCCAAGTCTGAGGGAAAGAGTGTCATCATCGTGGTAGTTGACAGACTTACCAAGTATGAACACTTTTGTGCATTATCACATCCATTTAAAGCCAATACACTTTCTACGGCATTTATGGAAACAATTCAAAAGCTACATGGAAACCCAAAGATTACTGTAAGTGACAGAGATCCCATTTTTACAGGAAATTTTTGGACATAATTATTTTCTTGTCTTGGTACTCAGTTAGCTCATAGCTCATCTTATCATCCTCAATTTCATGGGCAAACAGAGATAGTAAACAAATGTTTGGAAGGATATATTTGTTGCTTTCTATCTGATAAATAGACACAGTGGGTCAAATGGTTGCCTCTAGTTGAATGGTGGTATAACACTTCCTTCCATATTGCAACAAAAATGACACCATTTATGGCACTTTATGGGTACCAGACACCATCCATCACATCATATTTAAGAGAAAATTCTAAGGTTCAAGTAGTGGAATATCACATTGAGCATCAACAAAAAGTTCTCCAACTCTTAAAGGATAACCTCATGTTGGCGCAGAATAGAATGAAACAACAAGCAGATCAACATCGCAGTGAAAGAAGTTTTGATGTAGGTGATTGGGTATTCCTACGGCTACAACCACATAAACAAATGTCCCTCATGCAAGCTAAGAAGGATAATAAATTGTCACGAAAGTATTATGGTCCGTACAAGGTGTTGCAAAAGATTGGTACTATGGCATACAACTTGGAGCTTCCTGCAGCTTCTCGAGTGAACCAAGTTTTCCATGTTTCATGTTTAAAGTAGGTTATAAGTGACAAGTTCCTAGTTCAAACAATATTGCTAGAACTTGATGAGGAAGGAAAAATTATATTGGAACCAGAAGCAGTCATAGAAACAAGAACTCGAAAACTACGAAATCGATCCATTTCAAAGTATCTCATCAAGTGTAAGAACTTATCCACTGAAGATTCCACATGGGAGGATGAGAATTTTATACAGAAGCATCCATAACTACTCAAGCGTTGAGGACAATACTTTTTTGAAGGAGAGGGGCATGCTAGGTCCCTATAATACTAGTCATGCCCCCATTAATATTGTAGTTGTATCCCTTATTAATATTTTTGTGCCCCTATTGTCCCCATATTGTTATTACTGTGCCCCATAGAATCCCTCTATTGTTATTTTTGTGCCTTTATATTATTATTGTTAGGTCAGCTTGGTTATATTGTGACCCCTTACACTCCTATAGATAGAAAGGAGGTTTTTTCATTTGAATCATCCAAGAATTGTTCTTTTTTGTAATGTAAAGGAGGTTGCAGCCTTAAGAGGCTGAATTCTAAGGCGTTCAACTATCTTTTCTATCTTTTTGTGAGCTAGTTTCATAACAGCCTTCCACAACCTAAAAGGTTGACACCACAACAATTGGAAGAAAAAATAGCAAAAGGGCTTTGTTACAATTGTGATAACAAATATATTAAAGGTCATAAGTGTGCTGAGAAGAAATTATTTTACATTGATTGTGAAGAGGAGGAAGAAAAGGATCAAGAAATGTTAAAAGAAGAGGATATACATGAGGAACCAACCCCAAAGAAAGAAGAAATGAATCCGACCATATCTTGTAAAGCATTGGCAAGAATTACCACTCCTCAAAATCTAAAGATAGAAGAACATATCAAGAAGCGAAAGATCACATCGAGCATCACGAAATTAATCCAACAATATCTTGTAATGCATTGGCCAAAATTACCACTCCTCAAGCTATCAAGATAGAAGGACATATCAAGAAGAAAAAGGTAATATTGTTGATTGATTCAGGAAGTACCCATAACTTTATTCTCTGTAAGATAGCCAAGGAATTGAATTGCTTCCTATATCCAACACCAGAGTGTCAAGTGATGGTTTCAAGTGGAGGAACCATAAATTGCTCTGGAAAGAGCCATAATATCAAGCTATCCATGGGATAATATGTATTGAATAGCCCAATGATTTCCATTCCAATGGGTGGTGCTGATGTTGTACTAGGATTCCAATGACTACAATCCTTGGATACAATCGCTTTTAATTTTAAATAACTTTTCATGAAATTTTCTTCGGAAGGAAAGGAAGTTGAATTAAGGGGTATCACAGGGAAAATAGGAAAGAAAATCATCTCTAACAGAATGACAAAGCTTCTAAAGAAAGAACAAAGATGCATAATTGCACAATTATGTTTGCTAGAGGTTCCCACATCGAAATCATCTATTTCTCCAGATCTCCAAAAAGTCTTGGACAATCATTCCAAGGTATTTGAGACTCCCAAAGGCCTCCCACCTATTTGTGATCATGATCATGCTATTCATTTTCCAGGAAGTGTTCCTCCAAACATCTGCCCTTATAGATATCCCTTTGCACAAAAGAGTGAAATTGAACAGCTGGTTGCAGAAATGCTAGAGGATGGCATAATTCAACCTCATCAAAGTTCTTTCTCTGATCTAGTAGTATTGGTGCACAAGAAGGATGTGTTAGGGCTTGGATCTACCTCAGGCTGAGAAAGGTAGGTCTAGGGTAACATCAAACCACGCTTAACCTGGTAGCTAGCCCTACCAGGTCAGGAGAGGGCTCTCTCCTTGTCAATCTCAATGAAAATATGGCAAGTAACGCTTGAGATGACTGATATGAATACTAATTTTAGGCTAGGTTTTTCTACTCAAAGGAATTTGTTTGATTTTAATGGTTGGTTGCTGGATCAGATAGGAAAGGCAGCTTTGGGTCTAGGAAATCAACACAGATTTGCAGAGGTTTCTGTGGGGCGAGGTAGGAAAGTGTTTTAGGACTTTGAAATGAGTGTAATCGTGAGTATAAAGATTGGTGAGAAGCTGGAGAGGGAATGAAAATTTCATGAGTCCTCTTCATACAGTAGAAAACATGTAAAACTAAATAAACCCCAAGGCAGAGCACTGAAACACTAATGGATTCTACCCTTTACACTTGATTCATTTAGTTATGTAGAATAAGAGAGATTGTTATAGAAATTTTTGGGCACTGCAACCCCAATTATACATATCCATAAACCAAGGGCTCCTAAGTCCCTAAAAGTGTTGTTCCATACCCTAAAAGAACAAGGTCAGCTGATTACATCATCTCCCAGAAGTTCTCCACAGGAAACTGCTCAGAACTGGTCAAAACTGGACCATACAGGTTGCTCAGTGCTAAGGGTGCGATGCATCCCACCTTCCCAGTGTAAAGGTTGCGATGCATACTGAAAATCCCTTCTGTAGGGTGCGATGGTCAAGAGTGGACAAATGGCAGAGACAGTTTGCGAGGTGGATGATCATAGAATCTTCTAGAAACTTCTCCTATGACACTTGCCTCTCTGAATTCACTCAGGGATGAGTAGGAGATCATAAATCTCCAAGTGGAATCAAGAACTATCAGAGAGAGGACACCAATCAAAATCCTAGAAGCTGACTCACCCCCCTGCAATCATCTATATATGGATCCCTCATCCCAGAGATCCAGAGGCTGGAATTTTGTATCTTGTAAGGAAGTGCTGTTGGTTTCTTGGTGGAATATCATAGTGTTTGGTGATCTAAGGTTTTCATGAGGTGAAATAAGGGCTTTCATGCTGGAGGATGACACTGGGTCAAAACAATTGGTTGTAATCCTCTTTGCTATTCTTGATATTAATAAAGCTATTCAAGTTTTCCTCCACATTATTGTATGTTTGATGATATATGCATTTGTTTGGTCAATATATATCTGGTCCTATATTGTTTATGGTTGTAGATCTCTGTTCTTCGATAGTATTATGCTGCTTTGATTCCACATGTGATCTTTGAAGCGGGGTAGACGAAGGAGAAGCGGCAAGGATCTGTCAGAAGGGAGAGGAACCGAGCAAGGAACCAGGCGCAAGACTGAGGTTGGTGCCCTTCATTCCCCTCTTATCTACTTCTCATAAAGGAAAACAAAAGTAGTTTTAGTTTGTTTGTTTCTAAGATAGCTACCAGTCTTAGTGGGACTAGCATCTTCGAGTGGACACTAGATTTCCCGATAACAAAATGGTGACTCCGCTGGGGAGCGAATAGATTGTTTGTTTGTCTATATTTGTTTGTTTTATAAACTTATAGACGGAGCATGAAGTCAAGCCAGCTAGCCTTCCAACTGCATTTGCTATGCAAGTGCAAAGTAGATCAATGATGCTTCAGTCTATCTCTGGTTTTTGTTTATAAACTGAAAAATCGATTTTCAAACCTTCTAATTGCTCTAGTGGTGGCTCTAGTAACCTCATTAGATCAACCCCTGTGATTTATATTTACTGAAAATCACTTGCTCGGCCTAAATCCCTAAACTGAGCTGCAAACTGTGACCCGGAACCCAGTTGAAGTCTCGTTCCTTGACCATCACACCTTCTCCTCTTGGGAATTTGGATGCATCGCACCTCCCGTGTGCAATAGGTGCGCTGCATCGCACTTTCCCTGTGTTATAGGTGCGCTGATCAGACAAGACCTCTTCTGCTCTCAGATTTTGGTTTCTGTGTTCACTCTCTTTAGCTTTATTCAGGAGTTTTGTTGTCTGTGATCAGTATACCACTGTGGAAACTCCCTTCCTTTCCATCATTCCGCCTCCATTGTGCAAATCACTGTGAATGTTTTATGTATTTTGCGCCATTTTTAGTTCTCTTTTACAAAGTAGTAGCATAATTCTATTGTTCTGGACGATCGATTATATAGTTACTCTTGTATTTGATTTGAATTAGTAGTTTTTCAAGTGTCGAAAGTAGTTTTCAATTCAAAATAGCAAAGTGTCGTCATTATCTTCCTTTCGTTTTTGAAGAGAAATTTGTTAGTACTATCGCTTTGAGAAGATAATTTAGATTTGTACTTAGCATTCTTCTTGTCATTCACACATTAAGAAAGTTGAAAAAAAATACATGCATGTGCATTTGCATTTAGACTGCTTGTTGGTTTGATTTAGGATAGTGCATCTAGTGTGTGCTCTCTACTCTATGTTGAAATAATATCGTCTCTCTTTCTTTAGTAGCTAGGATTTTCATTGCAAAAAGAAGATTAAACGATTGTTTATCATCTTAGATATCATTTTAGGAATTATATCTACATCACGCAGTGAACCTGAAAGGAAAATTTCTTAAGAAAGATCAAATCTAAAATAAATGCAATGAACATAAAAACGCTTTGGAACCTAATGCACAACATCTAGAAGTCTAGGCTAGAGACGTATTCCAGCGTCGTAAAACCTGGTAACTGTCGCTTTCACTGTTGGTTGGGTGATTCCTCCTCTTTGAGACGACAAGTTCCAGTACATACTTGTGCTCCCATGTGCCGTTGAGTATATATTGGGAGACCACAATAGGCTATATCCTTTATCCATAGGAAGCCATGTCTGCTGCCCTATCGATCGTAATGCACTGAACACAGCATTCGGGACGATTGACTGTCGTACCATAAAAAGTATTCTGCAGTTTTGCGATTGGTTTGGCAATCCATCTATCTAGATTTCTAGAGTAGTCTCTTTCATTCCTTTTCATACTCGTTAAAGGAAAAGGTCCATCTGAGAACTTGTCACTTCAGGCTCATTAAACATCAAAGGCGACTAGAGTCATCTTTTGTTTTTTCTCGACTCTTAAAAATTGAAAAAACAAGTTGTGTCAAAGCGTCTAAAATTCATTTAATCCGGAAACATTTTTCCCCTTTATTTTTAGTTGATCGAGTAATCCGAAATAGTGGAGAAAAGTCAATTAAAACCCTGTCGTTCACGGAGACTTACGAGTCAACCATCTTTGTCTCCAGAATCAAAACTATTCCGGACAAAGCGAACTCATTTAACCGGCTCAAAGTCCCCTGGTCGGGTCGGAACAAGTGTTCCAATACCCTCAGAGACTCCGGTTACTCCAAACATTTATGTACCCCTGCATTTACAGAAGAAGTTCCGAAGCTACTAGAGGACAGTAGAACTGATCCTAGTGTGAGGGTAAACACTTCTATACTTGAACCGGCTCCATCTATAGCCGATTTGGAAGGTGTTATTCCCCAAACATCTGTCGTTGCAGAATATATACCTTCTTCGGCACCAGAAATATTTTATAGACCTGACGGTCTACCTCTTCCACTTGGTTTGATTGCTATATAAGAGATTGTGGAGGATCCCCCATCTAGTACTCCATCACATTTTGGAGTTGGGATCACCCTATATCCTTCTTCGTCAGAAATTAGTATACTATTATCGGAAGTTCCTGTAGAATCTCTAGGAAATATTTTGGATAGACTAGATATGTCTGAACAACCATCAACATCTAGGACTATGTCATCTGACACAGCAGCAACAGAACTTCCTGCTGCCACTCCAACAATGTTCGCCGGCGTACCATTTTTCGCAACTAGCTCTCAATCACTGGATGGAATCCATCCAGGGGCTGTTTCGACGGTATGGTCTGTTCCTGTTTGTTCATCCAGAATAATATCTGGAATCTCTTATGTTGAGTCTCAGCAAATTGATCCTTCACAATGTCAATTTGGGCAATCGGGTCCTCAAAGGCAAATAATTCCCTTAAGCATCAGATTACCGCCGTATGGGGGACAATACGCCCTTTCATTTTCACCTCCGGGAGGTAAAACATACTAGAGTTCGCAACATAATTCAAGTTATGTTGGAATTATATCCAGTGGTTGGATGCCAATACTGCCTCAACAACCAAGAGTTGTATACTCAATGCAAAAAAGTTTGCCGATGTCAAAAACCCCCACTACACCGGCTATTGTGATGGTTTCACAAGTACAAGCATTACCTGTTGTATGCCAACCTCAAATCTATCAAGTCGCAATACGACAAACCCTTGTCCCTGCGACGCCACCACAATCATCGATTAGTGGCTCCTTAACTGGAGTGACCCAAGCTCAAACAGGTACCATTACCCCTCATCTTGGTCAAACAACCAGTATTGGACAACAACACATGGTCTCACAACCATGGCTGGTGCAATATCAACAACCACAATTCCAACAAGTTTACCAAGGATCTGAGCACCAAGTCTTTGCAAGTAATGGGCAGTCGTATATTCAAAACGGTCAACATCAACCATTTCATAATGGTTATTCCCATCAACCTTACCAAAGTTATCAGCATCAAATTCACTATGCTGGTATGCAAAGACCCACTACTCAGGCAATCCCATCTTATCCTGGGTATGCTTCCCCGAACCTGAATTAATAGTTGCCCTTCGTGGCAACTTTAGAGTTACCAGATCTAAATCGGCTAACAAACGATCCAATCGCTTATGCCCCTTGGTGGCCAGCAATTCCTAATAAACTTTCGTCAGATATTCCTAAATTTAATGGAAATTCGGGTGAATACCCATCGAATCATGTGATGACCTTTCACCTGTGGTGTTCATATAACACTCTAAATTATGATTCGATCAGGCTTCACCTTTTTTAGTGAACGTTAACTGGTCCGACAGCAAAATGGTATATCGAATTGCCTAGAGCTTCGTTTGATAATTTCAGTACCCTAGCCACAACCTTTTTAACCCATTTTCAGTTACCCATAAGGTACGAAATGGGAACAGAGCTTCTTACCAATTTCAAGCAAACAACGGCCACTCACATATCCAATCATATTCATGAGTGGCGACGTTGTCGTAGAATGGTAAAAACATATGTTCCTCATTAGCTGTTAGTTTAATGGTTTATTAAGTCATTGTTACCTTCTATTACGGAAGATGTGGCAAAGGGAGGAGTCGTCACTGAAGAGCAAGTAGTTGCTCGTGTGCAATATCTAGACTTGATCTATACCCAGTCTGGCATGCTCTACGATAAAATCCCTGATGCTCCTAGACCAGAATTTTCCATTCCTCCCTCTCTTAAATCAAACAAAGACTCTCATGCTGGGGACGGCGTGATAGGAACGAACAACACAAAAACTGTAAAGGCTAAGTCAAAAAAGGCCCGTACGGTTTCAGGTCAAAATGCAAATGAAGAACTTCTCACCTTGGAAGTAAATGCTATATCGACTAACAAAGGCAAAGAAACCAAGCAACCAGGAGGCAAGAAGAAAAAGAAAGGGAAAAAGAAGAAACAGGAGGAGTCGTCCCCTGAAAAATCTTCTGCAAACCCTACCAAATCGTCCATGCCTTATATGTGATGAGGATCATTGGACAAGAGAATGTCCATATAAAGCCGAGCTTAGAAAATTCTTCAAGAATTAAAAAACCTCGGTGGTATTGACTGATCCGTTTCCAAATCCAGGAACAAATCTGGTTGCTAGTGACAATGCTTCCCCGTCCCAAGTGCTAATGTTGTCGGTTTCGAAGCAGCGAAATGATGCTTTGATATCGACAAGGAATAAAGATTACGGGAATCCACAGCTGTTAGACAACAAGGCTAATGATCAACCTATCATTCCTGAACTAACGATAAAGCCGCCGAAGGGAGTAGTACACAAATCGACATTTAATCCTCGTGCCAGAGCAGCACAACATTATAATATAGTGAAAGATCTGGCACAATCGCCATCCGCTATGTCAACAATTGAGGTACTGCAAAATTGCCCCTCCCAAAAGCAGGCTTTATTATCAGCGATAGGTGGGATTGACCCAACGGATTCTAATCTTGTGTCCTTTAATCACAAAGGATATGACCCTCAGTTACCAGCTCAACTAGCTTTCCTCATTCAAGTGAAAGCCCTCAACAAAACTGTTCATCGAACAATTATTGATGAGGGGGTATCTACATGTATTATGTCGATGAGTTGCTGGAAAAATTTAGGATCTCCTCCCTTGTTGCGATCTTCAACGACATTAAAAGCATTTGATGGACAAACATACACCCCATATGGGATTTTAAGTAACTTGCAATTCGAACTGGGGGGAAAAAAGGTAGAAATAGATGTTGAAGTAATTGACGGAAACCTCGATTACAACATCCTACTAGGAAGGCCCTCGATATATGCTATGGTAGCCGTTGTGTCAACCTATTTCAAGAAGATTGTATTTCCCTTTCAAGGAGGAATTATAATCGTCAACCAACAAAAATTTCTCCCCAACAGTTCACAAGTTATGGGAAGCATTCCGATGATCCATGGAAGCCCTCATTCGCTTCAAAATATCGGAGTAGGCCTACTAAAAGACCCTATATTAATAGTGAATTTTGCCCTACCGCCTCCAATCAATCTGGCGGGAGTGGCAATGGTGGGAACCTGCAATATGATATCTTCTATTCAAAATATCTCTGAAAACGATATTAACATGGATCATCTGCAGGTATTGCCTCCAAGCCCAATAGAAAACTTGTAGCAATCAATGTTTTCAGCATGGGAGGCAAACCCAAATCAATGCTCATCAAGCATTTGGATAGATAGATCTAAGGAATATGGTACCCCTTCAGATCCTTGGTCACAAGTACATTATACAGACGAAGGAATTGTTCAGTCAATGATGATTGATAAGGCACCATGGGAAGATTACCACCATCGTTCCCATCTTCTGGATTACAAAGAAGATACTCCTAGTGACTTTAATCATCCCTCAGTTTTTGATTTTCTATCAAATACTGTAAACATGGTGGATTTCGAGCGAAACTTGTCCAATATTGAAGAGACTATCGCCATAAATATCTCGACCAAAGAAAATGTTGTAGAGAATATTCATGTCGGCAAATCTTGTTCTCCTTCAGAACTGGAAATATATCACGCTCCTTTTCACGAGTTCAGAGATGTCTTTGCTTAGTTGTATGATGAAATTCCAGGCATTGACTCGAGCATAGTTGAACATGAAATTAAGATGTATCCAGATGTCAAACCAGTACGATAGTGGCTACGGCAGGTGCACCCCAAGAAAGCCGCTGCCATTAAGGCAGAAGTTGAAAAACTTCTCCATGCTAGTTTTATTTACCTGATTCCTCTAACCGATTGGGTATCGAATATTGTTACTGTAATGAAAAAACAAGGAACGATTAGAGTGTGCATCGATTATATGGATGTAAATCAAGCTTGTCCAAAGGACAACTACCCTACACCCTTCATTGACCAGATAATTGATGAATGCACCGGATGTGGAATCTCTTCATTTATGGCTGGATTTTCCAGGCATAATCAAATAAATATCTGCCCACAAGACCTGTCAAATACTGCATTTATTTGTCCGTGGGGCACATTTACATATCGCAAGCTACCCTTTGGTTTAAAGAACGCAGGGGAAACATTTCAGAGGGAAATGAATTATGCCTTCCATGACATCAAAAACATCATTCAACCATATCTCGACGCTCTTTTGGCTCATTCGCGAAAGCGGACCGATCATCCACAGCATTTGAGAGTGATATTTCTACGTTTTCGACACTACAAGATACGACTTAATCCACACAAATGTGTGTTCTGTGTCAGTTCTGGTTATTTACTTGGTTTTGTGGTCTCAAAGGATGGGATTCTTCTCGACCCATGTAAGGTTTAGGCAATCATTAATTTGCCTCGACCTTCAAATTTGCCTTCAAATTCAGAAACTCCAAGGGAAAGCAAACTTTCTGAGGAGGTTCATTCCAAATTACGCAGAAATTGCTAAAGGTTATACTGGTCTATTGAAAAAAGAAGTACCCTTCGTCTAGGATCAGGTCGCGCAAGCTTCCTTTTATGCTCTAAAGGAATCCCTAATAAAAGCATCATTAATATATGCTCCTGATTATCAAAAAGACTTTAACCTGTATCTGGCTGCAGCGGATATGACCATCGCAATGGTTTTAGTTCAAGAAGACAATTGAATTGAACATCCTATATATTATTTAAGTAGAAACTTAAATGATATAGAAAGCAAGTACTCCTATGTTGAAAAGCTAGCTCTCGCAACTGTTCAAGCGATATAGAGATTTCGACACTATGTCCTTTTTCGAAAAACTACCATTTTGTCAGATTGTAACCCCATGACTTATATATGTTGGAAATAATACTGAGAGGGGGGGGGGGGTGAATTAGTATTATCATATTAATAAAACTTTTTCATTTCCATAATCAGATTCATATATGCTACTTCCACAACTTCTTATGATTAAGTTAATCGATCTTCAATGAGTGCATTAGAACATTATCAACCATATTATCAGTTAACAGATGCAGTAACATAAAGTAGATCATCACACATAAGGCACACACATGAACACAATGATGTAAGGTGGAAACCCAATGCGGGAGAAAAACCACCTGCTGCAAGTCATCTTAATCTTCTTCTTAATAAGAAAATTCTTTTACAATATTTGTACTGGTGCAGCCTTATACCAGTACGGGAGCTACAACCCCCTTTGCTCTTGTACTAGCCGATCCATTTACTAGTACGCAGGCTACTACCTGCTACAATGCTCCAAAGATTTCCTTTAGCTCTTGTACTAGCTTAGATACTAGTACGTAGGCGCCGGCCTACAATCTTCTCTCCTTCAAGTACCACGTTTCATCAATTTTCATACTGGATACACTGAAGCACAACCCATAAACTGAAAGGCCACATTTCATCCAATTTTCATACTGGACCCAACAACAACATTGAAGCTCAAACAACCTTCTGAAACACCCAATCAACTGAAGTAACCAGATAAACAATAATAGGACCAAACCCAGAACACAACAATGATAAACAAAGATTTTAAGAGAAGGAAGCACCCTGCTCAACTGCTAGCCTGAGTCCAGACTCACCCTGCTCAACTGCTAGCCTGAGTCCCGGACTCACCCTGCTCAACTGCTGGCCTGAGTCCATGGACGCACCCTGCTCAACTGCTAGCCTGCGTCCCTCGCACTGAGTCTACTGAACTGCCTGCGTCCCGGCGCACCTGAACCCTTCTGCGCCTGCGTCCGGCACACCTGAAACTCTTCGCTCCTGCATCCCGGACGCACCTGAACCCTTACTGCACCTGCGTCCCTCCGGGCATAGATGATTTCAAGACTTTAGAAGTAACCCAGACAATCAGATCCACAGATCTGAACATGCGCCGAAGAGATCTCGGTCCATCAGTAGATTCGCCTTGTTTAGATCTAGACCAGATCTAGCCCTCATAAGATATTCAACCCAAGACTTTTGCACAATCCAAATGAACTCCTTTGCTTTATATAGGAAAGCTCCTCCCCAAAACATGGAACAATACCACGAGCCGACACCATAGAAACATAAAACCGTCGGCTAGATACCACACAAGAAACCCCCACGTGCTTTTCTCTGCCTTGAAATGTGTGCACTGGGTGGACGCACCCCCTGAACGGCTGGCCTGCGTCTTTGGACGCGGGTTCTGCATGGTATACCTGCGGGGACGCACTTTCTGAACTGGCTCCCTGCGTCCTTCATAATTTTTCAATAAAATGAGAGCTGATCATCAACTTCTGCTGCTGACTTGAAGAATAGTGAACTACCACCTGAATGGGTTGCCATCAAGGACAACACTTTAGCCATAATGCCAACAATCTCCCCCTTTGGACTTGATGGCAAAGCTTACTAAGAACTTGCCATTTGATTCCTTTGAGCTGTCCTGCATCTATGTATTATGTTACATCTGATATCTCTTCTGAATGTATATAAGTGAGATGGTCTTCTATGAGGGGGGTTGCCATCAAGTACAACACATGCATCATAATGCCAACAATCTCCCCCTTTGGACTTGATGGCAACAACACCAGATCACTCTCCCCCTTTGACATCAAGGGCAAAGGGGTATGCTCCCCCTAAGAACATGCTCCCTTTGACTATAATCCAGATCTGCTGAAGTCTCTGAATGAGCTCCCCCTTTGAATATAACATGGTGCTCCAATCTGATAATGGTCTTTCTGAGAACAAGCTGAGATGTCTGCAAAAAGATGTTCTACAAGAAGAACATGACTCTATAAAATACATACATCCATCACCCATCACAATAAGGATCATCCATCCAACCAAGTGGGAATACATCAAAAATATGAAAACCAAATACATTACATCTTCATCCTATGCATAGTGGGGGGACATAGGCCGTTACATGACCTGAAGAGATGATGATAATAGATAGACTATTACAACATGAGTCTTGCTACGACCTTCCAAACATCTAAAGATCATGACAAACAACAGCACTGTATAATCTGCTCCATAGTATCTGTCAACATCAACTCATAACCATCCAGATCTACATGAATCAAGAGCCATCAAATGAAAGCATCAGCATCAATCAACATATGTATGCATAATCATCCCTGTATCCAGCCAACAATCCTCATCCATTTGTGCCAAGAAAGAAATCATGCATCTTGCTCATGTCAACATCATCATGAAATGCATATGAGTAACTCATCATCATGTCTCCAACAATGCGACTTTGAATAATCATCCACGAAATCAGCCAACCTCATCCATATATGTGCCAAGGATAATAAAGACTTCATGCAAGCATCATTAGAGAATCAACCATACATCTGATCATGTGACCAACTCATAATAGCAAGATGAATCATAAGCATTGTCATCAAGGACCATAATGCCAACAATGAATTTAGGACATATGCTCCCCCTGAACCAGTGCCATCTGTTAAATCTGATCATGCATATCAAGAAGAATCAGCCAATAAATGCTTTGAGACAGGTACGCACTTCATCTTCTGCTGCGCTGCGTCCTGTTGCTGCAGGGACGCACCCAAAAACACTATCGCGCCGCGTACTTTTACTTCAGGGACGCACCTGATCCTCAGTCGCTCTGCGTCCCCACGCAGATCTTCAGTTACTGAACTGCGTCCTGGACGCACCTGGACTTGGTCTGGCCTGCGTCCGCACGCAGGTCTCCTGTTACTGCACTGCGTCCTGTACTTTCAGCTTCCTCTGATTCTGGTATGTCTGTACATTGTACTGTGGCATCCTTTTCTAACTGTACTTCCTTTTTCCTCCATATCTTCAAGCGTGATGATGACATTTTCTCCTTTTGATATGGTGCCCAAACTTTGTTCCTGCATTCCTTGGCTATATGTCCAAGCTTGTTACATGCATAACATCTTACATGTTTCATATTCCTCCTGTAACAATCAGTAGCTTTGTGACCAAACATATTGCAAGCAAAGCAATATCCATAAAAGTACCTTGATTGAGATGACCTTTCTGCATAATGGTCTTGAACTCTTCTTCTTCTACATCTAGCTGCAACATGTCCAAGATTATGACATACATAACATTCAACATTATTCATAGGAGGAGTAAAGGATTTTCTTTGAGGAATCTCTTTCCTTGGTTGATGATGAGATTGATCTTTCACTTCTTCGTTGATCACTTTAGATTTCCTTTTAGAGTTTCTTGCCTCACCTTGTGAACTAGATTCACCTTCAACAGATTCATGGAAACCAAGACCAGTCTTTATAGCAGGGGACCTTTGACTACTAAGAATATCATCCAATACTTTAGAGCTATCTTGAAATCATAAAAGCTTATCCTTTTCTTCTAGTTTACCTTTCAAGATATTTACCTCAACCTGAAGCTGTTCTTCCTTTTCAAGAGATTTCTTTTTCAAAACTTCTTCAGCTTTCCTTCCTTCTTCCATTTGTTCCCTTAGTTTGAGAATCTCCTTTTCTTGTTCTTCATTCAGATCCTGCTGCATTTGACGAACTCGGAAGGCACATTCTAGTTGAGATTTTAAGCTGATGACTTCGTTTTCTTGTTTTTCAATAGCTTGGAGAAGGTCTGTATTCTGCTTCTTTGATTCTTCAAGATCTCCTTTTAGTGAGAGGATTGTAGCTTCAAGATTTTCATAATAACTGGATCGATCTCTGAGCTCCTTGATTGTTGTGTTCTTTTCAATGACTTCATTCTTTAGAGATGTTGCTTCATCCTGCAACTTTTGATACCTTTCCTTGCATAACTTGAGGGCACCATTCTTTACGTCAAAACGTTTTTCTTGTTCAATAATTTTGTTTGTCAACCTGTTAAGTTCTGCCTCTATTTGACATCTTTCTTGCTCACCCATAAGAGCAAGTTCAGTAGTCTCACTATCACTTTCATCTCTTTCACAAGGAAATATAGCTAGAACATCAGATGATAACACATTCATACCTGATAATGATTCTGAATCTGAAGAGCTTCTTATGCCTAATCCCCAATCGATTCTTCCACTATCATAGTTCTTCTGAGATGACTTCTTTTTCTTATGAGCTTTCTTCTTAAGCTTCTTTCCCATTGTTCCACGGATCTCCTTTAAGCGATCAAGCTTCTATCAAAGGACCTGCTCTGATACCAATTGTTGGAAATAATACTGAGAGGGGGGGGTGAATCAGTATTATCATATTAATAAAACTTTTTCATTTCCATAATCAGATTCATATATGCTACTTCCACAACTTCTTATGATTAAGTTAATCGATCTTCAATGAGTGCATTAGAACATTATCAACCATATTATCAGTTAACAGATGCAGTAACATAAAGTAGATCATCACACATAAGGCACACACATGAACACAATGATGTAAGGTGGAAACCCAATGCGGGAGAAAAACCACCTGCTGCAAGTCATCTCAATCTTCTTCTTAATAAGAAAATTCTTTTACAATATTTGTACTGGTGCAGCCTTATACCAGTACGGGAGCTACAACCCCCTTTGCTCTTGTACTAGCCGATCCATTTACTAGTACGCAGGCTACTACTTGCTACAATGCTCCAAAGATTTCCTTTAGCTCTTGTACTAGCTTAGATACTAGTACGTAGGCGTCGGCCTACAATCTTCTCTCCTTCAAGTACCACGTTTCATCAATTTTCATACTGGATACACTGAAGCACAACCCATAAACTGAAAGGCCACATTTCATCCAATTTTCATACTAGACCCAACAACAACATTGAAGCTCAAACAACCTTCTGAAACACCCAATCAACTGAAGTAACCAGATCAACAATAATAGGACCAAACCCAGAACACAACAATGATAAACAAAGATTTTAAGAGAAGGAAGCACCCTGCTCAACTGCTAGCCTGAGTCCGGACTCACCCTGCTCAACTGCTAGCCTGAGTCCCGGACTCACCCTGCTCAACTGCTGGCCTGAGTCCCTGGACGCACCCTGCTCAACTGCTAGCCTGCGTCCCGGCGCACCTGAACCCTTCTGCGCCTGCGTCCGGCGCACCTGAAACTCTTCGCTCCTGCGTCCCGAACGCACCTGAACCCTTACTGCACCTGCGTCCCTCCGGGCATAGATGATTTCAAGACTTTAGAAGTAACCCAGACAATCAGATCCACAGATCTGAACATGCGCCGAAGAGATCTCGGTCCATCAGTAGATTCGCCTTGTTTAGATCTAGACCAGATCTAGCCCTCATAAGATATTCAACCCAAGACTTGCACAATCCAAATGAACTCCTTTGCTTTATATAGGCAAGCTCCTCCCCAAAACATGGAACAATACCACGAGCCGACACCATAGAAACATAAAACCGTCGGCTAGATACCACACAAGAAACCCCCACGTGCTTTTCTCTGCCTTGAAATGTGTGCACTGGGTGGACGCACCCCCTGAACGGCTGGCCTGCGTCTTTGGACGCGGGTTCTGCATGGTATACCTGCGGGGACGCACTTTCTGAACTGGCTCCCTGCGTCCTTCATAATTTTTCAATAAAATGAGAGCTGATCATCAACTTCTGCTGCTGACTTGAAGAATAGTGAACTACCACCTGAATGGGTTGCCATCAAGGACAACACTTTAGCCATAATGCCAACAATATATTGTCGCGACAGTTGCTGGGGGGCAAATATTCAAAATGGATAGCAATTCTACAAGAGTTTGATCTGGAATTTATAAAATCCAAATCGAAGAAATCCCTGGTTTTCGTGGAGTTATTATGCGATCTCCCATCATCGTCCAACGATGTAACATCATAAGAAGCGATCGTGGATGAATATTTGTTTATGATATCTTCAAGCACTCCGTGGTATGGAGACATAATAATCTATCTCCAAACACAAACATATAGGTCTAATACCTCCCGCTCGGAACAAGGACGCATTCGATACCAAGCAAAAGACTACATGATCGTTGGTGATACACTTTACCGTCGTGGTGTCAATATAGTTCTGAGGAGGTGCCTCACCCACAAGGAGGCCGAAAAAGTCCTGAATGATTTCCATTCAGGCGTGTGTGGGGAGCATCAATCTGGTTACGATACGGCGCAAAATATTTTATGAGCAGGATACTTCTGGCCAAAAATGTTCAAAGATTGCATAACTGCAGTTAGAAGTTGCCATGCATGTCAAATCTTTGATCGAAAAACCAGAATACCACCCCCACCTCTACAACCAGTAGTTGCTGTTGGGCCATTTGCCAAATGGGGCATAGATTTCATGGCATGTAACCCCATCTCGGCCAAGGGGCATGGATATATCATAGTCGCAGTAGACTATTTTACCAAATGGGCCGAGGCGATGCCTAGATTAAACAACAATGGCGAAACGACTGCCCTTTTTTTTTCAATCATGTAGTCTCCAGATTATGTGTTACACAGGCCATAGTCACAGATCATGGATCGCATTTTCACAATCACATGATGGTTGAGTTGGCTGCCAAGTTAGGGTTGTCACATGAAAGCTCTACTCCGTATTATCTACAGGCTAACAGACAAGTTGAGGCAATCAACAAGGTCCTGAAGCGGATGTTGCAAAGGATGATTGGAGTCCACAAAAGGATTTGGCACCTGATCTTGTACTCAGCCTTGTGGGCATACCGAACATCGGTGAGGAATGCAACCGAGTTTACACCCTTTCAACTAGTGTATGGCTTGGAAGCAATCTTACCAGTTCAGTGTGAAATCTCGTCCCTCAAACTCACGGTAGATTTTCTCCTCGGAACTTTAGAAGAGGAGGCTCGTTTCTTGGAACTAATCCAATTGGATGAAACCCGTCGTGATGTTGCTTTGTCTAATGAAGCCCATAAGAAACGAGTCAAAGCGCAGTTCGATAAGTATGTCAAACCCCATGTCTTCTCAGAAGGTGATCTGGTCTTACTTTACGACCAGGAATCCGATAAATTGGGAGCATGTAAATTCAAGTCTTTATGGATGGGCCCCTATATTGTTAAACATGTATTAGCAAAAGGAGCCTATGAGTTAGTAGATTATGATGGGATTCCACTGGCGCAGCCTCGTAATGAGTTGTACCTTAAGCGTTACTATGCTTGACTCAAGATAGTGACCCCTATGCTTTTGTTACATTTTTGTTTTCGCTAAGATTCATTGTTTTGGTTAAGTGATCCACTTTTACATTTGCTGTAGTGTCGGACCTATTGGAATCATTTGTTGGATATGCTAATGGGGCGAGTCGTAGTTCGTGGAACCTATCTTCTGTGGCTTGGGCCATCTTCGATCCAAGCGGCGAGTTAGTGAGTTTCAGAGGAGTATATATTGGTCCATCAACGAACAATATTGCTAAATACAACGTGTTGATAGAGCTCCTATCTAATGCCATTACACATGGCATATGCCGATTCGTCGTCCGGCTAGACTCACAACTCGTCATCCTACATCTCACTGGTATCTACTCCGTACGGAATCCAGCTATCTATCGCATGTTCCTAAGGGTCAATATTTTGGAAAGGCAGTTTGATTCTATTCAATATCAGCATATTTCTAGAAACTTAAACACATTAATAAACTCATTGGTAAATTATGTGTTAGATAGACATTTACAACATTTATAAAAGAAACATTTCATCAAATATTTGCATCAAGATCATGTAACTCAACCAAAATAAAGCTCCGAAAATAAAATATATATATATAATTGTTTATGGATCATACATAATGTTCTGTAACCAGGACAAAATCAGTCAAATGGCCCAAAACTCAAAATGCTGGGGGGCACCCTAGTCTAATGATGCTGGTGATAACAAGTCACTGCCTGTGCGATCATGCGTAAAAGCCTAGTCCATCGACTTGGCATGCCAGTAGTATGTCGCTACAACCTCAGAGGCAGCTCGTCAGTCCTCACGTCTAGAATACCGAGAGTGAGGCCTTCGATCTGATCCTGCAATGTTAAAAGAGTCTCGGCTACATCAAGGTCGTGAAGGATAGCCCTCCCCACAGCCTCTTCTGCTGGAGTGGCAGCTGGTACTCTCAGACGTACTGTTGGCTGAATTGGTCCAATATCTGCATGAGCACATGAGTTTTGATTAGTCCTGATATAATAAAGCACAAGAACATTATAAAATGAAACGATAAATAGAGATATGGTTAGAGAATTCACCGATAACACCCCACTGCTCGCCAACCGACAACACCAAATCCGGGTCACCTCGGAAATCCATACCAGCATATGGATACTCGGAAAAAACCATCTCCTGACTACTGAACCACTCGAGGAAGGTATCAGAAAAGGAAACCTGTGACTAACCAGCATGTCGGGCCATAAGGTCGACCCATCTCTGCATCCGTGGCTCAGTCGGTGGAGGTAAGCCAAGTGAAATGTACTGCGGCTGCATCAGTGGGATCATTTCCAAGACAAAAGTGGTCAAAATAGAACCATAGCCGAAGTTCTTGGATTTTCCACTTTTTACCTTGGTCAATTGTTCTTTCATCACAAGGAGTACTGCGTCACACCAGTTGAACACCTTTGGTTCAAGGCATTCCAAGGCGTACTGCATATAGGACCTGTTAGCCACGTGAAGAGCCGCACTACCAGTCAGTCTAGAAAAAGTGAACAGAATGGTCCTCAAGGATCGGTCATTGACCTCTCGGATGTTGATCTTTCCGTCCCTACTCGGCTGAGATCCCTCTCTGCAATACCGGCGAATATAATCTCTCACGGATTCGCCCCCGTGGGCGGAACCTGATAATGAAACAGGGGCACCACGCCTCGATAAATCGGTCAAAAAATAGATGTCTATGATAGTCAAGGGGATAGATTTGCCTCTGATCTAAAACACCTGGTTGGTAGGATCCCATGCATCGAGAAGATATTGCAACAAGTTGATTTGTTGCCTCATGCTAGAGATGCGGAAAAACTTGAACAGGCCACAGTTCCGCAGTGCAGTTACCATAACCGAATCATGTAAAGCATGCATGTCCTCTTCTTCATGCTCGTATTCGCGCCATGTAACAACCATTTTCCTCGATGAATCTCTGCAAAACAAGCAAGAGAAGAGTCAGGGTCCTGATTTGGCAAAAAATTGGCAAAAATTCCATGAGAAAACAGTGCAAAAATTTCCCTTCTTGCGTCCATCGCACCCCCAACAGTGTACTGGGTGAGATGCATACTGACTGGCCAATGGCCAAGCCAGTATGCATCGCACCTTTCGATATAGGAAGGGTGTGATGGAGCCAGGATGAATTTTTCAAACCCCAGAGGCTCAAAAGAATAGGGAAACATGCACAAAATTCAAAAAGGAAGGAATGCTACTGAAGAGCTCAGTTTTAGCTCCTACCTGGTCCAGACGGAGCTGAGAATTGTCCACAGAATCTCCTGGAATCAACTGGTGAAAATCAAGGGGGAAAAGCACCTCCAAAACTCCAACAGGCCAAAGTTCAAATGAAATGGTAAAATGAGGGGTAAAAACCACTTTTAAATTATGTTTCACATAATTTGAGTAAAATATTCATGTTTTAACTCATTTTTTAAAACATATATTGTTCATTTCTAATCGGTTTGATGAAGCAATTGAACAGGCAGTACAACCTTTGAAGGAACAAAGTGATTAGCGGTAAAATTGAATCGATAACCATTATCACGAGTAGATTTTATGCAAAGTTCAAGCTCGTTAAAAATTAAACCTTAGCAATGAGCAAACGTTCCCCCAAAGTTTAAGCTCATCAAAAAATGAACCAATTTCCGCTAAATAACCATTGCGAATGCATTATCATTAGCTTTTGAGCCCTGGTCGTGTTTTTACCATCACCTCCACTCTGTTTTAGCCGATCATTCACCTCCATTTGATTTTTTACTCCTTTTGAGGAACAACTGCGAAGAGTGATCCTGTTAGCCATCCTTGTGACGCTGCCGTGATTGGAAAATTCCAAACCTTACCTGGAATAAGCTGCTACCTGAAATTATCACTCGTTCCTCAAAAAACGAGTCTCCTTTAAGATATTTTCATCTGACTCGTAAAATATGAAAAGATTGCCGAGCAATTGGCCTCTCCAGCTCATTAAAGTTATTGGAAGTGCTATCCCTCCTCTAGATTTTAATCTTTTTGGACCTGAGGGATCATTACACAAAAAGATCGAGCGCTTGTTTTGTTCATCTCGTTAAAATTACCGAAAATTCATCCCTTTCGTATTATTTTATACTTTTTCGGACTTAAGGGATTATATGACGAAAAAGGATTATTGGATTTTCCTTTACGTCCCTTTTAGACTCTCTAAAATTGAAAAGGACCGAGTTATCTTTGTCATTAAACTTGTTAAAACCAAATAGTGACAAACTTGTCCATACAGACAAGAACGCGTTTCACTGTCACTAGGCTTGTTAAAACATAGTGACAGGTTTGCCCGAAGGGAAAATTATAGAAAAAGCATATGTTATCCTCCTCAAGCTTGACAAAAATAAAGAGGTATTGGTCAGCAATGACTGAGGAAAAATTGGGAAGAAAACTTGAAGAAACTTTATTAGTAGCAAGTCGCTCTTGAACATTACACTTTCACTCCATGTCTGAGTCGGGTTGGGTTATTTCGTTCACTGGTCATATTACCATTGGTCCATCACACCATCCATATTTGAGGTTAACGCTACCAATCCATGTCAGTGTCACCGGTATTTTTAAGAGAAGTCACTCAGAGAATTCACCTGTGTCTCATCCGTTGCAATACATTCATGCTCCATTCTTTCATGACCGCCACCCTCAACCCTATATCAGCAGATCGTTATCGCCTCCAAAAATCATATACTCCATTCCATGTCGTAGATGTGGGATTCATTAAGGCCTTCCTACGACGGGTCACTTCTTGTCGACATCAGCTCATTATCCGAGAAGTCGACTTAGGAACAACCCTTTCAGTACTTTGAAGCTTGCATGCCTCAATGGCAAGTTTCTCACTTCCGGCGACAGGTTTACATCAATGGCCTTGGACCGAAAGATTTTGTGTGGTGTTCGATGCCAAGTCCCTTTTTCACACCACGTGAATTGTACTGCAGTACCTTGAGGGTCATCATCATTATTGGTGATTCCTCTCACACCTGTTAACAGCTTACATCATTAGCTGGTAATTAGGCGATGTCTTTCCATGTTCGACTCCAGAACATCTTTCACATGGATCGACTTGTACTCCGAATGAATATTGGACAAGTTTGAAGACCCCGGATCTAGTTTCATCCATCTGGGCTGCGATATATTCAGGAAAATAAAGACATCAAATGTACATTTTTGCTGCACAGATGATCATCTGAGTCAAAGGATGATGACTCTATCAAAATCTTCAGTCTACCGCATAGACAGTTGTCTGTCTTATGTACATGAAAATGAATTTATAAAGCTGAGCATGGGAATGCCCGCCTTAGCTAGATCATGAAAAATATTATGAAGATAATGTATTGTATCGTATCTTATTATAGGTCACCTTCCAACTCGAAAAAACTTCGGATCCTCATGATAAAGCATTTCACCCGACATCAAAAGATTAACGACCTCATGCTTTAGGGGGCAACTGTTATAGACATTTTTGGGCACTGCAACCCCAATTATACATGTCCATAAGCCAAGGGCTCCTAAGTCCCTAAAAGTGTTGTTCCATACCCTAAAAGAACAAGGTCAACTGATTACATCATCTCCCAGAAGTTCTCCACAGGAAACTGCTCAGAGCTAGTCAAAACTGGACCATATAGGTTGCTCAGTGCTAAGGGTGCGATGCATCCCACCTGCCCAGTGTAAAAGGTGCAATGCATACTGAAAAGCCCTTCTGTAGGGTGCGATGGGCAAGAGTGGACAAATGGCAGAGACAATTTGCGAGGTGGATGATCATAGAATCTTCCAGAAACTTCTCCTATGATACTTTCCTCTTTGAATTCACCCAAGGATGAGTAGGAGATCATTAATCTCCAAGTGGAATCAAGAACTATCAAAGAGAGTACACTAATCAAAATCCCAGAAGCTGACTCACCCCCCTGCAATCATCTATATATGGATCCCTCATCCCAGAGATCTAGAGGCTGGAATTTTGTATCTTGTAAGGAAGTGCTGTTGGTTTCTTGGTGGAATATCATAGTGTTTGGTGATCTAAGGTTTTCATGAGGTGAAAGAAGGGCTTTCATGCTGGAGGATGACGCCGGGTCAGAAAAATTGGTTGTAATCCTCTTTGCTATTCTTGATATTAATAAAGCTAT
The DNA here is from genome assembly GCA_031772625.1 of Pinus tabuliformis. NCBI lineage: Eukaryota > Viridiplantae > Streptophyta > Pinopsida > Pinales > Pinaceae > Pinus > Pinus tabuliformis. The sequence goes on from CM062819.1 coordinate 328,969,632, forward strand.
TCAAGTTTTCCTCCACATTCTTGTATGTTTGATGATATATGCATTTGTGTGGCCAATATATATTTGGTCCTATATTGTTTATGATTGTAGATCTCTGTTCTTCGATAGTATTATGCTGCTTTGATTCCACAGGAGCTCTTTGAAGCTGGGTAGACGAAGGAGAAGTGGAAAGGATCTGTCAAAAGGGAGAGGAACCGAGCAAGGAACCAACCGCAAGACTGAGGTTGGTGTCCTTCATTCCCCTCTTATCTAATTCTCATAAAGGAAAATGAAAGTAGTTTTAGTTTGTTTGTTTCTAAGATAGCTACCAGTCTTAGTGGGACTAGTAGCTTCGAGTGGACACTAGATTTCCCCATAACAGAGATGAAGGCACACATAAACATAAGATCAATTGAATTACAGAGAAGAAAACAATGCTAATTCACATTACCACAAGAATCCCACAAAATGCTGCAAAACCCTGGTTTATTTCCTTGCCAAACTGCAGAAGTGATGTACAAAGTAGCTCAATGCATCCACAAGAGTCCAACCTTTACAAATGACACTAAAGTACATAATGTAGGCTTCAAACCACCTATGCTAGCCATCAGGGGTCGAATCCATGAGTCAAGGAGCTGTTTCAACAACATCTAAACTAGGAACTAGAAAATAGGTAGTGTAACAGCTTATCTCTAAAACTATGGAAACTGATTCATTCAACCTTAAACCACCTCTAACTGATGTATCTACCCCCTCAAGTCATTTTTCATCATATTTATATCATATTACATCATTTACCATCACAAATTTACCAAGGAGAAGAGAAAAAGTCAACTGATAGTCAAATTGGGCGAAATTATGAGTTTTTAGGAAAAATTGGCAAAAATTTGCCTGATGCGCAACACCCTGAGCCTGATGCGCAACGCTTTTTCTAGGCCACTTTTGGAAGGCTTCCCGAAGTCCAAATCAGGTGCAGGATAGCTCGTTGGAAAGCCATGCCTGTGTAATTTCTGTAACACTTTGAATTTTCTGATTTGGAGGTTATTTACCCCCTCAAACGTGGATTCTCCCAATACTGGTTCCTCTGTGTCCAAAAAGTGGCAGAGAGGGCACTTTTTAGGTGTTTTTTCCCTTTAGGTGACCCATATCTCCTCCAAATTTCATGAAACATTTTGGGTTTCATTGCTTTTCCATGTGGAATCCAAAAATGCAAGCCATTTTGCAAAATACTGAGCCAACTCAATCATTGATTGATTTGTTGGGCTAGGGAATCCTTAGCCAAGATCTTTAGCTTATCATGCTCCTTTTTGCTCCTTAAGTCTCTCCGTGGAACTGTCACTAAGTGTTTCTTCTTCATAGCTTGAATCACTGTTTCTTGCCATAGTGCTTGTCTTAGGAAAATGATGAGATGAAGGTATGGTGAAAGATGGTGATTAACGAGGACAATGGTGATGAGTATGAAGATATTTTACTCTTGGGAAATGAAATTGGGGAATGGAGGGAATAGTTTTGGGAAATTAGGGCTTAGTGATGGATTTAGGGTTTGGTGAGGGAAATAATTGTTTTAGGGGAGTGGGATATGGGAATATGGGATGAATGGAGTGTATTGGGGTAATAAAAGAGTGAAAAGGGGTTTAATGATGTTTTTGTGATGATGGGATGAAAATTGCAAAATAGAATGGCAAACAGTGAAGAGAAATTAGGGTTTCATTTTCCACACACCATTGTGACTGTAGAGCATTGGAAAGGTATGTTTTGATGCATAATTTAGTGATGTTTTAAGCAATGTTATAATCTTTTCTTTGTTATAAAGTAAGAAGAATGTAATGAGAACGAGCATGAATGACCAATCACTAATAGTTATCTTCTCTATGCAGAAAATGACAAAAGTAGGAAGACGCAGTGCAAAACTGGAGTTCCATGAGAAGATAACGGTTGTCCCTTCGAAACTAACTAAAGTCCAGACCAGGGCGAGCAAATCTCGGCAAATCAATCTGGGACGAGATAAGGGACTGTCAGTTCGGAAGACTAGGCAAAGAAAAGAGAGGAGTTAACAGCTTAACAGATCCCTCAGGATCTTTGATCCTGAGGGATCGTTACTTTCAATTATTTTGTTGTCTGGTTAACTCCGCCATTACTAGTATAAAAAGGGTAGCATTGAAGACTTGAGGGACTCTGGTTTTTATCTTGTATCTTTATTTTCTATTTACAGACTTCACAGTCGGTTGGAACTCAGACTATCGAGTCTCTTTGAGACTTAGTTTTTGCTGTACTATCGTTGATGCGTTAATATAATATATTTGGTATTACTTTCCCTCTGTGTCTGAAGTAAATTTCGGCGATGTGCCATTGGAAGCTAAGGGCCCGGCTCCAACGGACACTGGCTGATTGTATCATTACAGTTTGGCTTTGTGTGGTTTGTTTATCATTCTTCATAATTTGACATATTTTACATGCTGTTCCATACTCGTTCATCAGTAGTTTTTCTATTGTAAAATCTGTATAACAAGTTCACATCATATTTCTAGAATTGGTCACATAATGATTGTTCTAAGTTGTTCACTTCGGTTACAGAATTTATAAGTGGAATGCTTTAGCTACATATAGTTGGAGTGATGATCATAAGAAAATGGAATTAACGTTGTAGGTGGACTACTGGTGATCATGTCAGATTATCTGTACATATGATTGACGATTCCTGTTTATTTGATTTAGTTGTCTACTTTTATATATGATTGACGTTTCCTGTTTATGGTGGTTTGCTGTTCCATTTGGTTAAGCTGTTTACTTGTATAAAAGATTGCTCTGTCTTTGTATATAAGTTGATGCAAAGGATTGAGATTGTTGAACTCGCGAGACTTAGTTTCCTTACTGCTGTTCCTTTTACTGCTGTTCCATTTCTGCATTGCCGTTCCATTTTACTTTTCTGTTGTTCCCTTTTACTCGCATTCATTGATTTGGTGTGAGAGGAGGATCAAGGCTGTCGTGAGACATAGCAGACGCTATTATGCTCCCAGATCCATGATCCATACTCTAATTTCTTTTCTTTCAACAGTTTCTAGAGGGATGGGTTACTATTTCTGCACCCTCGACTGGTAAAGTTGCTGCGTGTGATTTCTTTCTGCAAAAGTAATCTAGCCATAGTTTAGCATCCGTTTACTCTTGTATTTCTTAGGCCTATACTACTAAGCATTACTCTGACAAATAGCCTCAAATTGAGATACCCTTTGCAATAACAAAACGCTCCCGGATTGACTTGTAATGTGAGATAACTAGAGGTGAAAAAGGCCCTTGTTACAGCTCTACATTTTGGCGCCGTTGCCGGGGAAGGGTATAGCCATTTGTCTTTTAAACAGGGTAGTGTGCGAATCTGCTAGGGGAGAGTTGGATTTTAAAAACGAAAGGTAAGAACCTGCGTACGGAGCATGTAAAATCCCTGCTCCACCATCCGCTTTCCTAGAAAAATTGATTGGTTAAATAGGATTTAGCAGTTTAATTGGAGTGCATGACTAAGCAGAAAAAGCCAGAAAAAGATCAAAAGCCTCCATCCAAAGCCAAGGGGCCGGTGACCCTTGGACGAACGACCTTCATAGACGAAATCTATAAGAAAGCCGACTCTCAGCCATCGGTAGGTTATAAGAAAGTCAATTCTAAACAGCCTGCTAGTTCCCTTCAGGCCTCGGGATCACCATCTGAAGCCTTTGCTGAAGTGCACAGTCAAACAGAGGAGCAGGATTTTCAAGAAATTGAAAATTTGACTCCTGGACCATTGCACGAAGGGACCCAAAGTAACCTTTGTGAAGGAGAAGGAGAAACAGGGGAAATCGGGGAACCTAGATCTCCTATTGAATCAAACCAGCCTTTAAATAGCCCGGACAAGGGAAGCGCTGCAAAAATCCTCGTTGAAGGAATCCATTCACCGCAGACAGTTGGGGCCATTATCATCCCTGATCAAGGGAGTGGTGTCAAGACAATCCCTGTTAAGACTACCCCTCCTCAACCAAGGAATACTCTCATGGAAATTCCTGAAGATTACTGGCATATATTCGATCCCATGGCGCAGAATCAGCCAAACACCCAGACCTCCACATTGCAATATCCTATAGTAGATTCTGCAGCAAATGCGCCCATGAAAGCTATCCCTCTCCAGCATATTCCCACATTTCATGGCCTTACATCAGAAGATCCGGACGCATTTTTGTTCGAATTTGATGTATTATGTAGAGGATACGATTACACCACCGATCCCCAGAAACTGAAATTGTTCCCCTCTACATTAAAAGGGGCTGCGTTAAGATGGTTTATGGGCTTAGGTGGTGGGGTTATTAACAATTGGGATCAAATGAAAGAAGCCTTTTTAAAGAAATATCAAGATTATTGTAGGTCAAGAGAACTAAAAGATGAAATTTTTCAAATTTCAGCCAGACCAAACGAAACCCTAGAAGAATATGTGGAACGTTTCCAATATAACTTGCAAAGATCTCCTTATGCATCGCTACCTCTGCCTGATAACGTGTTGAAAACTGCATTAATTAGAGGTATGAAAGAACAATGGATTGAAACGTTAAATATTATGGGGAAAGGAGACATTTATCAGGAAAATTTTGTTGATATCATTGATCTGTGTATCAGGAGCTCAAGAGGCAGCACGAGGATAAAACCGGCAGAATATGATCGCTTCACTAGAGATAACAAAACATCAATAGAGGGAGTAACACGGGTGGAACTTGGAAATTTGCTAGAAAATTTTAAAACTGATATCCTGGGGACATTAACTACACAACTTGACATTGTGCAGGCTAAACAGAAGCAAGCAGAGGTGGAACAGAATCTAGCAGTTTTTTGCCCACGATGCAGGAAGAAACATAGCCACAAGGAATGCCCGCTGGATACAGTCCAAATATGTGCTATCTGTACCAAGGACCACCTGACCGAAAGCTGCCCCTCACTTCCTGGTTTGAAGGCAGTATACAAAGAAGCAGAAGAGGAACCAGAATCAGCATATTTTATTAACCAGCGTCGTCAATGGCAGCCTAGGCAATCAGGTATGTTTTCTGACCCCTCCTCTTCTTTTCAACCCCCGCAGTTCAATACTCAGCAACAGAATATGTGGCAAAACCAGTCTCAACCCCCGTTTTCAAATTGGTCACCTCAAATGTTTCCTACTCCGAATCCTTGGATGTCCCAATTTGGTTGGACAAACTTCCCTTATCCTCCACCATATTGGCAGAATAATTCATATCCTCCGCAGTGGACCCCTTCTACTTCGCAAAGCTCATCCTGGCAGACAAGCTGGCCAAGATCGACATATCAGCCAGCAGGATCAATTCCATTCCCTCAACCGACTCTGCCAGCCTTACAACAAAACCCCCAGCCTAATCTGAGACCGCAGCTCCCAGCCCAACCCAACCCTAATCCAAATAATAGACCAGTTCAATCTCTACAAATTATAGAATCCTCAGAAATTGAATCTGATCTGCGGGAGTGCAACGATCTTCAGTTAAGATCTGGGCGAATAATAGAAACTGAGGGACATAGAACAACTCACATTGAAGATCAGTTACCTATAGAACAGCCATCACAACAGGAAGATGTAAATAAAGACCAGGCTCATCAACAAGTAATTACATCTCCTCCACCGTTCCCAGAACGATTAGTCATTCCACGACCAACACAATATCCAGACTTTGATATTCTGGGAGAACTACAAAACTTGTATATAAGAATTCCGTTCCTTCAAGCTATACAGGATATCCCCATATATGCAAAAACCATAAAGGACCTGTGTAGCAGAAAACCAAAAAGAAATGTAACTTCTAACCCAAGAGTCCAGGTAGTCAGCACCTTATCCGACCTCCTATCAGGAAAAGAAACACCAGTTAAATACGAGGACCCTGGGAACCCAATTTTCACTGTTCAAATTTATGGGCAGACCTTGAGCAACGTCTTAGTTGATCTAGGGGCTGCAATCAACATCCTGACAACATCAGCTTGCCAGAAACTCGGGATTACATCGGTAGAACCTACTTCCACTTTGTTAGAACTAGCTGACCGATCAGTAATTAGACCAGAAGGCACCCTGTATGATGTCATGGTTTTAGTAGATTCCTGGGAATACCCGACCGACTTCCTGATAATTAATCCGAAAACCCGACTAGATGGACATCCGCTAATTCTAGGTAGACCGTGGCTCGCTACTGCTGACGCCTACATTGGTTGCAGGCAGGGAAACATGACCATAACCAGAGGGTCGGATATCAAAAATTTAATTTTGTACCCTCCAGCTCAGCCAAGCATCACGATGATGAAAGCCAACCTGCGCCCTGCCTCATATATCACAGACAACATTAGACCTCCATTAACAGTCCAGGAAGCGCTAGATTTCAAAGATCAAACCGAAGACGATGCCATTAATAAATTCATTAATCAAACAGAATCCACATCGTATACACAATGTTTTATGATAAAGGCGGCATTTGACAACGAATTAGAAGAGGATCCTCTGAAGGACAAGCATGACCAAAATATACCGGTGACTTCTGTCGCTAATAGCAAAGTAGTGCAAATTGAACCGGGGAAAACTTTAAACATTAACGCTAATCTGACACCAGATCAAGAGACAAAACTCATCCAGCTGTTATGAAAGTATCAGGAGGCATTTGCATGGGACTATCCCGATATGAAAGGGATTGATCCCCAGCTATGTACACATCATATTTATATCGAAAAAGATGCAAGACCTGTCCGACAACCGCAAAGAAGACTCAACCCCCATTTAAAAGATGTTGTAAAAGATGAGCTTCAGAAACTTTTAGATGTTGATTTCATTTATCCTATTTCTGACAGCAAATGGGTATCCCCACTTGTGGTAGTACCTAAAAAGAACGGGAAATGGAGGATCTGTGTGGATTATAGAGAATTAAACAAAGCCACACAAAAAGATCATTTCCCTCTTCCATTTATAGACCAGGTACTGGACACCTTAGCAGGCAAGAAATTCTTTTCTTTCCTGGATGGCTTCAGCGGATACAATCAGATTCAGATTGCCCCTGAAGACCAGGATAAGACTACCTTTACTTGCCCCTGGGGAACGTTCGCTTATCGAGTCTTACCTTTTGGTTTATGTAATGCTCCAGCCACATTCCAAAGGGATGTTCTTAGCATCTTTGCAGATTTAATTAATGATGGATTGGAAGTCTACATGGATGATTTCACACCATATGGAGAGGACTTTGATCCAGCTCTAGATACTCTCGAAAAAGTCCTACAGCGCTGCATCACTACCAGACTTTGCTTGAGTCACGAAAAGTGTTACATGATGAGGACTGAAGGACTCATTCTGGGAAACTATATTTCAGCAGCTGGTATTCAGGTAGACCCGGCTAAAATTCAAATACTTTTGCTTATTCCAACCCCCACTAATCAGACAGAGGTACGTAGTTTTCTTGGTTTTTCTGGCTATTATAGACGATTCATACAACATTATTCACATATTTCCGCACCTTTACATGCATTAACTGGAAATGTTGACTTCTTATGGACAAAGAAATGTGATCGGGCCTTCAAAGAATTAAAGAAGCTGGTATCTACAGCTCCAGTTCTCCGAGGACCTAATTGGAATTTACCATTCCAAATTTCAACCGACGCCTCAGACATAGCAATCGGTGCAGTTCTAGGCCAAGAAGAGGATAAAAAACCATACGCCATCTATTATATCAGCAAGAATTTGGTTCCAGCTGAATTAAATTACACTGTCACCGAAAAAGAATTTTTAGCTGTGATACACGCTGTTAATAAATTTAGACACTATATTATAGGCTATCCTATTATTTTGTATACAGACCATTCTGCTATTAAGTACTTAGCAAACAAGCCTGTTACAAATGGAAGAATAACCAGGTGGTTGATCTTGTTGCAGGAGTTCGACATTACAATCAGAGATCGACCGGGGAAGGAGAATCCTGTAGCCGATTTCCTCTCACGAATACCAAAATCAGTTGAAGCAGCAGCAGTCGAGGACCAATTTCCAGACGAACACTTATTCGTTGTCGCTGTTCAGACTCCCTGGTACGCTGATGTTGCTAATTATCTTGCAGTAGGTAAGCTTCCAAAACATTTAACCCCAATGAACGGAAACAGATTGTTCAGAGAAGAAATCGATTTTCGTGGGTTGGGGGCTATTTTTTTCACACAGGAGCAGATATGGAAATCAGAAGATGTATTCGGGAGGACGAAATTTTTGATATCTTGAAAGCCTGCCATGACGGGCCATGTGGAGGACACTTTGCTGAACGAAGAACAACACATAAAGTATTACAAACGGGATATTACTGGCCTACAATTTTCAAAGATGCGAAAAAATTTGTCCAGGCCTGTGATAGCTGTCAGCGTGCAGGACGACCTGGTCCAGCCGACGAAATGCCTTTGCGGCCCCAATTAGTGATCGAACCTTTCGAACGCTGGGCTCTGGACTTCGTCGGCCCCATCAGCCCGCCATCAAATCAAAGAACCTACATTTTGGTGGCAACTGAATATGTTACCAAATGGGTTGAGGCGGAGGCATTGACTAGAGCTACAGAAGATTCGGTAATACAGTTCTTGCTCCATTTGTTTGTACGTTATGGTCTTCCAAGGGAAGTAATTATAGACGGAGGACCACAATTTGTAGGGCACTAATTAGCTGCAACACTCAATAATTATCGTGTCCAGCATAAAATTACTACCCCATACCATCCTCAGGCAAATGGGCAAGTGGAGAGTAGCAATAAGGTATTAGAGTCGATTTTGACAAAAACAATTGCCTCACATCGACGTGATTGGGCCGCCCGATTACCCGAGGCACTGTGGGCTTATCGAACCACATGGAGAAGCACCACCGGCTACTCACCATATCACTTAGTGTTTGGAAAGCAGCCTATTTTCCCTATAGAATTCGAAATCCAAACGCTGCGAACGGCCCAAGAAGTCGGATTGGATTTAAGTGAAGCACAGAAAAATCGATTACACCAAATTAATGAATTAGATGAAATAAGGCTCTCTGCATTACAAAATACAGCACTCATTCAACAGCAGCGAGCCAAATGGCATGATGCGCTTATCAAAAACAAGATATTTCATGAAGGAGATTGGGCTCTGTTATATGATTCTAGATTTCAGGATTTCCCGGGGAAGCTTCAGACTCGTTGGTTGGGACCATACGAGATTCAAAAAGTCCATGACAATGGGACCCTTACATTGACCACAATCGATGGGTCTGGATATACATTTAAGGTAAACGGTCATCGAGTTCGTCTGTATCGAAAACCACTCACTCGGGAATCTTTTTGTCAGCAGCTACGCCAAGATACTAACATTGAGATTATGGGCGAGGAAGCAAAAACTTCCTCACCTATAGATCAGTAAGAATTTACCTTTTATTACCACATTTTGTATATAAAATTGTAAATTTTGTATATATGTTTTTAGTATCTGTGTGTGCTGTTCCTTTTGAAAAGGAACAACACCTTTGGGTTTTTGTTGTTCCTTTTCAAAAAGGAACAACACTTTTGCGTTTTGCTATTCCTTTTCAAAAGGAACAACACTTGTGTGTTTTTGCTGTTCCTTTTCAAAAAGGAACAACACTTTTGCGTTTTTCTGTTCCTTTTCAAAAGGAACAGCACTTGTGTGTTTTTGCTGTTCCTTTTCAAAAAGGAACAGCACTTTTGTGTGTTTTTGCTGTTCCTTTTCAAAAAGGAACAACACTTTTGCGTTTTGCTGTTCCTTTTCAAAAGGAACAACACTTGTGTGTTTTTGCTGTTCCTTTTCAAAAAGGAACAGCACTTTTGCGTTTTGTTGTTCCTTTTCAAAAGGAACAGCACTTGTGTGTTTTTGCTGTTCCTTTTCAAAAAGGAACAACACTTTTGCGTTTTGCTGTTCCTTTTCAAAAGGAACAGCACTGGTGTGTTTTTGCTGTTCCTTTTCAAAAAGGAACAGCACTGTTTGCGTTTTTGCTGTCCCTTTTCAAAAGGAACAGCACTTGTGTGTTTTTGCTGTTCCTTTTCAAAAGGAACAACACTTGTGTGTTTGAACAGCACTTGAGTGTTTTGGGTTTTTGCTGCTCCTTTTGAAAAGGAAGCAGCATTTGTGTGCTTTTTCTGGTTTTTTTAAGGCAATGCATCAAATGAACTCCTCCTCACCCTTCCTTTCAAAAACAAGTAGTATGCTCTTGTCCCTTTCACATAAAGGATGTGTTGTCCATCCTCTTTCCAAGGTCATAAGTAGCAGCTATACCTTTATGCAATGAATATAAAAGTCAGGACATATCGAGATCAGAATATCATGAATCGCTATCTTTAACAAGCCCTAGTATTGATGCAACAACAAAGGAAGGATCCACACACTCATCATTTTTGCTGTCATAGTCTCACCTCCTCTGCCTTGTTGGATAATTTTATCATGTTGAGTTCCTACAATTTTCTCTATTATTACTTGGAAATAAGAACAAAAGATTTATATCTTCCAAATTGAGATGACAAGACTTCTTCCGCCATTCCCACTCTTAAGGAGGGATGAACCACCCTTATGTGTAATTATACAAGAGCAAAATCTGTTACTTCAAAAAAAAAAAAAAAAAAAAAAAAAGATATATATACATAAAATATATATATATTTGTCAAATGCAGGATAGGGGGTTTCATTAAAGAACCAGCCTACTATGATCATAAGATTGGAAGCGAAGTGGCATTCCCATCATGGCCACCACACCAGGGATATGGTCCAACAGGTTCACTATATAAACAAACCTTGGAACAGGGGGTCTCATCACGAGCCGGCCTGCCCACGATTCGCGCCTCTCTGGTGAATAGCATCATGGTTATCTGGTTACCAAGCCAGCATGATGGCCTGCATTTTGACAAGAATTGCTCTTCAAAAACACACAAAGAACCATGGTTCCAGGGTGAAATAAACAACTCTGCCAAGGTTATGAACACCTGTCGGCAGCAAAGCTCTGTTAGTGGTATCGGAGTCGTAATATATACACCAATTTGGATGATATTAAATACTTCCTTCTATCCTTGTAATAATGATATCTTACATTTTGATGGATACGTCACATGAATATCTATCACTACCAATCATGGCAGAGGTATTGACTATGACTACCTTAGACTTTATATGAGTGCCAGACGTCCTATCCTCCTGTTTTGCATCACATCACGAAGGCTTATGCAAAACGCGATCTACCTGTTGCCTCGATCTCGGTATTTCTTTGTCTAATCTGAAACATGGCAAAACTTTACATGCTGTTCCTTTATGACTTGGTGACGGGATGGCGGCTCCTCCTCCATTTGACGGCTGGGACAGCCTATCATATTGCGAGGGGGGAGGTGACCTCATTACTCCGCCGGCCACGTGGTAACACACCATTCGGAAATGATATGGTACGAAGGTACGATATGGGCTAACGGCATGATAATACTATTTTTGCAATAAGTTGTTATTTACAATCAATTTTCATGCATGCTCTGTGTTTTTTCTAGCTGCGATTACGTTCTTTGTGACAGGTAATTGCTGTTCCATCTAGGAGCCCGAAACAGAACCATGGGAGGCAAGGCTATCAGAAGCGAGCCTAGTGAGCTAGTAGTCTCCGAAGCTGCTCGGGAGATCCTAGAAAGGGCGGGGTGGTTAACTTATTTTAGCCGCCTGCGTGAATCAAATGAAACTGTGGCCATGGAATTTCTGCAGAACTTGCAGGAAGAACACTCCGTAGTGGGTGGAAAGCAGATAACGGTCACGAAGGAAATAATCGCGGAGGTAACAGGATTACCAGCCTCAGGACCAATATGGACGACAAAGAAAGAGAGGCTGCAGAAGATCATAGAGATTTTCCAAGACGAAGGACAGAATCTAACAGTAAAAGGAAAAGGAGTGCTGCCGGCAACATTGGGAGAACCCTGGAGCGAATTGGCAAAAGTAGTGCAGAGCTACATCACCTGCGAGGGCCGAAAAGATGTGGTAAGACCGCGTCACCTTAAGCTCTTGGCTGTGTTAAAAGGAAAATGTTCTGTGCATCTCCCTGCATTGTTAAATTCATTATTGCATGATGCCTCTCGGAGCCTGAAAAAGGCACACCATGAAGACGCAGTAGTTAGCCACCATGGGTTGATCCGCCTAATAGTGAGCTACAGTCTCACTCAGCAGTAGAGTAGCTGGGGGGAGCTTATTACAGCAATTGGAGGGGGAGTAGCATCACCATCCCCAAAGGCTAAGCACCCTGCTAGTACCTCTGAAGCACCCGAGGAGCCCAGAGAATCACCAAAACCTAAGCGTCCCTCGGATACACCCGAGCAACCCAAGAAAAACACAGAGTTATTAAAACGAAAACGCTCCTCTAGGGCATCTGGACATGTAGAAAAACATAAGGAACGGGCCGCAGAAGAGCGTGTTGCCTCGAAACGTAGGCATTCCTCTGGCACGATAGAACAATATAAAAAACATAAAAAGGTGGTGGTGGAAGAACAGGTGGCCAGTACACTTGAGCGACCCGAGAGACCTAGGAAGTCAGCTCGGCTGGCAAGAATAAAAGGCAGGCTGGAGAAAATCCAGCCAAGCATTGACCAGCCGATCGAAATAACAGATGAGCCACCGGTGCCAGAACAGGAACCTTCGAGGGAAAATATGGAACAAATTGAGGACGAAGCAGAAGTCGAGGAAGGAAAGAAACCTTCTGACTCTGAGGCCGAAGCCGACTATCCGAAGGCAGCCACTGAGCAGCCAATTCAGGAGGAGGAGATGGAACAATTGGGGGGCAGCCCTCCACAGGTCGCCATGGAGGAAGAAGAGCTGGCCACTATCTTGGCCAGCCTGGGAGATTATACTTCACCTTCCAGTCCAGCAAGCCCTCCTGAGGGACCCTCTGGGGAAGAGGCGCATGAAGAATTGCATGAAGAGATAGCGGGAGGAGAAAACCTCCCTGTTGTTGACGGAGAGAATGTAAATACCGACCGGGAACAATCCGTTCCCAAGACACCAGAAGAAAACCCACCTGCTGATGATGTGGGGAATGAAAATGCTTATCGGGAACAGTCCGTTCCCAGAATGCCAGAAGAAACCCTCGATGAAAGAGGAACAGAGCTGAGGGCCACTCATACGCCCACTGCCGAGGCAAGAGAAATTAAGAAATTGAGAAAGAAACAGCAGAGACTGCTGAATATTATAGCCCAGCTTCGGCAGAAAATTAGAAGTTTGAAAGCCAGTCTGAGAATAAGAAGGACCGTAAGGAGAAAAAGAAGAACAAATGCAGCAGGGTCCTGTCAGAAGAGAAGGCAAGGGGCTTATAGACGTTTCGTAGGTCAATACTCTGCGGATAGACCCACGGCTGTTCCGACCAGCACTGAGGAACCAAATGCCGTTCCATCTGATATGGAACAGCAGAATGCCGTTCCGGAACAAACTGCTGTACCAAATAGCCCATTGGGACCAACTGCCGTTCCAATCAAAACCGAGCCGCAAGACGATATTCCATTTACAGAGGGGCCACCGTACCCCTTTATCCATGTGAAGAAAGAAAGGGAAAACAAAGAAGTCCAAACTGAGGCATCACCGTTAGGGATAATTCGGGACACGAATTCCAGGCAGCGAAACGTGAAGGTACAGGTAAGACTCCCTGCCTCTGAGAATTCATGGAGAAGGGATCCAAAAACCAAGGCCTTGCACCACAAAATGAAGCAAGCCCGACAGGAGGCTGACCAGCTGAGGGAACAAATGATCCCTCGGGAAAAATACGAGGAGTTGCAGCAGGAAGCTGAGCAGTTAAAAGAACAAATGATCCCTCGGGCAAAATATGAAGAATTGCAGCAGCAACTGCGGAACATGAGTCAATCAGAGAGTCAGGCCTTTGAAGGATGGCAGAAGGAACAGGAAAAGGCTGCCAAGGTAACACGTCGATTAGATGCTGTTATTAAACAATTTGACACTGTATGTTCGCTGTATGATGATGTTTTGACTTGCAGGGCCCCTGCAAAGAATTATGCTTTATTTCTCCTTGAAAGATACTTAAGATTGAAAATAAAAGCTGTCAGGGCAGGTGCCCCTATTCAGATTAATACTGTTAATGATTTTATTGATTGTTGCAAACATTATGGGGTTAAGGTTCAACGGTTGCTATGTGAATTCTATTTGCACAATATGGTGCTCGAACAGGAAACTGACTTAAACCCGGGGCCCTTCGTGGGAGATATACAACTCGAAGCCTTTGTCTCGTTTGGGGTCAATCAGTTAAAGTGGCTCAGGGCTTACAATGCCTTTCAGAGGCAGGAGCACAGCCTTGATCTATGGGTTAGGGCCGAGCCTAGAGACCCAGTTCACCTATGGCAATCACACAAAAGCCTCATGAGAACCCAGGGCGTCATGGAACTGTTAGGACCCATGCATGAGGACTTGATCCGAAATAGCGTGGAATTCTTTCTGGCTATTAAAGATTCTGCCCTGGATGCTGCCAAATTCCGTTATCGGGTTTCTACCCCAAGCATCCAGCTCAGGGAGCCATTCAAATACGAGAATTTTGAGTTGGCTGCTGAACGGTTGAGCCTTTATGGCCAGCGCCTTTTGCAAGCTGGGCCGTCTTGGTTAGGATACCGGTTCCGTAGCCCAATTATTTGGCACCCTGCACCTGGATACCAGGCCTTGTATGACATGCCTGCAGATCAATTGAATTACTTCTTTGATAATCTCGTTGCTCACCATGGTTGCAGACCTCCTCACGAGATACCCTCTCCCGCTTATTCTCTTACCGCTCTCCATGTTAATTATAACGTTTTCATGAGGCCATGAAACAGAGTAAGCCGGGGGGTGTGTAGAGCATTGGAAAGGTATGTTTTGATGCATAATTTAGTGATGTTTTAAGCAATGTTATAATCTTTTCTTTGTTATAAAGTAAGAAGAATGTAATGAGAACGAGCATGAATGACCAATCACTAATAGTTATCTTCTCTATGCAGAAAATGACAAAAGTAGGAAGACGCAGTGCAAAACTGGAGTTCCATGAGAAGATAACGGTTGTCCCTTCGAAACTAGCTAAAGTCCAGACCAGGGCGAGCAAATCTCGGCAAATCAATCTGGGACGAGATAAGGGACTGTCAGTTCAGAAGACTAGGCAAAGAAAAGAGAGGAGTTAACAGCTTAACAGATCCCTCAGGATCTTTGATCCTGAGGGATCATTACTTTCAATTATTTTGTTGTCTGGTTAACTCCACCATTACTAGTATAAAAAGGGTAGCATTGAAGACTTGAGGGACTCTGGTTTTTATCTTGTATCTTTATTTTCTGTTTACAGACTTCACAGTCGGTTGGAACTCAGACTATCGAGTCTCTTTGAGACTTAGTTTTTGCTGTACTATCGTTGATGCGTTAATATAATATATTTGGTATTACTTTCCCTCTACGTCTGAAGTAAATTCCGGCGGTGTGCCATTGGAAGCTAAGGGCCCAGCTCCAACAGACACTGGCTGATTGTATCATTACAGTTTGGCTTTGTGTGGTTTGTTTATCATTCTTAATAATTTGACATATTTTACATGTTGTTCCATACTCGTTCATCAGTAGTTTTTCTATTGTAAAATCTGTATAACAAGTTCACATCATATTTCCAGAATTGGTCACATAACGATTGTTCTGAGTTGTTCACTTCGGTTACAGAATTTATAAGTGGAATGCTTTAGCTACATATAGTTGGAGTGACGATCATAAGAAAATGGAATTAACGTTGTAGGTGGACTACTGGTGATCATGTCAGATTATCTGTACATATGATTGACGATTCCTGTTTATTTGATTTAGTTGTCTACTTTTATATATGATTGACGTTTCCTGTTTATGGTGGTTTGCTGTTCCATTTGGTTAAGCTGTTTACTTGTATAAAAGATTGCTCTGTCTTTGTATATAAGTTGATGCAAAGGATTGAGATTGTTGAACTCGCGAGACTTAGTTTCCTTACTGCTGTTCCTTTTACTGCTGTTCCATTTCTGCATTGCCGTTCCATTTTACTTTTCTGCTGTTCCTTTTTACTCGCATTCATTGGTTTGGTGTGAGAGGAGGATCAAGGCTGTCGTGAGACACAGCAGACGCTATTATGCTCCCAGATCCATGATCCATACTCTAATTTCTTTTCTTTCAACAGTTTCTAGAGGGATGGGTTACTATTTCCGCACCCTCGACTGGTAAAGTTGCTGCGTGTGATTTCTTTCTGCAAAAGTAATCTAGCCATAGTTTAGCATCCGTTTACTCTTGTATTTCTTAGGCCTATACTACTAAGCATTACTCTGACAAATAGCCTCAAATTGAGATACCCTTTGCAATAACAAAACGCTCCTGGATTGACTTGTAATGTGAGATAACTAGAGGTGAAAAAGGCCCTTGTTACAGCTCTACAGTGACCTCAAATTCAGCTTTGGGATGATGATTACTTGTAGAATGAAAATATATAAAATTTGAGGGTTATGGCACGATTAGAATGATTTAGACAAATTTGGACTGATGCGCAGAACACTAGGCCCAACGCACAACGCCCTCCTGATGTGCAACGCCAATTCAAAATTACACTACAGAATTGCCTCTAATGCGCAGTGCCTGCTTGATGCACAGCTCACTGCCTCTGATGCATAGCGCCAGGCCAAGTTGCCTTGAAAAACAGGGTTTTTGTCTCCTTGGCTCCCAAATCGTGATTTTTTCTCTCCAAGAGTATTTTTCACAATGAAATGATAAAGAGGACCTCTTTCACTTTAAATATGAATGACTTTAAATTTTTACTCATCTCAAACCCACTTTTCTAATGTCAAAGTCACCTTTTGTCTTGAACTCTGTTTTTCCATTGAAATTGACTTTTCTTAATAATTTGATAAACTGATGCATTGATGCTTGTGATTTTTTTTACAGTGGCTGGAGTTGGCAAGGTGAGCTAGGGCAGCAGCTCTGAACTTATTACATATAGAAAAAATTGAAATTACATAAAATTTTGTACATAGAAATAAAAACTCTGTTTTCACCTCAAAACAGAGTTTTGAGGTAAAAATCACTTATTGAGTATATCATCATTGACATTTTGATTTTGTGAACTTATTAGACCTCCTCATGTGCCTGGTGACCATTTATTGAGCTTTTTGCTGACCATGGTGACAAACCTTAGACCTAATGAGACTTAAAACCCTAAAAATGGCTTTTGCAAATGTAATGACAAAAAATGACTGTAAATGACTTGAACATGTGAAAATAGGCCAGTAGGTAAAGACCATGAGGGAAATTTGATAATAAACCACTACCATCAGTTGATCCATGACCCAATCGAATGTAGCTGATTGGATGGGACACCTAAAATGCATGCAAAAAAGAGAGATTTGATCACTGATGGAGGGATGAAGATACCGACACTAACCGGATGGATCATGGAGCAGGGTCTAGATTATAGAGAGCCCAACAAGCTCACTATTAAAGATAAATTTCCCATTCCTATCATTGATGAATTATTGGATGAATTACATGGAAAAATTTACTTCACCAAGTTGGAACTTCATGTAGGATATCATCAAATCAGAATGAAGACTGAAGACATTTCGAAAACAACATTTAAAACTCATGAAGGTCATTATGAATTTTTGGTCATGAATTTTGGCCTTACCAATGCACCTTCTACATTCCAATGTTTGATGAATTCCATTTGCAAACCCTTCCTTAGAAAATTTGTGTTAGTATTTTTTGATGATATACTAATCTAAAACAAGTCTTGGAAGGATGATGTTCGACATGTTGATAGAGTGCTCAGACTATTGGATGAGAAACAATTATTTGCAAAAACCTCCAAATGTTTCTTTGGAGTACAAGACGAGGAATACTTGGGTCATATTGTATCTCATGAAGGTGTTAAAGTAGACACTCAACAACAAAAAGTTTTCCAACTCTTAAGGATAACCTCACATTGGCACAAAATCGAATGAAACAACAAGAAAATCAACATCACAGTGAAAGAAGTTTTGATATAGGCGACTGGGTATTTTTATGAATACAACCATACAAACAAATGTCTTTCAAGCAAGCTAAGAAGGATAATAAATTATCTCCAAAGTACTATGGTCTTTACAAGGCGCTGCAAAATATTGGTACTATGGCATACAAATTGGAGCTTCCTACATCTTCCTGAGTGTCCCCAGTTTTCCATGTTTCATGCTTAAAGAAGTTTATATGTGACAAGCTCCCAATTCAAACAATATTGTTGGATGTTGACAAGGAAGGAAAAATCATATTGAAACCTGAAGCAGTCACGGAAATAAGAACCCGATAGCTACAAAATCGATCAATATCAGAGTATCTCATAAAGTGGAAGAACTTACCCACTAAAGATTCCAAATGGGAGGACGAGAATTTTATACAGAAGCGTCCAAAACTACTCAAGCATTGGGGACAACACTTTTTGAAGGAGAGGGGCATGTTAGGTCCCTATACTACTAGTGTAACCTCTTATTGTTATTAGTGCAACCCCCTTATTATATTGTTGTGCCCATGTAGTCACCACATTGTTATTATTATGCCCATAGAAGCCCACTATTGTTATTGTTGTGCCCTTACATTATTATTGTTATGTTGGCTCTGATTATATTATGACCCCTCAGACGCCTATGTATAGAAAGGGGGTATTGTCATTTGTATCATCTAAGAATTGTTCATTTGTGTAATGTAAAGGAGGTTGCCCCCTTGGAGAGGCTTATTTCAAAGGCATTGATCTATATTTTCTATCTTTTTGTGAGATGGTTTCATAACAAAATGTTGATGCCTTCCTGGCTGATAGTTGTATTGTGATCAATGTGTCTAGTGTCATCAATTTATAGTAGTCACGTGACGTCAAAGGTCGAGTTTTGTTTCTTATGGATGCTCATTGGTATATGATGTATTCTTGATGTAGTAAAGTAATATGAATTATTTTAATTTACACCCACACACATATACACTAACCGACCCATGTTAACTTCAAATTCATCATTGAAGTAATTACACATATCTCTAATTATGACATCTCCCTCATACTAGGATGTAAAATGAGATTATTAATGTAATTGGGGAAATTAAGCCAATAAATACAATTTATTTCAAATTAAACATAACGGAATAAAGCTGGGCTCATTGAAAAAATCGTGCAATCTAGCAAATCGGCCAAGATGAATTAGGAAAATAGAGAAAATTAATAAAATTGAGCTAATTGTGCCAACAATGCCAATTTGGAATAATTGAGACTAATTCGAGAAAATGGAGAAATTGGGTGATCTAGATTGGAACATTATATTATTTGTCATCCATATTGAATCCTTTAGAGTGGAAAAGTGGAAGAATTAGCTCATAGGACCATTTTTATCAATAGGTCCAAATTTGATGAATTAGGGTTTGAAATCTTCTGGAAGCGGTTTGTAAAAGCCTCCTGTCATATCTACCCACTTTCACTGAATTTCTTGTGGTAAACATGAGCTGAGGGCTACTATGACATGACTCAACCTCCTAGATGAACTTAAGGAAATGGAGCTGAAAAAACAAGACCTTACTGATTCCCCTCAGGTGCTACAAGACCACCAAGAACTAACTAACTATTCCAATTTCCAACCTTAAAGATAACTTTCTTTCTTAGTGAGCTAAAACCCTAGTTACACACATGAAAAGACCTCCAAGAGACTGTGACCCTACAATTGCTCCCACAAGCCTGCTTCCCAGTGACTACAGTCTTTTTTAGGTAGTTCTGTACGAGAGACCACAAGATCTAAGCCACTTTTCTAGGGCTAGGATCTAGATCTCTACCCAAATTTAATGAAACACTCGAAAAAGATAAGTATCATAAAGAAAAATATTTTAACTCAAAAATTGATTAGGTACACACCATATCCCATCCTAACCATGACAATCATTCTCTCAAACATGTAGATTTTTACTTTAGTTTCAAACTACTTATGTAATATGCTAAAACAAAAGAGTTGAATCTACTCTACTCATCAGCGGAAACAAAGATTGATCGATGAAATCACAAAGAAGAAAAGGAAGAATTTAAATCGCACATAACATAATAGTTTTATGGGGAAAACAACAACTAAACACCCTAGTATCTATATATTGCATTAACTAGAAGATATGAGAAGAAAATACAATGTTTTTTAAACCCGAACAATCTCTGCACTAGAACAAACTATCGCACTTCTTCACAAACCATCTCAAGCCAATACTTAGCTAGATTTTTTGCATGTCAAGCTCCTACTTCATTGCATAGTTTCCTAGGGAATTAGCCCATATTTAATTGGGAAATTCCTCACTCATAACTGCACAATCCATCCATAGGCCTTTCTTTGACTGCATGCATCACTTGTATAATTAATATGATTTTACAATTGATAGTACATTGTCCCTGAACTACAATCTCAATTGGGTCTTCATCTAAATTGACATGCATGAGCAATATTTAGTGAATTATTAGTTATTTGATTGATCATTGCATGTGAATTAAATCCAATTTAATTCACTTGAACTCTCACTAGTTCCTCCAACAATGAGAACTAGTTTAACTAAATTTAACTCAGTTAGACTGAATTAAATAATTACAACCCAATACGAACTCAACCTGGGTCCCTAAAATTTATGGGTCAATCTACATGACTCTAGATAGACTTCCAACTTGAATTTACTGAGCCAACTAAGTTAGTTAACTACTACAAGATGCTATGAGAATAGAATTACAATTTAATTCCCAATATAATTCAAGGACAAATTAAATTAGAATTTTATTGTTGTTATTTTTAACACTCCCTAAAACAAGAAAGGGATTATCTACTACCTCGATCCTGCCTTTGTGAAACTCGAATAGACTTCCAACTCGAATTTATTGAGCCAACTAAGATAGTTAACTACTACAAGATTCTATGAGAATAGAATTACAATTTAATTTCCAATCTAATTCAAGGACAAATTAAATTAGAATTTTATTGTTGTTATTTTTAACACTCCCTAAAACAAGAAAGGGATTATCTGCTACCTCGATCCTGCCTTTGTGAAACTCGAATTTGCAGCTTGAGAATGCCTTTGTCAAAATATCTACATCCTGCTCCTCAGTAGGAATGTACTCTAGCAACATGATCTCCTCTACGCATAATCTCATAGATGGTGATACGAGATGTCAATATTCTTGGACCGATCATGAAAAAATTGATTCTCAGAGAGATTGATACAAATCTGGTTGTCACAGTAAATCACTGTTGGATCCATCTGTTGACTAAACAAACCAACAAGAATCTTACTCATCAAGATAGCTTCACAATATGCTTGACTAACAACCATGTACTCTACTGCTGTTGAACTGAGTGCAACTAATATTTGCTTCCTATTGTACCAAGATATTATTGTTGACCCAATACAGAAGATTCCCCTTAATTTGTTCTTCTTATCGAACGGAATCCCTACCCAATCTGCATCTATGAAGCCTTGAAGCTTCACTCCCTCTATCTATATGTACCAAAGATCAAACTAAGTGGTGCCTCTGAGGTATCTCAACACATGTTTAGTTGTCTTCCAATAAAATTTGGTTGGCTTAACCATGGCTTGTCTAAGCTGGTTGACTGCAACACACATGTCTGGTCATGTGTTCACCAAATACATAAGTGAACCCACAAGCTATCTATAAATAGTAGCCTCCACTACTTCACCTGAAGTAGCACCCTCCTTCCTCCAGTTACCAGCTAGAGGAGTCTCTCTGGGTTTACTTCTCTCCATGTGGAACTTCTTCAATATCTTGTTGGCATACTTGCCCCAAGAGACAAATAGTTCCTCATCTCCTTGCCATACTTCCATACCAAGAAACTAATGCATGAGCCCCAAGTATTTCATTTCAAACTCTCTTGTAAGATCCCCTTTACAAGACTTGATCAACTTCTCACACATGTCAAAATAAAATCGTCGACATATAATACAATAATCAACAATTTAACTTCAACCACAATATGGTAAAGGTTCGCATCTGCTTCACTTTTGGTGAAGCCCAACTCGGTGAAATAGCTATCAATCCTGGTGTACCAAGCATGGGGTGCATGTTTCAATATATACAATGCTCACTTGAGTCTACATACATGTGACTCTCTGTTGAAGGTATCAAATCCTTCTGGTTTCTCAATATACACCTCTTCCTCAATCATGTCATTGAGGAATGTTGTCTTTACAGTCATCTGATGTATCTTCCATCCCATCTGTGCTAACAATGCTAGAATAGACCTGATTGATGAGTACCTTGCTATAGGAGAAAAATTATGATCATAATTAATTCCCTCCATATGAGAGAACCCTTTGGCCACAAAGATGGCCTTGTGTTTCTCCACACTCCCATATGTTGCTTGCTTTACCTTGTAAAGCCATATGGAACTCACCACTGACTTATCTGTTGGTCTTGGGACCACTTCCCAAACATTGTTTCTGATAATGGAGTCATACTTCTCAACCATGGCATCAAACCACACTGGTTGTTGCACTTCTTCTTTGAATGAGGATGGCTCAAATTATACACTCTCACTCATTAGAGCCATGTAGCCAGTGTACCTCTTTGGTGAACTCCTCTTCCTATGCTATGATGTAGGTGCTCCCACATTCTCTCTAGCATCATGCAATAACTTAACAACCTCTCTGGTGCACTTTCTCCCATATTTGGAAGTCTCTATATGAGTGGGTGTTTCCACTCCTTGCTCCTCTACATGTGGCTGCTCCACATCATCTTGAGGTTCCTCCTTTGGAGCTAAAATCTCCTCAACTGCATGTAGTTGAAGCTCCCTCTCAAGGGAACATCTCATGGCCTTCTCTTCATCGAACTTCACATCTCTTCAAACCACAGTCATCCTATTCGTTGGCAGGTACACACGATAGTTGTGAGGTGTATCATTGTACCCCACAAATATTCCCAACTCAACTATTGACTCTATATTTTTATGTACATATTTGGTAACATGGCAGTATACTTATGAATCCAAGATCTTGAAGTGTGCCACATCTAGCTTATTCCCTGAAAAATCGTCTTTTGGTGTACTCATCCCAAGAATTCAATGAGGTCTTATGTTCTACAAATAAAACATTGTGTTGCATGCTTCAACCCATAAGTGCAATGGTAGACCCTGATCATGTAACATCACTTGTATCACTCCCAAAATACTTTTGTTCTTCCTTCCAACCACCCAATTCTGCTGTGGTTTATGAGCTTCTATCAACTCTCGTTGAATGCCTTCTGATGCAAAAAAGTTATTTAATTCATACAAAACATATTCTCCACCATTATCGCTTCTGAGAGCTTTAACTTTCCTGCTAGCATCTTTCTTGAAAAGTGCTTTAAATTCACAAAACTTAGTGAACATCTTATCTTTCTTCTGCATGAAGAAAATCCAACACTTACGAGAAAAATCATCAACAAATATTACATAATACATGTGCTTGGTCATGGATGTTGTCGAGAATGGTCCACACAAATCTGAGTGAACTTGGTCAAGGATCGCTTGCACTCAGCTGTCTTTGTCATGAAATGAAATTTTGGTGTACATCCAAAATGTACACCCTTTGCACGTGTCTCTCTTCTCTAGTGTACCCTTGGGAAGTCCTGTAGAAATTTGCCACATGATCTTCAAAGCTACATGGTGCAAGTGATCAAATATACTATGCCACAACTCACTGATGTCTCGGCTCTACGACTTCTCTACTTTAGTGCTCAAAGAAGTGCAGTCTTCTATCTCCAATTTGTATAGGTTCTTGACTCGAACCCCGATCTGTGTCACTTGTCCTGTGGCTATGTGATGAAGGAAGACCTTTCCCTTACTACATATCACATCATAGCCTCGATCCTCGAACATGGAAATGGAAACCATGTTCTTCTTCACACCCGAAACATACATGACATGTCTCAATGTGAGGGGAGAACTAGACTCCCTCTGAAAGGTAAGAGTACCAATGTCGGTCGATGTGCATCTAGAGGTCCTTCTCCTCCAAGATACTGAAGAGCTCTTTGTTGTCGATCATATGGAATGAAATCCAGTTACCACCCACTACCCATCACCACTGATGCCATGCAAGCGATGAGGGTGAAATCCATTTTGAATTGTGAAGTAAGAGATTCACCCGTTGCTCCTTTAGAGGGATTCTTATTGGCCTTCTTGTGTGGACACTTTGTGGCATAATGTCCCAGCTCGTGACAGTGAAAACACTTGATTTTTTACATGTCCTTCTTCTTACCACCCTGACTAGAATCTCATTTAGAATGGGATGACTTCCCCTTCCCTTTCTTCACCTTTTCATCTAAGGCATAGTTCTCCTCATCATCATGATTTGATGAGGATCCATCTCTGGTGTTCCATCAAATCTCTTCCTGTACCAAGTCAGACCATAATCGATCCCACTATGGTAGTTTCTCCCTCCCATTAACTGAGTCTTGGTAGTTGTGCCAACTCTTGGCAAGTCCTAGAATTGCTAGGCTCACCAAATCGTCTTCTGCAACAGTAACCCTGATACTTCCAAGCTCATCTTAACATTGGGTGAACTTGGTCAAGTACTTTGGAATTGAGCCACCCTTCTCGATCTTGATCTTTCTGAGTTTGTCCCTCAGTGCCAACTTCCTATGGTCACTGCTATTTTGAAACAGTTCTGTCAATGCCTTCCACATTACAAATGGAGTTTCCTTACCATGGAGATTCAAGAAAATATGATCTCAAACTCCTTCTAGGATAATCCTTGTCACCTTTTCCACACACTTTCTCCATTCAACGATATCTTTAGCATCCGATGTTAGAGGATATCATGATCTATGGATTCCTTCAACCCATTTTCTTCCAGCACTGCCTCCATCTTGTCCTTCTAACCTATGTAATTCGAGTTTCCCTCGAGAGCATACTCAAGTCTCAAACTGTAGAACGACATTTTGTTGACTTCGAAGTATGAAACTGGAAATTCGATTTCACTTGCACAACAAACTCGTATTCTCCTCTTCTATACTAAATTTAGCTCTGATACCATGTATATTTTTACTGTAGATTCAAACTGCTTATGTAATATGCTAAAATAAGAGACTTGAATCTACTGTACTCGTCAGTGGAAACAAAAATTGATCGATGAAATCATGAAGCAAAAAAGGAATAATTTCAATTGCACATAACACAATATTTTGTGGGGAAATCAACAACTAAAAGCCCCGCTATATTTATATTGCATTACCAGAATATATGAGAAGAAAATATAGTGCTTGTTCAACCCAAACAATCTTTGCGCAAGTATAAACTATCTCATTGCTTCACAAACCATCTCAAGCCAATACTTAGTCAAATATGATGTCTTCCAAGCTCCTACTTCATTGCATAGTTTCCTAGGGAATTAGCCCATATTTAATTGGGTAATTCCTCACTCATAACTGGGCAATCCATCCATAGGCCTTCCTCTGATTTCATGCATCACCTTCTTAATTTAGATGATTTCACAACTAATAGTACATTGTCCCTGAAATCTAAGCTCAACTGGGTCTTCAT
Source organism: Pinus tabuliformis (assembly GCA_031772625.1). NCBI lineage: Eukaryota > Viridiplantae > Streptophyta > Pinopsida > Pinales > Pinaceae > Pinus > Pinus tabuliformis. Next base: position 328,995,146 of record CM062819.1, read on the forward strand.
ATGAACTAACATGCATGAGATATTTTAAGTGAATTATCAATTATCTGATTGATAACTGCATGTGAATTAAATCCAATTTAATTCACTTGACTTCTCACTAGTTCCTCCAACAATGAGAACTAGTTTAACTAAATTTAACTCAATTAAACTGAATTAAATAATTAAAACTCAATAAGAACTCAACCCGGGCCCCTAAAATTTAGGGATCACTCTACATGACTCTAGATAGACTTTCAACTTGAATTTACTGAGCCAACTAAGTCAACTTAACTTAGTTAACTTCTACAAGCTACTATGAGAATAGAATTACAATTTAATTCCCAATTTAATTCAAGGACAAATTAAATTATGATTTTATTGTTGCTATTTTTAACAAAACACATGATAAACAAGTAACCTATAAGACATGAATGTATATATGAACATAGAGATCTGAAACTTATCTGAGGTTTACCAAGAAAGATTAATGTCCTCTCACAATAGTTGCAATAACACCTATTAGGTCATTCATTCAATAACTATTCATTTATCAACCAAACACGATAAGATCCATAACTTGGATTTGCCATAAAACCATAATCATAACCAACATATAAGAAAATAAATAATGATAATAGAATAACCATTAAATCCACATAATAACAAGTACATTTACTCATAAAATATAGGAGGAACTTAGATCTTATTAACGTAGGAAAAATCCAACCAAGTCAGGGACTTCCACATACCACACGATCATAGATTGGGTTGAACCAAATATTTCTTTGAGCCAATCACCCCCATGCCATATTCCAAGCATGAATTTGGGATCTCATGGGATAAACTAATCCATAACAAACCAAGGAAATCTAGAGGTTAAACCACCTCCACCCTCACACTACCGTGATCTCACCTAAACAAGTCCCAAGATCATAAAACTGAACTGAGATTGGATGCCTCAGTATTCCTTCACCATCCCTTGAGGAATTTTCTAGTCTCCACCCACCTATTGAGGGCCTCCCGAAGAAACTCATCTCCACCCCAAACCATTGGGAGTTCTTTAGACCACCTCACTTAGTCTTTAAAGCTCCCATCGATCCAAAGCTCAGCCAAGAATGAACCCCATCACACCATGGCTACCCAAAAATGGTAAGGCAAGGCTAAAACCACTGTTGAAACCTGGAAAAACCCATGCCAATGACAACAAATGAACCAAATACACACATGAATATGCCATGCATGCCAAAATTAGATAGGAAATCATACATGCAACTTGTTAGCTGCAAGTATTCTCACTGAAGCCACTTGATCCAACATTTCCTTGCTTGATCCTTGCTTTCCTTGTCCTTCCCTTGCTTGCTTGCTTTCCTTATCTTCTTGGTTCTCTTCTCCTCTTTGAAACCAATTCCAAAACTGAATTAATAAAAGGCCCCAAACTGATGCTCTGATGTATTTTTATTATTGAAACCTCTAATTTCTTCATTTTTTCTCTATTTTCTTTCAGTTTCCTCCTCACATGCAACCTGTGACCTTTTACCTCCCTTTTCTCCTAATTTCCTTTATTTTCATAAATAAAATGTCAAAATTCCTTTTTCCCTTTTCAATGCCTTTGCTAATTTCCCTTACCCATAATAAATAACAATTGATGCCCACTAGGACACTTTTCCCAACATTCATCTTGGAATAAGTGTCGTGTGACCTTGGTCATATTTTTTCATTTATTAACTTTATTACATGAAATTTTAACCTGGGGCTATTACAGATCCCTTCTCCTTAGGGGAACATCATCCTCAGTGTTCAATGACACCTACAACCAAAAAAACCACTGAAAACCAAAACATACTACCCATGGATCTTTATGACCCATCTCGTTGCAATATTTATAATGAAAAGCCTGCTCAATAGCAAAACCATCACGAAAAACATGACAACATGACAACCATACCACTTATTGGAGCTTTATAACAAAACTCATTGTGGTATTTACAATATCAACCATACATAAATATGTACATATACCAAAACTCATTTTCCTCCACCAGTAAGAAATGAAGGATACATAGCCCGCATTTGATCAACCATCTCCCATGTATCTTCTTCGGGCCCAAAGTTCTTCCACCACACTTTAACTCATTCAATTGATCTGTTCTCGAGCATGAGTTGTTTCCACTATAATATTCACTGAAGTTCCTGCTGGAATTATCCTTTTCAATCCACCTACAATAGAAACCAATCAATAACATGATCAACATCTATATATATTTTAAGAATTGAAACATGGAAAACATCATGGAATTTCACTATAGGAGGCATTCCAAGTCTATCAACCATTCGTCCAATCCTCTCAAGGATCTAAGAAGGCCTGTAATACTGAGGTGCCAACTTGGCACATGACCCAATCCTCAATGAGCTCTTCTTAGGCTTGATGCACAAGTACACATGTTTCCCAACCTGAAACTCTTTAAATTCCCTATGCTGGTATGCATAACTCTTCTGCTTGTCCTGAGCTTTCTTTAGATTCTTCTTTATAACCTGCATTTCCTATTCCATCTCTTCCAACATGTCTGGTCCTATCAACACCCTTTTCACTGAATCACTCTATTTGATGGGAGTATTACAACTTTTCCCATAGAGTGACTCAAAGAGGCTCATCCTCAGTGACTCCTGATAACCATTGTTGTAAGAAAAATAAACCAGTGGTAGATATTCCTCCCACTTCCACTACTGATGCATGACATACATACTCAACTTATCCTCCAAAATCTAGTTGACCCTCTCTATCTGTCCATATTTTTGTGGATGATAAGTTGTGCTGAAGGCCAAATCCATACCCAAACATGCAAATAACTCCTTCCAAAACCTGGAAATTAACTTGGCATCTTTTTCCAACACAATCTTCTTCGGAACACCATGCAACCTCACTATCTCCTAGATGATGACTTGTGCTACGTCACTAGCTGAATAAGTAGTCTACACTAGAATGAAATGAGCTACCTTTCTTAACCTGTCAACTACAACCATGATGGAATCATGTTGCTTCAAGGTGGTCGAAAAACCTGTAATTAAATCCATGGAAATGACCTCCCATTTCCACTTTGGAATTAGAATAGGTTTTACCAAATGAGTTGGGAGCTTACATTGAGGTTTCACCTACTGAAAGTTCAAGAAACTGGCAACAAACTCTACCAATTCCTTCTTTAGATTTGACCAATAGTATAACTTCTTCACAATTGTCAACATATTCTAATATCCTGCGTGACTTGAATATGGCTTGACATGAAACTCCCACAAGATAAGCTTCTTGAGCTCATTATCATCCAACACATAGATCTTGTCCCTAAATCTCCCCAAACCATCTACTGTGAGATGATAGTTCACATCCTGATCACCTATACCCTACTCTAACATGTGCCTAAGTTGTTGATACCCATCATGTTGTTTTCCTACCAGTAAGATCCGATCCTCTAAATCTGTCCCATAAGAGCTCACAACTGCAACATGGTTTACCTACACTCTCCTATTGAGAGCATCTACAACATGTTCTCCTTTCTTTAATGCATCCGATCTCAAAGTCAAAATCACTAAGCATGGCTAACCATTTAGCTTGCTTGGCATTTAGATTTAGTTGGTCAAACAAGTATCTCAATCCATTGTGATCACTCATCAATACAAGCCTCCTTCCAATAAGATAGTGCCTCCACATCTTCAATGTATGAATGATCGCTGCCAACTCAAGGTCATGAGTCACATAGTTTTTCTCATGCTAATTTAGTTTCCTTGAATGAGCACACCACTTTTCCCTCCTACATCTAGCCCTCCACAAATTCCTCGATTGCAAGCATGTGTACACACAACAAACTCTTTATATGGATCTATAATCTTTAACACTAAAGCATTTGTCAACAATTGCTTCAACTGCTCAAAACTTGTTTCACATTTCTCTATCCTTTCAGCTTTATTTCCTTTCCTCTGCAATGATGTAATAGGATATGCAATCCATGAGGTTTTCCTCATGAACCTCTTGTAATAACTTGCTAGCCACATGAATGACTTGACCTCATCCACATTCTTAAGAGCTACCTACTACATGATAGCCCTCATATTTTCCTGGTCTACTACTATGCCTTCCTTGGAAACAACATGTCCTAAGTAATGTACTTCTATATGAAAGAAGCTGCACTTACTAATCTTGGCATACAACTGATTCTCTCTTAGAAATCTCAATACTGTTCTAAATTTTCAACATGTTATTCCTCATCTTAGAATATATCAATATATCATCAATGAATACAATAACAAACTTGTCTAGATAAGGATGAAATACACTATTCATCAAACAAATAAAAGTAGTTGGAGTATTATTCAAACCAAAAGAAACTACAACAAATTCATAATGCCCATACCTAGTCTAAAAATCTATCTTATAGATGTCCTCTTCTTTAATGCATATCTGATGGTATCATGATCTCAAATCAATCTTTGAGAACATCGATGCTCCCTTCAATTGGACAAACAAATCATTGATCCTATGTTTTTGATGGTCACCTTGTTCAACTAACTGTAATCGATGTACAATCTGAGAGTACCATCCTTCTTCTTCACAAAAAACACTGGTGCACCCCAAGGTGACACACTTGGCCTAATGTATCCCTTGTCAAGCATTTCCTTCAACTACAACTTCAATTCCACTAGCTCTGGATTTCTCATCCTATATGGTGCCTTTGATGTTGGTGCTACCCCTGGGACCAACTCAATAGAAAATCCCACTTCCCTATGAGGAGGAAACTTTGAAAATTCTGTTGGAAACACATCTTGAAACTGTTGCAATACAAGGTACCTCTTGAAGATTTCTTCATCATCAACATCCTAACCCTTGTCACTGGAAATATGGACTGAAAATAGTACATACCCCTTGCTACTATTGTGCCTAGCTTGCATAGCTATAATCATCCTCACTAATGTAGGGTTCGTATTTTCCTGCAAGATTCATTTTTCTCCTTTATCATCCAACCACTCAATAGCCTTGTCATAGCAATCTACTTTGGTTATGTGGAAGTGCAACTAATCCATACCCAAAATCATACTATATGATCCCAATGGAAGCAATCCATATGTGCTAAGGTAGGTATGCCATTCAACTCAAATGCACAAGCTCTTACCCAATGATGAACTCTCTTCTTAGTAATTGTAGCCAACCAAAATTTTGCATGCACTTCTTTTCTCAAACCACAATGATCACCATGTTTGGATTTACATAACTATAATTAGATCCATGGTCAATCACAATAGAAACAACTTGACCAGAGATCTTACCTTCCATCTCAATAATGGATGCCTAGTGATCTTCCTACTTGTTTTCCACAACTACATAAATTTGAGGAATGCTATGGCCCACAACCCCAACTGTTTGTGCCTCCTGAGCACTGTATATATGAGGCCTATCACCCTGATACAATGGAAAATCCTTCTTGCGATGATCTTTTCCACATATCCAACACTGCAATGGCCCGCTACCATCACCACTATTTTGTTACTCTCCAAGATGCGAACCATGTCCCTTCTCAACTGCAATCAACTCCGTAAGGAACAACATTTTATTTCTCACCTACATCCTAAGGTCTTCCCCACTTTGGTGGCCATTTCCATTTAACTTTCTCATTTCCTTTCAAATTGTTATCACTCATATTTTCCTCTGAAGTAATTGGAAGGAAGGAAAGATCCAAGGTAACCACAAACCAATATTTTAAGTACAAAATCTAGCCAATTTGTACTCAGAGAGGGCTCTCTCTTTATGATTTAGCTTTGTTTGAAAATATTTTAGGCTAGTTATAAATGTTCAAGGAGGTTGTTTTGTTTGGGAATGGTGGAGTTCTGAAACAAATGGGCAAACTAGGCTTTTAGGCCATTGGGCTATGGAGTCAAACAGGGATAGTTCACTGGAATAAGTCAAATTGTTGAGGTAGGATTTCAACAGGTAGGATAACAGAGTAAAAACAAACTTTGGGGCTTGAATGGATGATTTTTCTGCTCGAAACAAGAGGGAAATCAAGAATCCTCAAGTTAGGATTAGAAAGAGGAAAGGAAGATAGGTCAACCAGCATAAGGCAATTAAGAATCCTATACTAGGGACTTATTAGATAAAACTACAGGGATAGAGGAGCAGTTAAGAATTCCTTTACCGAAATAGTTTAGAAGAAAACATGTAAATGGTATACTATTGATAGCAGAGAGAAATAATGCTAATTCTGATATACTTTGACTATTTTACCATTTAGATTTCAGATGCATGAAACATTGAAACATATATCAAACACATAAAATCACAAGGATAGAATACTTATTTGCAATTAGGCTGCATGAGAATCTGATGAAATGTCCTCAACTTTCATTCCCTTTCTAACAAAAATTCAGATTTGATTACAACAACTTTCTTAACTTTACAACATTAACTTACAGAGATGTTATAGAATCCACCCTCAATACTTCGAATGGAGAAGTATTTATACAAAAATTACATCAAAATATCTCATAACTACATGAGATTTATTCTAGGGAATACAAAATATCTTTTACAAAATTATAGAGACAGATGTAAAACTGATTGCTGTTGTCCCTTTATTCATGGAAGAGCTGGAGGTTGAAGCTCGAATTTACCTCTTGCTATTGCTTTGGTAATTGTGTGCTAGATTCTTGTTTACTTTTCCCTACTGATACTATTTACTTGTTTAATGATACTCTTTACCTTTTTACCAGACTTTACCTCAGTGAATATTTTCTTTTACCTCAGAGTTACCATAATAACTTACAGGATTACGAGCATATCAAACCACCAGTCTTCATTGTGTATCTTCATCCTAATCAATTTTTTGTATATTTCATAAACCTCAGCGTGCTTTGCAAAATTGGGTTGAGCTGTGAACAAGTGTTTCACTTCATGCTTAATATAGAAGAGGTTTTCTAAGCCATCATATAGCACTTTTCCTGTTGGTAGTGCTTTCACTGTCGAAGATCTAGCTTGATTTCTGGCCTGTTGGTGCAGTATGTCAATGTAGTCTTCATGCCTCATCAGTTTGTCGTTTATGATAAATAAATTTGGAAGTCCCTTCTCTCTCAGAATGTTATATTTTGCGATAAACTCATCAATGTCTTCTTGGATACTTTGACATCTTCTTTCTAGGTCAAGCATCAAGTTATTTTTGGTCAGAACTCTCTTGATTTCAAGGATGGTACTAGTCTAGACTTCTATATCCTTTTGTTCTAGTTCTTCCCTGCTTTGGCTATTTAAGAAATTGATTAATTGGATTCCCTCTTCAGGTTTCTCCCCCAATTCTTCTCTGGTATTTTGTATAGCCTCTATGGCTAGCTTCGTTAAATCAATTTGTTCAAAGATAATCTGAATAGAAGACCAAATATCATTAATGGAATTAATGATATTGGTCCATAAAATCTCTCTAATATCTCTTAAGGGCTTTTCAAATGTTAAGTCCTTCTCTAAAGTTTTTATTCTATCAGTCATCCTTCTATTCTTTCTTTCTTCTTTACTGTAGTTAATCTGTGATATCTCATAATTGTACTCCAAGCTAGTAACCTTTTCTTTTAATTTTTGTATCTCAGTTGCTTGGATTTTCATTTCTTCCATGGACTTGATTAAGTCCTCTGTTTGCTGTGTTGAAGTTGCTGTTGTTTCAGAAGGGCCTACTACTGCTGTTACTGGAAGAGTTGTTGTTAGGGGAATGTTGGGTGCTAAAGTTGCTACAATAGTAGATGGCATTATTATAGAAACCATGGGTACTGCAGTATGAGGCATGGTGGTCGACTCACCTTGTTTAGAATGCAAGGCTTTTTCCAACTCTTGTTTTGTTTCCTTCAGCTATTCACTTAACTTAAGGACCAAGTCCATAAGTTCCTCCTCATTCTATTTCTCAATCACTTTTGCAGTTTGTGGATCTATGAGGGGAGGGATCTTGAGTTGTTTTCTGAGTGCAACAATATCTTCATTCTTCTTTTTTATCAAACTCTCAACTACCTTAAAATATTTGGGATTATGACCCAACTTAACCACTAGGTCTTCCAATGACTTTATTCTAGTGTCCTTAGCCTGAGAAGAGGCTTTTTCTAGCTGTAATTGTGTTGTAGTATTTCTCAAATAATTTTGCAACTGATGTGCAATGATGGCTTTACTGGTTAAAGTGGAGTAGACCATCTCACCTATTTTCTTGTGGAGCTCAATTTCATCAATTGGGTGGATGTCTTTAGCAAGAATTTCAAAATTGGTCTTCAAGTAATCAGCCATGGACTGTGGCTGTTGTACTATTGGTTTCAAGAAGCTCATCTGCATTTTTCCCTCTTTGATGTCAAAAGCTGACATCAACCTTGTCTGATTTGTGGGAGCCATGTTCATATATTTGGCATAGTTTTGAGCTTTGAGGTGCTCATTCCTAGTCTTGATTTATTTGTATCTTTCCTTCAAATCCTAGCTTTGCTCTGATGCTACTCTGAATGATGACACTTCCACACTTGGTTGCCTACTTAATATTTGAGTTTGAGAAGAAGATGGTGTCTCTCCTGCTAATATGGTCTGAACTGTGTCACTTCTGGTTTCTTCATACTCTTGCTCGGACAAAGGATTCAATCTTGTCTTTCTGACATATACTTGGTCTAATGGCACTATTGAGGGACTAGCCTCACTCCTACTTCTTTTTTGATTTCGTTCCTCATTGAGAGGAGTCTGCAATACTGGAGGATTGCCCATGTTTGTTTCAGTTTGGGTCAATTCCTTAGAAATGCTCTGTGACCCTGAATCTTTCCTCAGTTCTGAAGTCTCTGGTTGTCCTGATGACTATGCACTTGGCTCCTGTGTTGGTCTTTGTGAAGATTCTGTAGGCACCTATCCAAAAGAATCCAAATCAAGTCTTTTTTCTAAATCTTTCATAACATTCTCTACTTCAACTTGTGTGCTATCTGGTTCTATAAGTGTTCCCTCCACCCATTCATTTTGATTTGCATATTGTTCTATCTTTGGAATTCTATGATGAATGTAGGGGGACAACTTATGCTTTTGTCTTCTGTCACTGATGAAGTTGTGAGGATCATAAGGCCAGATGAAACTCTTTTTCAGTCTCATTCTTTCAAGGATTTCTTCTGTTGTTTTCCCTGCTTTTCTGTTGTTACAAACAAATGGTCCTAGGTGATCCTTTATCCTCAACTGAGCTTTCTTCTTAGCTTTCATAAAGTGGATTTCATCAGAGTTTATCATTTGCCTGTAGTACTCCAAGGAAAATAATCTCATGGGGACATATTTGGGCAATTTGTAGGGAGGCAATTCACACCCATAAACTCTGATCTCGGTATGGTTTTGGTATAAGTACTAGTCACCAACCCTGTATTGCTTGGATAATTGAAGGATTCTTTTGATATCATCACTGATTCTAGGAGGGGGAATTCCTATCAACATGGTAGTTACAGGATGGACAAACTGATCAATAAAATCTGTATAAGAATAAGGGGAAGAAGCTGAATAGTGAAAAATTGAAGTCCAGAAGACAACAGACCTGGGATTCCCTCTGGTGTCAAGCTTTTGGACAGAGAAAGGGAATTTATCAAACTAGTAGTAAAGAAAAAGATGATACAAGACTGAGGAATATTTAAAGACTCTCTCATTCTCTAATCTCATGAATTGGTCATGTATCTTGTCTGCAATGAATGAGGCATAGTCAAATTTAGCTGCAAGAGGTTGACCAGGGGTAAAAATAGTCATGAAGGCTAAGGTCAATTCATCTACATACTCACTAGTGGTGAAACCCATAATGCAGGAAATCATGATAACAATATCTTTGCCCAAATCAGTGAAAAAGCATGACATGTAGGGAGGAGGGTCTTTTGGCATGTGCTTCTTATCAATGAAAGTCTGACAAACTCTGCTAATTTCAGAACTAGACATCTTGGTAGATTTCTCAAGTAATTCTGCAATGGAAAGGGGAGTGAGGTTCTGGTCAGGCTGTAATTGCAACATCTCATTAATAGACTTGGTTGTAATGGTGAAAAAGATTCTTTGGTCTAGGGACATGATAGTTCTTAGATTGGGGTTGTAATTTACATGGCATTGGTGGAAAATATCTAGGAAAATGTGAACAGAAGGGAATTGGTACTTTGGTAGATTTGATTCCCAAAGACCTATGTTATCAGAGTGGTTCAGGTAATTGTCTCGGTACCTACAGTAGAATTTCAAGGGGCTATCATCAAAAGTAAGGTCTTTGATTTGAAAATCTTTATCGACCAAGGGGAGGTAGTCCAAATCCCTGTGGGGAGTAGTGATTGGAGCAATGTTTAGGGCAATAGGAGCTTCCATCCTTGGTTCTTGTGTTTTCAAGGAAGAAAGTTGGGGGTTTTCAAGGAATTTCAGGAAAAACAGGTGCTTGGGGAAGTTGGGGACTAAGAAAATAGCTTAATTGTACTGAATAATTTGGGTTTAAATCAATTTAGTGGAAGTTCAGTACAAAACAGGGTTTCTGAGAGGGAAATGTGGTAAATACCTATTTTTGGTCGACTGTCTGGACAAATGGTTACAGTGAAGGCTTTTTAGGGTGCGCACAGTGGTCCGCAGTGGTCTGGAGTTCAGCAACTGATGGCAGTTGACGGTTGGAAGTCAGTTGCTGGACGTACTCTATGTGTGCATGGAAGGCAGAAGTCACTTTCTTGGGAAAAAAGGGAAAACAATGAACATTTTTGTTTTTATGCACAAAGTCAATGATTTTTGGCAGGTGAATGAAAATGACAGTTGGCGGCAACTGATTGATGGGACACTTTATCATTTAGTGGAGGCGGTAAATGGGAGTGGTAATGGTTTTCGTTGCACTGCCTTTGGGAGGTTGGTGGTTTTGGTGGAGGGTCACGCGATGCCATAGATCGTGACACGCAGCACTGGCGAAAAGTCACAACCGCTCTATCGCACAGTTAACGTTCAGCCCAAAGGTCTATGCGATATGGGCGAAAGTTGTTGGATGTGGGGAGGTTGATCGGACGATAGTTGGCAGCGGGAAGGGCAGGGAGTTAATGGAGGGCCCGGTTTATAATTAAAATGACTTTAACTACATCAGGGGTGATATGATTGGTGGAGAGGTTATTAATTAATCCAAGTGATTAATTAATCCCTTTTTAATGCATTGGGGGTTTGGCTCTTAATTAATCATGATTCAATTAATTAATCCAACTGAGTTAACGTTATTATGGTTTATTTTTCAAACCATTGTGAGGGGATATTTACTTATTTTGGGATTTTAATTAATTAATACAGGAAAGGGTTATTGTTTTTGGGAGTTAAATAATAATAAAAATTAAAAGTTAATATGAATATGGAAAAAAAAATGTGCTAAGTAAATGTCTCCGAAAATATATTTCATCATCCAACATTATGACTTAGGCTAAAATGTGTTTGGGAGGTATTTATGAAGAACCTTTATTTTCCTAAGTAAAATAGTGATTTTACTTAGGAAAAGCATTTGAAGGGAATGAATGAATTATGGAGGGATTTTAGCGCTTAGGCCTTACAAGTTATTGGGCCGAGGGTTCGGTCCCTCTAGAAGTCAGAGAAATTCTCTAAGCCCCTTTAACTTTTAGGTTGTTGGTGATTTTAGTATTTATGGGAAATTAGTAAAATTTAGGGAAAAATGAGTGAGGATGTTAATTAATTTGACTTTTGTCTCTGATGCAAATGTCTTCATTTTCATCCATACTTTGTCAAAGTGATGAAAGCAAAATATTTGAGATTTTAACTTAACCATTCATCATACATAATTCTACAACCAATCGTCTACTTAACCACCTACACATCCTACCATTTTTACTTCTTTTATTAGGGTGCACTTAAACTGGCAAACCCTTATCAAATTTTTCTTTTTCTTTTACAATGGAAATCTATCTAAGTATAACCTTATTACATCCAAGGGCTCATATTAAACTGTTGAGCATTCTTTTATTCATTCTACCTATCTACTTATCTGCCAAGATTAAACAGTTTGGTCAGATTTTATTCTCTATATCTATAAACATGAAATTCAAAACATGGAATAACCAAGATTAAACTATTTGGTTACCATGGATTGTGGCATAAGTAACAATCTGCACACAATCTTTATTATACAAAAATTAGAATAGAAGTGGCATTTGGACTTGAACACTTTCATGGTCTTCTTCCTTTTCTTTGAGGTTCATTTTCTTTCATTTTTTGACCTTTTCTTTATTCTTTTTGCCCTTTGATTTTTCTTTTAGGGCATACCCTCTTTACATTTTTTAGTTTTTTTTTTTTTTTATTTTTTTTTACAAATATCGAAAACATTTGCAACAAGCAAAGGCATGTACATATTTCAGAGCTAAACCAAGTCAATCATGATATATGCCACCTATTGTTATAGGAACACAACACAAATCACACTTAAGCTCAACTTTATGCTTTGACCGCTCATAACAATGCTTTAGTTTCCTGATGGCTTCCTCCACCAACCGTGGCTTCTCAAACTCATTCTGATCTCTATATGTTACTAGCAACCCACTAATGAATCTTTGAATCTTTTATTTCTCATCCTTGAGGTATGGCACATACCTCAAAAACTCAAGAACCTGCTAGTACACTCATAATTTGTCATACAACCCATATGTAGCTCATAAAACTCCTTAGATCTATCATCATAATACTTCTCAGATAGGTACTTCTTCTTGAGGAGTCTCTCAAACTCATCCCAATTCAAATATTCTTCTCAAATGCCTCTGACATTATTCACATCTTCCCACCAAATATCTACTTTCCTTTAAGACTAAATGTGGCTATTTTGGCTTTCATGTTCTCTGAATAGTTATGCAATCTGAATAATTTCTTCATCCCAAGAAACCATGCTTGTGGATCTTCTAAATTCTTCATCTCTCCATTGAATGTAGGGGGCTTGAATTTATTGAAATCCTGAGGAAAATACTCATTCCACCTATAAGGATGATGGTGGCGATGATGATGATGTCTCCTGTACGAGGAACTAGAATGATACCCATACATACCAATCCTCTTATTAGGTGTATCCAATGATATACCACCTCTGAATGTATCCCCTCTATCCAACTTGTATCATATCCGAGACCTACTACCATAAGCTCCATTTGTCTTCTCTTCCTTCTCTTGACTAATACTTAGTCGTCCCTACCTCTACAAGTCTAACCTATGCATGCTTTTCTTGAGCCATTGCAAAACTTTCCTGAGCCTCAACCAACTTGTCATTGTTTGCCTTGCAACTTCTAAGCTATGACCTCAAACTCCTCAATGTATCTGCTATATCAGGAGAGTACTCATCTCCTTGCTATCGAAATGATCTATAGGGAGAGTCAAGTGAACTGTAGTCGGCCATTTTTCTAGTACACTCATAATTTGTCATACAACCCATCTGTAGCTCATAAAACTCCTTAGATCTATCGTCATAATACTGCTCAGGTAGGTACTTCTTCTTGAGGAGTCTCTCGAACTCATCTCAATTCAACTCTTCATCTCAAATGCCTCTGACATTCTTCACATCTTCCCACCAAATATCTACTTTCCTTTAAGACTAAAGGTGGCTATTTTGGCTTTCATGTTCTCTGAATAGTTATGCAATCTGAATAATTTCTTCATCCCAAGCAACCATGCTTGTGGATCTTCTAGCTTCTTCATCTCTCCATCGAATGTAGGGGGCTTCAATTTATTGAACTCCTCAGGAAAATACTCATTCCACCTATAAGGATGATGGTGGTGATGATGATGATGTCTCCTGGACGAGGAACTAGAATGATACCCATACATACCAATCCTCTTATTAGGTGTATCCAATGATATACCACCTCTGAATGTATCCCCTCTATCCAACTTGTATCATATCCGAGACCTACTACCATAAGCTCCATTTGTCTTCTCTTCCTTCTCTTGACTAATACTTAGTCGTCCCTGCCTCTACAAGTTTGACCTATGCATGCTTTTCTTGAGCCATTGCAAAACTTTCCTAAGCCTCAACCAACTTTTCATTGTTTGCCTTGCAACTTCTAAGCTCTGACCTCAAACTCCTCAATGTATCTGCTATATCAGGAGAGTACTCATCTCCTTGCTATCGAAATGATCTATAGGGAGAGTCAAGTGAACTGTAGTCGGCCATTTTTCTAGTACACTCATAATTTGTCATACAACCCATCTGTAGCTCATAAAACTCCTTAGATCTATCGTCATAATACTGCTCAGATAGGTACTTCTTCTTGAGGAGTCTCTCGAACTCATCTCAATTCAACTCTTCATCTCAAATGCCTCTGACATTCTTCACATCTTCCCACCAAATATCTACTTTCCTTTAAGACTAAAGGTGCCTATTTTGGATTTCATGTTCTCTGAATAGTTATGCAATCTGAATAATTTCTTCATCCCAAGCAACCGTGCTTGTGGATCTTCTAGCTTCTTCATCTCTCCATTGAATGTAGGGGGCTTCAATTTATTGAACTCCTTAGGAAAATACTCATTCCACCTATAAGGATGATGGTGGCGATGATGATGATGTCTCCTGGACGAGGAACTAGAATGATACCCATACATACCAATCCTCCTATTAGGTGTATCCAATGATATACCACCTCTGAATGTATCCCCTCTATCTAACTTGTGTCATCCATAGGCTCCATTTGTCTTCTCTTCCTTCTCTTGACTAATCCTTACTCGGCCCTGTCTCTGCAAGTCTGACCTATGCATGCTTTTCTTGAGCCATTGCAAAACTTTCCTAAGCCTCAACCAACTTTTCATTGTCTGCCTTGCACTTCTAAGCTCTGACCTCAAACTCCTCAATGTATCTGCTATATCAGGAGAGTACTCATCTCCTTGCTACCGAAATGATCTATAGGGAGAGTCAAGTGAATTGTAGTCGGCCATTTTTCTCGTCATGTTTGATCTACTTGCTCCCAAAATTTTATGGAACGAGGATTGCTTGGTCAAGTAAAGCATGTTTTCCTATTCGGCCAAGATTATGCTCTTACAGGATAGTTGGTTTAGATTCTTGACTTTTATTAACTCTCCATTTTGGCTTTGCATAAGTTTGGGAGCAAAGAAAGTTTCCATGATGAAAATTTTCTTGGAATGTTCCCATTACTCAGTTTTCTCTATTGATTTCTTTATGCCACCTATCACAAATCATTCAACCTCAATGGCAACCCCAAAACATGCTCATGATTATTGCGTTTCTTTGGATCCTCCAAATTTGAGTTCAAAATCAATGGAACCCCCAAAATATGCTCAAGATTATTTCCTTGCTCTGGATCCTCCAAATTTGACATGTATGTTGGCGAAAGAAATATTTATGATCTAGCCACCAGTGAGTTTCATTTTTGCAGTGCCTAACATGTTTTACTAGATCTGCTCTACTTCATGGAGAAACAAGATCTCAATTGGAGCACTACAAAGAGATATTTACATAAAGAGAAGAAAGGCACTCTAGAACTCAGGTGCGGGAGATGTTGGTGTGTGTATGAGTGCGCATGTGTAACAAAAATAAATTAAAATGAAGAAAAGTCAACCTCACATTTTTAAAATTAACATGATGTAAAAAAAGATGGTAACATAGAGCCTTTTTTTCCATACAATTAGTCATCATAATGTTTTACTAACCTACCTTTGTAAGCTTGTACTGATATTTAAACATAACCGATCTTATTTCATTTGGGGTGCTACCCTCAAATTGAATCACAAGATATAAGAATCGACAAATTGTTGTTACACAACCCAAATCTTGTTTGCACTATTAATAACATTGTATATTTGTATGTCTACCAGCTCTCAATCTTAAATTTTCGATAGCCCATAGATTACTCTTGTTCTTTCCATATATTTTAGCTTTGGTCCTATTTACACCAGTCTTGGTAATTTCTCAAAGTGCCAGAAATGGCTTGAGTAAGTAGAATGAACTACTTTAGGTCCTTTGCTCAAATCAATTTATACTTATAATCTGGGTTGTGTATCAATTTCACATCATTTTTTGGTGCTTTAATATTTAGAGAAAGGTATGAATCAACCATGATAAATGATGTGCCTATAATTAAATCAATTTGCTACAACATAAAATATAATACTTTTATTTACATCCACCAGGGACCCTATGGGATTGATAACAAGAGATCACTTTTCATGGTTGAATGAGAAAAAGTGTCTAGGGGATAGAGTTTCAAGTTAGCCAACAAAATGGGTACAAAGTCAAAATATACAACCTCTAGAACCAAACAAATTCAACATCTTCCTATAGAAATTATTTGCATAGATTCATTTTTTGGTCATCAAGTTTCTTCTCATGGCACAAATGATGTTTGTATTGATGGTCATAATCATGTTTCTCTTCCAACAGATACAACATCCACCTAAAGGGTACTAAAATTCACACCCCTAAGATAAAGACTACTCCAACAGCTGATTTGAAACCCCCAAAAGGAGAATGAAGAGAGAGGGATAAATTTAGGTGGAATTCTGAGGAAAATGCAATTGTATCACCACATCTAGTATCTCCTAACATCTTGTCTGCAAATTCTAAACTGAGCTTGAAGAGTATTGATTCCAGAAATGCAAACAAGGAGAGCATAGTGCAACCTAGAGGTGAACCCTCTTTCAGTGCATCCTTCACAAAATTAGAGTATCTTCTTAAAAAAATAAACTATTATATTAATGTTTATTTAAATAAATTTGACATATAGGATATGGCATAGGCTCCTTTGTTGACAATAGGGAATCAAGTTAGACACAAGAATTTTATATATGTTAGGGTTTCAACTTGAGAACCTTGTAAATTTTTGTAGTGAGAACATTCCATCTAACCATTAAACCATGTCTCAACAAATTCCTAACTTAAATGTTGAAAAATTGAACTATTCATGAAAGGCACGATTCATGGTTATATTGTATTAACATATTTTTATACTCCAAATAAACATTTTGCTGCGCATTTTACATGAATTAACTTTTAACATGCATGGGTAATTTCTACGATGGCCTATAATTAAAGTCGTATGTGTTAGGCTTCATTATCACAATAATTTTAGTGTTTGTTTTTAGAAACAAGATGGGTTAATGTTGAGTCTTTATTTATGTCAATTTCTCATAACATAAGTATTGGTTAATTCAGATATTTTATAGTAGGGTTCTTTCAATGTTGTTTAACAAACATGCACTCAATGTTATCTTCCACAAACATTCTTTTTGGCAAGTACGATTTTGAGTGCTAATTTTGATGTGGATTGAGTTGTAATTGTGTGTATATACATTCAATTGATTGCAATGAAAAAAAAACATAGGAATCCCTTGGCTTGGAAGAATTTGAGGTGCTAAGTTTAATATGGATTTAGTTGTGATTTTGTGAAGATGCATGTGTGGAGGAATGAATCAAAAAATAGAAAATGGGAAAAATCATTCCAAGGCACACAAACTCAAGCAATATTGCTTAGGATTCAATGCTAACATTGTACACAAGGATGTGGGAATAACAATGAACATCCCAGATCCATACCATTAATGGACTTCAACACTTTTCACACATTATAAACAAAAGAACTAAATGAGGACCTTCATTTGTTGCAAGTGCAACAAAACATTCCCTGTCAGGGGTGATAGGCATGCCCGTGACAATAATGGTGAACAACTCTAGTATTTTTTATGTGGCTAAGTTTTCAAGCATAAGAATCCACTCATAGATCACAAATTTCTCCATTTACTATAGAAAAACTTAGTAAGTATATTTGGGTAGGCAGAATAAGTCAAACTATCACAAAAGAATAAATAGAAGTTGAGTTTCTAAAATTTAGACATGTAGAAGACTTCAATTTTTTTGTGAGCGGAATTGTACCATTGCTTACTATTTAAAACTAGAGGATGTTATGTTAGTTTTTAAATATTTAAATGGATTACAACTAGGCAATGAACTTATTCATGTTGATCTTTTGAGGTTTCAACTTCTGCAACAAGTACATATTTTCTCAATTCACCCTAATATATTTAGGCACAACAACATTGGTCAATGTGATCGAGTGAAATTCTCATTTTGTTGTTATTTTGTGTGATATGATTCAAGGTTAAGTTGCTTTTTTTCATGAGTTTATTTTTGTATAAATTCCTTATAGATTCAAACTGCTTATGTAATATTCTAAAACAAAATACTTGAATCTACTCTACTCATTAGTGAAAATAATTAATTGATCGAGAAATAAAAAAACATGAGACAAGATTTTATCACATATGCTCATAGGTTTATCTAAGGGGAAAGCTTGCTTCTCAAAACCCCTTCCTACCTACCTATATATATATATATATATATTGCATTAGATTAGAAAAATAGAGAATATTTATAATGCTTTATCAAGCCTCAGCGACCTTTGCACTAGTACAATCTATCTCACTGCCTCACAATCTGAATCTGTCCAATACCTAGCCAATTCTCTTTCCTTCCAAGACCTTATTTCCTTGCATTTTTTCTCAAGGAAATAGCCGCCTATAAATGAGGGAAATCCCCATCCTGAACTGCACAATCTCTATAGGCCCTTCTTTGACTGCATGCACCACCTGTATAACTCGAAAAATTACATAACCGATAGTACACTTCCCTTGAACTCCAATCTCAACTGGGTAACTCGAATTTCATGCATGCATGAGTTAATTATGGTTGATTTATTAGTTAACTATTTGAACACATGAACCTACACCCCACTGCTAGATCTCCTACTAGTTCCTCCAAAAATTGGAACTAATTTAACTAACATTAAATCAGTTTAAGTGAATTAAACTATTACAACTCAAATTAAACTCAGCCTAGGCTCCTAAAATTTAGGAACCACTCTACATGACTCAAGTTAGACCTTCAAATCGAAGTAACTGATCCAAATAAATAAAATTAACTTAGTTAACTCATTCTCATTGTCTTGTGATGTTGAATTGCAATTTTCTCCTAATTTAATTCAAGGGTAAACTAAATCAAGATTTTCTTGTTGCCATTTTTAATACTCCCTCTCAACAAGAAATGGATTTTCAACACTCCCTCTGCTACCTTGATCCTACCTTTATGGAACTCGAATTTTCATCTTGAAAATGCCTTCATCAAAATATCTACATCATGTTCCTCGATATGAATGTACTCCAATAACATGATTCTCCTTTGCAAAAAATCTCGTAGATGGTGATACCGAATGTCAATATGCTTGGAACGATCATGAAAAACTAGATTCTCAGAGAGTTTGATACAATTTTGGTTGTCATAGTAAATCACAGTGACATCCATCATCTGACCAAATAACCCAACAATAATATCCCTCATCCAGATAACTTCACAAGTTGCTTGACTATTAGCCATGTAATCTGCTTCTACTGAACTGAGTGCAACTGATATCTGCTTCCTATTGTACCAGGAAAGTATTTCTGGTCCAATACTGAAGATGTCTTTCAATGTGTTCTTCCTATTCTATGGAATACCTACCCAATCTACATCTCTGAATCCTTGCAACTCCACCCTCTTTCCGCCTATACCACATACTAAACTGGGTGTGCCTCTGAGGTATCTCAAAACTTGTTTGGCTATCTTCCAATACATTTTGGTTGGCTTAACCAATGCTTGACTAAGCTAGTTAAATGCATAACACATGTATGGTCATGTGTTCACCAAATACATAAGTGAACCCACAAGCTGCCTGTAAATAGTAGCTTCCATTGCTTCACCTGAACTAGCATATTTCTTCCTCCAATTACCTGCTAGAGGAATATCCATGGGTTTTCTTCTCTTGATGTGGAACTTGTTAAATATCTCGTTGGCATACTTGCTGTGAGAGAAAAAAATTCCCCATCTCCTTTCCATACTTCCATACCAAGGAAATAATGCATGAGGCCAGGTCCTTCATCTTGAATTCTCTTGCAAGATCCTCCTTGCAAGGTTTGACCAAATTCTCATCACCTGTTAGAATTAAATCATCGACATATAATACTATAATAAAAAATTTACCTTCAATATGGTAACGATTTTCATCTGGTTCACTTTTGGTGAAGCCAAACCTGGTGAAATAAATGTTGATCCTAGCGTAGCAAGCATGGGGTGCTTGTTTCAATCCATACAATGCTTTCTTGAATCTGCACACATGTGTCTCTTTATTGTAGGTCTCAAATCCTTTCATCTTGTCAATGTACACCTCTTTCTCAATCACTGCATTAAGGAATGTTGTCTTCACATCCATATGATGTATCCTCCATCCCATCTGTGCTAAAAGTGCTAGAATTGATCTAATAGAAGAGTACCTTGCTACTGGAGAAAAGGTCTCCTCGTAATCAATTCCTTCGACTTGAGAGAACCTCTTGGCCAAAAATATGGCCTTGTGTTTCTCTATGCTTCCATATTATACTTGCTTCACCTTATAGATCAACCTAGAACCTACCACTAACTTGTTCTATGGTATTGGGACAAATTCCAAAACATTGTTTCTA
This sequence comes from Pinus tabuliformis, assembly GCA_031772625.1. Lineage (NCBI taxonomy): Eukaryota > Viridiplantae > Streptophyta > Pinopsida > Pinales > Pinaceae > Pinus > Pinus tabuliformis. Next base: position 329,015,610 of record CM062819.1, read on the forward strand.
ACTATGGAATTATATTCCTCTACCATGGCATAACCCCCACTAGCTTTCGCACTGCCTCCTTGAATGAGGATGGTTTTATCTAAACTTGCTAAATCATTAGAGCTATGTACCCAGTGTACTGATTTGGTGAGCTCCTCTACATGCACTGTGATGTGGGTTCTCCCACATTCTCTCTAGCATCATGCAATAATTTGTCAGTTTCCCTGGTGCACTTCCTTCCATCTCTGGATATCTCTGCATGAGTGGGTTCTTTCACTCTATGCTCCTCTGCTTGTGGATACTCCACATCATCTAGAGGTTCTTCCTTTAGATCTTAAATATCTTCATCTACATGTAACTAAAGTGACCTCTCAAGGGAACATCTCATGGAATTGTCTTCATTGAAATTCACATATCTACAACAACTATCATCCTGTGAGATGGCAAGTACACTCGACAGTTATGAGGTGTATCAGTATAGCCCACAAATATTCTCAACTCAACTGTCGGCTCTAGATTTTTCCTTACATCCTTGGTAACATGACATTAAATTGATGAACCATAGAACCTGAAGTGTGACACATCTGATTTCTTATCTAAAAAATATTCTTCTAGTGTACTCATCCTAAGAATCTGATGAGGACTCCTGTTCTGCACATATACAACTATGTTGCATGCTTCATCCCACAAGTGAAATGGTAGGCCTTGATCATGCAACATTGTCTGTGAAACTCTCACAATACTTATGTTATTCCTCTCAACCACCCCATTCTATTGTGGGTTATGGGGTGCTATTAACTCCCATCAAATGCCTTCCGATGCACAAAAGTTCTAGAACTCATTCGACACATATTCACCATCATTGTCACTCCTAAGAGCCTTCACTTTCCTGCCAATGCCTTTCTCAACAAGTGCTTTAAATTCACAAATTTGGAGAATGTATTGTCTTTCTTCTACATGAAGAAAATTCAACACTTACATATGAAATCATCTATAAATATCACATAATACATGTGCTTGGATGTGGAGGCTATCGAGAAAGGTCCACACAAATATAAGTGAACTCTTTCAAGGACTGCTTGCACTCTACTGTGCTTATCAAGAAAGGTTTCTTTGATGTACTTCCCCATTGTACACCCTTTGCATGTATCTCGCTGCTCTAGTGCACCCTTGGGAAGTCCTGTAGAAATTTTCTGCATGATCATCATAGTTCCATGGTTCAAATGGGAAAGTCTCCTATGCCATAATTCACCAATGTCTTGGATCTACACCTTCTCTATTTTCAGGTTCAAGGAAACACAACCTTCTACATCCAATTTATTGAGGTTCTTCACCCGAACCCCGATCCACTTCACTTGTCCTATGAAGATACATCTAAGGAAAAATTTTCCTTTTCTAAATATCACATCATAGCCATAGTCTTCCAACATAGCAACTAAACTAAATTATTCTTCATATCTGGAACATACATGACATCTTTTAATGTGAGACGAGAACTAGACTCCCTCTAAAAAGTAACTATACTGATATCGATTGCGCTATACCTTCCATCATCTCCCATCTTGATGTGCATCTAGAGGCCCTTCTCCTCCACGTCACTAAAAAATTATTTGTTTCCCGTCATATGGAATGAGGCTCCATTCTCTATATACCACACACTACCCATTATCGATGTCACCATGCATGCAATGAGTGTGAAATCCAAATTGAATTGTGAAGCTAGAGCTTCAAATACCGCTCCTCCCGAGGGATTCTTGTCGGCCTTCTTATGTGGACACTTCATGGCATAGTACCCTAGCTCATGATAGTGAAAACATTTAATCTTCGAGAAGTCTTTTTCTTGCTTGCCTAACCAGAATCTCCTTTGGATTAGGATTTATTCCCTTTCCATTTCTTTGACTTTCTAGCTAAGGCATAGTTCTCATCATCATCATGCTTGGATTAGGTTCCATCTTTGATGTTCCACCTTATCTCTTCTTGCATCAAGTTGGACCACAATCACTCACAATTTGGTAGCTTCTCCCTCCCATTTATTGAATCCTGGTAATTGTGCCAACTCTTGGGAAGGCCTAGAAGTGCTAGGTTTACTAGATCATCTTCAACAACTGTAATACCAACACTCCCAAGTTCATCCTGACATTAGGTGAACCTACTCAGGTACTATGGTATTGTGTCGCCCTTCTCCATACTGATTTTCTGAAGCTTGTCCTTTAGTGCCAACTTCCTGTGGTCACTTCTAGTCTCAAATAAGTCTATCAAGGCTTTCCACATTGCATATGGGGCATCCTTCCCATGGTTATTCAAGACAATATTATCTTGAACTCATTCTAGTATGATCCTCCTCACCTTTTCCATACGTTTATTCCACACTGCCAGATATTGAGCATCGGTTGTTGGAGGCTTAGGAATATAATTGTCCATGAATTCCTTCACCCTATTATCTTCCAACATTTCTTCCATCCTGTCCTTCCAAGCAATACAATTCGAGCTACCCTCAAGGGCACACTCAAGTATCAATCCATAGAACGTCATCTTGCTAGCTCTGAAGAATGCTATTACAAATTAGATTTACCTACAAGGACAAACTCAAAATATTTTCTTCTATTGTGATGCCTGCTCTGATACCATGTAGAAATTTCTTGTAGAATCAAACTGCTTATGTAATATTCTAAAAAAAAAGACTTGAATCTAACCTACTCATAAGCGAAAACAATTAATATATTGAGAAATCACAAAACATGAGGCAAGATTCAATCACATATGCTCAGAGATTTATCTAAGAGGAAATCTTTCTACTTAAAACTCATTCATATTTGTGTATTGCATTAGATTAGAAAAATAGAGAATATTTACAATTCTTGCTCAAGCTTGAGAAACCTCTGCACTAGTACAATCTATCTCACTACCTCATAGGCTGACTCTGTCCAATACTTCGCCAATTTTGTTGCATTACAAGCTCCTATTTCCTTACATTTTTTCTCAATGAATTAGCCCCCTATTAATTAGGGAAATCCCCATCTTGAATTGCACAATCTCTATAGACCCTTCTCTGACTGCATGCACCACTTGTACAACTTGGAAAATTATGCAAGTGATAGTACACTACCCTTGAAATCCAATAACAACTGGGTAACTCGAATTTCATGCATGCATGAGTTAATTATGGTTAATTTATTAGTTAACTAGATGAACACATGAAGATGCACCCCATTGCTAGACCTCCTAATAGTTCCTCCAACATTTGGAACTATTTTAACTAACATTAACTAAGTTTAACTGAATTGAACTATTACAACTCAAATTAAACTCAACCTAGGCTCCTAAAATTTAGGAACCACTCTACATTACTCAAGTTAGACCCTCAACTCGAATTAACTAAGCCAACTAAGTGAAATTAACTTAGTTAACTCATTCTCGTTGTCTTGTGATGTGGAATTACAATTTTCTCCTAATTTAATTCAAGGGAAAATTAAATCAAGATTTCCTTGTTGCCATTTTCAATAATTTTTCTTCCTTTGCTTATATAGTTTCATTTGTGATTCATCAAGAGAATGTAGTGAACCACCATTTTCATGTAGCTGAGGCAAGGGATGTCCATGAAGAATACTTGTGGGAATGCTAGATCCAGTAAGGAAGTATACATACATAGTCACTCTTCAACCTGAAGCTCTTTTTTACATTTAAGACAAAACTTAGGTGGTTCATATGTACCTATATTCTATTCCAACCATCATTTTTAAGCATGCACTTATGCTTTTAATGGCATCAGAAATTGTTTCTTCACTAATGTAACTAGTCATCGTATATGTTGTTATTTGGAAAAAAAAAATGTTAATGACATGGAATTCAAGCACTAACTCATGGAATTCATTTGTTTATATTCTATTTTGTTGGGAGTTTCTCCTATTTTCGAATTGCATTTTTATTTTAATTTTGTATTCCTTTCTATGCAAAATATTACACATGGGATTAAAGGTGGGAGAAAGCAAGGAAACTCAAGCAATATCTTGTAGATAAGGTACCCTCATTCTATAAACATTGATGAACAAAGGCTCCATAATTCTATTATTTTCTTTGTTGAGATAGAGTAGATCAAGAGTTTTCCATCAAGGCATTATTCATTTGTTGAATTTAAAAGTGTAAATGAAGTTAGGTGTGAAAAATATGACATTCAAGGAAGGTTCTTTAATGATCCTAGGATAATAACTGTTTATTCAAATAGTGAGATTGGGCCAATGGACAATTCCAAAGACAATTCAACTTTATGAATCAATTTCATGGATTGCTTCCACATGAAACTCCCTTTGGAAGTGGATCACAGTTTGGTTCAATTGAAAAGTTTGGACCTATAGGCAAAATTGGTTACAGTAATCCTCCATGAAAAAATGAAAATGTACACCCCATTAGGCCATGGGGTTATGATGAGCACCATGCAAATCAAGGAAGAATTTCATTTTCAAGAAAAGATATGTTTAGAATGTTTTTTGATATCAATGTAAATAGTCCTAGGCTTGGTGGTTGGGGAAAACCAACCCCTATTATGGAAATGGGTCTATGGCCTTAGTTAGGCCTTTACCAAGTGCTTAGGATGAGATTGATGCAATGTTGCGAAAAGGGAATTAAAAATGCCAAGAAATGATGACACTAATGCAAACAAAGGAGCTTAAAATGTTAGAAATCTAGTTGAAGGGTCTATTTGGCCACAACCCTTTAGAGGAGTTTTAGAGTATGTTAATACCATTAGTGATAATAAGATTACAGGTAAGAGAGGAAATTGAGGATTGTATTTAAATGGTAATAATCAGCTTGCAATTAGCACATGTCTTATGGCACCTATGTCTTTGGCTAGAATTCCAAGTTTGCAAAGCCAAGGAGAGCATTTTGGATGTCTTGAGGAAAATATTTGATGGAAAGGCACAATTGCTAAAGGCTGAACTCCTGTTTTTCATGCAATATGCATATCAATGGGTAAAACCATTGAATCAAAATTGCAATGAAGGGAATATGTTTATGTAATAGGTGTTTTGCTTTTTGTATCTTTGAGTGATAATATCAATATGACATCTAAAGTTGAATTAATTGGTTTTATAGTCTAGAATTAGTGTATTTCTATACAAGAACAAAAATAGATATTCCCACAAAAAACTTTTCACACTTAACTTATTTTCCCATTATTTATTATTTTATTTTTTAAAATGTATAGAAACGATATTTAAATTGATTTCTTCTGTTTATGCTAGAGAGTGTTTGACTTATAGATACATTCAACATGTCAATTCTGATGGTGGGATTGCATAATTGTTTCAACAAATTCCTTTACAAGGTGTTGTGACTGGGAATAATAGCTATAGTATAATTTGTACAGAGGTCTTAATCCTTACAAATTTCTCTCTTCTCATTTGGAATACCCTTTAGTATCTTCCAAAGCTACCCCAATAGGTTTTGCTCTTAAATCATTAATCTCTTTGGTAAACAAATTGGAGTTGGCCAACAACATCTGCTGTTGCACCATCATTTCAATTTTCCTTTTTTAGAACAATCATATGGAACAAGGTTTTTTTATTCGTTTCAATGTATGATCTTCAGGATTTTCAAGACTTGTAACAATACCAAAATAACTTACCCCCTTTTTGGCCCATATAATCTACAATGTAGCCACTCACAATTGCCCCAATAGTGGAACCTGTAGTCAACAAAGAACCAAACGTAGAGTACTGCATTAAAAAGGTTGAAAGATGATATTAAGCCCAAATGCATTGAGTTAGTAACATATTTCATATCCAAGAAGATTTGAAATAAATGTCCAATAGGTAAATTACCAATTCAAGATACAATATCATATTTAACATTGTTTACAACATCTTCTAAAAATGGAAAAGAGAAGAAGTAGAAGGTATTTTGGTCATTGAAAGGCAGCTGAGAAAGGATGATTCTAAGATCTTCTATCATCGCAGAATGTGTGGGAGAAGAAAATCCCACCTACAATGCACCAAGAAAAATTAGTGTAAGCACGTCTCATCATTTCCTGATCATGGACACTTATAATTGCTCAATAGTAGTTAATATGATGATGATGATGATGGTTAACGTCCACCGAGACCAAACTATATTAATCTCAAATGCCATGGATGCCATCTATATTTATAACCCTATGCTCTCTATATTTGGTGATGGTTGTGTACTAATATTTCCACATTTTCTTCTTTAAAGTAATTATAAATGAAATCCATTAAATACCTGTAGGTGCATATTTTTCTGCTTGACTATGAATTCCCAATACTAAATTCATGCAATCATGTTTTACACCAAACCCTTTGCTAGGTCCCTATAATACTAGTAATTACCCCATTATTATTATAGTTGTATCCTTTATTAATATTTTTGTGCCCCTATTGTCCCCATATTGTTATTATTGTGCCCCATAGAATCCCTCTATTGTTATTTTTGTGCCTTTATATTATTATTGTTACGTCGGTTGGGTTATATTGTGACTCCTTAGACTCCTATATATAGAAAGGAGGTTTTTTCATTTGAATCATCAAAGAATCATTCATTTGTGTAATGTTAAGGAGGTTTCCCCCTAAAGAGGCTGAATTCTAAGGCGTTGATCTATCTTTTCTATCTTTTTGTGAGCTGGTTTCATAGAATTTGGTATCAGAGCTTTGGATTCTAGGGTTTCGCTGCTCCAAATAGGTCATTGTGGAATTTTCACTATAAATTATTTTCTGCGACATTTTAGAAGCGAAAAACAAACCCATTTGAGATGAAATCGTACTAAACCTCAGGTCTAAATTTCATATCTTTTCGTGCCAAATTTGTGAAGATATGATTTAAGGAAGTTGGTCTTTTTGCAAACTCTTGAATTACATTCCAAACAGGTGACCTGGGGAAAATCATCATAACTTTCTCTCTAAGCATCGGATTGAAATTTTGTAAGAAGGTACAAAAAGAGGACGGAATGTAGTTTCTTTTATAAATTTTTCAGAGCCAAAGGTTGAAACAGGGACACGTGGCACGTCGTACAAGTTCGCTCTACTGAACTAGTCTATAATCAGGTCACTGTGGGAGATTTGGCATAACTCTTCCTTAGAGAATCCAATTTGGATCAAACTAGTGGCATTGGAAAGAGGACACAAAGGGATACTTCATATCGTAATGTTAGAATTGGACGACCTGAAATTATAGAGATACATCAGAGGCAATATCGAGCTCCTACAAAGTGAAAAAAGGTGTGTAGATTTTTTTAAATTTTTGCTTAAGCTTGGTTTGAAAAATTATTTTGAAGGAGTTAAAAGGGCATAGTAGAGCATTATTATCAGTAACTGATGCCCCAATTAAAGAAAATTCAAACACCTATTAAGAAACTTCAAAGCTCTAGCATGACTTATGAAGAAGAGGAAGAAATGCAACATGATATATCAAAATTACGAGACCAAGTGCAACAAATGTCACTCGCACAAAAAGTAACAAAATATAAGATGGATGGTTTAAAGAAAGATGTAGAAGCTAAGATGAATGACGTGGAATCTAAGATGGACAATTTGAATATAGCTTGAAGATAGATTTGAAGACAGGCATGGCAAATTTGAAGACGGATTTTACAAATTTTCTACAAGAAATGCTCACTGATGGTGAAAGGGTAGTAAAGGAAACTCATGATGCAAACAAAAGAAATGTTAATCATGATTTCATAGACTCTAATGTTGGATCTAAGACCCACCATATTCCAAAAATTGATATGAGGAAGTTTGATGTAAAGGATCCCACAACATGGATATTACAGATGGAGCAATTTTTCGATCTCAATAATGTGCAAAACACACAAAAGGTATGTATTGCAACTTTATATTTGGAACCAAATCAGTTTGTATGGTATCAATGGCTTTGCTCTCGTAAACAAATTATCACTTGGGCGATTTTTATGGAAGAATTGACATCACATTATGAGGATACAAAAAGAAACACTTTTTTTAGCCAATTGATAAGTCTCAAACAAAAGAGTTCAATAATGGAGCACATTGAGGAGTTCTAAAAATTGAACATAAGGGTAAAAAATATTCCAGAGGAGCATAGGGATTGATGTGTTCATAGGGACTTTAAAGGATAATGTCCAACATGATGTTCACCTTTGGGAACCTGATTCATTAGAGAAGGCATTCAGGTTAGCAAGAAAAATGGAAAGAAAAATTATGGCAACCAGGAAGCATACCACTCACAACTATAAAGATGGAAGTGTTGTTGCCCCTAGTCTTCCACAGCCTATAAGGTTGACACCACAACAATTGGAAGAAAAAAGAGCAAAAGGGCTTTGTTACAGTTGTGATAACAAATACACTAAAGGTCATAAGTGTGCTGAGGAGAAATTATTCTACATATATTGTGAAGAGGAAGAAGAAAAGGAGCAAGAAAGGTCAAAAGAAGAGGATATACTCTAGGAACAAAGCCTAGATAAAGAAGAAATGAATCTGACCATATCTTGTAATGCATTGGCTGGAATTACCACTCCCCAAACCATCAAGATAGAAGGACAAATCAAGAAGAAAAAGGTAATAGTGTTGATTGATTCAGGAAGTACCCAAAATTTTATTCATTGTAAGATAGCAAAAGAATTGAATTGCTTCCTATATCCAGAACCAGAGTGTCAAGTAATGGTTGCAAATGGAGGAACGATAAATTGCTCTGGAAAGTGCCATAATATCAAGCTATCCATGGGAGAATATGTATTGACTAGCCCAATGCTTTCCATTCCAATGGGAGGTGTTGATGTTGTACTAGGAGTCCAATGACTACAATCCTTGGGTACAATAGCTTTTAATTTTCAAGAACTTTTCATGAAATTTTCTACAGAAGGAAAGGAAGTTGAATTAAGGGGTATTGCAGGGAAACCAGGAAAGATAATCAGCTCTAACAGTATGACAAAGCTTCTAAAAAAGGAACAAAGAGGTGTAATTGCACAATTATGTTCACTAGATGTTTCCACATCGAAATCATCTATTTCTCAAGATCTCCAAAAAGTCTTGGACAATCATTCCAAGGTATTTGAGACTCCCAAAGGTCTCCCACCTATTCGTGATCATGATCATGCTATTCATCTGATTCCAGGAAGTGTTCCTCCAAACATCAGGCCGTACAGATATCCCTATGCCCAAAAGAGTGGAATTGAACGTATGGTTGTAGAAATGCTAGAGGCTGGTATAATTCAACCAGGTCAAAGTTATTTCTCTGCTCCAATAGTATTGGTGCACAAGAAGGATGGATCATGGTGCATGTGTCAGGATTATAGGGAGCTCAACAAGCTCACTATTAAATATAAGTTTCCCATTCCTGTCATTGATGACTTATTGGATGAATTTCATGGATCAATTTACTTCACCAAGTTGGATCTTCGTTCAGGATATCATCAAATTAGAATGAAGATTGAAGACATTTCGAAAACAGCATTTAGAACTCATGAGGGTCATTCTGAATTTTTGGTCATGCCTTTTGGCCTTACCAATGCACCTTCTACATTTCAAGGTTTGATGAATTCCATTTTCAAACCCTTCTTAGAAAATTTGTGTTAGTATTTTTTGATGATATACTAATCTACAACAAGTCTTGGAAGGATCATGTTAAACATGTTGATAGGGTGCTACAACTATTGGAGGAGAAAAAATTATATGCAAAAATATCCAAATGTTTCTTTGGAGTACAAGGGGTGGAATATTTGGGTCATATTGTATCTCATGAAGGAGTTAAGGTAGACCCTAGAAAAATCAAAGCCATTAAGGATTGCAAAATCGCCACATCCATAAAGCATCTACGAGGATTTCTTGGGTTGACAGGGTATTATCATATGTTTTTCAAGAATTATGGTAGAATAGCAGCACCTCTAACAACATTATTGAAGAAAGACACATTTTCATGGACTCCAGAAGCAACAAAGGCTTTCAAACATATTAAAGAGGCAATGTGCCAAGCACCGGTCTTAGCTACACCGGAATTCACAAAAACCGTTATTGTGGAATGTGATGCTTCAGGAAATGGAATTGGTGTTGTTTTAATGCAAGATGAAAGACCCATTGCTTTTGAAAGTGATCCAACCAAGGGAAAGTTTTTACACAAAGCTGTTTATGAGAAGGAAATGTTGGAAATACTACATGCACTTAAGAAATGAAGACCCTACCTAATGGGAAGACACTTCAAGGTAAAAAAAGATCATGATACCTTAAATACATTTTAGAACGAAGATTATGCTGTGAAGAGAAACAAAAGTGAGTCACAAAGATGTTGGGTTATGAATTTGAAATTGTCTATAAAAAGGGAAGCAAAATGTGGTGGCAGATGCACTCTTAAGAAAGGATGAGGATGTGGAAGCATTGTTGTGTGCCATTTCTATTATCCAACCAGACTGGATAAAGGAAGCAAGGGAGGAATGGAAGAATGATGAAGAAGTGTGGGCACTTATTCGAAAGTTACAACAAGATTCTAGTAAATCTGATACATTTAGCTGGCAAAATGATTGTTATGGTACAAAGATAGCTTATACCTCTATAGGAATTCCCAACTCAAACAAAATATTCTTATGGAATTGCACACTTATCCTTTAGGAGGGCACTCAGGATTTTTAAAAACTTACCACAGGGTTAAGAAGGAATTTTTTTAGGATGGCCTTAAATCGGATATTCAAAAGTTTGTGGCAGAATGTTTGGTTTGCCAACAAAATAAAGTTGAAACAATTAAGACCCCATGTCTATTATAACCTTTATCCATTCCAAGCCAACGTTGGGAGGAGGTTTCAATGGATTTTATCACAGGTTTACCCAAGTCTGAGGGAAAGAGTGTCATCATGGTGGTAGTTGACAGACTTACCAAGTATGCACACTTTTGTGCATTATCACATCCATTTAAAGTGAGTATAGTTTCTACTGCATTTATGGAAACAATTCAAAAGCTACATGAAAACCCAAAGATTATTGTAAGTGACAGAGATCCTATGTTCACTGGAAATTTTTGGACAAAATTATTTTCTTGTCTCATTACTCAGTTAGCTCATAGCTAATCTTATCATCCTCAATCTGATGGGAAAACTGAGATAGTAAACAAATGTTTGGAAGGATATCTTTGTTGCTTTTTATTTGATAAACAAACACAATGGGTCAAATGGTTGCCTCTGGCGGAATGGTGGTATAACACTTCCTTCCATACAGCAACAAAAATGACCCCATTTTTGGCACTTTATGGATATCAGCCACCATCCATCACATCATATTTAAGAGAAAATTCTAAGGTTCAAGCAATGGAACATCACATTGAGCATCAACAACAAGTCCTCCAACTCTTAAAGGATAACCTCGTGTTAGCGCAGAATAGAATGAAACAACAGGCAGATCAACATCCCAACGAAAGAAGTTTTGGTGTAGGTGATTGGGTATTACTACGGCTATAACCATATAAACAAATGTCCCTCAAGCAAGCTAAGAAGGATAATAAATTATCACCAAAGTATTATGGTCTGTACAAGGTGTTGCAAAAGATTGGTACTATGGCATACAAATTGGAGCTTCCTGCAACTTCTCAAGTGCACCTAGTTTTCCATGTTTCATGTTTAAAGAAGGTTATAGGTGACAAGCTCCCATTTCAAACAATATTTCCAGAACTTTACGAGGAAGGAAAAATTATATTGGAATAGGAAGCAGTCACAAAAACAAGAACTTGACAGCTACGAAATCGATCAATTTCGAAGTATCTCATCAGATGGAAGAACTTATCCGCTAAAGATTCCACATGGGAGGATGAGAATTTTATACAGAAGCATCGATAACTACTCATGCATTGAGGAAAACACTTTTTTGAAGGAGAGGGGCATGTTAGGTCCCTATAATACTAGTCATTGCCCCATTACTATTGTAGTTGTATCCCTTATTAATATTGTTGTGCCCCTGCCCACGGGGCTTTGGATTGACGGTGAATGGGTATGCTATTAAGGCAATCCTTGTGATAGGTTACCGGTTCAAATCCCCTGTGGGTACTTAGGTTAGTCTAATAGATAAAAAAAAAATATATTGTTGTGCCCCTATTGTCCCCATATTGTTATTATTGTGCCCCATAGAAGCCCTTTATTGTTATTTTTGTGCCTTTATATTATTATTGTTAGGTCGGCTGCGTTATATTGTGACTCCTTAGACTCCTATATATAGAAAGGAGGTTTTGTCATTTGAATCATCAAAGAATCATTCATTTGTGTAATGTAAAGGAGGTTGCCCCCTCGAGGAGGCTGAATTCTAAGGCGATGATCTATCTTTTCTATCTTTTTGTGAGCTAGTTTCATAGCACCATTAAACTATCAACCTTATTTTTAAATTTCTCACCATTCCCCTTCTGCAATATCAACTATTACATTAGAATTTCCTAACTTCCAACCTTGGTTCTCAACAGTCTGATTGGAATTAGAATCCATTAATGCATGTATGTACATTAAGATTAGGTGTAGTATTGGGTGCATAGAATATGAGGACAAGCACAAACTCATCATGATAAATATTCACCTTTGCAAATATTTGACATTGTAGACATACAACCTTAGCTTGGTAACTTCAACCTTAAGGTCATGATGCAACGTGCATATTTCTAGAGATTGAGGTTGTAGAGATATAACTTTACCTTGCCAACCTCAGGCATCCCAAACCTAAGCATGAATGTTAATATTGGAAAGATGGATTTGCATCTCATAGATGGGTTTAGATGGATATGTGTTACTATTATTCTCTTATAAGTTATCAAGAACTATTATTTCTATTGCAGCCTTTGGTGCTAGAGGCTTTATCTTGGAAATATTTTTCTTGTAGTTTGGTGGGAATTTTTTTTGTAACATCAATTATTATTGTGATTAACACGCTTATTTCCAAAAGTTGATGCTCTAATGAAACAATAGGATGGTTGGGTCACTTGTGGTTATCTTGCACCCAACCATCCTTGCAAAACCACTAGCAAGCTATTGAGCTCTCCTTTTTTAAAAGTTTGTTTTCCCACTTCTGTAGTAGCTCACAACATGGTTTCTAGTTAAATTCTTTGGCCTAACACTTACAACCCCATTCCTTACCTATTTCTTGGGTCAGTTTTAGTATGGTCCTTATTGGTCTACATATGGGTATTTAATACTTGGTCCAAATGTCATTGATAGGGTAGGGAACTTTTCACTTTCACACACGAGCATAACTCTCAAGTTTCCAACTAGTTCTTAAACCTAGGGCTCTTTAAATTTACCAAGGGAGTGGGTTCCCTATTTTTTTAATTACTTAAATTATTAGTTTAATTCTAGAGATAATGATTCATGGGTTTAGAAGATTGACAAGATATAATAGGTTAACTGATAATCTAGCTTGTTAGACATAAAGATCTTGGCATGATCTTAAGATCAAGTTGACAAGATTATAGGATAAAAAAATTTGATTATCATTTATGTGTTAATTAATCACTATAATCCTATGAAGAAGAGAGGTAGAGATAGAGTGTGAGGATGGAGTGATAATGAAAGAAGGCCATCACTGAACATGCCCACATTGTATATTAGGAAAAGCTTAATGTATATTTGAATTTGATGAATAACAAATTTATTTACATGCCTGCATTGTTATTGTGAATTTGTTTTACTCATGAAATGATGTATGAGAAGATTTGATGACTGGTTGGTCTTCCCAGTGATAATTGACCACAAGAAGTTGAAATTCCTGCATAAGAGTTTTGAAATGCCCCATTAAGGATTGAAGTTGATGTGTCTTGATTCAAATGCACCTATGTTATATTGGTAGGATTATATACTTTGTTTCCTTTAAATTAGTTTGGGGTATGTCAAAAACATGATCCAATCAAAGGGGCAAAGACATGACATTGTGCTATCTTAGACTGATTTGAAATTCTACCTTTTGAATTTGCTAGTGCAATTTTGAAGAAGTTGATGGAATCCAAAATTGGTCAAACTATGCTTATTTGAGTTAATCATCTTCATATGTTTAAATACTATATCAAATCCTATTGAATCGATTTGACTTTGGTTTGTGGGATAATTTATTTATGCAAAGAAATATTGACAAATTCATTTGTTGTGGAATATCCTAGATGGATCATTGACCAAGGTGTGGTCAAGATAATATATTTGGGGTCTCTTTTGTGGAAAAATTACTTGGAGGTTTGCCTAGAAATAAACGAATCTATTGTGCAAAGATCGTGGGCAATCTATGTGAGAAACCGATGGCCAAGATTGAATATACAAGAATTATGATATTATATGTAACTAATATGAATAGGTGGAAGTCACTACTGATGGTGCATTGTGTTGGAGAATGTAACTAGATTCAATCTTCATAATTATTTTTGTAATCATGATATTGTATATTTTATATAAAAAAGAAAATATTTTATTTATTCAAGCATGGGTATTATGCTCAAAGTCTAGGTAAAACTGTGTTCTTCATTCTTCTAGGGCTTGTTGAGTCAAAGGAGATGTTTTTTAATGTATTATAGTCCCATTTGGACTCTTTCTAAAAAATGAAATTATCATTTTTGAGTCAAGAAATGTAATTTTTTTCCTCCAAGCACAAGTCGGCCCTGCCATGATAAGTGGCCCTGTTGGGACACCTTTTAAATCTCCTCGATGACTATATATAGGGAAAACTTCATACTCATTTAGAAAAAGTGATAAGTAAGTTAGATCTATGCATAAGACAAAAAGAAAAGTAGAGTGAAGGCCTAGGAAAGAAGATAAACTCAAGGAAGAAGAAGGATACCTCATTTTTGACCTATTTTTCTCACATGCGCGAGAAGGTTGGGGTTTCTACAGCTGTTGCAGGGCCGAAGATTGCAGGCTAAGTTTTAGACTTGAAGTTGCAGGACAAAAAAATTTGATTTGATTGACCATCTTTGGCTTGGTGAAATTTGACTTTATTGAAGGAAGCTTTTGGAGGGTTGACTTGTGATGGGCCTGAAAATTATATAATTTATTAGGTCCATTGGATTATTTATAAACACTTGAAATATGTATTTGACCCCCTTACTTACACATTATGGAGTTAATTCATAGTATTAATGTGTCTGTAGGAATTTATTTTCCCCTTGCTTATTATGTGCCTAATATCATTATTTTTTATAGAATATTGAGTGAACTCTAAAATATATGCAAAACGAGAGAATATTATGAAGTTTTTTAGCATATTTTGGAGCTCCCTTGGTTGAGAAAATGTAGGGATGTGTTCCCCACCAAAACAGAATATTGAGCTAGGCTAGCCTACGAAGGATCTATCCTCCTTGGAATTCAAATTCAATGAGGGAACTAGATCCAAAATTTTAGGAAATTGGAGGGAAAAAGTCCTCCTCTTCAAGGAGCCTTCCCCTCAAGTCTTTTTATATAAACAAAGGAACCTATAATCTCAATAGGAGGTTCAAATTAGTGGAGAATAAATTAGGAGGAGTAGCAGGCTTCTTTGCCTAGTATCTTTCTATGTGTTATTTTGATAGTGAATGAAATCCATCTTATTTTCAATTTGATCCATCTTTAGAGGGTTGATTCCTCTTGGGTTAGGGCCCAACCCAGAGGCTCTAGTATCTCCCTTTTGTGTATTTTATTCATGCATATTCTTTCTTGTATCTAGCTTGTAATATTTCCTTTCCTTTATAGCATAATTCACTTATGAAAAAGTTCCTTTTGCAGGTATGTTAATTGCCTCCCTTGTGGGAAGTGTGGTTGTAGATATTATGTTGTCAAGGCAAAAATATAGTTAATTTATTGTTAGAATAGTTTGATATTGAATTAGTTTATTTTTTCACCTATGTTTTCTGCAATCAAATAATTTGTTTGGTAGTCTCTTCAAGCATCAAAAGAAAAATATATCTTGTGTGGAGATCAGGGTATGGGTTTGCAAGGCTAAAAATCGTCATTTACACTTGTCATTCCATCGCTGAAATTTCCCTTCTTTCTCCAACAACCTCTTCAAACAGACTATTTACAAAGATCACTTTTCATGTTTGTTAGAGGCTATCGTGTGCATCTCTCCTTATTCAAGATGGGATTTTGAGGAGCACTAGGCTTGGAAATGGATTCATACAATCTTCCCCTACCTTATACCACCGTATCTTTCCTTAATAACACCTTCTAAGCCCACATATTTCTCTCAGATCTAATGCTATACCAAAACAGGACAATCTTGTAGCACTCTATCCCGATCCTGTAACAATATGGAAAAATCCTCCAAATGTATTATGACTTACCCCACTACAATCTTGAACACCCTTAGGCGCTCCATAATGATCACAAGCCCATAAAAATTAATAAAATGGATTCAAAGACCTTGTAGGAAATTTGGTTTGGTTAACAAAGTAGATAGATTGTCATTCCTCGCAATCTTGTAGCAAAATAGTAGTAATTTTCTACCATTTTTTAAAACATGTTAAATAGCCTCTTTTGAATTGATTCCACTTGGATTGAGTTGATGAGTCTCATCAACAGGTATGTTTTGAATATCATTATGCCATCGTCCAACCTTACAACTATCCTTCTCTCACATTAATTGACCTTTTTTTATATTATGTTTAGTAAGAGGAGTAAAAGGTGTTTGTCATAGTATGTGGCCTAATGTGGTTTAATTGCAAGAAAATGAAGAATTTCTTAGGAAATTATGATGTAAGGGATTGATGGAGACAACTAGGAGAGAATCTAGGGGATTTAACAACCTCCTTAACTCCCTAACGCGGCTTGGGATCACAATATCCTCTCTCACTACTTCGAATTCATTGGCAACTGAGTGACTCCTAGTCCAAGTGAAGCTCAAGAGGGACAAGATCCACCATTTCTGAGATAAAGGAGGGAAGCACTCCTACTTTCAAGGGAGATGCTATCAACTTCCCTTTTGAATAAATAAACAAGAAGAAAATCTCATTAGGATTCAAAGCTTTTGTTCAGCTAGGTGTAGCTATTGAGATTGAAGCTTGACATTGTTACTCTCAACTTTTATGTGATGTATGAGACCTTTAATTTTTTATAATGAGAAATTGGATTTTAATCTGCATCTGAGTTTCGGTTGCGACCCTTAGGTTTGGGCCCAACCCAGAGGCTTTGCTCCCTCTTTATATAGTTGTGTCTCGTTCTTGATTCCAAGTAGTTCATAGTTTCTTTCATTTTAGTAGAGATTAAGCTATAAAAACTTGTGGTTTCAAGCCTCTTCCTCACCTCCCTTGTGGGAAAGTGAGTGGAAGGTTTCACAACCTCAATCCAAAAATATTGTGTTTATGATTTCTTGGAAATAGATGAATGTTATTTTTTCTACTTTACATTTACTTTATGGAGCATAGAAGTCGATATAGTGATTATATTTTTGTTATGGCATAAAATAGATGTTATTTGAATTCAACTCATCTTTTCCATCATAGGTTATCTCATTTTGTTAATGATAAATATATGTATGCATGTGCTTAATTGTAGGGCTATGTTGATCTGTAGGGAAGGGCACCTTCACCACTTCCATCTTGAACTCCTTCATTTTCTCTTCCCACCTTCAAATCTGTCCCAAAATTCTATTTCCATAAGTCATTTTTCCTAGTCTACCATTAGCATTCATCCTAGTGCAAGACAGGCCTCTGAGAGGTCATTAGCTTGGATAGGGGTTCAACCCAAACTCCATTCATTTGCTTCAACCTTGATCTATCTATCCATACCCTCAAAGCATATTTTTCACCCTCAAAAGCCACTTGAAACCCCTCCTATAGCATTACAAGCCCTCCTGTAGCAACAAAGGACCTCTTGTAGAAGCCATTGTAGAAAGACTGTAGCACCACTTTCCTACTTCATTTTTGATCCCCGCTTCAACTTTACCATAGTCAAGATGAATAATGACCCCTAGATGTGAGTTTATGATTAGGGAAAGCTCCTAGGCCACTCCAACCATTCCTTTTCTTCACTGCAAAACATAGTAGAATTAGGTTTTTTATCACAAGTATGATGCAAGTAGGTTACTGATTTTTAAGAAAGTGTGAACTAGGTAGATGATACATGCAATTTTGATTGGTAGTTTGATGAATTATTCAAGGTAAAATAAATTCCTTTTTGCAAGTAGATTTGGTAGTTTAATTAATTTTGCAAGATAAAATAGCTTTCTTTCTGCAAGTAGATTAGCACTTGTCCTTTCATGAATTGATTAATTAGCATCTACAAGTTGAGTAAATGGAATTTCCACTTTCATAGATAGAATTAGTTTTCAATTGTACCTTCATCAACAAGCTTTCATTTTAATTCAGTAGGAGGAATGGTCTCTAAGCACTTTGATATAATGTCATGACTAAGGGTGGCATGAGTGGAATCCAACTTACTGTGCATATAACACTGTTACCTCTGAGCTTTTATGAAGCCCATTAATAATTTTATTTGAGGAGCCCTTGGAAGTTGCAAAATTCTTGGTGAAATACCAGGGCTCAAGACTTTTTGACACCGTTGTCGGGGAGGTGTCTAAGTAGATGTTGTTTCTTTTTGAGCATTGTTTTCTATTTTACATACAGTTTTTGAAAAAGTGAAAAAATAAAAATAAAAATTTCTTTCATGCCTCGTAGGAGTAGAGATAATCAAGGAAAATTATTTACCAAAAAACCCCACACCTTCAAACAATCAACCTTCACTCTTCTTCGGTGATTGTGAGCCTCCCTCTCTGACGATAGGGGAGTTAGAAGACCCTCTAGGTGGGAAACCTGAAACTTTTGAAGAACCTATTAGGTAAGAAGAAAAACCCACTTCACCTACCCAAACTATGGAAAAAAACAAGGACACTGAGGTTTTCCCTATTAGAGAGACCAATGAAGAGGCTATAATGAAGAATAAAATCCCTACTGCCTTTCCACACTTCCATGGCTTAACCTTTGAGGATCCTGACACCTTCGTGTTTGAATTTTTTGTTGCTTGTAGGACGTATGGCTATTCCTTTGATGTGTAGAAGTTGAATTTCTTCCCCTCTACCCTTAAATATGTAGCCCTGTGCTAGTTTATGGTTTATGTGTTTTCCTGCGGGTAGCATCACTACCTCAACCCAAATGCAACAAGCCTTCAATAGCAAGTACACGGACTATTGTAGGTCCAAAGAAACCAAGGAATACATCTTTAAGATGACTCTTGGACTTGATGAATCTGTAGAAGACAATGAGGAGAGATTTCAACTTAGTTATAGGAGAGCCAATTGCACCCTTGATCATGAATCATTCAAACTATTTATTCTCCAAGGGATAAAGGAGAATATGTTGGAAACCCTCAACATGTTGTTTGGAGGAGATATCTATCAGTTATCCTATGATGACATCAAAATTGCATTCAAGAATCACTCTAGAGCTATCAAGAAGAAGGGTGGGGCTATTCAAGGCTTGGTCATTTCCTCTCCCTCCAAAACATCCCTCAAGAATGAGATAGGAAACGTGTTGGAAGACTTCAAGAGTTAAATTACACATACCTTTTCATTGCAAATGGATACCATGCATGATCTAGAATTTATCCAGGATAAAGAATTAAAGGTATTAAAAACTCATGTGCATGGATGTGCCTATGTTACTTTATACAATGGATCGATAAGATTGCGAAATACATAGACACTGAGGCAGTTAGAGAAAACATAATAGGCAAACATGTAAACACAACAAGTTTAATAAGGATTTCACCCAATGCTCCTGGGCTACGTCTCCTAGTCTAGCCTTCAGTGGTGGCCTCTCTATTATGTTTCAAAGCAGAGTTTTCTACAATAGTGAGCTCAATTTGAGTCTCACTAAACAGATATAAATTAGTAGGACAGGACTTGGATCCCCCAATTCTCTAGAGTACACAAAACCTCCTTACTGAAAATCGACCTCTGTTGGTCATAACAGTATGAGCCCAATTTGAGACTCATACATGACAAGCCTATGCCGAGGAGTTCTCTTGAACCTCTCAAACCTTCTCTGGAGTACACAGACTCTGGCTCTCTCTGGCTCGATGTTGCCTACATGTCAGCTCGGCTTCTCCTCTCTGTTCTCTGCTCTTAGATTTCTACGTCTAACTAACTCCCCTTTTTCCGCTTCTGTCAGTTCGTGGCTTTAAAGCTAGTCTATTTTTTTACTGTTCATTTCTGCTTCCCAGCTTTCTAGTTTCCTTGCCTCTGTCTATTCGAATTCCCCTGTTCTGTGTCACCATCACTGTGTAACACCTCACAGGGAGGTGGCCACTTGTTTCGTAACGAACTGAGTTTCTGTTGGATCCCTATAATACTAGTTATTACCCCATTACTATTGCAGTTGTATCCCTTATTAATATTGTTGTGCCCCTATTGTCCCCATATTGTTATTACTTTGCCCCATAGAGTCCCTCTATTGTTATTTTTGTGGCTTTATATTATTATTGTTAGGTCGGCTGAGTTATATTATGACTCCTTAGACTCCTATATATAGAAATGAGGTTTTTTCATTTTAGTCATCCAAGAATTGTTCATTTATGTAATGTAAAGGAGGTTGCCCCCTCGAAGAGGTTGAATTCTAAGGCATTGATCTATCTTTCTATGTTTTTCTTGAGCTGGTTTCATAACATTTGGTATCAGAGATTTGGATTCTAGGGTTTCGCTGCTCCAAACAGGTCATCGTGACATTTTCGCTATAACTTTTTTCTGTGATGTTTCAGAAGCTAAAAGAAAAACCCATTTGAGAAGAAATTGCATTGAATATCGGGTCTGAATTTCAGAGGTTTTCGCACTATATTTGCAGAGATATGATCTAAGGAAGTTGGTCTTTTTGTAGACTCCTCAATTACATTACAAACAGGTGCCCAGGGAAAAATCATCATAATTTTCTCTCTGAGCATCAGATTGAAATTTCGTAAGAAGTTGCAAAAAGAGGATGGACTTTAGTTTCTTGTATATATTTTTCAGAGTCAAAGGTCAAAACAGTGACTTGTGGCACGTCGTACAAGTTCGCTCTACTGAACTAGTCTATAATTAGGTCACTGTGGGAGATTTTTCATAACTCTTCCTTGGAGAATCTAATTTGGATCAAACTTGTGGCATTGGAAAGAGGACATAGAGGGCTACTGTAGGTCGTAATTTCAGAGCTAGTTGATCCGAAAGTACAGAGATACATCAGAGGCAATATCGAGCTCCAACAAAGTGAAAAAAGGTGTGTAGATTTTTCTAAATTTTTGCTTAAGCTTGGTTTGAAAATTTATTTTGAAGGAATTCAAAGGACATAGTAGAGAATTATTATCGGTAACTAATGCCCCAAGGAAAGAAAATGCAAACACCTAGTAAGCAACCTGAAAGCTCTAGCATGACTCATGAAGAAGAGGAAGAAATGCTACATGATATATCAAAATTACAAGACCAAGTGCAACAAATGTCACTCTCACAAAAGCTAATAGAAGCTAAGATAAAGGGCATGGAAGCTAATATGGACAATTTGAAGATAGATTTGAAGACAAATTTGAAGAGAGACGTAGCAGATTTGAAGACAGATTTGACAAATTTTATACAAGAAATACTTACTAATGGTGAAAAGGTAGTAAAGGAAACTCATGATGCGAAAAAAAGTAATGTTAATCATGATTTAGTAGACTCTAATGTGGGATAAAAGACCCACCATATTCAAAAAAACAATATCAGGAAGTTTTATGGCAAGGATCCCGCAACATGGATATTAAAGATGGAGCAATTTTTCGATCTCAATAATGTGCAAAACACACAAAAGGTATGTATTGTAACTTTATATTTGGAACCAAATCAGTTTGTATGGTATCAATGGCTTTGCTCTCGTAAACAAATTATCACTTGGGAAATTTTTACGGAAGAATTGACAACACATTATGAGGATACAAAAAGCAACATTTTTTTTAGCCAATTGATAAGTCTCAAACAAAAGGGTTCAGTAATGGAGCACATTGAGGAGTTCCAAAAATTGAACATAAGGGTAAAAAATATTCCAGAGGAGTATAGGATTGATGTGTTCATAGGGACTTTAAAGGATAATATCCAACATGATGTTCGCCTTTGGGAACCTGATTCATTAGAGAAGGCATTCAAGCTAGCAAGAAAAATGGAAAGCAAATTATGGCAACTAGGAAGCATACCACTCACAACTATAAAGATGGAAGTGTTGTTGCCCCTAGTCTTCGACAACCTATAAGGTTGACACCACAAAAATTGGAAGAAAAGAGAGCAAAGGGCTTTGTTACAGTCGTGATAACAAATACACTAAAGGTCATAAGTGTGCTGAGAAGAAATTATTCTACATAGATTGTGAAGAGGAAGAAGAAAGGGAGCAAGAAAGGTCAAAAGAAGAGGATATACTCCAGGAACAAAGCCTAGATAAAGAAGAAATGAATCCGACCATATCTTGTAATGCATTGGTGGGAATTACCACTCCTCAAACCATCAAGATAGAAGGAAAAATCAAGAAGAAAAGGATAATAGTGTTGATTGATTCAAGAAGTACCCACAATTTTATTCATTGTAAGGTAGCAAAAGAATTGAATTTCTCCTTATATCTAGCACCAGAGTGTCAAGTGATGGTTGAAAATTAAGGAACAATAAATTGCTCCGGAAAGTGCCATAATATCAAGCTATCCATGGGATAATATGTATTGACTAGCCCAATGCTTTCCATTCCAATGGGAGGTGCTGATGTTGTACTAGGAGTCTAATGGCTACAATCCTTGCGTACAATAGCTTTTAATTTTCAAGATCTTTTCATGAAATTTTCTATGGAAGGAAAGGAAGTTGAATTAAGTGGTATTGCAGGGAAACTGGGAAAGATAATCAGCTCTAACGGTATGACAAAGCTTCTAAAAAAGGAACAAATAGGTGTAATTGCACAATTATGTTCGCTATATGTTTCCACATTGGAATCATCTATTTCTCTAGATCTCCAAAAAGCTTGGACAATCATTCCAAGGTATTTGAGACTCCCAAAGGTCTCCCACCTATTCGTGATCATGATCATGCTATTCATCTAATTCTAGGAAGTGTTCCTCCCAACATCAGGCCGTATAGATATCCCTATGCCCAAAAGAGTGAAATTGAACGTATGGTTGCAGAAATGCTAGACGCTGGAATAATACTACCGAGTCAAAGTTCTTTCTATGCTCCAGTAGTATTGGTGCACAAGAAGGATGGATCATGGCGCATGTGTTTGGATTATAGGGAGCTCAACAAGCTCACTATTAAATATAAGTTTCCCATTCGTGTCATTTATGAATTGCATGGATCAATTTACTTCACCAAGTTGTATCTTCGTTTAGGATATCATCAAATCAAAATGAAGACTGAAGACATTTCAAAAACAACATTTAGAACTCATGAGGGTCATTATGAATTTTTGGTCATGCCTATTGGCCTTACCAATGCACCTTAAACATTTCAAGGTTTGATGAATTCCATTTTCAAACCATTCCTTAGAAAATTTGTGTTAGTATTTTTTGATGATATACTAATCTACAGCAAGTCTTGCAAGGATCATGTTGAAAATGTTGACAGGGTGCTACAACTATTGGAGTAGAAATAATTATATGAAAAAAGATCTAAATGTTTCTTTGGAGTACAAGAGGTGGAATATCTGGGTCATGTTGTATCTCATGAAGGAGTTAAGGTAGACCATAGAAAAATTAAAGCCATTAAGGAATGGAAAATCCCCACATCCATAAAGCATCTGCGAGGATTTCTCGGGTTGACAGGGTATTATTGCAAGTTCGTTAACAATTATGGGAGAATAGCCTCTAACAACATTATTGAAGAAAGATGCATTTCCATGGACTCCAGAAGCAACAAAGGCCTCCGAAAATCTTAAAGAGGCAATGTGCCAAGAACTGGTCTTAGCTACACAGGACTTCACAAAAATGTTTATTGTGGAATGTGATGCTTTAGGAAATGGAATTGGTGTTGTTTTAATGCAAGATGAAAGACACATTTCTTTTGAAAGTCATCCAATCAAGGGAAAGTTTTTACACAAAGCTATTTATGAGAAGGAAATGTTGGCAATACTCCATGCACTTAAGAAATGGCAACCCTACCTAATAGGAAGACACTTCAAGGTAAAAACGGATCATGATAGCCTTAAATACTTTTTAGAACAAATATTATCCTCTGAAGAGAAAGAAAAGTGGGTCACAAAGATGTTGGGTTATGACTTTGAAATCATCTACAAAAAAGGGAAGCAAAATGTGGTGGAAGATACACTCTCAAGAAAGGATGAGGATGTGGAAGGATTGTTGTGTGCCATTTTTATTATCCAACCAGATTGGATAAACGAAGCAAGGGAGGAATGGAAGAATGATGAAGAAGTGTGGGCACTTATTTGAAAGTTACAACAAGATTCCAGTACGTCTAATACATTTAGCTGGAAAAATGATTCGTTATGGTACAAAGATCGCTTATACCTCTGTAAGAATTCCCAGCTAAAACAAAATATTCTTATGGAAGTGCACACTTCTCCCTTAGGAGGGCACTCAGGATTTTAAAAAACTTACCACATGGTTAAGAAGAAATTTTTTTGGGATGGCCTTAAATCAGATATTCAAAAGTTTTTGGTGGAATGTTTGGTTTACCAACAAAATAAAGTTGAAACAATTAAGACACTGGGCCTATTACAACCTTTATCCATTCCAAGCCAACGTTGGGAGGAGGTTTCAATGGATTTTATCACAGGTTTACCCAAGTCTGAGGGAAAGAGAGTCATCATGGTGGTAGTTGACAGACTTACCAAGTATGCACACTTTTGTGCATTATCACATTCATTTAAAGTGAGTACAGTTTCTACTGCATTTATGGAAACAATTCAAAAGCTACATGGAAACCCAAAGATTATTGTAAGTGACAAAGATCCCATTTTCACTGGAAATTTTTGGACATAATTATTTTCTTGTCTTGGTACTCAGTCAACTCATAGCTCATCTTATCATCCTCAATCTGATGGGAAAACTAAGATAGTAAACAAATGTTTGGAAGGATATCTTTGTTGCTTTGTATCTAATAAACAGACACAATGGGTCAAATGGTTTCCTCTGGCTGAATGGTGGTATACCACTTCCTTCCATACAGCAACAAAAATGAACCCATTTATGGCACTTTATGGATATCAACCACCATCCATCACATCATATTTAAGAGAAAATTCTAAGGTTCAAGCAGTGGAACATCACATCAAACATCAACAACAAGTCCTCCAACTCTTAAAGGATAACCTCGTGTTGGCACAGAATAGAATGAAACAACAGGAAGATCAACATCACAACGAAAGAAGTTTTGATGTAGGTGATTGGGTATTCCTACGTCTACAACCATATAAAAAAATGTCCCTCAAGCACACTAAGAAGGATAATAAGTTATCACCAAAGTACTATGGTCCATACAAGGTGTTGCAAAATATTGGTACTATGGAATACAAATTGGAGCTTCCTGCAGCTTCTCAATTGCACCGAATTTTCCATGTTTCATGTTTAAAGAAGGTTATAGGCGACAAGCTCCCGGTTCAGACAATATTTCCAGAACTTGACGAGGAAGGAAAAATTATATTGGAACTAGAAACAATCACAGAAACAAGAACTCGATAGTTACGGAATCGATCAATTTCGGAGTATCTTATCAAGTGGAAGAACTTATCCTTTGAAGATTCCACATGGGAGGATAAGAATTTTATACAGAAGCATCCAAAACTAATCAAGAATTGAGGACAACACTTTTTTGAAGGAGAGGGGCATGTTGGGTCTCTATAATACTAGTGATTACCCCATTACTATTGTAGTTGTATCCCTTATTAATATTGTTGTGCCCCAATTGTCCCCATATTGTTATTACTATGCCCCATAGAATCCCTCTATTGTTATTTTTGTGGCTTTATATTATTATTGTTAGGTCGTCTGGGTTATATTGTGACTCCTTAGACTCCTATATATAGAAAGGAGGTTTTGTCATTTGAATCATCCAAGAATTGTTCATTTATGTAATGTAAAGGAGGTTGCCCCCTCGAAGAGGTTGAATTACAAGGCGTTGATCTATCTTTTCTGGAGCTGATTTCATAACAGTTTCAGTTCTCTTGGATGTCTGTGAAACGAACGTTTTTACCATCAGCTCCAAGAAAGCCTGTGAACATGATCCCTCTGCTAACTCATCGTTCATGCCAGACTTCAAAATTTATACAACTCTTCCTGTTTACCCCATTGAATCTGGTCATCCGTCGGATCACATTTCTGACGTTGATCTGGAGCTTCCAGATCCTACGGTCTCCATCCATATTGGGTGGGTAAGTAGCATGACATTTACCCATTCGATGTGAGCGGTTTTCTCTCTCTTCCACTAGACGTGTGTCACCCACTGTGTGGCATCAGGCGGGACTCAGTTGAAACCACTTACCGCTCAAAGCCGTTCGAATATCTTGCCTGTTTTGGTGTGGGACCCACCTCTGACGGAATCAAGGAATTCCGTATGGTTTTTGACTTTTCGGGTCCGGGTCACTCGGGGATTTTTCTTCTCGAAGGGGTTTGCCCGATGATATGTGATTAGCAACTTGTCACTAATCGCATATCAGAAACCTCCCCTGTTTCTCAAAAAGACCTCTTGTTTCACTGTTTCATGACAGCGCACGTTACCATGGGCCAACGGTCTGCGCGCTTGACCGAGGGTCCTCGTTGCTCCACACTACTCACAATTTACAACTTTTTCGAGGGTATTCCTAATAAGCTCAACCTTTGTAAGTCTTTGAAACTTTGGCATGAATTTTACAGAGTTATGAAAACTTAAAGAGTATTTTAGGATCCAATTTGGATCATGGCCTTCCCACTGAAAAAATATTTTGGACCACCAAAAGTTGGTTTTTAAGCATCAAACAACTGGGCGTATAGATTCCTCGCTTGCCCAATTTCTATCCATTTTTCTCTACTTGGTTTTGAACCTTTGAGGCCAATCCTGAGTTACTCAACATCGCCTCTGTGTGCGTGGTTCTCACCTTCCTGTAACTCATTGAGATATTCAAGAAACAGATCATCAATAGAAGGCAATTGACTCTGCTCTTCGGGATCTTCAATTAATGAAGGTTCAAATAGTCTCAAGCTGTCTGAATTAACAACTGCGTAGATGTGCATGTAAGCTGGTAAATCAAGGAAAAAAGCATTCTCACCAATTTTCTCAAGTATCTTGAAAGGTCCATACCTTATTGGCTTCAGCTTCTTACCTTCACCTTGCATTCTGTCCTTGCTGATATACAACTAAACTTGATCACCAACTTGGAAACTATGCTCCATTTGATGCTTATCATGTGTTACCTTGTACTTGTCTTGGCTCTTTTCCAACTGTTCTTGTACTATCTGGTGAATCTCTTGGATTTGTTCAATGAACTTGGTTGCCTTGTCCACATCACTATGTCCATCAAATGCTATGTATTTACCAAAGACAAAATCCAAGGGAGACCTTGGTGTGAAACCAAAACAGGTCTCAAAAGGAGATCTTTGTGTAGAAGAATGTTTAGCTCGGTTGTAAGCATGATGCACATAACATAAATGTTCATCCCAAAGCTTGGGATGCTTGCTGCAATAACCTCTGAGAAACTGGATCACTGTCATGTTGACCACTACTGTTTGGCCATCTGTTTGTGAATGAAAAGTTGTGCTCTTTTTCAGTCTAGTGTCCATCAATTCCCACAAACTCAAACAAAATTTCACAACAAATCGGGTATCTCGATCAGATATAATGGAAGTGGGTAATCCAAAATGAACCCATACATGCTGAAAGAAAAACTTTGTAGTTTGTTCAGCTGTAATCTATTTGCTACAAGGTATTAAAATACACATTTTGCTGAACCTATCCACAACAACATATAGATAGTCATGACCTTTTCTAGATCTAGGCAGTCCCCCAACAAAGTCCATGGAAACACTTTCCCAAGGATGAGAAAGAACTGGTAGTGGAGTGTACAAGCCTGGTTTTCTATTGCTGGGCTTTCTTTTAACACACATAGTACACCCTCTTACATATCTAGAAGTTGTCTCATTCATTTTTGGCCAATAACAAAATCTTTGCAGCTGTGCAACTGTTTTACTTACACCAA
Organism: Pinus tabuliformis; assembly: GCA_031772625.1. Lineage (NCBI taxonomy): Eukaryota > Viridiplantae > Streptophyta > Pinopsida > Pinales > Pinaceae > Pinus > Pinus tabuliformis. The sequence goes on from CM062819.1 coordinate 329,043,642, forward strand.
AGTGACCTGATATTAGAGAAGTGTGTGCTTCTCGAATTATCTTTACTCTTACAGTTTTTGGAACCCATAACTTCCCAAAATGATACAAGAGCTGGTCCTTACCATGAAAATCCAATTCTCCTACTTCTTTGCCTTGACTTAAAGTTGCATATACATCTTTAAAATCTATATCTTGAGCATACTGTTCAATGTAGCTTTCATGCAATACTGAATTATGCTTAAGTATAGTAGATGCATTTATGATTGGTCTGGACAACATGTATACAACTTTATTGTGTATGCCCTTTTTATATCTGATGACTAGATGAAACTATTGTAGAAAACCCATCCACCTATAGTGTCTTGATTGCTGCAATTTAGTTTGTGAGTGAAAATATTGAAGTGGTTGATGATCAGTATGTATAATTGTCTCCTTGCCCATTAGGTAATCTTCCCACTTTTTCACACTCTGTACTAATGCATACAATTCTTTATCATATGTGGGACAGTTAACTACTGCAGAATTAAATAGCTCAGAATGATAACATATGGGTTTACCATGCTTCATCAACACTACTCCCATGGCATAGTCACTGGCATCCGTTTCAATCTCAAATGGTCTTTGAAGATTGGGCAGTGCTAGTACTGGTGCTGTACTAATCTTTTCTTTCAAGGTGTCAAAGGATTTCTGTTGTTTGCCTCCCCACTGAAACACCTTTTTCAATCCTGTTAAATCATGTAAGGGAGCTGCAATTAAGGAAAAGTTAGAAATAAACATTCTCCAATATTGTGCTGCTCCTAGGAAGCTTCTAACTTCTGTAGCAGATTTGGGTTTAGGTCAGTTTACAATGACTACAACCTTGGAGGGATCTATCTTCAATTCACCACCTCTACAATATGGCCCAAATAATTCAAATATGTTTTGCCAAATTCACAGTTTGAGAGTTTAACATGAAGATTTTCTCTATTCAAAACATCTAGAGTCTGCTTAACATGCTCTAAATGTTCTTCCCATGTTTTACTGAATATAAGAATTTCATCTAAATATACAATGACAAAATCATCAATATAAGGTTTGAGTAAATCATTCATTACTCTCATGAAAGTAGCAAGAGAATTAGTTAAGCCAAAAGGCATAACCAACTACTCGTACAATCCTTGCTTTGTTTCGAAGCAGTCTTCCATGCATCTTGCTCTGCAACTCTGAGCTGATGATAGCCACTATGCAAGTCCAACTTGGAAAACTAAACAGATTCTTTCAACTGATCTAATACATCATCTATGCGAGGAAGGGGATAACGATTTTTGATCGTTATCTTATTCAGTGCTCGATAATCAATGCACATTCTCCATGAGCCATCGTTATTTCTCACCAAGACAATTGGAGACGCACATGGCGATGTGCTAGGTCTTATGAACCCTTTCTTGAGTAGCTCTTGTACCTGCTCCTTGATTTTTGCATTCTCTAAAGCAGACAACCTATACATTCCAATGTTAAGCAATGGAGCATATTGCTGCAAATTAATATCATGTACTATTTCCTTTTTGGGTGGCAGACCTTTAGGTTCTTGAAATAATATATCACACTCTGAAACAACTTTTTCTAAATCAGCTTGCATTTAGCATCACAGCCCTCAAATACATTCGTTTTGTTAGGTTTCTTTTTCTTTACAACCATCAATAAAAATTGTTTGCATGAATTTCCAATTCTTTTCATCTACCCCGAGTTAATGAGAGTATAATTATTCTTGAGTTTATGAGCTCTTATAATATATTTGATTCCATCTTTAATGAGTTGATACTTGTTCTCAACTCTATAGAAAATAGCATTTCTATCATACAAGTAAGGAATTCCTAAAACAATTCCACATATATCCTAAGGAACTATATCTAACTCAACCTCATCTACAAATGTTGACCCAAAAGAAAACTTAAATTTATATTGTCTAGTCACTTGTAGCTCTTCTTTATCACATAACCAACCTAATGGATATGGTTTCTTGTGAGGTGTGGTTAGTAATCCCAACTTATTTACAAGTTATTTAGAAATTAAATTTACTTGTGAGCCACTATCAAACAAGGTATCAATCTTTTGATGTTTGGAAATAACTCAAATATGAAAAAGCTCATTTCTTTTCCTCTCATTTTCTTCATTATCAATAGATTGTGCAAAATTACTAGTAGATGCTTCAGAATTTTTACCTTTTATACCTATGGCTACGATTTTTGTTTCATCCCCTAAGTCTGACCCCAAATCTTTTTGAATAGCTGCAACAGTCTTCTTCTTTTTTCCCTCATATTTCTTGGATTTCATCTCTTGATGCAGAATCTAATAGTGTTCATCATCATGCCCATCCTTCTTATAGTGAGTGCATGAAGACTTGGTCCTTTGTACAGTATTTGTCTTCCTCTCTTTCCATTTCTGTTTTATTTTCTCCTTATTCTTGCTTGCAGTGGGTTTTGATGATCCCCCAAATTCTAGGTTCACATTCTTACCTCTAGCCTCTAGATGTGTAGCTTGAACAGACACCTCATCTATGCTAGTGGGATTAAACATGAGAATAGTGTGCCTTAAGTAGCTGTGTAGACCACATATATACTTCAACAAAGTTTCAGGTGAGTCTAAGGAAATTCCTAGAATCAAAGCTCTCTTCCTAAATTCTTGGGTGTAACCTTGTATGATTTGTCCTTTTAATTGGTGAAGAGTTTGCCAGCTCATCATGGCTTGCAACATATAGGCTAGTAGATAGAATTTCTGTTTAATTGCAGAAACAAATTCACTCCAAACAGAAAGAATTTTACCATGCTTCTTTATATCAGCTTGTGTCCCACCTTCTCACCATACCAAGGCAATGCCTCCAAGGCGTAGGCTGGCCAACTGAATCTTACTCTTGTCTGAATCGATGCTCTACACTTTGCAATAAACATCAATCTATCTAATCCAATTATCTAGCTTCTCTGCATTCAACTCTCCATCATATATCAACAAATCAAATTTAACATCTAATTTAATCAAAGATGTTTTCTTTTTATTTTCAAGGCTACTAGGAGGTGTGGGAAGTTTTTCTTCTTTTCCTTTGCCTTTAGAGTGGTCATGGAGGAGAGATTCTTCTACTCCTTTGTCTTGTTTGGAGTTTGATGAATCTTCATCTACCTTTCTTAAATTCCCTATACATTTCCTCCACCATGGCTTTCATGCCACGAAACCATCCATGAACTGGGAGTCTGATTCCAAAGGGTTTTCTTCTGACATTTTCCTCTTAGGGTAGACTCTTCCAATTTTAGGGTTAGTTCCAACCAACTCTCCTTCTCCTAATTTAAGCTTTCATCTAGTTAGCATTCAATAAAAAAATCTAGCACAACTTGTCTAACCATAGTAACCTAGAGCTCTGATACCACTTGATCTGGAATTTATCCAGGATAAAGAATTAAAGGTATTACAGATTCATGTGCATGGATGCGCCTATGTTACTTTATGCAATGGATCGATAAGATTATGAAATACATAGACACTAAGGCAGTTAGAGAAAACATAACAGGAAAACATGTAAACACAACAAATTTAATATGGAGTTCAGCCAATGCTCTTGGGCTACGTCTCCTGGTCCAGCCTTCAGTGGTGGCCTCTCTATTATGTTTTCAAAGTAGAGTTTTCTACAACAGTGAGCTCAATTCGAGTCTCACTAAATAGATATAAATCAGTAGGACTCGACTTGGATCCCCCAAGTCTCTAGAGTAAACAAACCCTCCTTACTGAAACTCGACCTTTGTTGGTCACAACAGTATGAGCCCAATCTGAGACTCATACATGATAGGCCTATGCCGACAAGTTCGCTTGAACCTCTCAAGCCTTCTCTAGAGTACACAAACTCTCTGAATCTCTCTGGATCTGTCTGGCTTGATGCTGCCTTCAGGTCAGCTCAACTTATCCTCTTTGTTCTCTGCTCTTAGCTTTCTGCATCTAACTAACTCCCGTTTTTCTGCTTCTGTCAGTTCATGGCTTTAAAGCCAGTCTGTTTTTTGACTGTTCATTTCTGATTCCCAGCTTCCTGGTTTCCCTACCTCTGTCTATTCGAATTCCCCTATTCTGCACATCATCACTATGTAACGCCTCACAGGGAGGTGGCCACCTGTTTCGTAACGAACTGAGTGTCAATTCTCTTGCACGTCTGTGAAATGACCGTTTTTACCGTTATCTCCAAGAATGCCCGTGAACATGATCCCTCTGCCAACTCATTGTTCATGTCATAGTTCAAACTTTATATAACTCGACCTATTTACCCCGTCGAATCTAGTCATCTGTCGAATAGCATTTCCACCGTCGATCCGGAGCTTCCAGATCCTACGGTCTCCATCCATATCGGGCGGGTAAGTAGCATGACATTTACCTGTCCGACGTGAGCGGTTTTCTCTCTCTTCCACCGGATGCATGTCACCCAGTGTGTGGCATTGGGTGGGACTTATTTGAAACCGCTTACCGCTCGAAGCCCTTTTGATATCCTGCCAGTTTTGGTGTGGGACCCACCTCTGACAGAATTGTTGAATTCTGTATGGTTTTTTACTTTTCGGGTCCGAGTCGCTCAGGGATTTTTATTCTCGAAGGGGTTTTCCTAGCGATATGAAATTAGTGACTTGTTGCTAATCGCATATCAGAAAGCTCCCACGTTTCTCAAAAAGACCTCCTGTTTCTTTTTTTTCATGTTAGCACGTGTTACCATGGGCCAATGGTCTGTGTGCTTGACCGAGGGTCCTTGTTGCTCTGCGCTGCTCACAATTTACAAATGTTCTGAGGGTATTCTTGGTAAGCTCAAACTTTGTATGTCTTTGAAACTTTGGCATGAATTCTACAGAGTTATGAAAAATTAGAGAATGTTTTGGGATCTAATTAGGATCAATGCAAATCAAAAGAAAAAAGGAGGAATCAGAAAGGGAACTAGCTATTTTTTGCCCTAGATGCACCGAAAGACATCCTAGGAATGAATTCCCATTGAATGTCATAGAAGTCATAGAAGTCTTCCTAGTATGTGAAGAAAATCACACAACAGACAAATTCCCTTCTTTTCCAAGATTAAAATCTATATACCAAGGGGCATAATGTAGTTCACATCAACTTTGTTTCATTAATCAAAGAAGGCATCAAGGACCTTGCCCATATCAACAAGGCATGCAAGGTTCAGACTACTCTTATTACAATTCAAATAAGAATGGACCTTTTCAAACCTAGTACTCTTCCACTCATCCATCCTAGTCCACACCTCCTTATTGGCCTTATTCTCCTCCATATTCTCATCAACCTGTCAATGATATGTTTCAACCATATCCACCCCAATCTTCTCAATGGGGCAACCTATCAAAACGGTGGAGGCCCAAGTCAGCCAAAATCCTGCTTTACTACCTTCACCTAGACCTCAACCAAAAATCACTCATCCTACTCCACCTAAGTAACCGCAAATGCCTACTCAACCCAATCTGAACCCAAACAACCAGTAAGCACAATAGGTCTACAATGGAGAGACATCATATCTTGCTTATGCTATGGAAACCTAGGAGAACAACCTTCGATTTGAGAGAGTGCTTCCAGATAACCAGCCAACTTCTCCACCTGAGGAGATTGAAGAAGAGAAGGAAGAAAGTGTTCCTCATGTCAATCCACCTCCTTTTCTTGTGAGATTGATCCACCCTAGCCAACACACCCAAGAAGAGGTTGAATTTATGGGAGAATTGGATAATTTGTGTGTGAAGACACCCCTTCTCCAAACCATTAAAGATGTTCCCATCTATAATAATCTCATCAAGGAGAAGTGTTTCAAAAATCCTAGGAGAAGAACAAGAGACACCCCCACCATAAATGTTGTTAGGAAACTATATGATTTGGTTGTTGGGAAGGTGATCTTCCTGAAATATCTAGACTCTAGAAGCACAATAGTAGATGTTCACATTGATAGACTTATATGCCCTAATACCCTGATCGATCTTGGGGTTGCAATCAATGTGATGACTAAGGAAACCATGCTAAATATAAATCTCCAAGGGGCTTTGAGGAACACCACCATAGTGTTGTAGCTTACGGACAGATCCAAAATAGCTCCTAAGGGATTTATTGAAGATGTTATGGTCTTGTTGTATCTCTGAGATGAAAATGGTCAGCTATCATCCTAGAGCATCTAAAATGTTTTGGATGTTTTTTTTTTTTTTAATTTTGGAGGACCAATGTATGAAACATATTTATAACAATGATGCCTAACCTTTTTGAATAATACTAATACTTAAACAAAGGGCTGCTATTAAAATCCACACAGTGATTAAGCTTATATAGTGATGAGTATAGTAGAAAGATGATATGACATTTACAATTTTCAAATATAAAATCAAATAACAATAAGTAAGAAAAACCTTCAAACAATGTTTAGAAAGTTCTAACAAAATATGCCCAAGATTACAAAGAGATTGATAATTTTATAATTTATAGGGAATTACTTAAACAAATTGTTTCTGTAATTCATTCTCTTCAAATATGATCACTTCAGAGAGTTTCTAGGAGTAATTGTCACACAACTCCTCCTACCTGGTTATCTTTGTAAAACTTAAGAATATGAAGAAAACATAGTGAATTGAAAACTGGAAAAACTTACAAGGAATACAAATCTCTATGAATCAAAATTCATAATCCTTTGCTTTGCTATTAGTGATTCAGAAAAAGCTAAGTACACATAGTGCTTAAAAATGTTTCTTCAAGGGTGCAACCCTTAATAACTCGTGAAAGAGAGTTATTTATACAAGTTTAGTGTTAAGAAAATATCTTAAACAAATTTACAAAAATAGATTAATACAAAATCAGAAAAATGAACTGATAGTCGATCTGTCACTATTTTGCGGTTGAACTGTTAATGACTATTCTAGAAAATTTTGAATGTTGTTGATCTGTTGATGACTGTCCCCCAAAATTCTGAATGTTTTTGATCCTTCTTTCAGTCGAGTAAATCAATTAATTGTTCCCAACATTTTTCATCTAGGATAGATAACTTAATTACCCTTCGATAAACCTCATCCATTTCTGTATATTTAGTAAAAGTAGGTTTTACTAAAAATATGTGTTTTACTTCATTAAGGATGAAAAAGGTATCTCGGAGTGCATTCAACACAAGACTTGGTGTTGTTGTACCCTTTATATTTGAAACTGTAGTTGCATTGGCTGCAACCTCTCTGAGCTTGTAGACATAGTCTTCAATAGGCATTAACTTATCATTTATCGCAAATATGGAGGGAATACCCTTGCTGGTCAAGGGTTCCAGCCTGCTAAAAAACCGTTGAACTATGACATTGACATTGCTACACTTTTCCTTCAACTGAAGAATAAGATTATTCTTTGTAATAACTTTCTTCACTTCCAGTATAGTTGTTGTCCTGTCATCAATACCCAATTCTTCAAGCTCATAGTTGTCTTTAGAATTCAAAAACTTGATTATTTTAGTGGTTTTTTCTGGCTTGTCCTCAAGTTCATTTGAGATAGTTTCAATAGCTTCTTGAGCGTATTCCAACAAGTCTTTTTGATAAAAAATTATTCTTATATAAGACCAAATATCTTTGATTGATTCAATAATTCCCCCCGATATATTCTCCTTTACCAAACCTAGTCTATTTCTGAGGTAAGAGTCTTTGACTTCTTTTTGCAATCTCTCAATTTAACCTCTTGCCCTCTACACTTCAACTGCATGTGAGCTCTCTACAACTGCTTTTAGGTGTTGTAGTGTCTTCAGCTGATCCTGCAATTTCTTAATTTTCTTTGTCTGAATAGATAGGTTCTGAACAACTTCAACAAGATGTTCATCTCCTTCTACTATACTTGTGGTAGCTATTGTGCCTGACGAAGAAAATGTAGTTATAGAGACTAATGTAAGAGGAACTACATCCACTGGAATATCGGCCTTTTTCACAGCTTCCTATTTCTCTTTGACAAGCTTTTCCATTTGTTCCTCCATCTGTTTTATTTACTGATTTTGTTCCATAATGAGTTTCGTCATGTCTGGTGTCTTAATTTTGTCAATTTATTTAGTCATTGGGTCCTCTGAAGCTGGCAATTTGAGTTGCTTCCTTAATGTTGAAATCTCATCATTTTTCTTCTTGACAATTTCCTCTGCTGCATTTATATCGGAGGGATCATATTCCATCTTCAACACTATATTTTCAAAAGATTTGATCTTGGTGTCTTTTGCCAATGAGGAAACCTTTTCAAGCTTAAGCTATGACCGTGTACAAGCCAAGGTGACCTGAAACTTTGAAAGACTCATGGCAATGTTAGTTAAAGTAGAAGCAATCATTTGTCCAGTTTGTTTTTGCATCTCAATTTGGTAAATTCGATGTACATATTTAACATTGAATTCAAAGGATAGTAATGTGCAACAGTTTTGGGTTGTGGAATATGAGCTTGTAAGAAAGCCATTTGCATTTTACCCTTTTTAGAGTCAAACACTGAAAGAAGTCTGCCTTGAGAAAAGGAAGAAAGTTTGCAGGATTAAGTATAATTTCTCAACTTTAGATCCTCATTTTTCTTCTTAATTTCATTGAAAACATGAAAAATATCATCTTCTTGGTTTTTGTCCTTCTGACTGCCTTCCGTGGTATGAATCACTTGTTGTTCATTAGATGTGGTGGAATGAGTGGGAGACTGAGTAGACTGTCCACCAGATTGTGTGAAAACAGATGTCTCTCCAAGTTTGTCAAATGTACCTTTCTGTGACTCATTAGTTGCACTGACCTTCAAAGAGAGCCTACGTCTCTTCTTTATGTGCACAATTCTAAACCCTTGACATGATACTCTAGTTGTAGGGGATGATTATTCTTCCCTTCCTCGTTTGGCTATCTTTTCCTGTGCAAGTGGAGTTTGTGTATTTGAAGTAGAGACCATTTGTTCTTCAGCTTCTTGAAGGGTGTTTCCCTTCCATTCTAACAAATTTTTATATTGCTCAATTTTATGCCTGGCTATGTGATGATATGGAGTGAATTTATTTTCTACTCTAAGTTTTGAAATCACTCCCATTGGGTCATAAGACCAAGTAAATCTGAGGCCAAACTTCATCTCTTTCAATAACATGTGTGCTTCTTCTCCTGCTGCTCTAGTGTTATAGATGAATGGACCAACCTAAGTTTTCATCTTAAACTATGATTTCTTCTTTGTAGCCACAAAGTGCACTTCATCTACACTGAGCATCTGCCTAATATATTCTAATGAAAAAATTCTCATAGGGAGGTACTTAGGCATCTTATAAGGTGGAATCTCACAACTATAGACTCTGGTCTCTGTATAATTTTGGTAAAGTTACCAATCTCTTGTTGTGGCTTGATCAACTAGCTGCAAAAAGTTTACAATTTAATAAGTAATTCTTCGTTCTAGAGTGCTACTTAAAATATTAATGGTTGAATGAACAAACAATTCTAGGAACTGTTTATATGAAAAAACAATTCTTCTTTCTCCTTCATTCCCATAGAAGTCCAAAAGATGACTTATTACTGGTTCCCTTCTTCATCTAGCTTCTGCAAAGTGAATGGAAACTTGTCTCCTTGAAAATAGATAAAAATATATACAAGTACTGAAGCAAACTTGAATACCTCTTGAGTATTGAACTGGACAAATTGTTCATGAATAGCCTCAACTAGAAATTGACTAAAGTTAAAAACAATAGTGGGTTTGGAACCAATAGAAAATATAGATAAGAAACCAATAATGGCTTCATCCACATATTTATCATAATCGTAACCAAGGAGATAAGAGAGAATGGTGATAATTTTCTTGGTTCTATCTGGGAATATAGATGAATCATAGGGAGGGTTTCTTTTAGGTAGAGGGCTATCTACAACTAGGAAAATTTCTAGGGTTTGAGGGATTTTAGTGAAATCCAGTTTCTGATAGGTTTCTATTAGGCTTTCATGAGAAAAAGGAGTGTTTGGCACAATATTTGGGGCCTACAACATCTGGTCAATGGACTGAGCATTGATGGAGCACAAGATTTCTCCTGTATGTGAGATAATAGCTCTTTGAGTGGGGTCATAAGATGCATAACATTTTCTGACAAATTTAGGTGCCCTGTGGGTTTGAGAGAAGATGTAATGAGGAATATGGGAGTCCCAAAGTCCAATTTTTTCCATTTGGTCGATGAATTGATCCTCCATCCAGAAATAGATATCAAACAAGTAAAATTCAAACAAGGACTCATGGATTTTACAGTCTATGTAAGCCAAGCGAGTATGATGGAAATCAACTTGTGGATAAATGAGAGGATTTGGGGTTTCTGCAACTTCCTTCCCCTTAGGAGGCATTCTAGTGATTGGGTTACAAACTGAAGGTGACAAAAATGGGAAGGATTCAGCTGAAATATAGTGATAACAAAAAAACAATATAATTGAAATAGTTTGAGTGAACCTAGATTCCAACTTGCTCATGAACAGGAAAAATAGTTTTCTTGAATGGTGAATTTGTCATTTTGACTGTAAGCTACAAGTATCGAGTGATCAATTGAGTTACGGGAATGCACTGTGTAACAAATTTTATGAAAGAACAGGGTTTATAAGGCATAAAATGGAGCGGGTATGCTAATCAATGGTTGAATTCATATTAATTCTCCAATGGGACTGAGAAATGGATTGATGGAATATTGATTTGCAAGGGGTGGCAAATTAAATGGATAACGGGCAGAAAAGAGAAATATTAGTCCACATAAGGTTGATGGGACATAGGAAGTGACATGGGTATTGATGTAGATAATGATGTGGGAGCGACGATGACGGAGGAGGCCGAAAACTGAGTTTGGGGGTGAGTTTGGGCGGTAAGTAGTTTGGGATTTTAAGTCTCAAACAACTAGGAGCGGTTTCTAAAAATACCGACTTCGGACCCCCCCCCCCGTTGATAACATTTGGAGGGCAAGGGAGGGCCGAGGAGCAATATAAGTCGTCAGATCGGAGGGAGATGCGAGGGATGAAAGGAAAATGGAGGGAGTTTAATGGAGTGAGGTGGAAGGTGATGGTGGGGTCAAAATAGATATGGCAGATGTGACCGGTGTGGGGTGAATCAATGGATAAAGTGTGAATAACATTGAGATTTATCAAATTATGGTTAATTAAAACCATTCATTACATACACATATATCCAATGTTTTAACTTAGGATAAAAATCCTATCATGCTCCAATTTCATTTTATTTCTCTACCTACCCTTAACTTTCCTAATATTTTTTGCAATCTTAGTCACCCAAGTGCATTTAGACTAGCAACTCAACATTTTCCTTTTAATGATTAATCTAATTCTATCCCTTATTGCTTCCATTGGCTCAAATTAAACTGTTGAGCCAATTTTATTTACTACCTATTAACAAACAATTTAAATATAATCCAATGATGATTAAACTGTATGATTGGATTGTATGAACTAGTGTGGCATTTAAACAATCTGCACACAACTTTATTTGCAAAAATAAAATTGACTAAGAGTAGTGGCATTTGGATGTGCAACACTTTCAGAATTTATTATTTTTCTGTTTATTTCTAATCTAACAATTTATATTTTGCCTTCCTTTTTTAGGGCATCTATTCTAAAATTTTGTTTGATATGGACTTATTCATCAAAATATTCCTAACATTTTGTTTATTTATTCTTTTTTTCCATATTATAACTTAACATTCTCTTAAAATATATTTTCATTTTTCATTTTTTTTTTAAATAATAAATGCTAACTCACCAAAACTAAACAATGCTACAACGTCAGCTCCAACTAGGGACTTCTTTCTCTTGTAGAATGCAGAGAACCTGTAGATCCATGTGCCTTCTCCTTCGGATATGGGGTCTTAGCTATGAAAAAAATCACACTAACAGTTGAAAAATTAAAATAAAGTGGACTTTTTACAATGGTAGTGGTGAAATCTACTTCAACTTCTCAATACTGAATGTAATGCTTGAGAAATCTTCCATTAACAGGATATGTGGCATATATTCCCTCTTGATTTTGTAGCACAAAAGTGTTGTTTCCTTTTACTTCAGCAATAACTAAAGGTCCAAACCATAAGTTGTCAAAATTTCCATGTTTTCCCTTGTCATCTCTTCTAGAATCCCATCTTAGAACTAGATCACCCTCTTTGAAGTCCCTTTCCCTGGCTCTTCTGTCAAATAGTCTCTTCATATTATTTTGATACTTTTTCAATTTATATTGGACTTCATCTTTGTTCTCATTTAGTTCAATAATCTGATTTATCCTCCTTGAAAAATCATTGGGTTCATTAGTTGAATCATGTAGAAGCTTTAAAACAGGGAAGGTCAAGTTGGCAGGGAAAATTGCATCTTTCCCATAAACTAACTAAAAAGGAGATTTTCCAGTAGATCTCTTTGGAGTAATCCTGTTTTCCTAGACTACATAAATTAGATGAGTGTCCCAGCTCTTTTTATGATCTGCTAATGTTTTTTTGATAACCTTTACCAGACTTTTATTGGATGATTCTTCAAGACCATTTCCTTGAGGATAATATGGAGTTGAATGATGTAGCAAAATATGATATTTATGGAAAAGCTTAATCATTTTAACACTGGAAAATGTTGTGGCATTGTCAGTAACATTTGGGCTGGGAAACCAAACCTAGATAAAGTGTTTTCTTCAATGAATTCAATTAATGTTGAATTAATAACATTTCTTACTGGAATTGCTTCCACCCATTTAGTAAAGTACTATGTTGCAGTGAGGATCCATCTATGTTGATTGCTTGAAGTAGGATGAATCTCTCCAATAAAATCTAATCCCCATTGGAGAAAAGGTGTTGAGACTATTGTTGCGATAAGTGGAAGAGCTACTAGTTTTTGCTTACCAGCAAACATCAGAAGAGGGAAACAACTTTTGACTTTTTCTCCTACTTGTTAGAACAATTTTGGCCAATAAAGTCCTGGCCTTAATATATTATATGTTGTTGCTCTCCAAGCATAATTTCTTCCACAAAATCTTCTATGAAACTGATCAATGATCCCTTCAGTCTTTGATTCTGTTAAACATAATAACAAGATATTGAGTGGGTCCTTCCAATATAGATTTGCATTTATGATACAGTACTTGACTGCTTTCAATTTGAGAGTTTTGCATTGGCTTTTGGAGAATGACGCTGGACATTCAAAATGGATCAAGAAATTTACAGTATCTTGATACCAATTTGATAAAAGAAATTTATCATCAATGTGTACATAAATGGTCTGATTTGAAGGTAAAGGTTCTTGTGGATTCTTTTCTTCAGGATGCTGGGAAGGTTCTTGTGGATTCTCCTCATTCAAATTTTGGGAAGGTTCTTATGGATTCTCCCCTTGTATTTCCAAAACAGAGTTGACGCCTAGCACTTTACAGTTGGATTCATCTAGAAGCTTAGCTAATCCTTGATGCTTTACTAGCTTTGTGGTTTTGATAGTTAGATCATACTCCAGTATTTGAGTGATCCATCTACCTCTCTTCCCATCAGTGTTTGGTTGGGTTAAAACAATTTTTACAGTATTGTTAGGAACATAAGCAGTAATAGGTGAATGTAGGACATACATCCTGAATGATTTGAGGGCTTGTATGAGGGCATAGGCTTGTTTCTCAATTATGTAATACTTAAGCTCGGTATCTCTCATAACCTTACTAAAAAAGGCTATAGGTTGGTCATGGGAATCTTCATTCTTTTGTAATAAAACAACAGCAAGGGTTGTTTCAAAGGCAAAGGAAAAGACATTGAATGGTTTGGTATAATTAGGACTGGCCAAGGTTGGAGCTTCAGACATAGCTTTCTTGATTTGGAAAAATGAATATATGGAAGGGACAGTCCATTTCACTTCATGATCCTTTTGGAGCATATCAGTTATGTCTTTTACAATTTCAGCATAATTCGGGATGAACCTTCTTAAAAAATTAATCTTGCCTAGAAAAGCTTGAATCTCCTTCTTATTTCTAGGTAATGACAATGTTTGAATGGAAAATACACATTTGGGATCAATCACCACTCCTTCTTTTGAGATTATATGGCCTAGCAGTTTTCCCTCTTTCATAGAAAACAAAGACTTTCTAGGATTCAGGGATATTCCGAATTTCCCACACCTGTCAAAAACCTTCATCAAGTGCTTTAGATGTTTCTGATCAGAATTAGAAAAAAAACTGATGATATCAAGATAAATGACTACAAATTTTTTTACCTGACCTAGAAAATATATGTCCATAGCTTTCTGAAACGCTGCTCCAACATTGGATAATCCATAGGGAATCCTAGAATACGTAAATGTACCACAAGGTGTAGTAAAAGCTATCTTCTCTCTGTCTGCTGGATCAAGCATTACCTGATTGTAACTTGAAGAGCCATCAAGGATTGAAAGTCTTTTTGCTTCTAAAACCATTTGAAGTAACTGATCCATTTTGGGTAAATATTAGTTATATTTTAATGATTCTTTATTCAAATTCCTAAATTCAACACAAAGTCTGACTTCCCCATTCTTCTTTCTAACAAGAACTAGATTGGAAACTCAATCACAGTATCTTAGAGGCACAATAATTTGGGAATCTAGCATTTTATTAAGTTATTTTTCTATAGTTGGTAGAAGAACTAGATTAATCCTCCTAATTTTCTGTTGATAAGGTTTAACTTCTGGTTTTAAAGGAATCTTATGTTGTATCAATGATGTAACATAAGTCTTTAAATCAGTGTAGGTCCAGGCAAAAAACATCCTTATATTTTTCGAGCAACTTAAGGTATTGAGATTTGATTTTGGGATCTAAAGGCGCATAGATTTTGATGTTCTTAATATCATCATTTGTTCCAATATTTACTTCCTTTATGTCATCTTGTGGATAAATTGACTGTGGGTTTCTAAGGACATCATTTTGATCAAATACTTTCTCTAAAGGAATAATACCTTTGGGAATGAAATTGTTAGACAATTGAATGATATCATGATTGGCAATTTTTGAATTGAAATTTTAACTATCATTTTCATTTGTGTTTTCATTTTTTTTGTTTCTATCTTCATCAATTTGTAGAACTGAAAATTCATCTACAACCTATAGAAAAGATTTTAGTTGTTCATCATCTTCAAATATTTGCCAGTATTTTAGATTATCTGGGATGGATGGCCTATATTTGACTTGTATTTGATATAGAACATTAGTTTGATCAGGAATTTTAAATGAACTAGCAGAGATAGCTAGGGAATCTGCATGAATATTCTCATCTCTTGGGATATAAGTCAAGTTAAAAGCATTAAAGAAATTTTCAATTGAATCCCAAACCTCATTTCGATAAGATCTAAGCCTAGGATGTTTTGTTTGGCAAAGATTTCTAACTTTTTTTACAATGAGCTCTGAGTTAGTGAAAACACTTAGGTTGTGTACCTTTAAACTCTTAGCTAACTGTAGTCCTAGGAGGAAAGCCTCATACTCTACTACATTATTGGTAACTTCAAAATCAAGTTTACATGATTGTGTAACGTTTTCTTTTTTTGGTGAGATTAGTACTACCCCAGCCCCTGCTCCATCCTTTGTACAAGAACCATCAAAGAATAGCTTCCATACATCAGTTTGATTTGGTATAGGGTTTTCAATTACATCTTCAATTCTTACTTGAGGTTCATGTATTTTATTTTAAGAGCGCTGAAAACAGCCAAAATATTGATCAATTGCATAAATGGGATGGTTCCTTGGTTGATCTATTTTTCATACAGTGTGCACAGATCTTACCTCTCTATACAACCTAAGTTGTTCTCCCCCATAAACTAGATTAGTGGCATAAGACATGTCCATCTGAAGAGTCCCCCTAATTTGGAACAACAAAAACTTGAAAGAAACATCCAAATTTGGGAGGAATATCAGTGACAACTATATCTAACACTATGCTCTTTACTAGGATTTGGGCAAGAGTGACTACTAAATCCTTAATCAGTCCTAGACAAGGTACCCTTTTGGAATCAAAGATGTGCAAATCATGATAGGATGTAGTTATGTCAATATTTAAATGATCCATGATGGTATTTGGAATGAGATTATGTGGTGCTCTATAATCAAGCATACAATTGTATAACATGGAATCATTTGTTTTTACTGTCATGTAAAAAGGGGGTACTATTTCATCTATCATATCTGAGCTAGGGCCAAAGACAACGATTGGTTTTTCATATTGAAGGCTAATAACATCACTTTCAGCATCAACAGAGGTGTTTTGTATCCATTTGGAAACTTGATTTTTATATCTAGGGTTTTTGGAAATTTCTGAAAGTGGTATAGGGTGTTTAACTCTTTCCAACTCCTTTTCAACATTAAATGCAGTTAAGACAGTTTTTTCAATTTGAGCTGTATCAGTTGGTTGATTTAATGGTCGAATAGTAGTTGTCTGAGTTTCAATAGATTTGGTATGAGGTCCAATTGTTGAAGTTTCCTTAGGAGGTCTTCTAGAGCCAAGTCTAGGTATAAGATCATATCTTTTTTTTAGCTTTGTAATTAAGAATTCAGAGAAGGCATGGTATTTGGAAACCTGTGAGGATTCTTGATCTTGTTGAACTTTTTCATGTTGTGAAAGAGGAATAATAATGGTCTGACCAGAATAGGTATCCATATTGTTAATATCTTCAATGATAGTCATGGTATTGTTGTTAGGTTGTTGATCATTTATCAGTAAAGGAGTTGGAACCTGATGATCATTACTAGGTCTTTGGAGAATTTTTAATTGTGGATTTCTTTTGTATTGACCTTGATTCTGATTTTGAGGTTGAGTGACTGTTTGTTGAACTATTCTAGGTTGAGTCTCAATCTTGGAAATTATATTGGACATATTTCTAAGAAGTGAAGTTATCTCATCTATTTTAGAATCTTCAGTTTTAGTCTTTGATGAAGTAGAGGCCTCTTGACTAGATTTAAGCTTTCTTTGGGCCTTTTCTTCTTTTGCTTTTAAAGTGGCTAAGGCAACCCTATTTGCTTCCAGCTCTATAGCATTAGTTTGCATGTCTTCAAGAGTCATATGATTTCTTTTTCTTAACATTACAACAAAATCATCTTCAAAAGCTTTTGAAAACCTAGATTTGGCTACTGCTACAGGGAGTTTGCAATCAGGGGACATCTTATGATAAAGTTTGTTTAACCTTTTAATAAAATCAGATACTGGTTTTCCAAAGTTTGTTTTAAGTTCTTCAAACTCAGTCAAAAATTAAAGAGCATCTTTCTTCGCACCCCATTGGTTTTTGAATATATTTGTTAACTCTTCCCAAGACCTAATGGAATTTGCAGGTAACTGCCTAAACTAGGTTCTCACATTTCCTGCAAGAGATTGAACAAAAACCACATATAAACATTTTCTTACTCAATATTCATATTATCTACAAAATCTAGAAATTCTTAAAGATGGTCTTGAGCTGAGGAACCAGTTTCTCCATTATACCTAGGAAGGTGTTTTAAATATCTAGGAGGGAATGCATCAAGGTTTTGAGGTAATTCTAAAGCTACATATATGTCCTGTACAATAGGTTGGAATGCCATAGTAGAAGGTGGTGTATGAGTTGTTTGTGTGGATGAAGAAGAAGAAGAAGAGGATGGTGATAGAGAGGGTGTATAACTATGTGGAGGTGAAGAAGGAGGGGATAAAGAAGGAGGAGATGTCCTGAATGACTTTAAGGGAGTCTTAATAACTAACTTCTAGACTTGAGAATGAATATCCTCTTTTGTTTCAAAGAGTGGATTTGAATATATAGAAAAGGTCCCTTCAGGTTGTTCAGAAGTGAAAGCTTCAGGTTGTTCAGAAGTGGAAGGAAATGAATAAGTAGTGGGGGATATGAAGTCTGTAGGTTTATATTCAGGTAAATGAACACCCAAGTTAGACTTAGATTTAGGTGATCCTAATGGTAGTGGGGATTCTTGACATGTTTCAAATGAGTGAATGAGGAAAGCTGATTTGAAATAAACTCCCATATCTAAGAGTTTAGAAACCCTAGGTGATAATTGTGTCAAATCTGGATTGGATGGAATGTTACTATAAGGATAAAATGGTAATATATCTTAAGACTACAAGGCTGAAGAAGAAGAAGATGGTTGATGTCTTCTTTTAGAATTTCCCCTTCTCACAAGTTTTTCTGGGTCTGACAAAGGATTAACTGTGTCAGATTCAGAACGAGATCTAGTGTGCTTAAAAGGTGCCAGTTTGGCATAGTGGAATCGACATGTGAAGGATGTTGTAGATCTAACCCGGAAATACTACAGATCTGATATAAAAATATAAGACAATGTGTTATATACCTAGGGGGGATAATATGGGGTACCAAGGGAGGTACCCAAGGTAATAATGTAATAATGGGATGGGCCATAGTAATAAATAAGGTGGTTAACCCATGTCATGTAAGGGACCACAAGTAGTTAATAATAATGTAATGGGCCCATGGTATTAGTTGATGGTATGAGGGAACCATGGTAATGACCCATGGTATTGTATGTATGAGGCCTATATAGAGGCTAGAGACTCCACTTGGGAGATAGAGAAGTATTATTGTATAAACAGGCATATGGCTTGTGGAGTGCTCTCCTTCCTTAAGGAGTGAATGTATGGTGTTGCCCTACCTTAAGGGTTTGATTAATAAAGAATCATTTCATATTATATCTAGGTTTATTTGCATTATGTTGTAGATCTAACCCGAAAATACTATAGATCTGATATAAAAATATAATACAATGCAAATAGACCCAGCAATAATATGAAATGATTCTTTATTAATCAAACCCTTAAGGTAGGGCAACAACATACATTCACTCCTTAAGGAAGGAGAGCACTCCACAAGCCATATGCCTGTTTATACAATAATACTTCTCTATCTCCCAAGTGGAGTCTCTAGCCTCTATATAGGCCTCATACATACAATACCATGGGTCATTACCATGGTTCCCTCATACCATCAACTAATACCATGGGCCCACTACATTATTATTAACTACTTGTGGTCCCTTACATGACATGGGTTAACCACCTTATTTATTACTATGGCCCATCCCATTATTACATTATTACCTTGGGTACCTCCCTTGGTACACCATATTATCCCCCCTAGGTATATAAAAAAGGATTTTAACCCATCTAGACCTCTAGTCACCCTTAAAGGAATATGATTTATATCATTTTCCTCGGAGAACTAATCATATTCGAGTCCCAGGCAATGACGCCATATTGATGTTGTAAATATGAGATGACAATGGTCAGCTGTCATGCCAGAGAATCTAAAATGTTTTGGATGTTTTGTTTTAATTTTGGAGGACCAATTATGAAACAGATTTATAACAGTGATGCCTAACCTTTTTGAATAATACTAATACTTAAACAAAGTGCTGCTATTAAAATCTACATAGTGATTAAAATTTTCTAGTGATGAGTAGAAATAAAAAGATGATATGACTATTACAGTTTTCAAATAGAAAATCAAATAACCATAAGTAAGAAAAACCTTGAAACAATGTTCAGAAAGTTTTTAAAAAATATGTCCAAGATTACAAAGAGACTGATAATTTTATGATTTAGAGGGAATTACTTAAACAAATTGTTTATGTAATTCATTTTCTTTAAATATGATCACTTTAGAGAGTTTCTAGGAGTAATTGTGACACAACTGCTCCTACTTGGTTATCTTTGTAAAACATAATAATATGAAGAAAACATAGTGAATGAAAACTGGAAAAACTTAAAAGGAATACGAAACTGCATGAATCAAAATTCAGAATCCTTTGCTTTGCTATTAGTGATTCAGAAAAGCTGAGTACACTTAGTTCTTAAAATTGTTTCTTCAATGGTGCAACCCTTAATAACTCGTGAAAGAGAGTTATTTATACAAGTTTAGTGTTAAGAAAATCTTAAACAAATTTACAAAATTAGCTTAATACAAAATCAGAAAAATGAATTGATAGTCAATTTGTCACTACTTTTCTGTTGAACTATTAATCATTGTTCCCCAAAATTCTGAATGTTGTTGATCCTTCTTTCAATCGAGTAAATTAGTTAACTGTTCCCAGGGTTTTTCATCAGGGATAGATAAATTAATTACCCTTCGATAAACCTCATCCATTTCTGTATATTTAGTAAACGTAGGTTTTACTAAAAATATGTTTTTACTTCATTAAGGATGAAAAGGTATTTTGGAGTGCATTCAAAACAAGACTTGGTGTTGTTGTACCCTTTATATTTGAAACTGTAGCTGCACTGGCTGCAACCTCTCTAAGCTTGCGGACATAGTCTTCAATAGGCATTAAATTATCATTTATCACAAATATGGAGGGAAAACCCTTGCTAGTCAAGGGTTCCAGCCTGTTGAAAAAACGTTGAACTATGACATTGACACTGTTGCACTTTTCCTTCAACTGAAGAATGAGATTTTTCTTTGTAATAACTTTCTTCACTTCCAGTATGGTTGCTTTCCTGTCATCGATACCCAATTCTTCAAGCTCATAGCTATTTTTAGAATTCAGAAACTTGATTATTTCAATGGTTGTTTCTGGCTTGTCGTTAATTTCATTTGAGATAGTTTCAATAGCTTCCTGAGCTTTTTCCAACAAGTATTTTTGATAAAAAATTATTCTGATATAAGGCCAGATATCTTTGATTTATTCAATATTCCCCCCCATATATTCTCATTTACTAAACCCAGTGTCTTTCCAAGGTAAGAGTCTTTGAATTCTTTCTGTAATATTTCAATTTGACCTCTTGCCCTCTGCAATTCAACTGCATGTGAGCTCTCTACAACTGCTTTCAGGTGTTGTATTGTCTTCAACTAATCCTGCAATTTCTTAATTTCCTATGTCTGAATAGACAAGTTCCGAAAAACTTTAGCAAGTTGTTTGTCTCCTTCTATTGTACATGTGGTTGTTGTTGTGCCTGAGGTAGAAACTGTAGTTATAGAGACTGTTGTAAGAGGAACTACATCCATTGGAATATTGGCCTTTTTCACAACTTCCTCTTTCTCTTTGACAAGATTTTTCATTTGTTACTCCATCTATTTTATTTGCAGATTTTGTTCCATAATGAGTTTCATCATGTCTGATTTTTGAGCCTCGGTTTCTTCAATTTCTTTAGTCATTGGGTCCTCTCAAGCTGGCAATTTGAGCTGCTTCCTTAATGTTGAAATCTCAGCATTTTTCTTCTTGACAATTTCTTCTACAACATTTATATCAGAGGGATCATATCCCATCTTTAGCACTAGATCTTCCAAAGCTTTGATCTTGGTGTGTTTTGTTAATGAGGAAATGTTTTCAAGCTTAAGCTGTCACTATGTATTAGCCAAGGTGACTTACAACTTTTACAGATTCATGGCAGTGTTAGTTAAAGTAGAAGTGATCATTTGTCCAGTCTGTTTGTGCATCTCAATTTAGTTAATTGGATGTACATCTTTAACATTGAATTCAAAGGAAGATTGCTTATGGTAATGTGTAACAGTTCTGGGTTGTGGAATCCGAGCTTGTAAGAAAGCCATCTGCATTTTACCCTTTTCAAAGTCAAACAATGAAAGAAGTCTTGCTTGAAAACTGGAAGAATGTTTCTAGAATTGAGTATAAGTTCTCAACTTTAAATCCTCATTTTTCTTCTTAATTTCACTAAAAACATGAAAAATATCATCTTCTTTGTTTTTATCCTTCTGATTGTCTTCGGTGGTCTGAATCACCTGATATTCATGAGATGTGGTGGAATGAGTGGGAGAGTGAGTAGACTGTCCACCAAACTGTGTGAAAGTAGATGTCTCTCCAAGTTTGTCAAATGTTCCTTTCTGTGACTCATTAGTTGCACTGACCTTCAAAGAGAGCCTAGGTCTCTTCTTTTTGTGCACAATACTAAAGCCTTGAATTGATACATCAGTTGTGGGGGATGATTGTTCTTCCCTTCCTCATTTGGCTATCTTTTCCTGCGCAAGTGGAGTTTGTGTATTTGAAGTAGAGATTGTCTTTTCTTCAACTTCTTGAAGGGTGTTTTCTTTCCATTCTAACAGATTTTTATATTGCTCAATTTCAGGCCTGGCTGTGTGATGATATGGAGTGAATTTTTTTTCTACTCTAAGTTTTGAAATCACTCCCATTGGGTGATAATACCATGTAAAGCTGAGGCCAAACTTCATCTCTTTCAATAACCTATCTGCTTCTTCTCCTGTTGCTATAGTGTTACAGATGAATGGACCAACCTGAGATTTAAGCTTAAACTGTGATTTCTTCTTTGTAGCCACAAAATGCATTTCATCTACACTGAGCATCTGCCTAATATATTCTAATGAAAAAATTCTCATAAGGAGGTACTTAGGCAGCTTAGAGGGTGGAAGCTCACAGCCATAGACTTTGATCTCTATATAATTTTGGTAAAGGTACCAATCTCCTATTGTGGCTTGGTCAACTAGCTGCAAAAATTTTACAATTTCATCACTAATTCTTGGTTATGGAGTGTTTCTTAGAAGATTAATGGCTGGATCAACAAAAAATTCTATGAATTGTTTATATGAAAATTCTTCTTTCTCCTTCATTCCCATAGAAGTCCAAAAGATGACTAATTGTTGCTTCCCTTTCTCATCTAGCTTTTGCAAAGTGAATGGAAAATTGTCTCCCTAAAAATAGATAAAAATATATACAAGTACTGAAGCATACTTGAATACCTCTTGAGTATTGAACTGGAAAAATTGTTCATGAATGGCCTCAGCTAGAAATTGACTAAAGTTAAAAGGAACAATGGGTTTGGAAATAGTAAAAAAGATAGACAAGAAGCCAATGATGGCTTCATCTACATATAGATCAGAATAGTAACCAAGGAGATAAGAGAGAATGGTGATAATTTTCTTGGTTCTGTCTAGGAATATAGATGAATCATAGGGAGGGTTTATTTTAGGCATATGTCTATCTACAACTAAGAAAAGTTCTAGGGTTTGAGTTCTTTTAGTGAAATCCGGTTTCTGATAGGCTTCTATTATGCTTTCATGAGAAAAAGGACTGTTTGGCACAATAGTTGGGGCCTGCAACATCTGGTCAATGAATTGAGCATAGATGGAGCACAGGATTTCTCTTGTAGGTGAGATAATAGCTCTTTGACTGGGGTCATAAGATGCATGACATTTTCAAAAAGATTCAGGTGCCTTGTGGGTTTTAGGGAAGATGCAGTGAGAAAGATGGGAGTCCCAAAGTCCAATTTTGTCCGTTTGATCGACGAATTGGTCCTCCATCCAGCAATAGATCTCAAACAAGTCAAGTTTGGACAAGGACTCATGGATTTTATAGTCTTTGTCAACCAAGGGAGTACGATGGAAATCAACATGTGAATGAATGAGAGGATTTGGAGTTTTTGCAACTTCCGTCCCCTTAGTAGGTATTTTGGTGATTGGGTTACAAACTAAAGGTGACAGAAATGGGAAGGATTTGGCTGAAATATAGTGATAACAAAAAAACGATATAATTGAAATAGGTTGAGTGAACCTGGATTTTTTATTTCTTGTGAATAGGATAGAAAGTTCACTTGAATGGTGAATTTGTCATTTTGAATGTAAGCTACAAGTATCCAGTGATCAATTGAGTTATGGGAATGCACTGTGTAACAGGTTTTATGAAAGAACAGGGTATATAAAGCATAAAATGGAGCGAGTTTGTTAATCAACGACTAAATTCATATTAATTCTCCAACGGGACTGAGAAATGGATTGATGGAACATTTATTTGCAAGGGGTGGTGAACTAAATGGATAATGGGTAGACAAGCGGAAGATTGGTCCACGTAAGTATGATGGGACAAAGGAAGTGACATGGGTATTGATGTAGATAATGACATGGGAGCGATGGTGATGGAGGAGGCCAAAAACTGTGTTCGGGGGTGAGTTTGGGCGATAAGAAGATTGGGAATTTAACTCTCGAACAACTAGGAGTGGGGGTTGGTAGTTTCAGAAGGGGGTTTCTAAAATTGCCGACTTTGGACCCCCCCCCGCTGATAATATTCAGATGAAAAGGGAGGGCCGTGGAGCAATATAATCCGTCAGATCGGAGGGATATGCGAGGGATGAAAGGCAAATGGAGGGATTTTAATGGAGTGAGGCAAAAGGTGATGGTGGGGTCAAAATAGATATGGCGGACATCACAGGTGTGGGGTGAAATAATGGATAAAGCGTGAATAAAATTGAGATTTAGCAAATCATGGCTAATTAAAACCATTCATTATATACACATATATCCAATGTTTTAACTTAGGATAAAAATCCTATCATGCTCCAATTTCATTTTATTTCTCTACCTACCCTTAACTTTCCTAACATTTTTTTCAATCTTAGTCACCCGAGTGCATTTAGACTAGCAATTGAACATTTCCCCTTTAATGATTAATCTTGTTCTATCCCTTATTGCTTCCATTGGCTCAAATTAAACTATTGAGCCAATTTTATTTTCCACCTATTAACAAACAATTTAAATCTAATCCAGTCATGATTAAACTGTACAATTGGATTGTATGAACTAGTGTGGCATTTAAACAATCTGCACACAACTTTATTTGCAAAAATAAAATTGACTAAGAGTATTGGCATTTAGATGTACAACACTTTCAGAATTCATTATTTTTTCTTTTAGTTATAATCTAACATTTTATTTTTTGCCTTTATTTTTTAGGGCATCTATTCTAACATTTTGTATGATATGGACTTATTCATCAAAATATTTCTAATATTTTGTTTCTTTATTCTTTTTGTCCATATCTTAACTTAACATTTTCTTAAAATATATTTTCATTTTTCATTTTTTTGAACTAATAAATGCTAACTCACCAAAACCGAACAATCCTACAACAGGTATCCATTAACTCTTAGGAGTATCCTATTGATTTCCTAGTTCTTGATGAGTGCCGGTATTGCAACAAGAATGCTGCAACTCTTGGGGCTACCAGCTTTACTTCATCACCTAGGGTTCGTACAAACTTGGAGGTGACAGTTTTGTATACACAAATAGATGTAATGGTCTACTAATTGTCACTTTTCAACTGGGGTGATAGACCACTAGGGTTTCTCAAACCAATCTTCTATTGACTAGAAGAAGTATGACTACCAAATGGAGAAGGGAAAACGATCCTTAATGAAAGAAAAGGAACGCTACCTACTTTAAGGAATGAAATTAGAATAAATTAGAAGATGCTTGTAAAGTGACATGAAATCCTTTAGCTACTCATTGACACATTTTTCTAGCAAAAGAAACCTAGCTTATCCTTATTTATAACATGTGGTGATCTAAAATAACTGAGCATGGAATCTGAACTAGGGAGTATTATAAGTGATGCATGCA
This sequence comes from Pinus tabuliformis, assembly GCA_031772625.1. NCBI lineage: Eukaryota > Viridiplantae > Streptophyta > Pinopsida > Pinales > Pinaceae > Pinus > Pinus tabuliformis. Next base: position 329,068,905 of record CM062819.1, read on the forward strand.
TGTTCTAATTTAGAAATTGTAGAAAAAGCTCTTTTTTGATGTTTTCATTTTATGAATGAAAATGTTAATCTTTACTTTTTATTTGGCAGGGGAGGAAGGTATTGAGGAAGAGGCCTAGACTGATATCTAGGGCATGGAAGCCAAGTGGAGGCCCAATCCAAGATTAATGACAAATTTTCTAAATTTGGGCTCAAGAAAGGCTGCTACAGGATTTCATGTAGTAGTACTACAAGATGTCCTATTTCTAATACTGGATGCCTGCTTTACTACAGGAAACATGCCAAAATCTTAGGAGATGGTAGGGAAGGTGAAATGAAGTGCGAAAAAGGTATATTCTGGGGGAATAATGTATGGAGGAGGTGAACACTACTGAGCATTCAATCAAATGCTTTAAGATGGTTGGATTTGCTCAATGGAAATGGCAATTTTGCTTATAAAACAAGAATTCAGATTTTGGGTTTATTGGACTTAGGTAACATGGGTGGATTAGGCTTGCATGAGGCAAATGAGATGAGGTCTCCTTGAAATTTAGAAGATATTTCAACAACATACATTCTTGTCTACATTTATGCACAAATTCATTTATACATGGGAAGGATTTATTAAATGGAAGAAAACATAGTTATTATCATCTAGTGGCTAAGTTCATGAATGGAAGTTCCTTGAAACCAATGCAAAACTTAAGAGATAAAAAATCACAATTGTAACTCATCCTAAGAAACTCAAAGACAATGAACTACTCATCAAGTAACCCTAGATTATGCAACAAAGCAAGAAATCTATTTTTGAGCTGGATGAATAGAACCCTCAAGTCATGATCCCATAAGGGAGATGAGTTGAAAGCCACTATCACCAGATTTTATGGAGTGTCTTCTATCACTACGATACCATTGATATAACTTTCCAAAAATGGAAGCAAACTAATTAATCATCTAAATACTTGCAAATTAACAAAACCTAAATTACTGCAGCAGCTAACTATGAATGTAATCTAAGCATACATGTACAAAAAGAGGAACCTTTGCTACTAGGGTTTAGCCCTAACCTAAGAGATTCAGCTCTATAAGTCAACTTAGTGCTAGGTCAAGGGAATGCTTCTCATTTTCATTAAAATATAAAAATTACACAAGATTCATTAGTCACAATGTCTTAGGTCGAAAATGCCTCACGGCTACAATAAAAAAAGTTGAATCCTAATGAGGCTCTAGGCCTCCTTATTTATACAACTGAAGTTACCAACTGTTACACTAAAAAATGTCACCATGACTATTTACAGTTAGGATGACTCTATCAACAGTCATACTACCCTCTTAGGCAAGTCTTATGCCTCTGCTCTCCATGTCAAACTCCAAAAAAGAGAGAAAGTCTTTCTAAATGTATTTATCTCTGGGGACGCAGGTTCTCTCAACCTTACCTGCGGGGACGCACCCAATGTTCACAAAATCTGCGTCTTTGGACGCTCTGTATGTAAAGGTGCAGGTGCTTCCCCCTGAAAAGGTTAAAATGCGCAAGTTTCATCTTTAAAAAGTCACTTGTGGTCATTTCTAGAGCATTCTAGAAGGTTGTTCGACATGTATTGAGCGCCTCCAGATGGTTCATGCACTCCTACCAAAGAGGAACTTATCCCATCAATAAGGGAGCTATCCCATCCAAAGAGGGGATTATCCCATTGATGGTGGACCTGATTAACTTCCTCTTGAGCACTATAAATACAGGCATTGGGCCAGAAGGAGAGGAGGTTGAAAGCTATACATTTCTAAGGGTAAATGCTGTAGGAATTAGGACTCCCATTTAGAAGCTTGTGAGGAGAGATTGCCATCTTTGCTTGTTCTATTTGGAAGTGGGTGAGCTTTGTCAAAGTAAAGGAGAACTCTTGATGGACCCTGGGAGGGACTTGCACAACACCAAGGCTCAGGTTGTATTTGTTCCTTTTGTTACCTATTAATGCAAATGAGTCCATTCTTCTCAATAACTTGTTATTTATGAGTTGTTTCATGTACTCCTTGGTCTATGTGTTAAATATGTTTTATTCTATGAGATTATCAAGTGCTATTTAATCGTTTGATTGTTAGTGTATGCAGGTTTCAAAGTGAAGGAGGAGCTCATCCGGATCAGCGGAGCTGGACTGCTACAACAGCGTTGGATTACAGGTAGGATCTAAACACTTGATTTCCCGTATAGTAAATGAATGTTTAGAGAAGGATTGCTCTTGTTTGTCTTGTTTGTCACTAGAGAGTCTTAGGCTCCTAGGGAGGTTGGTTGTGTCTGCACAATCGACTCTTTCCGCCTGACAAATTGGCGACTCCTTTTGTTACACTAAAAAATGTCACCATGACTATTTACAGTTAGGATGACTCTATCAACAGTCATACTACCCTCTTAGGCAGGTCCTATGCCTCTGCTCTCCATGTCAAACTCCAAAAAAGAGAGAAAGTCTTTCTAAATGTATTTATCTCTGGGGACGCAGGTTCTCTCAACCTTACCTGCGGGGACGCACCCAATGTTCACAAAAGCTGCATCTTTGGACGCTCTGTATGTAAAGGGGCAGGTGCATCCCCCTGAAAAGGTTTAAATGCGCAAGTTTCATCTTTAAAAAGTCACTTGTGGTCATTTCTAGAGCATTCTAGAAGGTTGTTCGACGTGTATTGAGCGCCTCCAGATGGTTCATGCACTCCTACCAAAGAGGAACTTATCCCATCAATAAGGGAGCTATCCCATCCAAAGAGGGGATTATCCCATTGATGGTGGACCTGATTAACTTCCTCTTGAGCACTATAAATACAGGCATTGGGCCAGAAGGAGAGGAGGTTGAAAGCTATACATTTCTAAGGGTAAATGCTGCAGGAATTAGGACTCCCATTTAGAAGCTTGTGAGGAGAGATTGCCATCTTTGCTTGTTCTATTTGGAAGTGGGTGAGCTTTGTCAAAGTAAAGGAGAACTCTTGATGGACCCTGGGAGGGACTTGCACAACACCAAGGCTCAGGTTGTATTTGTTCCTTTTGTTACCTATTAATGCAAATGAGTCCATTCTTCTCAATAACTTGTTATTTATGAGTTGTTTCATGTACTCCTTGGTCTATGTGTTAAATATGTTTTATTCTATGAGATTATCAAGTGCTATTTAATCGTTTGATTGTTAGTGTATGCAGGTTTCAAAGTGAAGGAGGAGCTCATCCGGATCAGCGGAGCTGGACTGCTACAACAGCGTTGGATTACAGGTAGGATCTAAACACTTGATTTCCCGTATAGTAAATGCATGTTTAGAGAAGGATTGCTCTTGTTTGTCTTGTTTGTCACTAGAGAGTCTTAGGCTCCTAGGGAAGTTGGTTGTGTCCACACAATCAACTCTTTCCGCCTGACAAATTGGCGACTCCACTGGGGACTCCATTGATGTGAAAAGTCTTTTCCTTTGTGTGAACTTTGCTCTGAGAAAATTGGTTTATTTTTATGGTTTTGGCTCTGTGACTTTGTCTTTGGGTGGGTTAGCTTAGGATTAGATTCATTTTGGTTTTTCTTGAGTTTTTCAGTAGGACGCATCCTCTGAGTGTTGCACAGTGCGTCCCTGGACGCACTGTCGCTGTGTGCACAGAGCGGGCCCGCACCTGTTCTAACGGGTCGCCTGCGTCCCCTGCTAAAATTTGAGAAAATTCCATTTTTTGCATTTTTGCTCTTAGATTTTGTTTTGTCTTAGTTTTTACTGCCCAGATTCATTAGTCCCTTGTCAAAGATCTTCACCTGAACTTGTTTCGATAGCATTGAGTGTTTTAGTGGATTTCATCGAAGTGTAAGCCCTAGGGTTTGATTTTTGAGTAGGTCTTGTAGTGACTTTGGCGGTAGAAGTTGTCAAGCCTTAGATCTCTCTGGTTTTGTCAGCATTCTAAGAAGTCAGACCTGTCATAAAGTCTACCTGTGAGAGCATCTTACCATTGAGTTGCCTCTTTGGGCAAATTTCGAAGTGCTTGTTGTTTAAGTCTTGAATTCCATTTTACAAAAAGAACAAAAAGATTTGAGTTTTGTTTTGACTAGTCTTTTGATTCTGCATTAGCTGGTCCTTGATTTGATTTTGGTCAAGTAAAACAACCTAGAATCATCTTTGTGAGCTTCTTGTTAGGTTTTCTTAGAGTAATTTCCCTTTTGATTTGCTTGTGAGTCCAATTTTCATAGATTTTATAGCTTTTAAGATTGTTTTTTGTTAAGATAGGTTTATATGCTTAATTAAAAAGAGAAAATACAAAAACATCTCCTTTGAAAAGTTTTGTTTCAAGTAGCTTTGAAAAGTTTTGAAAGAAAAAGAGTTTTTCGTGCACGTAAGGAGTGGTCATTTTTGTATGCTTGAAAAGATAAAGAGAATTGTTTCTTTGATTGTCTTTTCTAAGGAAGTGGTTTTCTATAAAATTTGCATCTCTCAACTCTCTTAGTTAAGAATTTCATTGAAAAAGGAAAGTAGCGTAAATCATCTTAGGTGCATCTTTGTAGTGGTTTGAGTCGAGTCTACACACCATTGGTTTCACTTCCGCTACCTTTTGTCTTTAAGAAAAACCATAAAATTAACGCTTAAAGTAAAATCAACGTAGTAACTTTTATTTACTAGGGCTCTGAAACACCAATTTAGATCAGGCTAGTGTCTTGGAGTAGGTGAGTAATTAACTCTCCAAGACAACAAAACCAAACAAGTAGCTTATCTTGTGATAGAATAAATCCAATTGTCTCACTTGTACTCTGGGAAAGCTCCTCTTAAAGGAGAAGCACGAGCTCGTGTCCGAACCAGTGAGGGGATCAATCCTCCCTCGTTGGGAACGACGCCAGACACGCACGTATTACAAACGGTAAACCTCGGATTAACCATTGTCGAGGAGCCAGGGGTCACTTGTCGGTAAACCTTGGATTATTGTCAAGGAGCCGGCAAGGGGATTGAGCTTGCTACTCTGCCCTTGCGTGCTGTCGGAGTTTAGACTGTTCCCCCAGGTGCATTTGTTGCGGTTGGTAACCTTAGTGACCATTATCTTTAGGATTCTACCGAGGTGACGGTGGAGGGAAGGTCCCACTGTACCTGGAGCAGACGTCGGCTAGACTCACTTGGATTTTCTGGGGGGTTCACTTCACTCGAGACGGTTAAAGTGGAGGAACTTGGTCCAGTCTATTCATTAAGCAGGTTGTCGGGGTAACTGTTCCACCCGCCACTTCTGTACTGAATCCAGCGATGTTGGGCTTCATCACCAACTAGCGCTTTCGGTCTGGAAGGCTACTGTTTGTGCTTGGTTTGACGCCCTAGATTCTTTAGGCGTGTGATTCAAATTTGTTTGGTTCTTTAGAGACTTTAGGTGGTTTGATTTGAATTTTTATTTTGTTTTCGTGTGTAGTAGTTAAAAGTTTTTAGCTGTGGCGAAATTACCGAGACAGTCCCGTAGACTTCGGGGCCAGTCTCCTGAAGTTGTTTCTGTGGCCGAATTGTTGAGAAGATCCCGTAGGCTTAGGGGATCACCTCCTCGAGACGACCCATGTAATCTAGAAGGTTTAAAGGTCCTTGTAACTCCTCCTAGTGGCAGTAGAGTAGGTTCACCTGAAGAAGGAGAATCTTCCTTGGTAGTCCATTCAGATTACCAAGGCTTAGAGACAGGTTATAATCCCAAAGCTGTTACAGTTTCTGAGCTTGTTGGTAGTTTTTCGTCTGCTAGTGATACAGGCGAAGAACCAGAAATATCTGAACCTGTTACTCCGACTTCTAGTGTTCCTGATTCACCAAGAATAGAAAGAATTATCACCAAAAATCTTCCTACTGGTTTGATTGCTATCGAAGAACTTGCTCCAGAGGAAGAAATAGGCGTCTCTAATCTTGAAGATCAACTTACTATTGATCTAAGGGAGCGTGAATCTATCTTTTACAGTCCTCCTAGAAGTACTACTTGGTACCTTTCGTTAACCAATTATTTAGACAACTTTGGGCTAGGTTTTTCTACACCTCGTACTCCTTTTCCACCTGGAGGTATTCACACTCCTGTAAATATGGCTGGTCCGTCATCCGTGTTTACTCAAAGTCCTGAATCTTTCTTACATGGCGGTCCTTCTGTTCCCACTGGGTATCAATCTCTTTCTGGTACCTTTGCGGGGGCATCTCCTCAACCCGTTGATCATGGGTTATTAGTTGGAAACAGTGGTAATATACCATTGGGTGTAGGAGACATTTACATGATGTCAGGTTCAGTTCCCGTTTCCCAACCTCAAGGTGGCCAATTACCGCCTGGGGGGCAGCCTCAGTTAATGCCTGGGGGGCAACCTCAAGGTCAGTACGCGCCTATGGGGCAATACATACCTCAAGGTCAACCCCAGCCTCAATATGTACCCCAAGGTCAACCTCAGTATCAATATCAACCTCAAGGATGGCAACCTCAAGGATGGCAACCCCAAGGGTATCAACCCCAAGGGTACCAACCTCAAGGTCAAGGTCAACCCCAGTATCCGTATTTACCTCAAGGTCAATACTCAGGTCAAGGTTATCAACCACCTCAAGGTCAATCATATGGTCAAGGTATGGGAACTGCACCTTACAATTATCAATCCTATCCTCAATCCGGCTATGGATCTCAGTATCCTCAACCTGTTACGGGTCAATACCCTGGAATGTTAGTGTGGGATCCGTCACAGGGTCAACAGGTGTTGCAGCCAAGTATACAGTTGGTACCTCAAGCTGGACAACCCGTAGTTTCTGGTCCACCCCAGCAACCGCAACCTGTCCAGTCAAGTGTTCAAACTTCTGTAACTTCGGTAGTTACTCAGCCGCCAATTGCACCTAGTACTCCATCTCAAACGGCTGCTGCAACTACCGCCACATCTACCATACTTACTTCTGGAGTATCGACGGCTCCGGTTTCTACTGTCTCTGTAACCACTCCTCAGACATCTTTACCGTTGTCTGGATCTACGATTCAAACCACGGTCCAGATGCCTGTAGGCCAGCCTGGTATAAGTACGGTTGTCACTACTCAACCTCAATTTGTTCACCAACCGTACCAGGGACAGTACCAACCTGGGCAAGCTGTCCAACAACCGATTTACCAGTATCAACCGTATCCTGGGTACACTTATCAACAACCTCAACAACCCCAGTACGGTCCGGTTAATCCTGGTTTTCCAGGAGGATATAATATCCCAAATGCGACTCCTGTTCCTAGTTATCCTGGATATCCTCCTCCTGGGGCTGGTATTGTGACCCAGAGTTTTAGAGATCCTAACCGGCAGTTACCGTTTATCGCAACTTTGGATTTACCAGACTTGACGCGCCTAACGAACGATCCAATTCAATATCTTCCGTTCTGGCCGCCAATGCCAAATAAGTTGCCCAGCGATATACCCAAGTTCGAAGGTAAGTCTGGAGAGGATCCGTCCAATCACGTGATGACTTACCACCTCTGGTGTGCTTCAAATTCTATCTCGGATGATTCGATCCGCTTACGTCTTTTCCAGCGTACACTCATTGGTCTCGCGGCCAAGTGGTACATTGAGTTACCACGGGCCTCTTTTTACAATTTTAGCCAGTTAGCTACCTCGTTCTTAACTCACTTTCAGTTGCCGGTCAGATACGATAACGGCACGGAGTTATTAACTTCACTAAAACAATCAACGTCCACGTATATTTCTGATCACATTCATGAGTGGAGACGTCGAAGAAGGCTAGTGAAAGTTTTTATCCCGGACCAAATCTTAGCTGAATGGTTTGTTAAATCATTATTACCGAGGATTACTGAAGATGTAGCTAAGGCCGGAGTAGTTACTGAGGAGCAAGTCATTGCTCAGGCGCAATACCTTGACTTAGTTTACACTCAGTCGGGTACATTACACGAGAAGATTCCGGATCTTCCAAAGTCGAATCAAATCGCTGCTGCTCCTTCGGGATCTCATGCCGCTGATGGTATGATTGGTATCGTGAATACAAAGAGCAAGAAGAAGTCTTCCAAGGCTTCAACTACTCCTATTATCACTTTGCCCGATTCCCCGACAGGAGAGTCTTCTCCTGAACTTACCGCCGATATTCACGCTGTAGAGTCATCTACGGCCAAATCAAAAAACGGCGGAAAGAAGAAAGGAAAGAAGAAGGCTAAAGCAGACAAGGCTCCGAAGGAGAAAACGGAAAAGTCGGAAACCAATGACGAAAAGCGCAAACCTCGATATCCTTGTCTTATTTGTGAAGAGGATCATTTTACGAGAGATTGCCCTCATCGGGCCGAGGTTGTGAAAATAGTCAAAGGTTCTCCCACTCCTGCTGTGTTAAAAAATCCATTTCTAGAGCAGGAGAATAAGATGATAGGTTCTTCCTCGAATGCCAGTGAAGAACCCATTTTGATGATGTCTCATGTGAGGATTGCGACTCGATCGCAAGATTATGGTAGTAAGAATCCTGTTGATGGTAAAGAAGCTTCTCACTCTAACCCATCAACCTCAGCTCCTGGTTCCAATCCACTACAGATCGAGAAACCTAACGTGGACTTAGTAATTAAACCGCCCGCCAAGGGTGTACTTCGAAGGTCTACTTTCAATCCACATGCGAGAGCAGCCCAGAATTACAACATTGTTGAGGACTTAGCTGTTTCACCCTCAGCAATGTCGGCGTTAGAAGTGCTGCAATCATGCCCAGCACAACGAAAATTACTTTTGTCGGCTATAGGAGCTGTTGATGTTCAGGACCCGAATCTAATAATCTTCGATCTAGAAAATAGTACACCGCGTCTCCCCCATCAAATGGCTTTCCAAATTCCAGTGATAGTCAAAAACAGGCCTATTCATAGGACTGTGATTGATGAGGGAGCTTCTACGTGTATTATGTCGATTCAATGTTGGAGATCCCTTGGTTCTCCTTCGTTGAACCAATCCCCCACCATCCTTAAGGCCTTTGATGGCCGTGGGTTCCGTCCGTTTGGTATTCTACAGGAATTGCCTATAGGGGTAGAAGGTAAAACCGTTAGTCTGGATGTGGAAGTGGTTGATGCCCCTCTAGACTACAACCTTCTTTTGGGTCGAAGTTGGTCATATGCTATGACGGCGGTCGTTTCATCGGTCTTCAGAGTAATTAAGTTTCCACATAACGGTAAGATCGTGACTATTGATCAGCTGACATACTTTTCATCCGACCCAGCCTCTTCAGAGAGTATCCAGCATGTAGGTAAGACGACAATCCCTTATAGGGACGTTGGTGTAGGTTTAGTTAAGGATTCCGGTTTACTGGGAACTTTTCCTCTCAGCGTAGAACCTTCATTTGCAACAATTCATATGATTACATCAGAAAACATTATTTATGATGATCCTTGGATTGTCCCATCTGACTCTGAGATAGACTCATTCGGTGATGCTATGCCTTTGAGTCCATATGAAATTGCTTATGAAGCTGTCATGTCTTTTACCGACTCTCATTCAACCGAGATCGACCAAATGAATGTGGTCAGTGAAGAATCACTTTTCACCTCAACCTTAGAACGGATAGCGTTTCCCGAAGTCGTGTCATCTGACGAACAACTTCGCGAAATCCTAAGTGTAGACGATCTACCATGGGAGGATCTCCATCACAGATCTTCGTTTTTACCTAAGGATGATGCATTTGAAAATGATTTTTCATCTATCTTTACCGCTGAATATGTCAAAGACGCTCAGGATCCAACGAAACATTCTGATTCAGAGTTGAATTTAGGGAATATTTCTCGTACTATTCCCATTGATATTTCAGTGAAGCCCGGAATTGAGGAGAACATTCATATAGGTGCCGCATGTACAGAAGATGAAATCCAAACTTACAAGGCCCTATTCCAAGAATTCCGCGATGTGTTTGCCTGGTCTTACGAGGAAATGCCGGGAATCGATCCTGCCATTGTTGTTCATGAAATAAAGACCTACCCGGATGCTAAACCCGTCCGGCAACGGTTGCGTCAGATTCACCCTCGAAAAGCGGCTGCGATTAAAGCAGAAGTCGAAAAGCTGTTGAAAGCAGGTTTCATTTATCCGATCCCGTTAACGGATTGGGTATCGAATATTGTTCCGGTCAACAAGAAACAAGGAACAATAAGAATCTGTATCGACTATAGGGATATCAATCGAGCTTGTCCAAAAGACAACTATCCTACGCCTTATATCGATCAAATTATTGATGATTGTGCCGGAAGTGAAATGTTTTCCTTCATGGATGGTTTTTCGGGCTATAATCAAATCAATATTCTACCTGCCGACCAACCAAAAACGACATTCATTTGTCCATGGGGGACATTTGCTTATTGCAAATTACCTTTTGGGCTTAAGAATGCCGGGGCCACTTTTCAACGGGCGATGTCTTACGCATTTCATGACATCAAGCACATTGTGCAACCGTATCTCGATGATTTGCCTGCTCATTCATTACATCGAGCTGATCACCTTGTCCACTTACGAGCAATCTTTATGAGGTGTAGGCATTATCGAATTCGGTTGAATCCCCACAAATGTGTTTTCTGTATAGAAACAGGTCGATTGCTGGGATTTGTTGTTTCAAAAGCCGGCATTCGCGTCGATCCCTCGAAAGTCGAAGCTATCATCAAATTGCCTCCTCCTTCGAGTTTGCGCCAACTCCAAAGTTTGCAAGGGAAAGCGAACTTTTTACGCCGATTCATCCCAAACTACGCCGAGGTCACTAAAGGTTTTACACGGTTGTTGAAACAGAACTTTCAATTCTTTTGGGACGAGATTGCCCAACAATCTTTTGATGCACTTAAACACGCGTTGACCCATGCACCGTTGTTGCATCCTCCCAACTACAACCAGGACTACTTCTTATACCTCGCAGCTTCGCATTCCACCATTGGAATGGTGTTAGTTCAAGAAGATGAATTCGGAGCGGAACATGTGATATATTATCTCAGTAGGACCTTAAATCCCACTGAGCTAAAATATTCGCATGTGGAGAAATTGGCCCTGGCAGCCGTTCAAGCTGTCCAGCGTTTTCGTCACTACATTCTTCTCCGTAAAACTACAGTTATTTCGGATTGCAACCCTATGATTTACATTTTGACAAAACAACTGCTAGGGGGCAAGTACTCTAAATGGATCGTTATCCTGCAAGAGTTCGACTTGGAGTTCGAGAAGTCCAAGTCTAAGAAATCCTTAGTTTTTGCGGAATTGATGTGTGATTTCCCGCGTACTGACACAGAGACTGTGGCAGAGGAGTCCATTGCGGACGAATCTTTGTTTCTTATCAGTACTTTAGATCCGTGGTACGGGGATATAATCATCTATCTCCAAACCCAAACCTTTCGGCCTGAAGCTTCAAAGGCGGAACGTCGAAAAATTCGGTTTCAATCCCAGCAATACAAAATTATTGGAGATACACTTTATCGCCGGGGGGCAGACTTAGTTTTTCGACGTTGTTTAACTCACGAAGAGGCTGAGAGGGTTTTGAATGATTGTCACTCTGGAGCATGTGGCGGTCATATGTCTGGGTATGCCACAGCTCAGAAGGTGTTGCGCGCTGGTTACTTCTGGCATCTATGTTTAAAGATTGTATCATTGCAGTCCGGAAGTGCCACAACTGCCAAGTGTTTGATCGAAAGATGCGCGCACCACCTGCTCCTCTCCACCCTATAATTGCCGTTGGTCCATTCGCCAAATGGGGTATCGACTTTATTACTTGTAACCCTCACTCGGCCGGGGGGCATGCGTATATCATCCTCGCGGTTGATTATTTCACTAAATGGGCCGAGGCGATGCCTACATTCGACGCAAGCGGCAAAACAGCTGCAGTTTTCGTATTCAATCATATTATAACTAGGTTTGGTGTCCCACAAGCAATCATTACTGACCATGGGAGCCATTTTCGAAACATCATGATGACTGAGCTTACAAGCCAGCTTGGTTTGCGCCACGATAGCTCTACTCCTTATTATCCGCAAGCCAACGGTTTGGTTGAGTCTATCAACAAAGTTCTGGTTATCATGATCCGACGAACCATTGGTATTCATCGGTCGAATTGGCACAACATGTTATTTTCGGCGCTATGGGCATACCGAACCTCAGTGAAAACTTCAACAGGGTTCACTCCTTTCCAGCTAGTTTATGGCTTGGAAGCTGTGTTACCCATTGAATGCGAAATCCCATCACTTCAAATGGCTGTCGAATTACTCCCAGCTACTTCCGAAGAGGAGAAACGTTTATTGTACTTAGCTAAATTAGATGAGACTCGACGTGACGCTGCATTGGCAATCGAGACTCACGCGAAGCGAATGAAAGCTCAGTATGATAGAAATGTGACCCCTCGAAGTTTTTCGGAGGGAGACCTAGTGCTATTATATGATCAAGCTAACGATAAGCTAGGTGCTGGAAAATTCGTTCCTATGTGGCATGGACCCTATATTGTAAAGCGAAAGCTAGCAAAAGGGGCTTATGAGCTGGTAGATTTTGATGGGGACTCTTTGGGTAAACCCAGAAATGGACTTTACCTAAAGAGGTATTATGCTTAAATGGTGGGTATGGAGAAGTTTTAGTTAGGTTAGGTTTTCTTTCTAGCTAGTATGTTTGTTAGTTAGTCAGTGTGCTTAGCTTAGCGAGTGTGTTTTTCGTCGTTATTCTGGCTTATCTTGGTTTTACTCTTGATATTGCAGATGTCGACGCCTCTCCAAACATACATTGGATTTGCTGATGGTGCTTGTCGTAGTACACGGAATATCTCTTCCGCAGCTTGGGTTATCTATTCACCCTCTGACGAGTTAGTTTCTATGCATGGGGTAAGCCTCGGTCAAACAACAAACAACATTGCAGAATACAGTGCAGTGGTTGAATTATTATCCGAATCTATTTCATTTGGAATTCGACGTTTGATAGTGAGGTTAGATTCTGAACTTGTTGTATTACAGCTTAATAGAGTTTATGCCATTAGAAATCCTGTGTTATTAAGGTTGTTTTTGAGAGTGCGTCTCTTGGAACGTGAATTTGATTACATTGAATATCAGCATATTCCAAGGTCTTTAAATACATTAGCAGATGCAATTGCTTCTCGAGTGTTGGACAGACATTTACGATAAATCATGCAAGTAAATTTAAAAGCATTTCATCACATATGTTAAACAAGATATGTTGATAATAGTGATATATATATAGATAGGAGTGTGTCAAAAAATATACATCGTCTTCGATCATAGGTTGAAAAACACCTTATGATCGGCAAAAATGATAAAGTACAAAAAGTCAAAAATGTCACATGTGTCTACAAAGTGACTAGCCAATCACTGGTGGTGCTCCCTATACGACACCACTGCACGGGCTACCTTACGCAAAAATCTCCTAAACGGTCCAGGGACTGCGACTACATAGCATTGAAGCCTGATAGGAATATCATCCATAGTAGTCTCAGGCATATCTGCCGTCAGACACTCTAGATCATGCTCCAACTCAGCTAGTACCTCTGCGGCCGCGTCCTGTGGGGCTGGTACCGGTGCAACTATATGTCTCATCTCAAAAGGCCGGAGGTTGGCTGGGCGCTCTGGACCAACATCTCCATTTTGAAAAATTTTTACTGTCAGTTTTGAGACGATATATATAAAAAACAAAAAAAATACATAATTTGAAAACTTGTGAAAAATAAAGTACCTCTGTCATCCCATTGTTCTCCCTGTGGAAGAACCGTGTCCGGATCACCTCAAAAATCTACTCCGGCATACGGAAAGTCCTGGATCGAAAAAACATGGTCCTCTAACCAATGAAAATAACTATCAGAGAATCGAACAACCGTCGCGCCCTCGTCAGGATGGCGGGCCATCACCGCAACCCATCGTACCAGCTTTGGCTCCCGAGGACCCAAGATATCAACAGTGAGTTGCTGAGGGATCAGCATCGGAAGTCTCTCTAAGGCAAAGCTCACGACTAAAGGCCCATATCCAAAAGTTTTCAGTCGTTCGTTCTTTGCCTTAGTCAGTTGGCTCTTCACATTAGCCGACACAGCATCACACCAGTTGAAAATGGTGCCTTGGTAACAGTCAATTGCCATCCGCATTTGGGACCCGGAAGCAATGTGTAAAGCGGCCGCGCCGCAAATTCTGGTAACCGTGAAAGCTATAACTTTGAGTTCACAAATTGGCGACTCCACTGGGGACTCCATTGATGTGAAAAGTCTTTTCCTTTGTGTGAACTTTGCTCTGAGAAAATTGGTTTATTTTTCTGGTTTTGGCTCTGTGACTTTGTCTTTGGGTGGGTTAGCTTATGATTAGATTCATTTTGGTTTTTCTTGAGTTTTTCAGTAGGACGCATCCTCTGAGTGTTGCACAGTGCGTCCCTGGACGCACTGTCGCTGTGCGCACAGAGCGGGCCCGCACCTGTTCTAACGGGTCGCCTGCGTCCCCTGCTAAAATTTGAGAAAATTCCATTTTTTGCATTTTTGCTCCTAGATTTTGTTTTGTCTTAGTTTTTACTGCCCAGATTCATTAGTCCCTTGTCAAAGATCTTCACCTGAACTTGTTTCGATAGCATTGAGTGTTTTAGTGGATTTCATCGAAGTGTAAGCCCTAGGGTTTGATTTTTGAGTAGGTCTTGTAGTGACTTTGGCGGTAGAAGTTGTCAAGCCTTAGATCTCTCTGGTTTTGTCAGCATTCTAAGAAGTCAGACCTGTCATAAAGTCTACCTGTGAGAGCAACTTACCATTGAGTTGCCTCTTTGGGCAAATTTCGAAGTGCTTGTTGTTTAAGTCTTGAATTCCATTTTACAAAAAGAACAAAAAGATTTGAGTTTTGTTTTGACTAGTCTTTTGATTCTGCATTAGCTGGTCCTTGATTTGATTTTGGTCAAGTAAAACAACCTAGAATCATCTTTGTGAGCTTTTTCCTTGTTAGGTTTGCTTAGAGTAATTTCCCTTTTGATTTGCTTGTGAGTCCAGTTTTCATAGATTTTATAGCTTTTAAGATTGTTTTTTGTTAAGATAGGTTTATATGCTTAATTAAAAAGAGAAAATACAAAAACATCTCCTTTGAAAAGTTTTGTTTCAAGTAGCTTTGAAAAGTTTTGAAAGAAAAAGAGTTTTTCGTGCACGTAAGGAGTGGTCATGTTTGTATGCTTGAAAAGATAAAGAAAATTGTTTCTTTGATTGTCTTTTCTAAGGAAGTGGTTTTCTATAAAATTTGCATCTCTCAACTCTCTTAGTTAAGAATTTCATTGAAAAAGGAAAGTAGCGTAAATCATCTTAGGTGCATCTTTGTAGTGGTTTGAGTCGAGTCTACACACCATTGGTTTCACTTCCGCTACCTTTTGTCTTTAAGAAAAACCATAAAATTAACGCTTAAAGTAAAATCGACGTAGTAACTTTTATTTACTAGGGCTCTGAAACACCAATTTAGATCAGGCTAGTGTCTTGGAATAGGTGAGTAATTAACTCTCCAAGACAACAAAACCAAACAAGTAGCTTATCTTGTGATAGAATAAATCGAATTGTCTCACTTGTACTCTGAGAAAGCTCCTCTTAAAGGAGAAGCACGAGCTCGTGTCTGAACCAGTGAGGGGATCAATCCCCCCTCGTTGGGAACGACGTCAGACACGCACGTATTACAAACGGTAAACCTCGGATTAACCATTGTCGAGGAGCCAGGGGTCACTTGTCGGTAAACCTTGGATTATTGTCAAGGAGCCGGCAAGGGGATTGAGCTTGCTACTCTGCCCTTGCGTGCTGTCGGAGTTTAGACTGTTCCCCCAGGTGCATTTGTTGCGGTTGGTGTTGAGTCTTGAAAATGTCATTCATTTCCATTACACTTTCACTATTATGTCCATTATATCACCTCCATTTCACCTCCATTTCACTACTATGTCACCACATTCATCCCACTTTCATTATCATTGGGCCACCTTTATGTTTTTCCAATATTTATTATTTCTAAGCCTTTTAAGTGAATTTGTGGTTAAACATTAGAAAATAATGTGCATATGCTTATACCTAACAAATGGGTTGAGATTGTTGACATGTGTAGGTTGAAAGGAGGCTTCTGGAAGACCCTTATGTGGCACTCTAAGGCCAAATTCGAATTTGGTTGGAAAGAATCATGGGATCATGAGGATATGTTTCACATCTCCTAATTGTATTATAACTCTAAAAAGACATGTGTCTTATCAGTTCCTATTTTGATTAGGACTCTAGAGGTAGAGGGAGAGATTCATGGACTATCATTAATGAGATGGCTCTCATCTTTTTGTATAAATAGGAGATCTCTCTCCTTCATTTGCTAGTCTTTCCTTTAGTCTTTTTTTAGTCCTTTTAGTTTGTTAGTCCCATGGCTTTTGAAAGCTTTGGAGAGCTTTGTTGTACTTTGCACTTTTGAAGAAATTGAATAAAGCTTTGATGTTCTCAACATGGAAGGAGATGTGAAGTAGATGTCATGGAGCATATTAGGATGTAAGTAGATTAGATTTCATTTTGTAAATATTGCTTTGTAGAATGTAAGGTAGATTAGATTTTCATTCATGCAATTTTAATTTATGCAAGTGTGTTTAATTTTGCTTTGATTTCATAGGTAGAAGGGGGCCCCTACCTTGTACAGTTTGAATTACTGCATTTTATTTTCTCCCGGGATTGTGTGTCTTTGTTGTATTTGCTTTATATTTGATGGTATTTTCAGTTGACAGATTCAAAGTTGCTGCCTTTACTTTGATTTTCTAGCTTACCTCTAGTTTAGTTTCTCAAAGTTGTATGTTAACATATTGATGGTCTCTTTATCATAAATTGTTTATCTTTTAGAGATCAGAATACAAATAAATTACAGCTGGCTTTGAGTACTTTTTAGACTAATCTTTAACTACTTTCTAATCCTGCTTTACATAGTACCATATGTTAGAAGCAGAGAGTTAGAAAGAGCTGAATATTATAACTAGTCTTTAAAGTGGATTTTTCTCATTTTTGATCACTTTTTAAACTCATCTCTAGCTACTTCCTAATCGTGTTTTACATAGTACCATATGTTGGAAGCAGAGAGTTAGGAAGAGATAAACATTATCATTGGTTTTTAAAGTGATTTTCTTACCTTTTTATTTGCAGCAGCATGAATGGTGTCTAGTGCCATTAGAAAGTGGTTTTTATGCTTTGCTTTCAGTTTCATTTCAAGTTATTTCTTTCAAGCTCTTTCTTTGCAAGTTTAAAGTTTGATTACTTTTTAGACTTATTTCTAACTACTTCTTAATCGTGTTTCACATAGTACTATATGTTGGAAGCAGAGAGTTAGGAAGAGTTGAACATTATAACTGGTCTTTAAAGTGGTTTTTCTTACTTGTCACCTTAGAGCTTGATTACTTTTTGGACTTATTTCTGACTACTTCTTAATCGTGCTTAACATAGTACTATATGTTGGAAGCAGAGGGTTAGGAAGAGTTGAACATTATAACTTTATAAAACAACGAAGTAAGAAAGAGGTTAACTAAGCACATATAGTGCACCACACTTCATCAGTTTACGATACCCGGATTGATAATTTATGTAGAGCAATTTAAGACATTAAATTGACTAGACATTTTGGCGCCGTTGCCGGGGAAGTGTAATTAGGAGACCTTATTTCTTACATCTAAAAAAAAAAATTAATAATCCTTGAGTATGCTCTCCTCTTGCACTTTGTGTGATCTGGAGGATCAGAAAAAGGATTGTTAAGTAAAAAAAAAAAAAAAAAAAATAATTCTTGAGTATGCTCTCCTCCTGCACTTTGTGTGATCTGGAGGATCAGAAAAAGAATTGTTAAAAAAAAAAAAAAATAGGAGACAAAATAAACTTCAAACATTTCAATTGATTCAAAAAAAAAAAAAAAAAAATGAAACTCAACTGCTTTGATAGGTTCAAATTGTCCAAAATTGTCTGGTTATGTTTTGTAGTGGTCTTCAAAACACTGTGTCCTGTTCAAATAAGGTTTTGCAACTTAGCTGCAGAAACTGCCCTGATCCCGCAGCTATCTGACAATTCCGCAGCTGTTTCAAGGTTTAGCAGGTTACAGGCATCTAATGAAAAAACCGACCACATGGGCATCTCCAGAATTGTCCCGACATGGATCCTATCCTAGTCACCCAGCTCAGATCGATGAAAAACCAGCCTAGGACCTCAGTCAAAGTCTTGTTTTTAACATGTTTTTCTTGAAGTATTTGCTGCCTGAAATTGAAAATCATTAATCATTTTTATAAAATTTTACAATTTCAGAGAAAAAAAAAAAGAGAGAAAAACAATGTATGGCTATCTCCATTCTTAGTTTTCACTGTGGCTTCAATAAAAAAAATATGCCTCCCTGTTCAAGCTTTGACCTATTGATTCCTGTAGGAGGCATTCATCATTTAGTGGCAGATTTTTGAGTTGATTTCACCTTTGGATAGCTACATTATCGATTAGAAACAGAGGGTCGAATTCTTGAAGGTAGCCTCTGGTGATTCATTAAATTATTAAGGGCAGAGTAGTCATTTTTCTCCAAGGGCGAGAGCATGTAAGCCGATTGCATTTGCTGACAAAAGGACAAATTTGTTAGCTGAATTTTATCTTATTTCAGGGGTCAAATCCTCTTACTGTTGGAGCCAATTTCCTCTGCCATTATATCCACCAGATTACAGGTCTACTTCATGGGATGAGTTCAACATTCACCATAATTATTTGGAGATTGATCTGAGCTAGAATGAATCAATAAGCCCAATTGTTGCCACTTAGATTTCCGCCACCTACAAAACCTGTGATATAAACAACCTGAGCTCAACAAAATTCTTAAGTCGTTGTTTTAAAAATGCAAGGAATCATTATTAATCACTACAGCAATTGTTTGGAAACGTTTCAGATAACCTGTGACAATCAGTCGCCCCAATCCTTCAACTCTGTCCCTCTGTCTAAAGATCACAAGCTTAATAGGGTTGATGAACGGGAGCGTATTGAGCAAGCCGGGCTGTGTAACACACCTGCAAAACAGTAGATCAAACAAGAAAGGCCGAATGCAACAATTCAGAACAGTAAAACTCAGAAAAAAAAACGTAAACACAGAAAAAACGTCAAACTTCAAACGTTCGATTTGCCCACATGGAGACGAATTTCAAAAAACTAAAACATGGGTTTTTTTTCCAGGTGGGTTAATTAGATAACCCAGAAACCGTTTGAGGAAATTCGTGGCGGTCTGGGAGAAATTTTCGGTTCTTTGGAGCCCATTTTTGACTGCCGCGCGTGAAAAAATTGAGTTATTAACTGATAGTTTGATTAATTGATTAACTCCGCGTGCCTGAGGGAAGGAGTTCTAATGGGGATCAATTACATGCTGGCATATACAACCAATTACATGACTTTACACCTGTTTAGAGACGTGTTTCAATTGAACACGACTCTCTGTCATTAAATCCCATGAAGTCGCTGCCGGTTAAATGTTGGGAAGAAATGGAACTAAAGTGGAGCAATTTATAAATTCAATCTTTCTGATCAGCGATTGAAACTCCTAGATATGAAATTGGTTTTCATGTGGACGTATCTTGACTCACAACACCTTCAAACATTTAGTATCATAAGGCATTGCGTAAAGACAGAGATTTCCGTATTCTTTCATACGGTACGAAGGTTGAAGTTTTGTGGGATGAAGTGAATGAAGAAATCGTTTGGGAAATAGCTAGAATGCAGTGTTGGCAGAAGTTCTGTAATTGGACAATGACAATCTTGAAGAATTTAAGAACAGAATCCTATTGAAACGATCCAAGGTGATAAGGTACATAGCTAGGTTTGAATAGACACCCGTATTTCCAGACACATCAGTGGGATAAGACACCTTGGATTAGATAAAACACTTTGTTATTGGTAACTCAGTGGAATAGCTATGATTGGTTATAATTATGATAGATATGTGAGGGATATATTTAACTGGATAGCTGGCAAATTTGTGATTGGCAACCATTCTATTGTCTTATGCATCAAAGATATATAAAAGTAGGAATGGATTGTAACAATTTTGGAACTGATTAAATTGTATGGCGGTTGGCAGTGTCTTCCCAGGAGTCCCGTGGGATGAGGGGCACATTTTTTTTCTCTTCCACGCACACAGCCACTCCATTTCACAGTACTTTCTACACTCTGCACTTTCCGCAGCCAATACAGTGTTTCCGTAGCCAACCTCAGATTCCGCAGCTGTTTTGTTAAACTCTAGGTTGCAGGTGTCATCAAGCAAAACAAGTCACATGGGTAGCTAGGGAAATGTCAGTACATGGATGGTGTCCTATTCATTCGGTCAAATTTGATGAAAAAGACCCCGGTCAAAGGGAAGTCAAATTGTGTGTTATCACAAAGTCGCCACATTGAGTCGCCACACTGAGTCGCTGCATGTCAAGAAAAAAATAATAATTTTGAATCAATGAAATGAACAAGTTATTTTCTCACTTTTCTGAAGGTATTGATTAATTTTGGACTGATAATGAAAGATGAATGGCTAACTTTGTATCCAAGATTTTTAGCTACAGAACTGTGCACATTCCGCAGCTAAAGTCCAATTCCGCAGCTATTCTCTGATTCCGCAGCTATTCTCTGATTCCGCAGCCAGAAAAACCTCATTGTTCAAATCAGCTTATCTTTTTCATACAAAATCAGATTTTGATGATTTAAGTACCATTGGAAAGATCTCAACAAGATCTATACAATAAGAAATATATCATTAGAGTTTGAAATGGCAAATAATGAAATAAATTGCTGAAAAGAAGCAACATCAACTTGAGGCACTAATTCCAAAGCAGGTATAAATTCTTTTGATTTTTCCTTTGAGAACTTGTTTCATTAATACAAATTCTTAGTTTTGTGTGTAAATATCATAACTAGAGAGATTGGCCACCTCTCTCCTTTGATAATTTTACATTCCATTGTAGAAGAAGTATTAGTTTTTTTTGCAGGTTCCAGGAGGAAGGACAAATGACTACAAGAGAATGGTGTCTCTCTAAGAGACCAATTTGTTTCATGAGAGGATGATCAGCAACAAAGAGGAAATATGTTGATGCAAAATCAGATCCAAACACTTGAAAAATTTTCAGATACTATTGTCTCCATCACATCCATCCATCACATCCATACTTCATAATAAACCATTCACCTCATTCCACTCCATACTTTTCACTTACATTCACATACACTTTCCATCTCTTTTATCCATTCATTACCCACAAATAAAAGCAAGAGGCTCATTCACATGCTTATTGCCATTTCCATTTCTATTCTCCATTACCATTTTCCATTTCCATTTTCCATTCCTTGTCATTTTCATTCTGCAAATAAGCCCTGCTTCAATGCAAATTATTGAGTCCATAGTCCTTTGAGTCTAAGTTCTTTGTAAAAAAACCTTGAGGCTTGCATGCCTTAATGGCAAGTCCTCATGCTGACAAACAATGGGAATACATTAATGTCCCTTGTTCGTTAGATCTTCTAGGTGACTCGACATCAGCAAATTCATTCGTACCTAGCAAGATGTGTTTGGGCATCTTGACTCTCATTGTCATCAATGGTGAGAGTTCTCGTGTTGACTAGTGGAATCCATTAATGGTCACTAAGCCAACAATTTCCTACTATGTTCGACATCAGAACATCTTTTCACATAGTAGGAATTGTGCCAATGAGTTTTGAAGACATGAAGACTATTATTTTCAGCATTTTGGAGCAGATTCAGCAAGTTTTAGTAGAAGCAATAAAAAGCCATCTTATCTCTCTATCCATGACTCCTCTTGTTCAGCCACTTGAAGAAGAATATGATCAGAAGATTTCAGCCACCACGCATACAACTCATCCATTCCAAAGGGTAAGTGAAGGTACGGAATTTTCTAACTTTTAACCATAGAATTCCATAAAAAGCTAGAATGATAATTGTTGGAAAAACATTTCTCTTCCTCATTTCATAAAATTGCCAATACCATCAGTTGGGGGGGGAATACATTCATATTCATATCTTGCCATGTCCATATGATATTTACGAGCTCACATACTTCCAACATATATTAATTATTACATTGCTATTATGAGCATACAATGGCTTTTGAAAAAGTGCTTAAAGGATAAATAGGATACAAACAAAATCATGGTTGTCACACAAGAACCAACCATCATGCAATCCAATAAAGATATACTTTGCAACAATAATCAAAATATCATTATGCAAAGTTCAAATATCAAAATAGAAGGCAACAAAAAAAATTGGTTGTAACACAAGAACCAACCATGTTGCAATTCAAGTGAAACACTTTGCAAAAAATATGAAGTTATCAAATGATATCATGCAAAGTTAAGCCAAGGCTCAAGGATCAAAAGAGTTAATGTAATATATATTGCATGAGGACATGCAATAGCTTCAGTTGGGGGGTATGTTGAGTCTTGAAAATGTCATTCATTTCCATTACACTTTCATTATTATGTCCATTATATCACCTCCATTTCACCTCCATTTCACTACTATGTCACCACATTCATCCCACTTTCATTATCATTGGGCCACCTTTATGTTTTTCCAATATTTATTATTTCTAAGCCTTTTAAGTGAATTTGTGGTTAAACATTAGAAAATAATGTGCATATGCTTATACCTAACAAATGGGTTGAGATTGTTGACATGTGTAGGTTGAAAGGAGGCTTCTAGAAGACCCTTATGTGGCACTCTAAGGCCAAATTCGAATTTGGTTGGAAAGAATCATGGGATCATGAGGATATGTGTCACATCTCCTAATTGTATTGTAACTCTAAAAAGACATGTGTCTTATCAGTTCCTATTTTGATTAGGACTCTAGAGGTAGAGGGAGAGATTCATGGACTATCATTAATGAGATGGCTCTCATCTTTTTGTATAAATAGGAGATCTCTCTCCTTCATTTGCTAGTCTTTCCTTTAGTCTTTTTTTAGTCCTTTTAGTTTGTTAGTTCCATGGCTTTTGAAAGCTTTGGAGAGCTTTGTTGTACTTTGCACTTTTGAAGAAATTGAATAAAGCTTTGATGTTCTCAACATGGAAGGAGATGTGAAGTAGATGTCATGGAGCATATTAGGATGTAAGTAGATTAGATTTCATTTTGTAAATATTGCTTTGTAGAATGTAAGGTAGATTAGATTTTCATTCATGCAATTTTAATTTATGCAAGTGTGTTTAATTTTGCTTTGATTTCATAGGTAGAAAGGGGCCCCTGCCTTGTACAGTTTGAATTACTGCATTTTATTTTCTCCCGGGATTGTGTGTCTTTGTTGTATTTGCTTTATATCTGATGGTATTTTCAGTTGACAGATTCAAAGTTGCTGCCTTTACTTTGATTTTCTAGCTTACCTCTAGTTTAGTTTCTCAAAGTTGTATGTTAACATATTGATGGTCTCTTTATCATAAATTGTTTATCTTTTAGAGATCAGAATACTAATAAATTACAACTGGCTTTGAGTACTTTTTAGACTAATCTTTAACTACTTTCTAATCGTGCTTTACATAGTACCATATGTTAGAAGCGGAGAGTTAGAAAGAGCTAAATATTATAACTAGTCTTTAAAGTGGATTTTTCTCATTTTTGATCACTTTTTAAACTCATCTCTAGCTACTTCCTAATCGTGTTTTACATAGTACCATATGTTGGAAGCAGAGAGTTAGGAAGAGATAAACATTATCATTGGTTTTTAATGTGATTTTCTTACCTTTTTTTTTGCAGCAGCATGAATGGTGTCTAGTGCCATTAGAAAGTGGTTTTTATGCTTTGCTTTCAGTTTCATTTCAAGTTATTTCTTTCAAGCTCTTTCTTTGCAAGTTTAAAGTTTGATTACTTTTTAGACTTATTTCTAACTACTTCTTAATCGTGTTCCACATAGTACTATATGTTGGAAGCAGAGAGTTAGGAAGAGTTGAACATTATAACTGGTCTTTAAAGTGGTTTTTCTTACTTGTCACCATAGAGCTTGATTACTTTTTGGACTTATTTCTGACTACTTCTTAATCGTGCTTAACATAGTACTATATGTTGGAAGCAGAGGGTTAGGAAGAGTTGAACATTATAACTTTATAAAACAACGAAGTAAGAAAGAGGTTAACTAAGCACATATAGTGCACCACACTTCATCAGTTTACGATACCCGGATTGATAATTTATGTAGAGCAATTTAAGACGTTAAATTGACTAGACAGTTGGTAACATTAGTGACCATTATCTTTAGGATTCTACCGAGGTGACGGTGGAGGGAAGGTCCCACTGTACCTGGAGCAGACGTCGGCTAGACTCACTTGGATTTTCTGGGGGGTTCACTTCACTCGAGACGGTTAAAGTGGAGGAACTTGGTCCAGTCTATTCATTAAGCAGGTTGCCGGGGTAACTGTTCCACCCGCCACTTCTGTACTGAATCCAGTGATGTTGGGCTTCATCACCAACTAGTGCTTTCGGTCTGGAAGGCTACTGTTTGTGCTTGGTTTGACGCCCTAGATTCTTTAGGCGTGTGATTCAAATTTGTTTGGTTCTTTAGAGACTTTAGGTAGTTTGATTTGAATTTTTATTTTGTTTTCGTGTGTAGTAGTTAAAAGTTTTTAGCTGTGGCGGAATTAACGAGACAGTCCCGTAGACTTCGGGGCCAGTCTCCTGAAGTTGTTTCTGTGGCCGAATTGTTGAGAAGATCCCGTAGGCTTAGGGGATCACCTCCTCGAGACGACCCAGGTAATCTAGAAGGTTTAAAGGTCCTTGTAACTCCTCCTAGTGGCAGTAGAGTAGGTTCACCTGAAGAAGGAGAATCTTCCTTGGTAGTCCATTCAGATTATCAAGGCTTAGAGACAGGTTATAATCCCGAAGATGTTACAGTTTCTGAGTTTGTTGGTAGTTTTTCGTCTGCTAGTGATACAGGCGAAGAACCAGAAATATCTGAACCTGTTACTCCGACTTCTAGTGTTCCTGATTCACCAAGAATAGAAAGAATTATCACCGAAAATCTTCCTACTGGTTTGATTGCTATCGAAGAACTTGCTCCAGAGGAAGAAATAGGCGTCTCTAATCTTGAAGATCAACTTACTATTGATCTAAGGGAGTGTGAATCTATCTTTTACAGTCCTCCTAGAAGTACTACTTGGTACCTTTCGTTAACCAATTATTTAGACAACTTTGGGATAGGTTTTTCTACACCTCGTACTCCTTTTCCACCTGGAGGTATTCACACTCCTGTAAATATGGCTGGTCCGTCGTCCGTGTTTACTCAAAGTCCTGAATCTTTCTTACATGGCGGTCCTTCTGTTCCCACTGGGTATCAATCTCTTTCTGGTACCTTTGCGGGGGCATCTCCTCAACCCGTTGATCATGGGTTATTAGTTGGAAACAGTGGTAATGTACCATTGGGTGTAGGAGACATTTACATGATGTCAGGTTCAGTTCCCGTTTCCCAACCTCAAGGTGGCCAATTACCGCCTGGGGGGCAGCCTCAGTTAATGCCTGGGGGGCAACCTCAAGGTCAGTACGCGCCTTTGGGGCAATACATACCTCAAGGTCAACCCCAGCCTCAATATGTACCCCAGGGTCAACCTCAGTATCAATATCAACCTCAAGGATGGCAACCTCAAGGATGGCAACCCCAAGGGTATCAACCCCAAGGGTATCAATCTCAAGGGTACCAACCTCAAGGTCAAGGTCAACCCCAGTATCTGTATTTACCTCAAGGTTATCAACCTCAAGGTCAATACTCAGGTCAAGGTTATCAACCACCTCAAGGTCAATCATATGGTCAAGGTATTGGAACTGCACCTTACAATTATCAATCCTATCCTCAATCCGGCTATGGATCTCAGTATCCTCAACCTGTTACGGGTCAATAACCTGGAATGTTAGTGTGGGATCCGTCACAGGGTCAACAGGTGTTGCAGCCAAGTATACAGTTGGTACCTCAAGCTGGACAACCCGTAGTTTCTGGTCCACCCCAGCAACCGCAACCTGTCCAGTCAAGTGTTCAAACTTCTGTAACTTCGGTAGTTACTCAGCCGCCAATTGCACCTAGTACTCCATCTCAAACGGCTGCTGCAACTACCGCCACATCTACCATACTTACTTCTGGAGTATCGACGGCTCCGGTTTCTACTGTCTCTGTAACCACTCCTCAGACATCTTTACCGTTGTCTGGATCTACGATTCAAACCACGGTCCAGATGCCTGTAGACCAGCCTGGTATAAGTACGGTTGTCACTACTCAACCTCAATTTGTTCACCAACCGTACCAGGGACAGTACCAACCTGGGCAAGCTGTCCAACAACCGGTTTACCAGTATCAACCGTATCCTGGGTACACTTATCAACAACCTCAACAACCCCAGTACGGTCCGGTTAATCCTGGTTTTCCAGGAGGATATAATATCCCAAATGCGACTCCTGTTCCTAGTTATCCTGGATATCCTCCTCCTGGGGCTGGTATTGTGACCCAGAGTTTTAGAGATCCTAACCGGAAGTTACCGTTTATCGCAATTTTGGATTTACCAGACTTGACGCGCCTAACGAACGATCCAATTCAATATCTTCCGTTCTGGCCGCCAATGCCAAATAAGTTGCCCAGCGATATACCCAAGTTCGAAGGTAAGTCTGGAGAGGATCCGTCCAATCACGTGATGACTTACCACCTCTGGTGTGCTTCAAATTCTATCTCGGATGATTCGATCCGCTTACGTCTTTTCCAGCGTACACTCATTGGTCTCGCGGCCAAGTGGTACATTGAGTTACCACGGGCCTCTTTTTACAATTTTAGCCAGTTAGCTACCTCGTTCTTAACTCACTTTCAGTTGCCGGTCAGATACGATAACGGCACAGAGTTATTAACTTCACTAAAACAATCAACGTCCACGTATATTTCTGATCACATTCATGAGTGGAGACGTCGAAGAAGGCTAGTGAAAGTTTTTATCCCGGACCAAATCTTAGCTGAATGGTTTGTTAAATCATTATTACCGAGGATTACTGAAGATGTAGCTAAGGCCGGAGTAGTTACTGAGGAGCAAGTCATTGCTCAGGCGCAATACCTTGACTTAGTTTACACTCAGTCGGGTACATTACACGAGAAGATTCCGGATCTTCCAAAGTCGAATCAAATCGCTGCTGCTCCTTCGGGATCTCATGCCGCTGATGGTATGATTGGTATCGTGAATACAAAGAGCAAGAAGAAGTCTTCCAAGGCTTCAACTACTCCTATTATCACTTTGCCCGATTCCCCGACAGGAGAGTCTTCTCCTGAACTTACCGCCGATATTCACGCTGTAGAGTCATCTACGGCCAAATCAAAAAACGGCGAAAAGAAGAAAGGAAAGAAGAAGGCTAAAGCAGACAAGGCTCCGAAGGAGAAAACGGAAAAGTCGGAAACCAATGACGAAAAGCGCAAACCTCGATATCCTTGTCTTATTTGTGAAGAGGATCATTTTACGAGAGATTGCCCTCATCGGGCCGAGGTTGTGAAAATAGTCAAAGGTTCTCCCACTCCTGCTGTGTTAAAAAATCCATTTCTAGAGCAGGAGAATAAGATGATAGGTTCTTCCTCGAATGCCAGTGAAGAACCCATTTTGATGATGTCTCATGAGCGGATTGCGACTCGATCGCAAGATTATGGTAGTAAGAATCCTGTTGATGGTAAAGAAGCAGAATCTTCTCACTCTAACCCATCAACCTCAGCTCCTGGTTCCGATCCACTACAGATCGAGAAACCTAACCCGGACTTAGTAATTAAACCGCCCGCCAAGGGTGTACTTCGAAGGTCTGCTTTCAATCCACATGCGAGAGCAGCCCAGAATTACAACATTGTTGAGGACTTAGCTGTTTCACCCTCAGCAATGTCGGCGTTAGAAGTGCTGCAATCATGCCCAGCACAACGCAAATTACTTTTGTCGGCTATAGGATCTGTTGATGTTCAGGACCCGAATCTAATAATCTTCGATCTAGAAAATAGTACACCGCGTCTCCCCCATCAAATGGCTTTCCAAATTCCAGTGATAGTAAAAAACAGGCCTATTCATAGGACTGTGATTGATGAGGGAGCTTCTACGTGTATTATGTCGATTCAATGTTGGAGATCCCTTGGTTCTCCTTCGTTGAACCAATCCCCCACCATCCTTAAGGCCTTTGATGGCCGTGGGTTCCGTCCGTTTGGTATTCTACAGGAATTGCCTATAGGGGTAGAAGGTAAAACCGTTAGTCTGGATGTGGAAGTGGTTGATGCCCCTCTAGACTACAACCTTCTTTTGGGTCGAAGTTGGTCATATGCTATGACGGCGGTCGTTTCATCGGTCTTCAGAGTAATTAAGTTTCCAAATAACGGTAAGATCGTGACTATTGATCAGCTGACATACTTTTCATCCGACCCAGCCTCTTCAGAGAGTATCCAGCATGTCGGTAAGACGACAATCCCTTATAGGGACGTTGGTGTAGGTTTAGTTAAGGATTCCGGTTTACTGGGAACTTTTCCTCTTCCTCCACTCAGCGTAGAACCTTCATTTGCAACAATTCATATGATTACATCAGAAAACATTATTTATGATGATCCTTGGATTGTCCCATCTGACTCTGAGATAGACTCATTCGGTGATGCTATGCCTTTGAGTCCATATGAAATTGCTTATGAAGCTGTCATGTCTTTTACCGACTCTCATTCAACCGAGATCGACCAAATGAATGTGGTCAGTGAAGAATCACTTTTCACCTCAACCTTAGAACGGATAGCGTTTCCCGAAGTCGTGTCATCTGACGAACAACTTCGCGAAATCCTAAGTGTAGACGATCTACCATGGGAGGATCTCCATCACAGATCTTCGTTTTTACCTAAGGATGATGCATTTGAAAATGATTTTTCATCTATCTTTACCGCTGAATATGTCAAAGACGCTCAGGATCCAACGAAACATTCTGATTCAGAGTTGAATTTAGGGAATATTTCTCGTACTATTCCCATTGATATTTCAGTGAAGCCCGGAATTGAGGAGAACATTCATATAGGTGCCGCATGTACAGAAGATGAAATCCAAACTTACAAGGCCCTATTCCAAGAATTCCGCGATGTGTTTGCCTGGTCTTACGAGGAAATGCCAGGAATCGATCCTGCCATTGTTGTTCATGAAATAAAGACCTACCCGGATGCTAAACCCGTCCGTCAACGGTTGCGTCAGATTCACCCTCGAAAAGCGGCTGCGATTAAAGCAGAAGTCGAAAAGCTGTTGAAAGCAGGTTTCATTTATCCGATCCCGTTAACGGATTGGGTATCGAATATTGTTCCGGTCAACAAGAAACAAGGAACAATAAGAATCTGTATCGACTATAGGGATATCAATCGAGCTTGTCCAAAAGACAACTATCCTACGCCTTATATCGATCAAATTATTGATGATTGTGCCGGAAGTGAAATGTTTTCCTTCATGGATGGTTTTTCGGGCTATAATCAAATCAATATTCTACCTGCCGACCAACCAAAAACGGCATTCATTTGTCCATGGGGGACATTTGCTTATTGCAAATTACCTTTTGGGCTTAAGAATGCCGGGGCCACTTTTCAACGGGCAATGTCTTACGCATTTCATGACATCAAGCACATTGTGCAACCGTATCTCGATGATTTGCCTGCTCATTCATTACATCGAGCTGATCACCTTGTCCACTTACGAGCAATCTTTATGAGGTGTAGGCATTATCGAATTCGGTTGAATCCCCACAAATGTGTTTTCTGTATAGAAACAGGTCGATTGCTGGGATTTGTTGTTTCAAAAGCCGGCATTCGCGTCGATCCCTCGAAAGTCGAAGCTATCATCAAATTGCCTCCTCCTTCGAGTTTGCGCCAACTCCAAAGTTTGCAAGGGAAAGCGAACTTTTTACGCCGATTCATCCCAAACTACGCCGAGGTCACTAAAGGTTTTACACGGTTGTTGAAACAGAACGTTCAATTCTTTTGGGATGAGATTGCCCAACAATCTTTTGATGCACTTAAACACGCGTTGACCCATGCACCGTTGTTGCATCCTCCCAACTACAACCAGGACTACTTCTTATACCTCGCAGCTTCGCATTCCACCATTGGAATGGTGTTAGTTCAAGAAGATGAATTCGGAGCGGAACATGTGATATATTATCTCAGTAGGACCTTAAATCCCACTGAGCTAAAATATTCGCATGTGGAGAAATTGGCCCTGGCAGCCGTTCAAGCTGTCCAGCGTTTTCGTCACTACATTCTTCTCCGTAAAACTACAGTTATTTCGGATTGCAACCCTATGATTTACATTTTGACAAAACAACTGCTAGGGGGCAAGTACTCTAAATGGATTGTTATCCTGCAAGAGTTCGACTTGGAGTTCGAGAAGTCCAAGTCTAAGAAATCCTTAGTTTTTGCGGAATTGATGTGTGATTTCCTGCGTACTGACACAGAGACTGTGGCAGAGGAGTCCATTGCGGACGAATCTTTGTTTCTTATCAGTACTTTAGATCCGTGGTACGGGGATATAATCATCTATCTCCAAACCCAAACCTTTCGGCCTGAAGCTTCAAAGGCGGAACGTCGAAAAATTCGGTTTCAATCCCAGCAATACAAAATTATTGGAGATACACTTTATCGCCGGGGGGCAGACTTAGTTTTTCGACGTTGTTTAACTCACGAAGAGGCTGAGAGGGTTTTGAATGATTGTCACTCTGGAGCATGTGGCGGTCATATGTCTGGGTATGCCACAGCTCAGAAGGTGTTGCGCGCTGGTTACTTCTGGCCATCTATGTTTAAAGATTGTATCATTGCAGTCCGGAAGTGCCACAACTGCCAAGTGTTTGATCGAAAGATGCGCGCACCACCTGCTCCTCTCCACCCTATAATTGTCGTTGGTCCATTCGCCAAATGGGGTATCGACTTTATTACTTGTAACCCTCACTCGGCCGGGGGGCATGCGTATATCATCCTCGCGGTTGATTATTTCACTAAATGGGCCGAGGCGATGCCTACATTCGACGCAAGCGGCAAAACAGCTGCAGTTTTCGTATTCAATCATATTATAACTAGGTTTGGTGTCCCACAAGCAATCATTACTGACCATGGGAGCCATTTTCGAAACATCATGATGACTGAGCTTACAAGCCAGCTTGGTTTGCGCCACGATAGCTCTACTCCTTATTATCCGCAAGCCAACGGTTTGGTTGAGTCTATCAACAAAGTTCTGGTTATCATGATCCGACGAACCATTGGTATTCATCGGTCGAATTGGCACAACATGTTATTTTCGGCGCTATGGGCATACCGAACCTCAGTGAAAACTTCAACAGGGTTCACTCCTTTCCAGCTAGTTTATGGCTTGGAAGCTGTGTTACCCATTGAATGCGAAATCCCATCACTTCAAATGGCTGTCGAATTACTCCCAGCTACTTCCGAAGAGGAGAAGCGTTTATTTTACTTAGCTAAATTAGATGAGACTCGACGTGACGCTGCATTGGCAATCGAGACTCACGCGAAGCGAATGAAAGCTCAGTATGATAGAAATGTGACCCCTCGAAGTTTTTCGGAGGGAGACCTAGTGCTATTATATGATCAAGCTAACGATAAGCTAGGTGCTGGAAAATTCGTTCCTATGTGGCATGGACCCTATATTGTAAAGCGAAAGCTAGCAAAAGGGGCTTATGAGCTGGTAGATTTTGATGGGGACTCTTTGGGTAAACCCAGAAATGGACTTTACCTAAAGAGGTATTATGCTTAAATGGTGGGTATGGAGAATTTTTAGTTAGGTTAGGTTTTCTTTCTAGCTAGTATGTTTGTTAGTTAGTCAGTGTGCTTAGCTTAGCGAGTGTGTTTTTCGTCGTTATTCTGGCTTATCTTGGTTTTACTCTTGATATTGCAGATGTCGACGCCTCTCCAAACATACATTGGATTTGCTGATGGTGCTTGTCGTAGTACACGGAATATCTCTTCCGCAGCTTGGGTTATCTATTCACCCTCTGACGAGTTAGTTTCTATGCATGGGGTAAGCCTCGGTCAAACAACGAACAACATTGCAGAATACAGTGCAGTGGTTGAATTATTATCCGAATCTATTTCATTTGGAATTCGACGTTTGATAGTGAGGTTAGATTCTGAACTTGTTGTATTACAGCTTAATAGAGTTTATGCCATTAGAAATCCTGTGTTATTAAGGTTGTTTTTGAGAGTGCGTCTCTTGGAACGTGAATTTGATTACATTGAATATCAGCATATTCCAAGGTCTTTAAATACATTAGCAGATGCAATTGCTTCTCGAGTGTTGGACAGACATTTACAATAATCATGCAAGTAAATTTAAAAACATTTCATCACATATGTTAAACAAGATAAGCCGGTAATAGTGATATATATATAGATAGGAGTGTGTCAAAAAATATACATCGTCTTCGATCATAGGTTGAAAAACACCTTATGATCGGCAAAAATGATAAAGTACAAAAAGTCAAAAATGTCACATGTGTCTACAAAGTGACTAGCCAATCACTGGTGGTGCTCCCTATACGACACCACTGCACGGGCTACCTTACGCAAAAATCTCCTAAACGGTCCAGGGACTGCGACTACATAGCGCTGAAGCCTGATAGGAATATCATCCATAGTAGTCTCAGGCATATCCGCCGTCAGACGCTCTAGATCATGCTCCAACTCAGCTAGTACCTCTGCGGCCGCGTCCTGTGGGGCCGGTACCGGTGCAACTGGATGTCTCCTCTCAAAAGGCCGGAGGTTGGCTGGGCGCTGTGGACCAACATCTGCATTTTGAAAATTTTTACTGTCAGTTTTGAGACGATATATATAAAAAAAAAAAAAATACATAATTTGAAAACTTGTGAAAAATAAAGTACCTCTGTCATCCCATTGTTCTCCCTGTGGAAGAACCATGTCCGGATCACCTCGAAAATCTACTCCGGCATACGGAAAGTCCTGGATCGAAAAAACCTGGTCCTCTAACCAGTGAAAATAACTATCAGAGAATCGAACAACCGCCGCGCCCTCGTCAGGATGCCGGGCCATCACCGCAACCCATCGTACCAGCTTTGGCTCCCGAGGACCCAAGATATCAACAGTGAGTTGCTGAGGGATCAGCATCGGAACTCTCTCTAAGGCAAAGCTCACGACTAAAGGCCCATATCCAAAAGTTTTCAGTCATCCGTTCTTTGCCTTAGTCAGTTGGCTCTTCACATTAGCCGACACAGCATCACACCAGTTGAAAATGGTGCCTTGGTAACAGTCAATTGCCATCCGCATTTGGGACCCGGAAGCAATGTGTAAAGCGGCCGCGCCGCAAATTCTGGTAACCGTGAAAGCTATAACTTTGAGTTCACGCAGAGAGATGTGTTTGATTTCCATGCCTTTCGAATGGTGTGCATTGGATGTGCACCAATCTTCCCGGAGACTAACAAGGGATTGGCCACCCGGCCTAGTCCCGGCTAGATTGAGTTGCTCGCCTCTATTTGGCAAGCCAGTGAGAAAGTATACATCCAAGGGCTCTATCTCGAGCTGGTGCCCTCCTATGTAAAAGCATTGCTTTTGAACGTTCCATCTCTCAACCAGCCATTCTAAGAATCTCACCTGAGCCCTCATGCCAGGTATGGCCCAGTATTTATATAGCCCGCATGCTTTTAGGGCATCAATGGAAGGTTGATGTTCAATTGCAGCTAAATCAACGTCCTCGTGCTCTCTTTCTCTCCAATCCAACATGGTGAGTGCCCTACACACCAAGAAACAATGATTAGAATTAATTTGGGGAAATTTGAATGGTTGTTTGTGAGGATTGGGGTTTCAAATTCCGCATTCCATGGAGGACGCACCCCGCGTTTAGAACACAGGGCGTCCGGACGCAGCTGGCCTGAAGGTGGGCTGCGTCCCCCGACCATTTTCCTGTATAGGAAAAAGTCGGGGGACGCAGGTCACCCGAAGGGCACCTGCGTCCACCGAGGAGCGCATTTTGAAACCTAAACCCCCCAAAAAACAAAACTAAAACCTAAAATACAATTTTAATCGGATGAAATTGAAGAGTAGGATGTTGTAAAATACCTGGAAGAGACGGCGTTCGATTCTGACGGTCGGATTTTCCGCAGCGACCACGGGAAGTTTCTTGCCAAAAGCCCTTTTTTCAACCTCAACAGTAAAATGGTAAAAATGACATGGTAAAAAGTCTTTTTATAGGTTTTTTGGATGAATTTGTTCATTTTTCACCATGGAAGGATGTTTTTCGATGTATTTTTGCCTATCTTAAACAGGTATGAGTAATGTGTTGTTTTTGTGCAGGACAAAGGGACTTAGAGGGAAAATTGTCATTTTTCACGAACCAAAATATCAGAGTCATCTTTTAAGCCCTTTTCTGACTCTAAAAAATGAAAAGATTGCCGAGCGTTTCTTTTACACTCGTTAAAACGGAATTAAAAGACGGTCCCCTTATAGCTCTTTTCTGACCGTAAAATCAGGAAAAGATTGCCGGGTTTTTGTCGTTTCAAACTCGATACGGAAATAAAACGACGTGTCCTTGATCGCTTTTTACTTTTCAGGTCAGTGACACTAATTATGAAAGTACTCCTTGGTCGCAAGATCAAGCGGTTCCCCCAGGTATTATTTTATACTTTTTCGGGCTTGAGGGACACAAATCTACGAAAAAGTTCAACTTGGAGTCTTCTTAAGTTTTTCAGACTCTCTAAAATTGAAAAACGCCGAGTTTCTCCTATACTGGGCTCGTTAAACATTTCACAGTAAAGGACCTGTTCAATTACAAACAGGAACGAACCACTCCTTCCTAGGGTTCGAATCAAAACTAGGTTGGACTCATCCGAAGGATGAGCTTATAATCAAGCATATGTTATCCTCCTCAAGCTTGTTAAAAATAAAGAGGTACTTGCCAGAAATGGTGGGGGAAAAGAGAGAAGAATGAGCCTATTTGTTACCTTTTGTCTCAGAAGAAACTTTATTACCACTCTTGAACACGACACTTTTCATTCACCTGGGTTGGGAAATCCTTTACCTCACAGTTGATCAAACCACTTTGAAAGTCTTCAGCCGGGTTCCGGGGATTAACTTTGAGTCGTTTATCACCAAGCCATCTGTTGTGTCGTTATGTGTTCAAGAGGTCTGCAAGCAAAACTTTCATCTGCAAAATACTTGTCATCCATTTGACCATCCCTGAGTCAGTCCTTACAGCAACATTTCTTCAACTTGAACAATGATTTCGTGTTGCGGGCTTGCCTGCAACGGGTCGCTTTCTATCGACATCAGCACATTATCTAGAGAGATGACTTAGAAATCGTCAGTACCTTGAAGTCTGCATGCATCAATGGCAGGTTTCTCGCCTTTGACGTCAGTTTACATCATTGACTTTCGATCGAAGGATTCCGTGAAATGTTCGACATCAACTCATTCATTCACATCTCATGGATTGTACTGGGTACTTTGAGAACCATTGACATTATTGGTGGTCTCTCTCACGCTTGTTAACAGTTTACATCATCGACTGGTAATCAAGTGGTTTCTACCATGTTCGACATCAACTCATTTATTCGCATGGCTAGAATCGTACCAATTCGAGAAGTAGAAATGAAGACCCTGGATCTAGTTTTCACCATCCAGGCTGCGAGGAGTTTTGTATTCATTATCTAAGTAGACTAATCATAAACAGATGGCTGCGCCCATACTGTGTCTACAAAAGTCTATGATTATGATGTACTGCAAGATCATTCCTGTATCAGAGTAGTTAGTCTGTTAGTTAAAGTTTTAATCTGAGTATGGGAATGCCTACCTCAGTGATGATATAATCTTATACATGTATTTTGTGTTGAAAATTGCAGGTTCTGACCAGGCTCTCCATGAGATAATCCTTGAAATGATAAAGCGCTTCACCCTTCCTAGATAATACAAAACCCTAATCTATTTCAGGCTTCGCACTTTAGGGGGCAATCTGTTACACTAAAAAATGTCACCATGACTATTTACAGTTAGGATGACTCTATCAACAGTCATACTACCCTCTTAGGCAAGTCTTATGCCTCTGCTCTCCATGTCAAACTCCAAAAAAGAGAGAAAGTCTTTCTAAATGTATTTATCTCTGGGGACGCAGGTTCTCTCAACCTTACCTGCGGGGACGCACCCAATGTTCACAAAAGCTGCGTCTTTGGACGCTCTGTATGTAAAGGTGCAGGTGCGTCCCCCTGAAAAGGTTAAAATGCGCAAGTTTCATCTTTAAAAAGTCACTTGTGGTCATTTCTAGAGCATTCTAGAAGGTTGTTCGATGTGTATTGAGCGCCTCCAGATGGTTCATGCACTCCTACCAAAGAGGAACTTATCCCATCAATAAGGGAGCTATCCCATCCAAAGAGGGGATTATCCCATTGATGGTGGACCTGATTAACTTCCTCTTGAGCACTATAAATACAGGCATTGGGCCAGAAGGAGAGGAGGTTGAAAGCTATACATTTCTAAGGGTAAATGCTGCAGGAATTAGGACTCCCATTTAGAAGCTTGTGAGGAGAGATTGCCATCTTTGCTTGTTCTATTTGGAAGTGGGTGAGCTTTGTCAAAGTAAAGGAGAACTCTTGATGGACCCTGAGAGGGACTTGCACAACACCAAGGCTCAGGTTGTATTTGTTCCTTTTGTTACCTATTAATGCAAATGAGTCCATTCTTCTCAATAACTTGTTATTTATGAGTTGTTTCATGTACTCCTTGGTCTATGTGTTAAATATGTTTTATTCTATGAGATTATCAAGTGCTATTTAATCGTTTGATTGTTAGTGTATGCAGGTTTCAAAGTGAAGGAGGAGCTCATCCGGATCAGCGGAGCTGGACTGCTACAACAACGTTGGATTATAGGTAGGATCTAAACACTTGATTTCCCGTATAGTAAATGCATGTTTAGAGAATGATTGCTCTTGTTTGTCTTGTTTGTCACTAGAGAGTCTTAGGCTCCTAGGGAGGTTGGTTGTGTCCGCACAATCGATTCTTTCCGCCTGACACCAACAACTTCCTTAAATTTAGGGAGGCTTGGCTCCCAAAATTGAGATCAACTAGTCTTCAACTATCACTGGCTTGGCTGCCAATGATCGTAATGGATCGGCTGCTTGTAACTCTGAGTTGATGAGATCTGGTGGAAGAATCTTTGAGTGAGTGAGGAGTTAAGGAGGGAGATCCAATCTCCTAAAATCCCTATTTCTTGTCTACTTCGAGTTCCCGCACTATAATTAGCCAAAATTTTCTCCAAAACCTACAACCAATGCACATTAGACCACATGACATGACATCTCATCTTTACCCTTCTCATTAAGAAAAATATAACAAAACATGTAAAGAAATGTGAGAAAAGTTTATTTTAGTAAGTTGGAGGGCGGCATTAAGGTCCATATAAATTACCAATTAATGAGGCTCATCGTCACCCCACTACTAAAAGTGTTTCTCATCCTCTCAGAAGCTCAATCTATGTCCATGTATTTCATTTCTTTGGTGGCCTCCCTGGCATTCCAGGATTCTATTGTAGTATCCTCCTCTTGTAAATAAAATCATGCATGCTTATCTATCTCCTCCCACTGCTTTCTTTCTTCTTCTTGCTTTCTTCCTTCTAACATTCCCAAGAGCAATGGTGGACTGAGTTTTAAGCCAATCTAGTTGACTTTGAGTATCTACAATTATTTCTTATACAGTGGGGTCCTTTCTAGTGCATTCCTCATTCTTTCAGGGGAGTGATACTCCCTGGTCTTTAGGCCATAGGGTAAGGTGTTCCATCTCCTTTGGAATGCTTGCTGAATTTCATCCCCTAGAAATCTCAAAGTGTCCTCAAAATGAGTGACATCTTTCTCTTGTGTAGCTAGGTTGCAAGCTAGGGATCATTGGAAATGAGGTTGTGGGGGCTAATGACAACCATGGAGTTGTTATGTTATACTCTAAGTGTTATAGACTTTTTTGTGCCTTACAACATTGAGCATGAAATGTCCATAATATAAGGGATCCAAAGTCCCTAAACATGTTGGTCCTACCCCTAGAGGAACAAGGCTAACTAACCACAACAATTCACAGAAGTTCTCCACCTGAAACCACTAAAAAACAAGTCAATTCAGGATCATGTCAACTGCTCCACTGAGCATCTGCGCTGAATGTCAACTGCTACACTGGCTACCTGCGTTGAATGTCAACTCCAACACTAGATACCTGCGCTGAGCGAGTTTGGACAAGTGGTAGACTCATTCCACAAGGTGTCAATGCTCATGAAGCTTCCAAAATGACACTTGCCTCAGGGAATTCGACTGGTGATGAGTAAGAGGTTCCAAATCTCCAAGTGGAAGCAAGAACCTCCAAGTGGACTCAAGAACTGAGAGAGGGAAAGGACACTAGTCAGATCTCAAGCTGACTCATCCCCTCTCCAAAATAACTATATATAGATCTCTCCTCCATGAGATCTAGGGGCTGGAATTTTGTTATTGCAAAGAATCGTTGTTGGTTTGAGACTGGAAACATTGGGTGCTTAATGCTTTGAAGGGATTTGAAGAAGGAATTCCATTCTGCTGGGAAGGAGATGCTGGATTGGAGCCCTCTGGGTTATATCTCTTCCTGAACCCTGTTATCAATCAATAAAGCTATCTTGGTTCTTTCCTATATGCTGGTGTATTTTGTATGATTGCATTAGTGTATTTGATTTACTTCTAATCGTAAATCATTTATGAATATGAATATTTGCCTTTGTGTTGTGTTCTTCTCTTGTCGCAAGTAGCTGTTCTCTTGTCACAGGTAGCTGTTCTCTTGTGATCTCGTGGAAATCAAGTAGTTGTTCTCTTGAGCAAGCGAGGAGGCAAGTAGCTGTGAACACCCAAAGAGAAGAGGATCTAGATCGAGGGACAAACGGAAGACAATGGTAAGTCTATCAATCTCCCCTTTTTCACATTTCATAAAGGAAGAAACCAGTGTAGTTGTACTTGTTTGTTGCTAAGGTACTGTCACACCTTAGATGGATAGGATCGTCCTGCATAGGCATTTTTCCCCACAACAAATTGGTGACTCCACTGGGGAGAATTTGTTTATTCATTTCATTTGTGTTTCTGTCATTTGTTTACTTCATAGACTTGACAGCAACTATCGAACTGCATCTTTCCCGGATGCAAAGTAGAAAGTTGCTGCTTTGATCCAGTTGCTGGACTTGTCTATGATCTAAACAATGGATCCACAAATGATTTGATGATCCTTTGTGATAGTCTTTAGTACCCTCTCAAAGCATCCCTCTGTTTATACCTTGCTTGTGTTTCTGATTTGGCCTGAAACAGTTGATTTTTGAGCATTTTGTGACCCAGAACCCAGGGGAAACGAGAGTTTCTCCTTCAGCGCAACTGCTGTGAAGGCAGTCTACATTTCAACGCAGGTCCCGTGAGGGCTACCTGCGCTGAATGTCAAATCCTCAGTGTTGAGGTTGTGCTGAACCAGTTTGGCCTTGTGCAGCTGGGGTTCTCTGCTCTCTGTTGCCCTGTTTTGATCTCTGTTTTTTGCAGCCTTTAACCAACATAGGTACCAGTCAGATAACTCCTTTTCTTTGCTTAGATTCCGCCTCCTTTTGTACAAAAAGGCTGTGAATGTTTTTATGTGTTTGTGGCGTCATTTACAGTTTTCCTTTGCATGAGTAAAGTAGTCATCCTGTAGCCTTTGATTCAGATCTGATTGATTGTGATCTTAGAAGAGAGTTCATTGGCTGTTTGCAGATTGATTATACGTTTACTTTTGCTTATTGGTTTGAATTTTTCTCTTTTGAAGTGTCAAAACAAGTCTTTATTTCGAAAATCGTTAAGTAGTGTAATCTCTTCTATCTTCTCTGATTTTGAAAAAGGTGAACTTGTTTGTATTGATCATTTTAAAAGCAAATTCAAAGTTGTGCAAAAAGCTTTCTTTGTAGGCATTAATACTAAAAAAGTGGAAAATAAACACCTGCATTGTGCATTTTGCATTTGATAGTTTGCATGTTGGATTTAGGAAAAGTGCATTAGAGTGTGCTGATTGCTCTTTGAGAAAAGATAGTGTTTTTCTTTTCCCTTTGTAGCTAGGATTTTCAAAGTTGAAAAGATAATAAAGCTTGCTTATCATCTTTAGACTGCATTTAGGAATTTGTATCATACATCTCGTGGTGAACCTTGAAAGGAAAACTTTAAAAAGATCAACCTAAAATAAATTGAATGAACCTAACAACGCTTTGTAACATAACGCACAACATAGAGGTCTAGGCTAGAGACATGTTCCGGCGTCGTTAAGCCTAGTGACTGTCGATCTCGTGGAAGGTGGGTGATTCCTCCTAAGGGACGATAGCGCTAGTACGGATTGTGATCCCACGTACCGTCGCGTATATATTGGGAGACCCCTATAGGCATATATCTTTTATCCTTAGGAAGCCATGTCAACCGCCCTACTGATCGTAATGCAGTGAACACAGCATTCACGAAGATCGACCGCCCGTACCCTAAAAAGTATTCTGCGGTTTTGCGAAAAGTTTGGCACACCCTTTGCCTAGAACTCCAGAGCAGTTTCTTTTGGCCTTTTTCAGACTCTATAATAGAAAAATTCTATCCGAGCATTTTTCACTTCGGGCTCGTTAAAACATCGAAGGAGACTAGAGTCATCTTTAGCTTTTTCTCGACTCTTTAAAACTGAAAAAGCAAGTTGTGTCTAAAGCATCTAATAAAATTCATTCAATTTGGAAACACCAATTTCCCCTTTTGTATTT
Source organism: Pinus tabuliformis (assembly GCA_031772625.1). Classification (NCBI taxonomy): domain Eukaryota; kingdom Viridiplantae; phylum Streptophyta; class Pinopsida; order Pinales; family Pinaceae; genus Pinus; species Pinus tabuliformis. The sequence goes on from CM062819.1 coordinate 329,109,516, forward strand.
TGGTTGATCGAGTAATCCACAATCGTGGAAGAAAGTCAATTGAAACCCCGTCGTTCGCGGAGGCTTACGAGTCAACCGTCTTTGTCTCCGGAATCGAAAACAGTACGGACAAAGCGAACCCGTTTAACCGGTTCAAAATCTCCTATCAAAGTTAGAACAAGTGTTCCAACCACCTCTGAGATTCCGGTTACTCCAAACATTTCTGGAAACCCTGCCTCTATAGAAGAAGTTCAACAACCACAGAGGGACAGTAGTACTGATCCTAGTCTGGGGGCAAATACTTGCGTTACTGAACCAGTTCTATCTGTAACCGGTCCAGAGAGTTTTTTTCCTCAAACAACTGTCGCTGTCGAAACAACCCCTTCTTCGGCACCAGAAATATTTTACGGTCCTGACGGTCTTCCTCTTCCACCTGGTTTGATTGCAATAGAGGAAATTGTAGAGGATCCGCAAGCAAGTACTCCAACCCATTTTGGAGTCGGGGTCACTCTATTTCCTTCATCAGAAGTTAATCCACCACGAGTGGAAGTTCCTGTAGAATTGCTAGGCAATCTATTGGATAGAATCAAAATGTCTGAACAACCGTCAACATCTAGGACTGTGTCGAACGACACAACGACAACAGAAGCCCCTGCCGTCACTCCGACAATGTTTGCCGGCATACCATCTGTCCCGACTAGCTCGCAACCGCTAGAAGGAGTCCACCAAGGGATTATTTCGACAGTATGGTCTGTTCCAGTTTGTTCATCCGGAATAATATCCGGCAACTCTTATGTTGAGACTCGCCAGATTGATCCTTTTGGAGGTCAGTTTGGGCAATCCAGTCCCCAAGGACAAACAATCCCCTTGAGTTCCGGATTGCTACCGTATGGGGGGCAGTATGCCCTTTCATTACCCCCTCCGGGAGGGTATCCATACGGGAGTTCACAACAGTATTCAGGTTATACTGGAATTACATCAAGTGGTTGGGTACCTATGCTACCTCAACAACCAAGGGTTGTATATTCTATGCAACAGTGTGTACCTATGTCGAATATCCCGACCACACCGGCTATTGTGACAGTGTCGCAGGTTCAAACGTTGCCTGTTGTATGTCAACCTCAGATTTCTCAGGTTGTAATGCAACAACCCCTTGACCCTGGGTCACAACCGCAATCGCCAACTGGTGGGACGACACAGGTCCAAACGGGTACAATTACCCCACATCTTGGTCCTACGGTTAGTATAGCGCAGCAGAACATGGCTTCACAACCGTGGCTGGTGCAATACCAACAACCACAATTCCAGCAAGTGTACCAAGGTTCTAAGCAGCAGATCTTTGCGAACAGTGGACAACCGTATATGCAAAACGGTCAAAACCAACTGCTTTACAGTGGCCAAGTCCACCAACCGTATCAGTCATACCAACATCAATTACATTATGCTGGTATGCAAAGGCCCACTGCTCAAGCGATTCCATCGTACCCTGGTTATGCTTCACCTAACTTGAATCAACAGTTACCATTTGTGGCAACTTTAGAGTTACCCGATTTACACCGGCTAACCAATGATCCGATTGCTTATGCCCCTTGGTGGCCAGCGATTCCTCACAAGCTTCCATCTGACATTCCTAAATTCAATGGAAATCCAGGTGAAGACCCATCGAATCACGTGATGAATTTTCATCTGTGGTGTTCATCGAACACCCTAAATGATGATTCGATAAGGATTTGCCTTTTCCAGAGGACGTTAACGGGTCCAGCGGAAAAATGGTATATTGAATTACCTAGAGCCTCGTTCGACAATTTTAGCTCCCTAGCCACGACTTTCTTAACCCATTTTCAATTACCGATAAGGTATGAAACGGGAACCGAAATATTAACCAACTTCAAGTAGACAACTGCCACTCATATATCTGATCATATACATGAGTGGCGTAGTCGTCGTACGATGGTGAAAACATACGTTCCCGATCAGCTGTTAGCTGAATGGTTTATAAAGTCGTTACTTCCTGCTATAACAGAAGATGTGGCAAAGGGGGGAGTCGTAACAGAGGAGCAAGTTATTACTCGTGCACAATATCTAGACTTAGTTTATACTCAGTCTGGCACGCTCTACGACAAAATACCTGACGCCCCTAGACCGGAATTTTCAATTCCTCCTCCTCCTAAATCCAATAGTGACTCTCATGCCGGCGATGGCGTGATTGGCACGGCAAATGTGAAATCGACAAAGGCTTTGTCTAAGAAAGCCCGTAAGAATTCGGATCAAAATGCAAAAGAAGAAATTCTTGCTTCGGAAGTAAATGCCATATCAACAGATAAAGGCAAAGGAACCAATCAACCAGGAAGCAAGAAGAAGCAAAACAAAGGGAAGAAGAAGAAACAGGGTGAGTCATCTCCTCGAAAAACTTCTTCAAACCCTCCTGGGAAAGGGAAACAAAATTTTCCATGTCAAATATGTGACGAGGAGGATCACTGGACAAAGAATTGTCCATACAAAGCTGAGTTGAAGAGGTTCTTTAAAAGTTCACAAACCTCAGCTGTGTTAACTGATCCATTTCCCAACCCAGGTCAAAATCTGGTTGATAGTGGAAATGCTTCCTCGTCGCAAGTGCTTATGTTGTCGGTTTCAAAACAACAGAATGATGCTTTGATTTCGACAAGGAACAAAGATTACGGAAATCCGCAGCTGTCGAACGACAAAGGTAAAGATCAACCAAGTAGTTCGACAACAACTTTGACAGAAGTTGTACCGCCCATCATTCCTGAATTAACAATAAAACCGCCAAAGGGAGTAGTACACAAGTTGACATTTAATCCTCGCGCCAGGGCGGCGCAGCATTATAACATAGTGGAAGATTTGGCCCAATCGCCATCCGCTATGTCGACTCTTGAAGTATTACAAAATTGCCCATCCCAAAGGTAGGCCTTGTTATCGGCTATTGGTGGGGTTGATCCCAAGGATTCCAATCTTGTGTCCTTTGATAAAAAAGGATACGATCCTCAGTTACCAGCTCAACTAGCTTTCCTTATTCAAGTGAAAGCCCTCAACAAAATTGTTCACCGAACAATTATTGACGAGGGGGCATCTACATGTATTATGTCGATGAGTTGCTGGAAAACTTTAGGATCTCCAACCTTGTCGAGATCTTCGACGACATTAAAGGCTTTCGACGGAAGGACCTATACCCCGTACGGTATCCTAAATAACTTGAAGGTTGAACTGGGAGGAAAAACAGTGGAAATTGATGTTGAGGTCATCGATGGGAATCTTGACTACAACATCCTACTGGGAAGACAATGGATCTATGCCATGGCAGCTGTTGTGGCGACTTATTTTAGGAATATCGCATTCCCGTTTGAAGGAGGGATTACGATCATCGACCAACAAAACTTCCTCCCTAATGGTTCACAAGTTACAGGAAGCATTCCCATGATCCATGAAAGCAACCATTCGCTTCAAGACATCGGAGTAGGTCTACCGAAAGACCCCACAATGATGGGAACTTTCGCGCTTCCACCTCCTATCTACATAGGAAATATAGCGTTGGTAGCAACCTGCAACATGATATCTTCCACGAAGGTCGCAAAAGATGATATCGTCATGGATCATGCCATGGTCTTGCCCCCGAGCCCAATAGAAATATTGTAGCAATCAATGTTTCGAGCATGGGAGGTGAACCCAAATCAACGCTCGTCAAGCATTTGGGTAGATAGGTCTAGAGAATATGGTACCCCATTAGATCCTTGGTCGAAAGTGCATGGGACTGACGAAGGAATCTTACAATCAATGTTGATTGAGGGGGCACCATGGAATGATCACCACCATCGTTCCCTTCTTCCAGAATATGAAGAAGATACTCAACATGACCTTTATCACCCTTCAGTTTTTGAATTCCTATCAAATATTGTAAATACGGTGGATTCCGAGCGAAACTTATCCAATATTGAAGAGACTATGGCCATAAATATCTCGACTAAAACAAATGTTTTAGAGAATATTTATGTCGGCAAAGGTTGTTCCCCTTCAGAACTGGAAATATATAACACTCTTTTTCGCAATTTCAGAGATGTCTTTGCTTGGTCATATGATGAAATGCCAGGCATTGACTCGAGTATCGTTGAACATGAAATTAAAATGTATCCTGATGTCAAACCAGTAAGACAACGGCTTCGGCAGGTGCACCCCAAGAAAGCCGCTGCCATTAAGGCGGAAGTTGAAAAACCTCTCCATGCTGGATTCATCTACCCGGTTCCTCTAACCGATTGGGTATCGAATATTGTCCCTGTTATGAAGAAACAAGGGACAATTAGAGTGTGTGTCGATTATAGGGATGTAAACCAAGCTTGTCCGAAGGACAACTACCCTACACCCTTCATCGACCAGATAATTGATGAATGCGCCGGATGTGAAATCTTTTCATTTATGGATGGATTTTCTGGGTATAATCAAATAAATATCCGCCCACAGGACCAGTCAAAGACTGCATTTATTTGTCCGTGGGGCACATTCGCTTATCGAAAATCACCCTTTGGTTTAAAGAACGTAGGGGCGATGTTTCAAAGGGCAATGAATTATGCCTTCCATGACATCAAGAACATCGTTCAACCATATCTCGACGACCTTCTGGCTCATTCGCGAAAGCGGACTGATCATCCGCAGCATTTAAGAGCGATATTTCTACGTTGCCGACACTACAAGATAAGACTCAATCCGCACAAATGTGTGTTTTGCGTCGGTTCTGGTCCTTTACATGGCTTTGTAGTCTCTAAAGATGGGATTCGTCTCGATCCTTGCAAGGTTCAGGCAATCATTAATTTGCCTCCACCTTCAAATTTGCTTCAAATGCAGAAACTCCAAAGGAAAGCAAACTTTCTGAGGAGGTTCATTCCAAATTACGCAGAACTTGCTAAAGGTTATACTCGTCTTTTGAAAAAGGATGTACCTTTTGTTTGGGATCAGGTGGCGCAAGCTTCCTTTGATGCTCTGAAAGATTCTCTACTAAGAGCATCATTAATGTATGCCCCAGACTATCAAAGAGATTTTAACCTGTATCTGGCTGCAGCGGATACGACCATTGCGATGGTTTTAGTTCAAGAAGTCGATGGAATTGAACATCCTATATATTATTTAAGTAAAAACTTAAATGATACAGAAAGTAAATATTCTTAGGTTGAAAAACTAGCGCTTGCAGCTGTTCAAGCGATTCAAAGATTTTGGCATTATGTCCTCTTTCGGAAAACTACCATTTTATCAGATTGCAACCCCATGACTTATATACTGTCGTGACAATTGCTGGGGGGCAAATATTCAAAATGGATAGCGATCCTTCAAGAGTTTGATCTGGAATTTGTAAAATCCAAATCAAAGAAAGCTCTAGTTTTCGCAGAATTATTGTGCGACCTCCCATCATCGTCCAACGATGAAACATCCGAAGAATCAATCGTGGACGAGAATTTGTTTCTGATATCTACAAGCGATGAGTGGTATGGAGATCTCATAATTTATCTCCAAACCCAAAAATTCTGGCCTAACACCTCCCACTCTGAACAGAAACATATACGATACCAAGCTAAAGACTACATGATCGTCGGTGATACGCTTTACCGTCGTGGTATCGATACAGTTCTGAGGAGGTGGCTTACCCATGAGGAGGCCGAAAAAGCCCTGAATGAGTGTCATTCAAGCACATGTGGGGGGCATCAATCTAGATATGCAACAGCACAAAAAATCTTACGAGCAGGATACTTCTGGCCAACCATGTTCAAAGATTGCATAATCGCAGTCAGAAGTTGCCATGCTTGTCAAATTTTTGATAGCAAAACCAGAAGACCACCCGCACCATTGCAGCCAATAGTTGCTGTTTGGCCTTTCGCCAAATGGGGCATCGATTTCATGCAATGTAACCCCACCTCGACCGGGGGGCATGGGTATATTATAGTCGCCATTGACTATTTTACCAAATGGGCCGAGGCGATGCCTACATTGGATAACACTGGTGAAACAGCTGCCCTTTTCTTTTTCAATCATGTAGTCGCCAGGTTCGACATACCACAGGCTATAGTTACAGATCATGGATCGCATTTTCGCAATCACATGATGGTTGAATTAGCTGCCAAGCTAGGGCTATCTCACGACAGCTCTACCCCGTATTATCCGCAAGCCAACGGACAAGTTGAAGCAATCAACAAGGTCCTGAAGCGTATGTTGCAAAGGATGATCGGGGTTCATAAAAGAAGGTGGCACCTAATCCTGTACTTAGCCTTGTGGGCTTACCGAACATCGGTAAAGAACGCGACCAGGTTCACACCTTTCCAACTGGTGTATGGCCTGGAAGCAGTCTTGCCAATCCAGTGCGAAATTTCATCGCTTAAACTCGCAATTGATCTCCTCCCCGGAACTTCGGAAGAAGAGGCTCGTTTCTTGGAATTAGTCCAATTGGATGAAACTCGTTGTGATGCCACTTTGGCTAACGAAGCCCATAAGAAACGAGTCAAGGCGCAGTTCGACAAAAATGTCAAACCCCGTGTCTTCTCAGAAGGTGACTTGGTCTTACTTTACGACCAAGAATCCGATAAATTTGGAGCAGGTAAATTTAATTCCTTATGGATGGGCCCCTATATTGTCAAACGAGTGTTAGAAAAAGGAGCCTACGAGTTAATGGATTATGACGGAATTCCACTGGCGCAACCCCGCAATGGGTTGTACCTCAAGCGTTACTATGCTTAGATAGTAACCTGTATGCTCTTGTTGTATTTTGTTTTCGCTAAAGTGTTTGTTTTGGTCGAGTGATCCACCTTTTTACATTTATTGCAGATGTCAAACCTTCTGGAGGCATGTGTTGGATATGCCGACGGAGCAAGTCGTAGTTCGCGGAACCTATCCTTCGCAGCCTAGGCCATTTTTGATCCAAGCGGCGAGTTAGTAAGTTTCAGAGGGGTGTGTATTGGGCAATCAACGAATAACATCGCTGAGTATAGCGCGTTGATAGAACTACTCTCTGATGCCATCGCCCATGGTATACGCCGACTAATTGTCAGGCTAGACTCACAACTCGTAATACTACAACTCAATGGTATATATTCCGTTCGCAATCCAGCTATTTATCGCATGTTCCTAAGGGTTAAGATTTTGGAAAGACAATTTGATTCAATTCAATACCAGCATATTTCCAGAAACTTAAACAAATTAACCGACTCATTAGCAAACTATGTGTTAGATAGACATTTGCGACATTTATAAAAAGAGACACATCATCAATGATTGTACATATGGATCATATAACTCAACCAGAATAAAACTTGAAAATCAAAATATATATAAGTTGTTTATCGTTCATACATAATGTTCTGTAACCAAGACAAAATCGGTCATATGACCCAAAAACTCAAAAATGCTAAGGGGCACCCTAGTCTAGTGATGCTCATGATAGCATGTCACGGCCTGTGCAATCATGCGCAAGAGATGAGTCCATCGTCTAGGCACGCCAGTAGTATGCCATTGCAACTGTAAAGGTAACTCATCAATCCTCACATTGGGAATGCCGAGATTAAGGCTCTCAACCTGCTCCTGCACAGCTGTAAGGGTCTCGGCTACATCAAGGTCGTGGAGAATAACTCTCCCAGCAATCTCCCCTGCTGGGGCAGCAACTGGCACTCTCGGGCGAACTGCCGGACGAATAGGACCAACATCTACATGCACAAAAGAGTTTGATTAAAAGTCTTGATAGAATAAAGCACAGCAACATTATGAATAAAAGCAGTAAACAGTGATATGGTCAGAGATTTTACCAATAGCGCCCCACTGTTCGCCATCCGGTAACACCAAATCCGGATCACCTCGGAAATCCATACCCACATATGGATACTCGGAATAGACCATCTCCTGGCGCTCGAACCACCTGAAGAAGGTATCAGTAAAAGTAATCTGAGGTTGACCAGCATGCCTAGACATGTGATCGACCCATCTCTGCATGCGTGGCTCGGTCGGAGAAGGCAAGTCGAGTGCAATATACTGAGGCTGCATCAGTGGTATTTTCTCCAAGGCGAAGGCAGTCAAAATAGAACCAAATCCAAAGTTCTTCAGCTTCCCGTCCTTTACCTTGGTCAATTGACTTTTCATCTGAACAAGTACTGCATCACACCAGTTGAATACTTTCGGTTGGAGACACTCCAAGGCATGCTGTACATAGGACCTGTTGGCAACATGAAGAGATGCGCTACCGGCCATCCTACCAATAGTATACAGAATGGACCGGAGAGACCTGTCAGTAATCTCACGGATAACAACCTTGCCGTCTCTGCTCGGCTGGGAACCTTCCCTGCAATACTGGCGAACATAATCTCTCACGGAGTCATTCCCCCGGGCCGAACCTGACAAAGAAATGGGGGCACCCCGCCTTGACAACCCAGTCAAGAAGTAAATGTCTACGATGGTCAAGGGGATAGATTTTCCCCTAATCTGGAATACTTGGTTGATGGGATCCCAAGCATCAAGCATATACTGCAGTAAAGAGATCTGTGCTCTCATGCTAGAGATACAGAAAAACTTCAGCAGGCCACAGTTCCGCAGCGCGTTCACCGTGACAGGGTCATGGAGAGCAATCATATCTTCTTCTTCATGTTCTCGTTCTCACCTAGATTTGATGAGAAAATGGTGAAATTTCATCAAAAACTGTGCCACAAAATCAGTTTTCTAGTCCCAACGCAAGTAGACAGTGTTCCACCTGCGTTGAAGGTCAAGCTGCCTCAAGGCAGCTTGACATTCAGCGCAGGTTTCGAGTGGACAACCTGCGTTGATGACAGGGCGCCCTGGCAAAACCCCAGGTGCTCAGAAAGACAAGGAAACAGGCACAGAATGGAAAAATGAAACCATGAAAAGAAAGAGCTAGGGTTTAGCTCCTACCTGGTCCAGACGGCGCCGAGAATCGTCCACAGAATCTCCCGAAATCAGCTGGTGAAAATCAAGGGGAAAGAGGCACCTCCAAAGCTCCAACAAACCAAGTTCAAATGAAATGGTAAAATGAGAGGTAAAAACACCTTTTAATTGCTTTTTACGTAGTTCAAAGCGAAATATTAGGGTTATATTCTCATTTCCATGCAAATGTTATTCATTTCTAACTAAGTTTGATGCAGCAATTGAGAATGCAGTACTATCCCTGAAAAGAGAAAAGCTAGTTATAGTAAAAAATCAAATTTGACTATATAACCGAGCAGTTTTAGCACATAGTTCATGCTTGTTAAAAAATAAACATAAGATCCGAGCAGTTTTAACGCGGTCTTCATGCTCGTTAAAAAATAAATATAAGCAGTGAGCAAGAGTTTCCTCCAGTGTTTAAGCTCACTTTAAACTAAAAAATGAACCTACCCGGTAAATAACCACCGTGAATGTAATATCATCAGCCATTAAAGCCTTGGTCGTGTTTGCACCTGCCACCTCCACTTTTCATTTGGCCGATCGTTCACCTCCATATGATTGTTTACCCATTTTGAGGAATAGCTGCGAAGAGTGATTTCACCTAGCCATCCTTGTGACACTGCCGTGATCGGAAAATTCCAACCTGTACCTGGAATCTGCTGCTAACCCTGTTTATCACTCGTTCCTCAAAAGACGAGTCTTCTTTAAGCTCTTTTCAACTGACTCGTAAAACATGAAAATATTGCCGAGTTTTGGCCTTCCAGCTCGTTAAAGCGACCGGAAGTGCTATCCCTCCTCTAGATTTTAATCTTTTTGGACCTGAGGGATTATTGCACAAAACGATCGAGCGCTTGTTTTGTTCGGCTCGTTAAAACTATCGAAAACTCATCCCTTTTGTATTGTTTTATACTTTTTCGGACTTAAGGGATTAGATGACGAAAAAGGAATTTTGGAGTTAACTTTATGTACCTTTTCAGACTCTCTAAAATGAAAAGGACCGAGTTATCATTGTCGTTAGACTCGTTAAAATTGTTAAATAGCGACAAACTTGTCTTTAGACGAGAACAAGTTTCACTATCGCTAGGCTCGTTAAAACATAGCGATGGGCTTGCCTGAAGGGCAGGTTATAGAACAAGCATATGTTATCCTCCTCAAGCTTGACAAAAATAAAGAGGTACTGGTCAGCAATGACTGGGGAAAAATTGGGGGAAAATCGAGAAAACTTTGATGGTAGCAGGTCGCTCTTGAACATGACACTTTTCCTCCATACCACAATTGGGTTGGGTTGTTTCATTCACCGGTCACATCACCATGGTCTCTCCATACCATCCATATTTGGGGTAATGCTACCGATCCATCGCATCAGTGTCGCCATATGTTCAAGAGAAGTCATTCAGAAAGAGTCAACCGGGTCCCATCCACTGCCATACATTATCCTTCATCCATTCATGACCGCCACCCTGAATCATATGTCACAGATCGTTTTCACCTCCATTAAAATCATTAGCTCCGTTCCGTGTCACTGATGTGGGATTCATCAAGGCCCTCCTTTGACGGATCGCTTCTTGTTGACATCAGCTCATTATCCAAGAAGTTGATCTAGGAACAACCCCGTCAGTACTTTGAAGCTTGCATGCCTCAATGGAAAGTTTCTCACTTCCGATGACAGGTATACATCAATGACCTTCGACCAGAAGATTTTGCGTGGTGTTTGACGCCAAGTCCTTTATTCACACCACGTGAATTGTACTGCAGTACCTTGAGGGTCATTATCATTATCGGTGATTCCTCTCGCGCTTGTTAATGGTTTACATCATTGACCGGTAATCAAGCGATGTCTTTCCATGTTCGACTTCAGCACAATTCTAACATGGATCGACTTGTACTTAGAGTGAAGATCGAACGAGTTTGAAGACCCCGGATCTAGTTTCATCCATCCGGGCTGCGATATATATTCAGGAAAGATAAAGACATTTGACATGTACATCATTGCAGCAGAGGATCATCCTACTCAAAGGATGATAATTTCGCCAAAATTATCAGTCTACCATCAGACAATCGTCTGTTCTATGTACAAAAATGAATTTATAAAACTGAGCATGGGAATGCCCGCCTCAGCTAGATCATGAAAGCAATATGAATCATAATGTATTGTATTGTATCTTATTACAGGTCTCCTCCCAGAAAATGGATGAACTTCGGACCCTCCTGGATAAAGCATTTCACCCGATAAACGGCCTCATACTTTAGGGGGCAACTGTTATAGACATTTTTGTGCCTTACAGCATTGAGCATGAAATGTCCATAATCTAAGGGATCCAAAGTCCCTAAACATATTGTTCCTACCCCTAGAGGAACAAGGCTAACTAACCACAGCAATTCACAAAAGTTCTCCACCTGAAACCACTCAAAAACAAGTCAATTCAGGATCATGTCAACTGCTCCACTGAGCATCTGCGCTGAATGTCAACTGCTACACTAGCTACCTGCGTTGAATGTCAACTCCAACACTAGTTACCTGCGCTGAGCGAGTTTGGACAGGTGGCAGACTCATTCCTCAAGGTGTCAATACTCAGGAAGCTTCCAAAATGACACTTGCCTCAGGGAATTCGACTGGTGATGAGTAAGAGGTTCCAAATCTCCAAGTGGAAGCAAGAACCTCCAAGTGGACTCAAGAACTGAGAGAGGGAGAGGACACTAGTCAGATCTCAAGCTGACTCATCCCCTCTCCAAAATAACTATATATAGATCTCTCCTCCATGAGATCTAGGGGCTGGAATTTTGTTATTGCAAAGAATTGCTGTTGGTTTGAGACTGGAAACATTGGGTGCTTAAAGCTTTGAAGGGAGCTGAAGAAGGAATTCCATTCTGCTGGGAAGGAGATGCTGGATTGGAGCCCTCTGGGTTGTGTCTCTTCCTGAACCCTGTTATCAATCAATAAAGCTATCTTGGTTCTTTCCTATATGCTGGTGTATTTTGTATGATTGCATTAGTGTATTTGATTTACTTCTAATCCTCAATCATTTATGAATATGAATATTTGCCTTTGTGTTGTGTTCTTCTCTTGTCGCGAGTAGCTGTTCTCTTGTCACAGGTAGATGTTCTCTTGTGATCTCGTGGAAATCAAGTAGCTGTTCTCTTGAGCAAGCGAGGAGGAAAGTAGCTGTGAACACCCAAAGAGAAGAGGATCTAGATCGAGGGACAAACGGAAGACAACGGTAAGTATATCGATCTCCCCTTTTTCACATTTCATAAAGGAAGAAACCAGTGTAGCTGTACTTGTTTGTTGCTAAGGTACTGTCACACCTTAGGTGGATAGGATCGTCCTGCATAGGCATTTTTCCCCACAACACTAAGCTAAAGGGGTTATGTTTCTTCTCTTTCCAATACCATTTTTACTTCTTTAGCCTTGACCACTTCATGATTCATCCATGATGCTAAGGCTATCAATTGTAAGTCCCCTAGCTTTGTATTTGGGTCCCACACATTCAAATCCATTAGGGACATGCTATGTAGGTCGAATTCAGATATGTTGGCCTTGTTCTCTAGGGTGCTTTGGTAATAAAGGTCAATGAACTACCTATAGTCTTGGAAAGGCGTAGTTCCTCATTGTGCTAGGGTTTTTATCTGAAATTGCAACCATTGTTCTTTGAGGTATAAGGTATATGATTTTGCAGGCATCCTGCACTGGAGTGCCTCCATGGAGAGACTTGCCATAGTTGCCAATTGGATCTCTTTTTCCTGTACTTGCCTCCTCAACCATGTGTTCTCCACCTCTAGTTGAGATTTCATCACTCTTTCCATGTCTCTTATGCTACTCAAGTATCTACCCATTTCTAGTAGCTTTTCTTCCATATGGCCCACATCCTCTACACTTTTTGATTTAGCAATTTGCATCCATTAATGTGTCCTTGCTCTCTCCTTTTCAAGCTCAAAGAAAAAAGTGATGCAAAATTTTTGTGGTATTACTCTGCCCCCCTAAATGAATCTGTAATAGGAGCTAAGGTTTGGATGTGGGATAGGTTCCTTCAACTCCTTGGACTCTCCCTTTACTGTCTCTTGAGTAACTGTCTGTCCTTGTATTTAGGTTGTTGCCTCTTTTCCTTCCCTTTGCCTTTGCTATCCTTCCTGATCATTTTTCTGTATTTCATGTAGTTTTGACAAAGTTTTCTATAGGAATGTCTTTGTTTCCTATAGGTGCTTACTATAGGATGGACGAGACTAACTTTTCCTTTCGATGGCTCCTCGAGGTGGTCTCAGCTCTCAAAATCTCGAAATGAAAAATACCTTGCATGAAAGTTAGGGAATATTTCTATTTATAGTCGATTTCATTGAGTGATGTGTTGGCTAACTAAGTACATATTTCTCCTTTTGGACGGTTGGTCACATTATTAATTATCATGAAACACTTCCTCGTAATCATCACCCACTCTTGTTCAATGTAACTCGACCACCTTTCTGATTTATTCCCTTTTGATGTGACCTTGACATGTGTCCAGTTGACTAGCACTTTAACTTTTTGTTATCGTACTGAGAGTGGCCAAGTTAATTGGCCACCTTCACTTATATAACCAACTTTCTACATATTCCTACAGTTCTAATCATATTCATGCTTATGAGAGAGTGTGGATGAGGTGACATACCTATGGCTCCTTCTGCCTTGTTGATGCATGCTAGAGGGTGGCTCTATTGTGCTCATGTTTTAGGAACATCTTCTCTACTTCTCTTTTTGTTGATTTTATTCTGTTGATAGGTTGTCTTCTTTATGATGTGTAGGTGCTAGCTTCCTCTATTGTTGCTGAGATTTGGAGAGGTGCCATGGTGCCTAAAGATTTCCTTCTCCTGTTCTAGTGCATGGGTGTTGAAGGCTAGGCTTGGAGCCTGCTGCTACTTCAAAATAGGCTGCTACAGGGTTTCTTGTAGTACTGCTATGGGAAATCCTGTAGCTTCCTTTTTTTTCAATTTTTGTGGCCTTTCTCTTCTTGAAGGGTGAATAGGTATTGGAACGAGTGGAAGGTGTGTCCATGGTGTGGTAGGTGAGGTAGGTTACTGTTGCTATGCCGTTTTGAAATTTCTTTTTTCTTTTTGGTTTTTTTCATTCTCTTTTTGTTTTTTTTGTCTTCTAAGTAGATTTTTTTGATGGACACAAAGGGTGAAATGGTCATGAAGGGTGTTGGATGAGATGTGGTGAAGTCAATGGCCTCCTTTTTTTATCCAAAACAGGCCTCCATTATAATTTTTTCCATCGCACTTCTTTTCCTGTAGATATTCAGGACTTCCTGTGGTACTACAGGAAACTCCTATAGTAACTACAAGAAATCTTGTAGAAGTCACAAAATTTCCTGAAATTTGGATTTTTGTTGTTGTTTTAGATGAGTTGGATGAATGAACATGGGGTCCTTGGAGGAGATGAAATGGATGAATAAAAACAAGCGGTTTTGCATGGCTTGTTGCCCTTTGATCTCCATGTCCATTATCTTTTTGAAAACCCGCAAAAACCAGAATTGTTATGAGTGGGCAAGTTTGAGGTCCCTGCCATTATTTTTGTGCTTTTCTTGTCTTTTTCTTCTACTTCTTTTTTTTTTTTTTGAAAGACAAGCAGGTTGCCTCAAAGGAGTTTTTCATCCTATTTTCCTGCCCTAGGTGCCTAAAAGGAGGTTTCCACCCAGAGGTCTTTTATTTTTCTCTCTCTTTTTTTTTAAACTCTTGGGTTGCCTCAAAGAGGTTTTCAACCTAAGAGTGGGCCTAAAATGCCTCATGGAGGTTTTCACCTAGGTCTCTTATTTTATTTTTTTTCTTTTCTTTCAAAGATTCAACAGTCCTCAAGAACTTGGTGAGGTGGAAGCCGAGACTCCTTCAATCACCATTACTTCCTTACTCATGCTACTAATGAACTCCTTCTTTGACAAAGGATTTTTCTAGAATTTCAACCTATACCCATTGACAAGAAAAGGGATACCTTCTTCATCAATGGTTCTTATATGAACAACCTTGTTGTCATGGAACTTTTCTATCAAATATGGGCCCAACCATCTAGTCATCAACTTTCCTTTGAAATCTTTGAACCTTGAGTCATACAATAGAGCCCAATCGCCTTCTTGAAACAATTTGTCTTTGATATTTTTTTCATGTTAGACCTTTCTTTGTACTTAAGTCACCTCTGTGTGTAAGAGGGCCTGCATCTTGAATTCATCTAATCCATTTAGCTAGAGAAACCTCTCTTGTTGTTCCCTTGTAACATCTAGATCCAATTGTGCTACCATCCTTAAAGTGTTGTACTCAAACTCAATGGAGAGCAGAACCTTCTTCCCATATACCAAATCATAAGGTCTGAAGCTAGTGGTTGTCTTCCAAGTTGTATTGTAGTCCCAAGTGGCCTCCACTAGTCTTTCAACCCAATCCTTCCTACTTCTGCTAACCACTTTTGTTAGAATTATTTCCAATGCTCTGTTGGTGACTTCCACTTGTCCATTGGCCTAAGGGTGGTAAGGAGTGGACTTCCTATGCTTGATCTTATGATGGGTTAACAGATTTTCAATCATACGTGAGGTGAATTGAGTGCCCTGATTAGTGACTAGCTCTCTAGGGTATCCAAACTTGTAAAACACATTCTCCCTCAAGAACTCAACTAATTTCTCTTATGTGGCTACCTTGATAGCTTTGGTTTCAACCCACTTTGTTAAGTAGTCAGTGCACACAATGATGTACTTTTTCTGTCTTGATGGAGGATCAATGGGCCCAATGAAATCCATGCCCCACTTGTCAAATGGCTCAAAAGTCACTTGAGGTTGCAAAGGAATTTCATCCCTAGGAGTAGGTTTCCCCATTCTTTGGCACTGATCACACTGGCTAGTATACCTTCTTGCATCCTAGTGGAGAGTGGGCCAGTAATAGCCAACTTGTAGTACCTTGAAGGTTGTCGTTTTGGCTGAAAAGTGACCTCCACAAGGTCCATCATGACAGACCAGAAGGATTGTCAAAAAATTCCTCCTCCCTAAAACATCTTCTTAGAATTTGATTTGGGCCAAACATGAAGAGATTCCCCCCAATCCAAGTGAATGTGGCACTTTTCCTTATAATTATGCTATTTTCCTTGGAGGATAGATTTGGAGGGAACTGTGCAACTACTAAGTATTTGGCTATGTAAGAAAACCATGGAGAGAGAACTAAAATGGCAAATAAATTCTCATTTGGTAGTTGGCCATCAACCATTCCTTCCTCACCTGCAGACACAATCAATTTGGACAAAAAATATGCAACTACATTTTCTCTGCCAAGCT
The DNA here is from genome assembly GCA_031772625.1 of Pinus tabuliformis. Taxonomy (NCBI): domain Eukaryota; kingdom Viridiplantae; phylum Streptophyta; class Pinopsida; order Pinales; family Pinaceae; genus Pinus; species Pinus tabuliformis. Next base: position 329,125,694 of record CM062819.1, read on the forward strand.
TATAAAAAATAGTTAGATCAAACTGTTGCAACAAAAGTAACCATCTAATAATTCAGGAATTCACATCAGGTTTGTTCATCAAATATTTAATGGAATCATGGTCGGTATATACAAAGGTCTAGTAACCAGTAATGTAATGTCTAAATTTATTCAAGGAATGGACAACATCTAGGAGCTCCTTTTTAGTCATTGTGTAGTTCAACTCAACTTTGGACAGATTTTTGTTGATGAAGTAAATGGCATAAGGTAGCTTGTCATCTATCTAGCCCAGAGCTACTCCTATAGCTTTGTGAGAGGCATCAACATGTATGTGAAAAGGAAGAGCCCAATTTGGGCCTCAGAGTATAGGTGCAATAGTCACCTTGTCCTTAGGGTTTCTAGGGCCTCTTAGTAGCTTTCTCACCATAAAAATTCGAAGTCCCTAGGCAACAGTCCAAACAAAGGCAAGGCTACCTTATTGAAGTCTTTTATGAATCTCCTATAGTATCCAGCTAAGCCTAAGAAACTTTTGACATCCCTCTGCTTCTGAGGAGTAGGGACCCTCTTTATGATAGCTATCTTATTTGGGTCTACTTGCAGTCCTTCCTGGGATATTGAGTGACCTAGAACAGTCCCTGCAGTCATTAAGAACTCACACTTCTTGGGACTAAGGGATAAGTTCATTTCAATGCATTTTTTTAATACCTTTCCCAAGTTAGAGAGAGCCTCCAGGAAATCACACCCATAGGGGGTGAAATCATCCATATAAATTTCCACAGAATCATGGACTAGCTCTGCAAAGATGCTCAGGACTACCCTCTGGAAAGTGGTAGGGGCATTGCATAAACCAAAAGGAAGGACCCTATAAGCAAAGGTACCCCAGGGATAGGTGAAGGTGGTTTTATCATGGTCCTCTGGGTTGATCTAGATTTGATTATAACCACTAAATCCATCGATGAAAGAGAAGAACTTCTTTCCTACCAGACCATCTAATACTTGGTCAATGAAAGGTAGAGGTAAAAGGTCCCTTTTTGTGGCTTTGTTTAGCTCTTGGTAATCCACATAGATCCTCCACTTTCCATTTTTCTTTGGAACCAAAACCAGAGGAGACACCCACTCACTATCTGATATGGGGTAAGCAAACCCTACATCCAATAACTTCTGTAGTTATTCTTTGACTATATCCTAGAGGGCTGGGTTCATTCTCCTTTGAGGTTGGTAGATTGGCTTGTAGCCTTCCAAGATGTAAATGTGGTGAGTACACATTGAAGGGTGTACTCCCTTCATTTCCTTGTAACTCTAGGCAAAGGCATCCAAATTCCTTCTTAGCATGTCACATAACTCCTTTTCTTGAGGTACAAAGAGAGAGGGGTTGATTTTCAATGTTCTTTATGGGTCTCTCATGCGGAAAGAGTCAATTTTGTGGACAAAACCGACCTCCCTAGAAAACAAGGCTTTTCTAGTGACAAACAAAACAATCAAGCACTATCTTTCCTTAAATATTCATTTAAAATAAACGCAACCAGGTGTTTAAGGCTTACCTCTAGTCCAACGCTTGTTTGCAGCAGCCAAGCTTCTTCGATCCAAATGAGCTCCTTCTCCTTGAAGCCTGCATTCACTAATAAGCAAACGATTACATAGCACTTGAATAACTCATATAATAAAACATATTCATCATAAAGACCAAGGAGTTTATGAATCAAATTATATATAACAACTTGTTGAGAAAAATGAACGTAATTGCATTAATTGGAAACAAAAGAAACCATTACAACCAGTGCCTTGGTGTTGTGCAGGTCCCTCCCAGGGTCCAGCAAGAGTTCTCCTTTACTTTGATCAGCTCACCCACTTCCAAATGAAGCTAAGAAAGGATTGGAATCTCTCCTCTCAAGCTCTAAAAGGGAGTCCTAATTCCAACATCATCTACCCTTAGGAATGTTCAGCTTTCAACCTCCCCTCCTTATGGCCTAATGCCTGTATTTATAATGCTTTGGAGGAAGTAATGGGATAAGCCCCTCTTTCAAAGGGATAACTCCCCTCTTGATGGGATAAGTTCCTCTTTCATTTGGATGCATGAACCATCTGGAGGCGCTCAATCCACGTCAAACCATCTTCTAGAATGCTCTAGAATCGACCACAAGTAACTTTTTTGAAGTAAAACTTGTGCCTTTTGACCTTTACAGGAGTACGCACCCACCCCTTTACAGACAGAGAGTACAAGTACGCAGGTATTATATACTTGAGGTGCGTACACACAGGTAAGAGTAAGAGAAACTGCGTAACCAGAGTTATATTGACTTTTAAAGACTTTCTCTCTTTTTTGGAGTTTGACATGAGGAGCAGAGGTATAAGACTTGCCAAGGAGGACAGTATGACAATTGATGGAGCCATACTGACTACAAATAGTCATGGTGACAAATTTTAGTGTAACAGGGTCAAATCCTATCAACTTGACATGAGTAAGGCTTGAGTTAGCTAAGCATAGATCATTCCAAGGGTTATCTTTTTCTTCCTTCACTAACTCCTCAAGAGACATGGTGTTGGGGGGTTGATTATGGGGGATTTTCTCAATCAGGTCATCTTCCTCAGGTTGCCCCCCTCTTATAGTAGCATATAGGGTACTGATTAGGGAAGAGTAGACTTCATCTTCTTCCTCCTCTTCTAACCATAAAGGTAAGTCATGCACCAGAGATGGTTGAGAAGGAGGTTACAAGACCAATTGCTTGGAAAAATGCCCATTTTTAATGGTCATATTCCCATTCCTGCAAATTATGTAAGCATCGGTAGTGGCTAAACATAGCCTCCCAAGTATGAGAGGATAACCATTGAACTTGGTCTTAGGTTGGAGAACTAAGAAGTCAGCAAGGTATTCCTAGGAATCAATGGACACCATCACAGCCTCAACAACTCCCTCAGGAGCTATTGTGGACCTATCCACAAGTTGTAGGACTGTTGTGGTCTTTCTTAATGATCCTTGGAAATTCAGTTTAAGCATAGTCTCCTTAGTCATCACATTGATGGCAGCCCCAAGATCAATTAAGGTATGGGGGACAATGGTGCCATCAATGTGTACATCTACTACAAGACTTCCAGGATCTAGATACTTTGGGAAAATCACCCACCCTGACATTAAGTCAGACAGTTGTCCAATCACATTAATGGTAGGGGTGTCTTTATTTCTCCTTCCCAAAAGTTTGAAACACTTCTCCTTTAGTAACTTGTTGTAGATGGGGACATCTTTGATAGCTTGGAGAAGAGGGATTTTAACACATAGATTTTTCACCTCACCCAAAAGTTCAGTCTCTTCTGGGGTGTGTTGGAGAGGATGGTTTAATCTCTTAGGAAAAGGAGGTGGATTTTCTTGAGGGACACTTTCCTCCTTTTCCTCTTCACGCTCCTCAGGTGGAGATGGAGGTTGATTATCTAGAATCACTCTTCCAGACCTGAGGTTAATTTCCTGAATTTCCACAACATAGGTAGGGTAGGATCTTTCTCCATTGTAGACCTCCTTTTCCTATCTGTTGTTTGGGTTTGGATTTGGTTGGGTAGGTATCTAAGGTTGTTTAGGTGGAGAAGGGTGTAGCAGATGTGGTTGAAATGGAGGGGGAGGAAGTAAAGTTGAAGCTTGGTTGTAAGGGGACCTCCACCCTTGGGATGATGCATTCCACTGAGGTTGTGGAGGATCATATGGCTAAAATGTTGACTGGCAGGTTGGGAATAGTATTGAGGTGCAAAAGACAAGGGAGAAGGTGTGGACCACGAAGGATGAGCAGGAGGGCACCAAGGGGGAATGGGTGTACTCTGATTAGGGTTGTAATATGGATAAGATACCCCTTGCATGCCTTGCTGGTATGGTCGAGGTCCTTGAGGCCTCCTTTGGTTCATGTAGTAGATTTGTTCAATCACCCCTTCAGTTCTGTGATACACAAATTTTAATCCAAGCAGATAAGGTTACTTGTCTGTGGAGTGGTTTTCCTCATAGACTGATCATATTTCTATAAGATTTAATGGACATTCATTCCTAGGGTGCCTCTTGGTGCTTCTAGGGTAGAAGATAGCTAGAGCTCTCTCTGCTTCCTCCTACCTCCCCTTGATCCATGGTGACCACCAGTATTGCAGCAATAATGCTGCAACTCTTGGGGCTTCCTACTTTACTTTTATCAATCCAGTAGTTCATAACAAACTTGGAAGCGACGATGTTGTATGCACAAGTACTAGCTCTTACTACAGGCTATCACTTGGTCAGCTGGCGCAATATTACTAGGAGCTTAAGCCAACTTCTATGAATTCTCAGAAGAAGCTTTTAACTGTGATGAAAGAAAGCTAACTCTATGGAGGTTGTTCTATTTGCAGAAAGAGAAAGAAGACTGGAATGTAAGGCAAACCCTAGCAAACCCTAATTTATCAGACTAACCCTACTTTTCCAGAAAAAGTGATAGAAACTAATGAAATGAGTGCCATTGACTACTGAAAAGGTGAATTACATCTAATTAAACTATCCCCAAAAGAAAATAAGAAAATAACACCTCTTTGTCTTTTTTGAGTGTTTTTATGTGAAATTATTATGCTTGCAATTTATCGGATTATGATTGTGCAGAGGTTTGGTGGAAAAGGAAGATGGACTTGGTTTTTGAAGAGGTGGAGGAAGGTGTGGATAGGTACTAAGAAGCCCCTAGTACCCTTCTGAAGGCTTCCCTTGCAATCAGACTTCGAAAAATCACTCATAGGAAATTCTACAGGAGGTTGTAGGGGATCTATGGGAGGATCTATAGGAGGAGGCCGAGAGCTATTTTTGGAGGTTTTGAAGGTGGAAAAATGATGGGAAAGGGTAACTAAAGGCTAGATGAAGGTGTTGAGGTGTCTGGAGCTTGTCAATGAAGATCAAGATGGAACATGATGGTTGGATTTGTTCAAATGGCAAGAGGGAAACTTATGGAGAAAAATGCAGAAATTAGGGAAGATTGGTGAAATATTGCAAATGACTTGGGAAATCTCTGAGAAGAGAGCTGATGTTGGCTTATTTATGGATGTATGGTGAGCTAAGGTGCCCTACAAGAGATCTGCACATCTACTTACAAAAACTGATCAAAGAAAGGACTAACTATACCATGAAAACATAACTTTTTCTAGCTTGACCTAATTTCTAACCTACAAACAGAAAATGCTAAAAAATGACCTTTGAATAGAAAAGCATGTAGAGAGATTTATTATAAAATAACTAGAAATGATCTAGGCAATGGAATCTGAAGCAATACATTAATCTTTCCAAATCAAGTCATCACACTAGAAATTGCATGGGAGAGCAAAATTATGTTTTTGGTGGCAGTAGTAGTGCCTTGACCTCGAATTATAGTCCCAAAAAGGGAGAAGGAGATCAAGGCTTACTATGGCCTTTTTGAATCTAAGACTATCACTACATTAACCTACTTGAGCAACTGGAACAAAAACAGCTATGCAAACCATCAAAAGCAACCTAATCTAAACAAAGTAAAATGAATTTATATAACAAAAATTAACTCATGAACTGAAGCAAAAAAAACATATAAGTACAAGGAAAGAGGTGCTAGGCATCCTGGGTTGGGCCCTAAGAGCTTCAACCCTCTGAAAGAGATCAGTGTTGGCTCAAAAATTGTTTCATCTCCATTATCAAAAATAAAAGTCACATTACATAAACTGCTCTCAAAAAGGAAGCTCGAAAATAAGCTGAACAAGTGCTCCACAAAAGTGTGAAAATTCTACTAATGACTGGATATCCTACTGAGGCTCTAAGCCCCACTATTTATACAATTGGATTCCTCCAACATTCCTCCTAAAATAAAGGATCTCGGCTTCCCAGAACTAGAGATAAACATCAGTCCTTCTTTACTTGCTCGGTTGCCCCTTGGATGCATCAATGTGGACCTTTGTGCTCCGAGTTGTTGATGGAGGATTCAAGGAAAGGGATCATAAATGAAGGAGACACCCCCCAAAAAATCCTCTTCCCTATTTACCTTGAGTATTTGCTGCCATTTTCTCATAAATCCATTGACTTTGTCCAAAATTGACCAAAAAATCTGCATAAAGCACACATTAGACTACATGGAAAAATGACTAACCCAATTCACTCTATTAGCATAAATATATTCAAAAACATGCAATAAACTAATGAGAACGGTGGATTAAGTCGAATTAAGCTACAAAATGAGCCCATATAATTACCCATTTATGGGGCTCATCATCACCCCCCCTACTGAATGGGTTGCTCATCCTTTGAGCAACTAGTCTAACTCTTCATCCTTGATGGCTCTGATAGATTCCCTGACATCCCATGCTTCTGATGTGATATCTTCCTCTTTGTCATGGAATCCTACCTTTCTATCCACCTTCTCATGTAGGCATGAATGCAGTCATCACTGAACAATCTCTCCATGTCCTCGAAATGTGCAATAGCCAGGGCCTGCTCATCAACATATTTGGGGCACTTTGAGGATTAGCTGCAAGGTGTTGGTGGGCATAGATGAGAGCCATGGCATCTGTTGGCTCTGCTCCAATCATCAGAGGTTCATTTAGCTCTTTTGCCATAATTTTCTAGATTTCTTCTGCCCTTTTCTCTTCATGGCTCATCCAAGATGCCATGGCCATCAGCTGCAAGTCTCCTAAGACAACATTGGGATCCCATAGGCTCATATCAGTAAGGGCCATGTTGTGTAAGTAAAACTCTACCAGCTTCGATTTGTCATCAATTGAACTGTGATCACATAGATCCATGAATTGGCCATAATCCTGAAAAGGTATTTTTCCTCTCTGTGCCAGTGTCTTGATCCAAAATTGGAGCCACTGATCCTTGAGGTAAAATGCATATGATTTGGTTGGCTGCCTGCACTATAATGCCTCCATAGCCCAGCTAGCCATGTAGGCTAATTACGCTTCCCTTTCCTGTAGCTGCCTTCTTAAGATCAATACCTCATTTTCTGCTTGCAGTTCCCTTTCCTGTTGCTGTCTTATTAATGTCTAACTGTCTGCTTGGGGTTCCTTTTCTTGCTGCTATCTTTTTAAGATTGACAACTCATTTTCTACCTGGGGTTCCCTTTCTTGCAGCTACTTCTTTAACATTTCATTTTTTGCCTCCAATTGAGCTCTTCTGATGCTTTCTGTATGCTTGACCATTTTCAATTCTTTGCCCATTTCCCTCAATTTGTTTTCCATGTGCCCAATGTCTTCCACCCATCTTGATTTTGCAATCTGCATCCATGTATGGGTCCTTACTCTTTCCTTTTCCAGCTCAAAGAAAAGAGGGACTGCAAACTTTTGTGGGATGATTTTCCCTCCTTCCAGAAGGTTGTAGTAAGAGCCAAAGTTAGGTTGAGGGTCAGGCTCTGGTATCTCTTTTGCCTTATCTTCCTCCTTGATTTGTTCTTCTGCCTTCTTTTCAAGATTTTCAATCTCTTGAAGCTTTGTTAATGTCTCCTGTAGAGCGATTTGTGCCTCTTGTAGGACTGTTTTAGAGTCCATAAGTTTGATCCTTTCTTTCCAAGTAGAAGCTCTAGGGCTGCCCCTTTCATAGGTAATGGGGGTTTTGGATGGAGATTCCTCCTCTTTTGCAATAGGGACATCTTCAATGATGATGGGCTCCTTTGAAGGTGGCTCAAGCTACCCCATCTTTATTCTGGTGCACTTTCGAGCCTTGAAGTACATAGATGGTTGTCTCTTCATATTTCCTTTGGGCTTGGCTAGAGTACTAAGTGTAGCAAGAACATTTGCTACCTCTCTTGCTAGTGTCTTAGGAGACACTTCTTCTTGCTTTGCTTCTTCTTCTTCATCTACTATTTTTCCTGTTTCTACTGGTTTTTCTTCTGCTGTTTCTGCTTTTTTTTTCTCCTCTACTTGCTTAGTTTCTTCTTTTCCTATGGAAACCTTTTTATGAACTATCTTAGGCTTCTTCCTTTTAGTTCTTGGCCTCTTATTTTTCTCTACTGTCGTTTTACCCTTTTATGCTTCTGATTCTTTCTTCTTCTCTTCTTTAGGCTCATCTCTGGTGGTGTCATGTTTCCCTTTTTCTATCTAGTTTCCTTCTTTTTCTGTGTGGGGTTCCTCTTCTTCCATTTGAGTGTTCTTTTCTTCTTCATGGATTCCCTTCTCAGCTTCTCCTTTTTGTTCTTCCTCTTCACTTTCAGACGGACTAAGGTCATAGGTGAGAGTTTTTATATCATCCTCTTTAGTCATGTTTCTGAAAATCTCCCAGGCTATGGGGATTGTGAAAGTGTGGAGGGCATCCTCCACCAGCAATTTAATTAGCCCATGGTGAGCCAATTGGTCTGGAACCCCTGCCTTCAATTTGGTGCTAGATTCTATTAAGGATTGGAGGAGAAAATATGGAATACTGAGTTTTCTAAATGCAGGAAGGTCCATGCCATATCTGAGTTCATGTAACAGTTTGAAATGGTACCCACAAACTATGATGTATCTTCCTTCACAGGAGATGTATTTCATAATCTGATAACTAATCTCATCCCATGGGTAAGGTACACTTGTTCTCATGATGCCATTCTTGTCCTCCACAGGATGTTCATTAGGCTGGAAAAAGGTCTTCTTGGCAACTTGACCCAGCCATTCTTGTCCTCCAGAGGATGTTCATTAGGCTGGAAAAAGGTCTTCTTGGCAACTTGACCCAGTGGTTTTTCTTCCTTGCTCCAGCGATCTGAAAATCACTCGTGAGTGATCTCAGTTAAATAATTAATGAATGAAGGTATTACAGACTCATGTGCTAGTGTGTGTCCATGTTATCTTAGGTAATGGATCAATCAGATTGCAAAATACATATACACTGGAAAATGGAAAACAGTAAGAGAAACACACTAAGAAAATACAAGAACACAACAAATTAATAAGGAGTTCACCCTATCCTCCATGGCTACGTCTCCGGTCCAGATTTCAGTGGCGGCCTTCTTTTTATTGTGTCTTTAAAGCAGAGCCTTTACAATAAGGATCTCAATTTGAGTCTCTTGAAACAGATAATGCTTAGTAGGGTGGTTCTTGGATTCCCCAAGCCACTAGAGCACACAGACTCTTCCTTACCAAGTCTTGACCTCTCTGGTCTTAATGGGATGAGTCCAATTTGGTACTCAGTACCTGACATATATCCTCACAGGGATTGCTTGAACCTCTCAAGTCTTCTATCTTATCGATGCTACCTTAGCTCTATAGATCAGCTCAGCCCTCTGCATCTTGCTTCTATCTCACTGTCTCTTTCTCGCTTGTCTCTGTTCTCCTCTCTCATTCTCCTTGTTCTATTCTCTGTTTGTTCATGGCTTAAAGCCAATCTGTCCTTGACTGTTTGCTTCCTCTTCCACCCCTTAAGATTGCCTACTGTTGTTCTCTTGGAGTTCCTTGCCTGTGCGTCATCGCCACTATGTAACGTCTTACAGGGAAGTGGCCACTTTTCCTCTCACGAACTGCGCTAGCTCTTCCTCAATGGTTTAGTATTTTGGTTATGATGTGTAATGATTCATCCACCAACTCAGTGGTCAAATCGGACTTCAGACTTTTATATGTTGCGACTTAATTTTCCCTCTAGATCTGGTCATTCATCAGGTGCAATATCTGCCATTAGATCTGGAGCCCCCAAATCCTATGGTGTTCACTCTTATCGCGTGGTTGACTTGCTCGACTGTTAGCCCGCGATGAGAGGCGCTCTTCTCTCTCATCCGCTAGACACGCATCATGCAATGTATGGAATTGCTCGTTCTCTGTCAAATCTGCTTACCGCCCAAAATGCCTCTGATATTCCGCCAGTTTTGGAGCACGATACTCGCCTTTCACTTTAACGCATTTTCCTTATAGTTTCCCGGCTTCCCATGTGACCGAGCGCTCAGGGCCTTTCCTTCTCGAGGGGTTTTTCCCAGCGACGCGTGATTAGAAATAGCCTCCATTTTTCGATCTGGACTTCCTAACTGCTAGTTTTCATCCTGTGCAGTCTCCATGGGCCTCGGTCAGCGTGCTTTGACTGAAGTCCTCGTCATTCCTTGCTGGCTACAAACTGCCACTGTCTAGAGGTCTTCGTGATAGCTCTTTGTTCACAAGTTTTTTTTTGAAGTCTGTCCTAGTTTAATATAGTCATAACACTTTGATAATTTCCATGGATCCAATTCGGATCACGTCCTTCCCACTGAAAAATCTTTTGGACCACCAAAAGTTGGTTTTCAAGCATCAACTAAGTGAGGGTACAATTGTCTCACTTGTCCAATATCTATCCACTTTGCACTGCTCAGCTTTGAGCCCCTGAGCCCAACTCTGAGGTACTCAACATCTCCCCTATGTGTTGTCCTCACCTTCCTGTCCAGAACTATGTCTTCTTGCAGGTCATTAAGATATTCAGGTAACAAGTCATCAATAGAAGGTAATTGACTCTGCTCCTCAGGATCCTCAATTAGTGAAGGTTCAAATAGCCTCAAGCAATCTGCATTCACGACTGAGTAGATGTGCATGTAAGATGGTAGATCAAGGCGAAAAGCATTCTGACCAATTTTCTCAAGTATCTTGAAAGGTCCATACTTGATCGGCTTTAGCTTTTTACCTTCACCTTGCATCCTGTCCTTGCTGATATATAGCCAAACTTGGTCACCAACATGGAAACTATGCTCCATCCGATGCTTTTCATGCCTTGCCTTGTATTTGGCTTGGCTCTTTTCCAGCTATTCCTGTACTACCTAGTGGATCTCTTGGATTTGTTCAATGAACCTAGTTGCCCTATCCACATCACTGTGTCCCTCAACTGTTGTGTCTTTACCAAAGACAAAATCCAAAGGAGGCCTTGGGGTGAAACCAAAACAGGTCTCAAAAGGAGATCTCTTTGTAGAAGAATGCTTTTCTCTATTGTAAGCATGTTGCACATAACATAAATGTTCAACCCAAAGCTTAGGATGCTTGCTGTAATATCCCTTGAGCAACTGGATCACTATCCTGTTGACTACTTCTGTCTGGCCATTAGTTTGTGGATGAAAAGTTGTTCTTTTCTTCAGTTTAGTGTCCATCAGTTCCCACAGACTTGACCAAAAATTCCCCACAAATCAGGTGTCTCGATTAGATACAATCGAAGTGGGTAATCCAAAATGAACCCATACATGTTTAAAAAATAGTTTTGTATTTTGTTCAGCTGTAATCTGTTTATTACAAGGTATCAAAATACACATTTTGTTGAACCTATCCACAACAACATATATATAATCATGACCTTTCCTAGATTTAGGCAGTCCTCCAACAAAATCCATGGAAACACTTTCCTAAGGGTGAGAAGGAACTAAGTGTACAAGCCTAGTTTCCTATTGCTGGGATTGCTTTTAGCACACATAGTACACCCTCTTACATATCTAGAAACTGTCTAATTCATTTTTGGCCAATAAAAAAATCTTTGCAATTGTGCAATTGTTTTACTTACCCCAAAGTGACCTGATACTAGAGAAGTGTGTTCTTCTCGAATTATCTTTACTCTTTTAGTTTGTGGAATGCATAGCTTCCCACAATGATATAAGAGTCAGTCCTTTACATGATAATCCAATTCTTCTACTCGTTTTCCTTGACTTAACGTTGCATATACATCTTTAAAGTCTATATCTTGAGCATATTGTTCAATTTAACTCTCATGTAACACAGAATTATGCTTAAGTATAGTAGATGCATTTATAATGGGTCTAGATAACATATCCGCAACTTTATTGTGTATGCCCTTTTTATATCTGATGACTAAATGAAACTGTTGTAGAAAACCCATCCATCTATAGTGTCTTGATTTCTGCAACTTAGTTTGGGAGTGTAGATATTGAAGTGGTTGATGATCAGTATGTATTACTATCTCTTTGCCCATTAAGTAATGTTTCCACTTTTTCACACTCTGTACTAATGCATACAATTCTTTATCATATGTAGGATAGTTAACCACTGCAGAATTAAATGTCTCAGAATGATAACATATGGGTTTACCGTGTTGTGTCAACACTTCTCCCATGGCATAGTCACTGGCATTTGTTTGGATCTCAAATGGTCTTTGAAGATCAAGCAGTGCTAGTATAGGTGTTGTACTAATCTTTTCTTTCAAGTTGTCGAAGGCTTTTTGCTGTTTGCCTCCCCACTGAAACACCTTGTTCAATCTTGTTAAAGCATGTAAGGGAGCTGCAATTGAGGAAAAGTTAGAAATGAACTTTTTCCAATATTGTGCTACTCCTAAGAAGCTTCTAACCTCTGTAGCAGATTTGGGTTTAGGCCAGTTTACAATGACTACCACCTTAGAGGGATCTATCTTTAGTTCACCACCCCCTACTATATGACCCAAATAATTCAGAGATGTTTTGCCAAATTCACATTTTGAGAGTTTAACATAAATTTTTTCTCTTCTCAAAACATCTAGTGTCTGCTTAACATGCTTTAAGTGTTCTTCCCACGTTTTGCTAAATATCAGAATGTCATCCAGATACACAATAACAAAATCATCAAGAAAAGGTCTGAGTACATCATTCATTAATCTCATGAAAATAGTAGGAGCATTAGTTAAGCCAAAAGGCATAACTAGCCACTCATACAATCCCTGCTTTGTTTTGAAAGCAGTCTTCCATGTGTCTTGTTCTGCAACTTTGACCTGATGGTATCCACTATGCAAGTCTAGCTTGGAAAAATAAACACCTTCTTTCAATTGATCTAAAAGATCATCTATGTGAGGAAGGGGATAAAAATTTTTTATTGTTATCTTATTCAGTGCTCGGTAATCAATGCACATTCTCCACGAGCCATCTTTCTTTCTCACCAAAATGATTGGTGACCCACATGGTGATGTGCTAGGTCTGATGAATCCCTTCTCAAGCAACTCCTACACCTGCTTCTTGATTTCAACATTCTCTAAAGCGGACAACCTATACATTCGAATGTTAGGTAATGGAGCATCTTGCTGCAAAATAATATCATGCACTATTTCCTTTTTGGGTGGCAGACTTTTAGGTTCTTCAAACAAGGTATCATACTCTGAAACAACCTTTTCTAAATCATCTTGTTGTTTAGCATTACAGCCCTCAAATACATTGGTTTTATCAGGTTTCTTTTCCTTTACAACCATCAGTAAGAATTGTTTGCATGAATTTATCATTTGTTTCATCCACCCTAAGTTTATGAGAGTATAATTATTCGTGAGCTTATGAGCTCTTACAAGGTATTCGATTCCATCTTTAACAAGTAGATACTTGTTCTCAGCTCTATAGAAAATAGCTTTTCTATCATACAAGTAAGGACTTCCTAAAACAATTCCACATATATCCAAAGGAATTATGTATAACTCAACCTCATCTACAAATGCTGACCCAAAAGTAAACTTGAGTTTGCATTGTCTAGTCACTTGTAGTTGTGCTTTGTCATTTAACCATCCTAATGGGTATGGTTTCTTGTGAGGTGTAGTCACTAATCCAAACTTCTTTACAATTGCTTCAGAAATTAAATTTACTTGTGAGCCACTATCAAACAAAGTGTCATTCTTTTAATGTTTGGAAATAACTCGAATATGGAAAAGCTCATGTATTTTTCTCTCATTTTCTTCATCAATAGTAAATTGTGTAGAATTACTAGTAGATGCTTCAGAATTCTTACCTCTTATACATGTGGCTGCAATGGTTGTTTCATCTCCTGATTCTGACCCCAAATCTTTTCGAATATCTGCAACAATCTTCTTCTTCTTGCCCTCGAACTTCTTAGGTCTTAGCCCTGGATGAAGAATCCAACAATGCTCATCATCATGCCCATCCTTTTTACAATGAGTGCATGAAGCGTTGCTTTTTTGTGCAGTGTTAGCCTTCCTTGCTTTCCATTTCTGCTTTCCTTTCTCCTTACTCTTGCTTGCAATGGGTTGGGATGATCCCCCAACTTCTGGACTTCCATTCTTTCCTCTAGCTTCTAGATAAGTAGCTTGTACAGATACCTGATCTATACTAGTGGGTTTAAACATGAGGATAGTGTGCCTCATGTAGCTGTATAGACCACAAATGTACTTCAACAGAGTCTCAGGTGAGTCTAATGAGATTCCTAGAATCAATGCTCTCTTTCTAAATTCTTGAGTATACCCTTGCACACTTTTCCCTTTCAACTGTCGAAGAGTTTGCCAGGTCATCATGGCTTGCTGCATGTAGGCCAATGGATAGCAGTGTTTTTTAATTGCAAAAACAAATTCACTCCAAACAAAGATAGTCTTACCATGTCTCTAGGTTAGCTTGGGTCCTTCCTTCCCACCAAACTAAGGCAGTGCCTCCAAGGCGTAGGCTTGCTAGCTAAATCTTGCTCTTGTCTGAGTCAATACTCTGCACTCTGAAATAAACATCAATTTGTCTAATCCAATTGTCCAGCTTTTTTGCATTCAACTCTCCATCATATATAGGTAAATCAAATTTGACATCTAGTTTAATCAAAGATGCTTCTTTTTATGTTCAGGGCTATTAGGAGGTGTGAGAAGGATTTCTTCTTTCTCTTTGCCTCTTGAGTGGTCATGGAAGTGAGACTCATCTTCTCCTTTGTCTTGTTTGGAGCCTGATGAATCTTCATCCTTGTGTTTTCTAAATTCCCTATACATTTCCTCTACCATGGAATTTATGGCTAGGAAACTATCTATGAATTGAGGGTCTAGCCCCATAGAACCTTCCTCTGACATTTTCATCCAAGGATAGACTCTCCCAATTTCAAGATTAGTTTCGACCAACTCTCCTTCTCCTAATTTGAGCTTTGATCTAGTTAGCATTCAACAGCTAAATCCAACACAAGCTTGTCTAACATTAACAGCCTAAAGCTCTGATACCACTTGATTTGAAAATCACTCACAAGTGAACTCAGTTAAATAATTAATGAATGAAGGTATTACAGACTCATATGCTGGTGTGTGTCCATGTTATCTTAGGCAACGGATCGATCATATTGCAAAATCCACAGAAACTGGAAAATGGAAAACAATAAGAAAAGCACAGTAAGCAAATACAAGAACACAACAAATTAATAAGGAGTTCACCCTATCCTCCAGGGCTACGTCTCCAGTCTAGCTTTCAGTGGTGGCCTTCTTTTTATCGTGTCTTTAAAGTAAAGTCTTTACAGTGAGGAGCTCAATTTGAGTCTCCTGAAACAGATAATGCTTAGTAGGGTGGTTCTTGGATTCCCCAAGCCACTAGAGCACACAGACTCTTCCTTACCAAGTCTTGACCTCTTTGGTCTTAATAGGATGAGTCCAATTTGGTACTCAGTACCTGACAGATATCCTCACAGGGATTGCTTGAACCTCTCAAGCCTTATGTCTACTCGATGCTGCCTCAGCTCTATGGGTCAGCTCGACCCTCTACGTCTTGCTTCTATTTCATTGTCTCTTTCTAGCTTGTCTCTGTTCTCCTCTCTCGTTCTCCTTGTTGTATTCTCTATTTGTTCATGGCTTAAAGCCAATCTGTCCTTGATTGTTCACTTCCTCTTTTGCCCATTCGGATCACCTACTACTGTTCACTTGGAGTTCCCTGCCTCTACATCATCGCCACTATGTAACGTTTTACAGGGAAGTGGCCACTTTTCCTCTCACGAACTATGCCAACTCTTCCTCAACGGTTCGGTATTTCGGTTACGCTGTGTAATGATTCATCCGCCAAGTTAGCAATTAGATCGGACTTCAGACTTTTATACGCCGCCACTTAATTCTCCCTCCAGATCCAGTCATTCATTGGGCATAATCTCCATCGTTAGATCTAGAGCCCCCAAATCCTACAGTGTTCTCTCTTATCGCGCGGATGACTTGATCGACCGTTAGCCCATGATGAGAGGTAATTTTATCTCTCATCCGCCGGACACACTTCGTGCAATGTATGGAATCACTTGTTCTCTGCCAAATCCGCTTACCACCAAAAATGCCTCCGATATTCCGCCGGTTTTGGAGCACGGGACCCGCCTTTTGCTTTAGCGCTTTTTCCTTACAGTTTCCTGGCTTCCCATGCGACTGAGCGCTCAGGGCCTTTCCTTCTTGAGGAGTTTTTCCCAACGATGCACGATTACAGAAACAGACTTTGTTTTCCAATCTGGACTTCCTAACTGCCATTTTGTGTCCTACGTGATCTCCATGGGCCTCGGTCATCATGCTCTAACTGAGGTCCTCATCGTTCCTTGTTGGCTACAAACTGCCACTGTCCAAAGGTCTTCCTGATAGCTCTTTGTTCATAAGTTTTTTTTGAACTTTGTCCTGGTTTAATACAATCAAAGCACTTTGATAATTTCCATGGATCCAATTCGGATCATCTAGGGTAGTCCAAGTGGGAGACTTGTAATCTTGCTGATGAACTCTAGGGTGATTTCTGTAGTTAGACCCCTAAAAATGATAGTGGCATGGGTTTTTGAGTGAGGTTTTAAAGACAATGTAAATTCCTCTGTGACTTCATCATCATACCCATGGGACTTTTCAAGGAAAGGCATCCAATGTTCTCTAGAAGAGGGCTACCACTTCTGGATGTTCATGCAGCTTATTTGAATTTAGAGGCTTCTTCCTCATAAAACCCCCTATCATGATGTTTCAGATTGTGTTGGAATATCTCATTTGAAGACGGAGGCGGCGAGTTTCAATCCCGAAAATAGAGGAATAGCTAAGGTTTTCTTTCAAGAAATAGGGAGCAAGTTTTTTTTTTTTTTAAACAAATTCCAACTTTCCTTCCTTCAAAATTCGTTCTCTAGACTCACATTACTTCTCTCTTTGTTTGAGGGAAACAATATCTTAAAAAACAGAGAACATACAGAACTATGTTTTTTCCTTTTTCAAAATAAGCAAATACCTAGTGCAATTTCACTCTTTACATGCTTGATTTTCTAGAGTTGCATCATTTATTTACATAGGAGAATACCACGGAGGAAAAGGAGACAATATTTCAGTGCAAGGAGCAAATGGAGAAACTGTATATTTTAAAAAAAAAAACACAGGCAGACTCTGTTCTCACTTTCCTTCCCTTTTAAACTCAATACCTCGCCTTCAATCACACCACCTTTTGTATATATATGGAAATGCAGAGTGGGTTTTACTGAGCCTACCTTTTTTAGCCCGAATTTGTCATGAATTCTTGAGTTTTCCTCTGTGGTGGTGCTCACTAGCCTTCCTGTAGAAAGACTCATGTAGGACTGTGTTTTCACTCCTGTAGAGTTCGATAAGCAGAAGGGTTCTAAAACTGACAGAGAGCGATTTTTTCGAGGCTCTGGAGGTGGTAGGTAGGTTGCTACAGTCGAGAGCTCGTCGACACAAATGAGAACAAAGGAGGTGAAGGCGGTCAATTGCAGCGTACTTAAGCTTACGAGAGCATTCTTCGGTGACAAGATGAGGTGGTAGGAAGAGTACGTTACCCTCATCCAAACTGTTGGTCTCTACTTTAGTGTTATGATGAAACTTTATGTCGCCGGTTGCAATCATTTCCATCATTCCCATTGGATTCCGCCACTACCTGTTCTGAGATTTTTTTGAGTTGACTGAACAAACGTGCTGAGTGCACCCACTGAGCGCTATTTGAATTGAACAAGCATGGCCAGTAGATGGCCACCGATCTAGTTTAATTGCAACCATCTCATTTGTCCATGTAGTTTTTAGATCATACAGATGCAACAGAGGAATGGGTTTAGTCACTTACCTGAGATTTGAATGTGTTTGCTATGAGGTGCTATGGCTCCTTCAACTGCTGCATGCTCTCTGCTTTCTGATGTGTGGCTATTTTTCTTGTGCGGGTATCCTCTGGCTGGATCTAAGCTATAGGAGTCTGCTTCAACCTTCAAATTTGCACCCTCATGCTGCTAATGCTAGATTTTATTGGGATAGTGACTTGTTTTGTCCATATCTCCCAAACGATAGACTGGATTGACCTGAAATTTTTTGAGCATGTTTCCATCATCATTATGCACCTCCCATAGAAAAAGTGTGGTCAATGGATACACATATTTCGAGAAAAATTGAAAATGGATGAAGGTGATGGAGGCTGATATCTTGGAAATCGTGCACTGGAATTGGCTAAAATCGCTTGGGCATGTCACTATCACCCATATGCATCTCCCCATGAAACAGGTTTTTAAATGGACGCACAGATATGGAGAAAATGCAAAAATGGATGAAGGTGATGGAGGTTGATTTCTTGGAAGCCGTGCACTGGAATTCGCTGAAATTGCTTGGGCATGTTGCCATCATCCCTATGCAACTCCCCATGAAACAATTTTTTAAATGGATGCACATTTTCAAGTTAGGGAAAAAAAAAAATTATGCTTTATGTATTTTTGTATCAGAGCATCCTGCAGTTTTTGGACAATAAGCAAAATGAGCTTGGGGTGTGATGCAAGCTTGGAAATGATTTGGAAGAGAGGTTTGAAGACAACAAGAGGATTTATAAACCCTTTATTAAGCTTCCATGTTCCCCAAACTTCTTTTAAAATCCATTTCTAGCTCTCTATAATTTCTATAGGAGTCTCCTATAGAAAACACAGTTTTCAAAAAAGAAGCACAGTGAGGTGGAAAGAATGTCAAGAATGATGGAGAAGGGTGAGGGAAGGTAGGATAGGTGCTGTTATTGGTTTCAGAGCTTTCTTGGCACCTACTGCTACTTCCTGAAGTTCTCCTGTAAACTTGTAATACAACTGGAAATTCATTTTTTCTTTTTCCTTTTCTCTTTTTTTTTTGAAAACAACTAGGGCGCCTCAAGGAGGTTTTCACCCTAATTTCTTGCCCTGGGCGCCTCCAAGGGAGGTTTTCACCCAGGATCTTATTCTCTTTTTATTTTCTCTTCTTTCCAACCCATTGACCACCTCATGGAGGTTTTCAATCAATGAGCCAATCTGAGGTGCCTCCGAGGAGGTTTTCACCTTATATTTTTATTTTTTCTCTTATTTTTCATTTTTTCATTTTCCTTTTTTTCTCTACCCTACCCTACTTGAAAAACAAAATCATTTTCAAGTATAAGAATACTTCCAATGGAGCCATGTGCACATCAATATGATAGAAAAAATGATGTGGAGGCTTGAAATGCATGCTTTGACAGGTATCCGGATTTCAGACACCAAATGATTTGACTTTGAAGGGATAAATCATAGTTGAGGAAGAGAGTACTGCTACAACTTAAGGACTTTCTGGAACCATAGTTGAATATAGTTGTGATGTCCTTGGTCCTTTTGTTGACCTGGATCATTATTCATGTTTTATTCTATCATGACCTTCACATCTTCCTCATTTTGCTGATTTTTCTCTTGAATACATGGAGGATTTGATGGTAACCATGAGGAAGTTCTCTCGATCTATGATTCTGATATCTTCTCTTCATCAAGTGTAGCCCATGGTTCTTTGATATTCTCTTTTGCATCTTCTGCTACTGGATGTGGTCCTTCAATGATATCAATATAATCTATTTTTTGCAATACTCTTCTTGAGCTATAGTGAATATCATTGAGGTCAAGGGGAGTTGTTTGGAAGTGTTGTACCTAAGAATTGTAATTGGGTTGAGCTACTCCAATGTGTAGGTTTGGAAATGGTGGTTCCCCATTATATACTTGTTGAGCCTGTCTGATATTTGGGTTCGGGTTCGGTTGAGGAGACATTTGGGGTTGCCTTGGAGGAGAAGGAGGCAATGGGTGTGGTTGAACAGGTAGTGGAGGCAAAATAGTGGTAGGAGAGTTGTACTGGGGCCTCCACCCCTGATGAGATGCATTCCTCTAGGGTTGTGGCTGAGCATAGGGTTTAAATGAATGGGTGGCTGGTTGGGCATGATATGGATATGTGAAGGACCAAGGAGGAGGTGTGGACCAAGAAGGATGAGCAGGAAGGCCCCAAAAAGGTATGGAAGTGACTTGGTTGGGGTCGTAATATGCCTGAGATGTCCCTTGCATCCCCTGCTGATATGGTCTAGGTCCATGCAGCCTCCTTTGATTTATGTAATAGATTTGTTCAGTGGCTCCTTCGACCCTTTGGTATATAGCTTTAAGTCCGGGCAAAGAACGACACTTATCTGTAGAATGATTTTCTTCACAGATTGAACAAACCTCTATAGAGTTCAATGGACATTCGTTCCTAGGATGCCTCCTGGTGCAACTAGGCAAAGATGACCAAAGCCCTCTGTACTTCCTCTTGTTTCCTTTTGATATGTAAGGCATCCATTTTCATGGCAAGAATCTGCAACATCTCACTCTTGAGGTCTTCCAGCATGCCTCCCATTTCACCTTTAATGGACGAATTGGAAGAAAAGGTATTGCTCCCAACATTTCTGTTTTCATCCATTGGCTCTAGAGGAATGTTTTCTTCTTCTTCTTCCCCTATAGGTTCTTCAAATATGTATCATTGTTACCTAAGGGTGTTTCTTGATTGCAGCTACTGAAGAAGAGAGAAGGTTGGCTGTGTGAAGTAGTGGGGGTGTTGGGAAAACATTTTCCTGAATTATCTCTACTCCTACGATGCATGAAAGGAAATCTTTTTGGTGATTTTTGTTTTTTCTGCTTGTACCTGCAAAACTGAAATTGATTGAACAAACAAATTGCAACTAACTGAAATGAACTTACTGAAATGAAATTGCAAAATTGAAATGAAAGCAAGGGAATGACTAATCTACTTTTGCTAGAATGGAAATTGCAGAATTGAAATGAAAGCAAGGAAATGACTAATCTACTTTTGCTGAAATGGAAATTGTGGAATTGAAATGAAAGCAAGGAAATGACTAATCTACTTTTGCTGAAATGGAAATTGCGGAATTGAAATGAAAGCAGGGAAATGACTAATCTACTTTTCCTGAAATGGAAATTGCAGAATTGAAATGAAAGCAAGGAAGTGCAGAAATTGAAAGAAAAAACTACTCTACTTTTGCTGAAATAAACTACTTAGCAGAATGTTGTAGTAGAAAATAGAAGAAAGAGGTAATCACAAAATACTCTGACGCTTCCCTGGAAACGGTGCCAAAAAGTGGTGAGCACCAGTATTGCAGCAATAATGTTGCAACTCTTGGGGCTTCCTACTTTACTTTTATCAACTCGGTAGTTCGTAACAAACTTGGAAGCGATGATGCTGTATGCACAAGTATTAACTCTTACTGCAGGCTGTCACTTGGTCAGCTAGCGCAAGATCACTAGGAGCTTAAGCCAACTTCTATGAATTCTCAAAAGAATCTTTTAACTGTGATGAAAGAAAGCTAACTCTACAGAAGTTATTCTATTTGCAGAAAGAGAAAGAAGACTGGAATGTAAGGAAAACCCTAGCAAACCCTAATTTATCCAACTAACCCTAATTTTGCAGAAAAAGAGATGGAAACTGATGAAATGAGTGCCATTGACTACTGAAAAGGTGAATCACATCTACTTAAGCTATTCCCAGAAGAAAATAAGAAAATAACATCTTTTTGTATTTTTTGAGTGTTTTTATGTGAAATTATTATGCTTGCAATTTATCGGATTGTGATTGTGCAGAGGTTTGGTGGTGAAGGAAGATGGAATTGGTTTTTTCAGAGGTGGAGGAAGGTGTGGAGAGGTCCTAAGAAGCCCCTAGTACCCTTCTGAAGACTTCCCTTGCAATCAGACTTCGAAAAATCACTCACAGGAAATTCTACAGGAGGCTGTAGGGGATCTACAGGAGGATCTACAAGAGGAGGCTGAGAGCTATTTCTGGAGGTTTTGAAGGTGGAAAAATGAGGATAAAGGGTAACTGTAGGCTATATGAAGGTGTTGAGGTTTCTGGAGCTTGTCAAGGAAGATCAAGAGGGAACATGATGGTTGGATTTGTTCAAATGGCAAGAGGGAAACTTATGGAGAAAAATGCAGAAATTAGGGCAGATTGGTGAAATGTTGCGAATGACTTGGGAAATCTATGAGAAATGAGCTGATATTGGCTGATTTATGGATGTATGGTGAGCTAAGGTGCCCTGCAAGAGATCTGCACATCTACTTACGAAAACTGATAGAAGAAAGGACTAACTATACCTTGAAAACAAAACTTTTTCTAGCTTGAACTAATTTTTGACCTACAAATAGAAAATGATAAAAAATGACCTTTGAACATAAAATCATGCAGATAGATCTATTGTAAAAGAATAGGAAATGATCTAGGCAACTGAATATGAAGAAATACATTACTTTCCAAATCAAGCCATCACACTAGAAATTGCATGGGAGATCAAAACTGTGGTTTTGGTGGCAGCAATAGTGCCTTGACCTCGAATCATAGTCCCAGAAAGGGAGAAGGAGATTATGGCTTGTTGTGGCCCTTTTGAATCTTAGTCTATCATTGTATTAATCTACTTGAGCAAATGAAACAAAAAAAGCTATGCAAACCATCAAAAGCAACCTAATCTAAACAAAGTAAAATGAATTTATGTAACAAAAATTAACTCATGAACTGAAGAAAAAAAATCATATAAGGCAAGAGGTTTTGGGAAGCTTGGGTTGGGCCCTAACCCAAGAGCTTCAGCCCTCTCAAATAGATCAGTGCTGGCTCAAAAACTGTTTCATCTCCATTATCAAAAATAAAAGTCACATTACATTAACTGTTCTAAAAAAGGAAGCTCGAAAATAAGCTGAAAAAGTGTTGCACAAAAATGTGAAAATTCTACTAATGAATGGCTAACCTACAGAGGCTCTAAGCCCCCCTATTTATACAAATGGAGTCCTCCACCAGTCCTCCTAAAATCAAGGATCTCGACTTCCCAGAACTGGAGATAAACAACAGTACTTCTTTACTTGCTCAGCTGCCCCTTGGATGCATCAATGTGGACCTTTGTGCTCCGAGTTGCTGATGGAGGATTTGAGGAAAGGGGTCATAAATGAAGGAGACACCCCCCTACAAATCATCTTCCCTATTTTCCTCAAGTATTTGCTGCCATTTTCTCATAAATCCCTTGACTTTGTCCAAAATTGACCAAAAAATATGCATAAAGCACACATTAGACTACATGGAAAAATGACTAACCCAATTCACTCTATTAGCATAAATATATTCAAAAAAATGAAATAAACTAATGAGAATGGTGGATTAAGTCGAATTAAGAGGCAAAATGAGCCCATATAATTACCCATTTCTGGGGCTCATCAATCTACATGGTGTCCATTTGCAAAGAAAGGGTATACAACATTTCACACTTAAAATCTTCCAACATGTTCCCAATTTCACTTTTTATGGATGTGTTAGAGGAGGACGAACTTGCCAAATCTTGTCTAACCCTACCCTTCTTTCTAGCTTCCCTATAATGATTCCTGAAAAATTTCTTGATATCATCATAGGGTAACCAATAGATGTTCCCTCCTGACAGCAGGTTTAGGGTTTCTGGGAGATCTTCCTTGATTCCCCTAAGAAGGACTAGCTTAAGCGATTCATGATCAAGGGTGCACCTAGCCCTTTTATAGCTGAGTTGGAATATGTCCTCATAATCTTCTAAAAATTCAACATGTCCCAAGGCCATTCTAAAAATTTCCTCTTTGGTATATTTGGACCTGCAGTAGTCCTTATACTTATTGATGAAGGCTTGTTGCATCTGAGCCCAGGTGGTGATACTTATCCTAGGTAAACCCATGGACTAGTGCAAAGCTGCATCTTTTAGAGTGGATGGGAACAATTTCAACTTCTGATCATCAAAGGTGCAATCATAAGTTTTGCATATGATAACAAACTCGAACAAAAAAGTATCTGGGTCTTTAGAGGTTAGGCCATGGAAGTGAGGAAGATCATAGGGGCTTATGTTTCTCCTCCTAACATCCCCATTAGTTTCTCTGATGGGAAAATCACCCTCAGCTCCTTCTCTATCTCCAATCCCATTTCTATTTTCAACCATGTTGTAAGTTGGTGGAATGGTCTCTTCTTCTTCCTCGATAGGCTCTTCAAAAATCTTTAGTTGTTCGCCTAATGGGTCCTCTATCTCACATCCACCAAAGAAGAGGGAAAGTTGGATGATTGATGTGGTGGGGCTATTTGGCAAAAATTTCCCGAAATTGTCTCTACTCCTACGAGGCATGAAAGGAGTTTGTTTTTTTTCTTTAGTGTTTTTTTAGAAATTCTTGCATAATGCAAAGGAAGAAAAACTAAATTACAACTACTTGATGAATGGAACTAATTGTAGAATTGGAAAGAAATAAAAACCAGATTGCAATTGTCCACTAAATGGAACTATTTCCAGAATGAGAAAGAAATAAGGAAGGAAATAAAGAAAGCATAAATCACATCTACTCAGATACCTCCCTAGAAACATTGCCAAAAAGTGATGAGCATCAGTATTACAGAAAGAATGTTGCAACTCCTGGGGCTACCAACTTAACTTCATCAACCCGGAGTTCCTACAAACTTGGAGGTGACAGTGTTTTATACACAAATAGATCTGATGGTATACTCTTTATCACTTTTCAACTGAGGCGATAGACCACTAGGGTTTCTCAAATCAATCTTCTATTGACTAGAAGAAGTCTGACTACCAAATGGAAAAGGGAAAATCATCCTTAATGAAAGAAAGGGAATTCTCCCTACTTTAAGAAATGAAACACTAAATTGGATTCAATATGATTGTAAAGTGACATGAAATCCTTTAGCTACTCATTGACACCTTTTTTTTGCAAAAGAAACCTAGCTTATCCTTATTTATAACATGTGATGATCTAAACTAACTAAGCATGGAATCTGATCTAGGGAGTATTATAATTGCTGCATGCATGTGCTAATTTAGAAATTGTAAAAAAAGATATTTTTTTATGTTTTCATTTTATGAATGCAAATGCTAATCTTTACTTATTCTTTGGCAGGGGAGAAAGGTATGGAGGAAGAGGCCTAGACTGATCTTCAAGGTATGGAAGTCAATTTTAGGCCCAATCCATGCTCAAATGACAATTTTTCAAAATTCGGGTTCGAAATAGGCTACTACAGGGTTTCCTGTAGTACTACTATAGGATGTCCTAGTTCTACTATAGGATGCCCTGTTTTACTACAAGAAGCATTCTGAAAGCTTAGGAGATGGTAGGGAAGGTGAAATGAAGTGTGGAAAAGGTATATGATGGGGGAATAAGGTATGGAGGAGGTGAACACTACCCAAGGTTCAATCAAATGCTTTAATATGGTTGGATTTGCTCAATGGAAATGGAAATTTTTCTTACAAAACAAGAATTCAGATTTAGGGTTTAGTGGACTTTGGCAACATGGGTGGATAAGGATTGGATGAGGCAAATGAGATGAGGTCTCCTTGCAATTTAGAAGCTCATGCAAAAACATAAATTCTTGTCTTCATTTATGCACAAATTCATTTATGCATGGGAAAGATTTATTAAATGGAAGAAAACAAAGTTATTACCATATAGTGGCTAAGTTCATGAATGGAAGTGCTTTGAAACCAATGAAAAACTTAAGAGATCAAAAATGACAATTGTAACTCATCCTAAGAAACTCAAAGACAATGACCTACTCATCAAGAAACCCTAGATTATGCAGCAAAGCAAGAAATCTGTTTTTGGGCTGGATGAATAGAACCCTCAAGGATTTCTAGAGTGTATTATGTCACTATGATACCATTGATCTAACTATCCACAAATGGAAGTAAACTAATTAATCATCCAAATACTTGCAAATTAACAAAACCTAAATTACTTCAGTAGCTAACCATGAATGTAATCTAAGGATACATGTACAAACAGAGGAACCTCTGCTTGCTAAGGTTGGGCCCTAACCCAAGAGCTTCAACCTTCTGAGTCAACTCAGTGCTGGATCAAGGGAATGCTTCTCATTTTCATTAAAATATCAAAAATATGTAAGAGTCATCAATCACAATGTGTTAGCTCGAAAATTCCTCTTAGCTACAATAAAAAAATTCGAATGAGGCTCTAGGCCTTCTTATTTGTACAACTGAAGGTACCAACAACATCCTTAAATTTAGAGAGTCTTGGCTCCCAAACACAAGATCAACTAGTCTTTAACTATCACTGGCTTGGTTGTCAATGATCTTAATGGCTCGGCTACTTGTAACTCCGAATTGATGAGATCTGGGAGAGGAATCTTTGAGTGAGTGAGAAGTTAAGGAGGGAGATCCAATCTCCTAAAATCCCTCTTGCTTGGCTACTCCGAGTTCCTGCACTTTAATTAGCCAAAATTTGCTCCAAATCCTACAATCAATGCACATAAGACCACAAGATATGACATCTCATCTTTACCCTTCTCATTAAGCAAAATATAACAAAACATGTAAAGAAATGCGAGAAAGGTTGATTTTAGTGAGTTCGAGAGTAGCATTAAGGTCCATATAGTTTACCCATTAATGAGCCTCATTAGTCCTCCAGGCCAAAACCAAATTTAATGGCTATCCCCTCATCTTAGGATGACAGTGGTTAGCCACTACTAATGCCTACATTAGTTGTAGGGATAGGAACAAGACCATTAAGAATGGACATTTGTCAAAACAACTAGTATTGTATCCCCCTGCTCAACCTTCTATTGAGCATGAGTTACCCTTGTGGTAAGAAGAGGGGGAAGAATATGAATTGCATCATAATACCCCCTAGCCAATCTACACTCTAAATACTATTACATGAAGGGGGGAACCTGATGAAGATGACCTCATTGACCATATCTTTCAGAACCAACCCTCCCACTCCCATGAAAATTGATGAGTCAATGAAAGAATCTGGGATTAGTCCTTGGATTGACTTATGCCACATTTACTCAAGTCTAAAACATGCCAAGATTGTAGAGTTTGTACCATCCAAAACCTTAAATATTAACCCTTCTCTCTTAGTCAAATAGGAAGAACAATTTTGCAATTTTCTAAGGCAACACCTGGATGATTTTTCTTGGGATTATAAGGAAATGAAAGGTGTGCATTGCTCAATTTGTACTCGTAATATTTACATGAATGAAGGATTAAAGCCTATGCGACAACCCTAGAGAAGGAGGTACCCATATCTTAAGGACATTGTGAAAGAAGAATTACAAAATCTACTAGATGCAGGGTTCATATACCCCATTTCAGATAGTGAGTGAGTGTCACCTCTTATTTTAGTTCCCAGCAAAAATGGGAAGTGGCAAATCTATGTTTATTATCAATAACTTAACAAGGCTACAAAGAAGGACCATTTTCCTTTACCCTTGATTGACCAAGTCCTAGATGGTCTTGCAGGGAAGAAATTATTGTCCTTCCTAGATGGATTTAGTGGGTAGAACCAAATAAATATCAACCCTGAAGACCAAGATAAGACCACATTCACATGTCCTTGGGGTACCTTTTCTTATAGAGTTATTTTATTTAGTATTTGCAATGCCCTTGCTACTTTCCAGAGGCAAGTTTTGAGTAATTTTTTCTAAACTTGTTCATGACTTTGTTGAAATGTACATGGATGATTTCACTCCTTATGTTTAGGATTTAACCCCATATAGAAATTACCTACATGATAATTCTAAAATAGAAAATAAACAAAGGTGAGAGCATAACACATAAAACAAATATACATAGATATTTTTCTCTGGATCCAAAAACTGGGACTACCAGATTGATTTTTCATTATATTCCTTTCAATGTTCCAATACATATATATATATGTCGACGCATCCAATACCATGGACCAAAAACCATCGCCCCCAAAACCATGTGCGAAAACCATGCACAAAACTATGGACAAAAGCATGGGTCCACCCCCCTCTAACCCCCTCTAACCCCCCATTTTTTCTAAGGGAGCTAGTCATGGAAAGAATATAACACAAGACAAAATTGTCTCACTTGTTGTTTTCTTTCCACAGAAGGCCACTGGAGAGCTTAGTCATTTATCCAGCCCTGCAATGCCCATTGTTTCTCTACACTAAGAGAACTTCTCAGAGCTCATAGATTTTTTCAATGCATCTGCATTATTCTTCAAAGTGTCCACCTTTACCAGAAACGCCTTTTTGTCTTCTATCATATCCCTTACAAAGTGATATTGAACATCAATGTGTTTTGTCTTTGAATGATAAGCAGGCTTCTTTGCCAAGAAAATTGCACTTTGGCTGTCACAGTCTATCCTTATAGTTCCCTGTACTAACCCCATAATTGAACACAATCTATGCAACCAAACTACTTCCTTTCTTGCATGAGTGGTTGCCATGTATTTTTCCTCTATAGTTGATAGTGCCACTATAGATTGTTTCTTACTCATCCAACTAACTGCACCTCCAAATAGGTTAAACACATACCCACTTGTAAATCTTCTCTAATCCAAATCTCCATCCCAGTCTACATCAACAAAGCCACAGATATCCAAAACTATGTCCAATCGTTGTCTTCCTTGGTAGCACAAACCATAATCACTAATGCCACACAAATACCTGAAAACCCACTTCAGTGTTGTCCAATGCTCCTTCCCTGGTTTTGACATAAACATGCTCAATACTCCCACTACATGTGAAATGTCTGGTCTAGTACAGAACATCATATAAATCACGCTATCGACTGCACTTGCATATGGAACACGGGACATGTCCTCTTCCTCTTCTTGTGTCTTGGGACATTGTTCAGCAAAAAAATTTACACCTATGGGAATAGGAACCTTCATCGGTTTACTATCCTACATATTAAACCTTTGCAGTATTGTCTCAACATACTTCCTCTGGTTTAACCAGAGCTTCCTCTTTTCCTGATATATTTTAATTTCCATACCCAAAATATAGTTTGCAGCACCAAGATCTTTTTGTCGAATTTGGAGGACAATTGGGTCTTCAAATCCTGGATAATTTCTTTGTCATTTCCAACTAGCAACATATCATCCACATACAAGACTAGATAAATAACATGATCACCAATTAATTTATAATACACACAGTGATCTGCTTTGCTTCTGGTGAATCCAAGTCTCCGTATAAATGTATCAAATTTTTGATACCACATCCTTGGTGATTGTTTTAACCCATACAAAGACTTTTTTAACTTGCGTATCGGTTCTTTCTTATCCTTCACCACAAATCCTTTAGGTTGCTTCATGAGATCTCTTCTTCTAGATCCTCATGAAGAAACGTTGTCTTCACATCCATCTGTTCTACCTCAAAATCAAGAGAAACAACAAAAAATAAAAGTAATCTAATAGAAGCTACCTTAACAAGAGGAGAAAAATATCACCAAAATCAATTCTCAACACCTGGGAATAACCTTTTGCTAACAACCAAGCTTTGCATTTCTCCACCTTTCCTTCTGCATTTTTCTTCTTCTTGAACACCCATTTGCTGCCAAGGGGTTTCCTTCCAGCCAGCAACTCCACCAGATCCCAAGCCTCATTTTTGTGCAAAGATGCCATTTCATCAACCATGGCCTCTTTCTAGAGTTTTCCATCCTATTAATCTACTGCTTCCTTTACAGTTATGGGATCATCACTAGTAATAGATAAAGCAAAATTTTGACAGAAATCAGATGAACTATACCTTTCTGGCTGCCTTCTTTCTCGAACTGATATTCTCACAACAGAAGTTTGTGGCTCTTCATCTTTTGATTCCTCTTTTGATGTAGAATTTGATTCTTCCTCCTTAAGCTCAAACTCTACCTTCTCATGTTCATTTGGTTAGAATTCATGTTTAATAACATATTTCACCTCTCTGAACACCACATCTCAGTTGTACACAACCTTCCTTGTTATTGGGTTCCAGAGCTTATAGCCTTTTAAACCATCCTTATACCCAATAAAGATGCACTTTTCAAATTTACTATCCAACTTTGTTCTTTTCTCCTTTGGAACATGTACATATGCATCACATCCAAATACCCCAAGATGTGAAAGAGATGGTTTCTTACCAGTCCATACCTCTTGTGGAGTGTTATCCTCTAGAATTCCTGTCCTAACCTGACACCACTAAGCATGCTTCTTGCCCTTTCCATCAACATATTGTTCATTCTTTGTGCAACTCCATTTTGCTGAGGTGTGTATGGAGTAGTCTTCTTTTGTGCTATGCCACACTTCTTGTAGAACTCTTCAAATTCTTTCTTGCAAAATTCTCCACCGCTATCTATCCTTAGCGCCTTTAGCTTCTTCTCTGTCTGGTTTTCCACTAGAGCCTTAAATTCTTTAAAGTTGTCAAAGACTTCAGATTTCTTCTTGAGAAAATATATCCATGTATTCCTTGAGAAGTCATCTATAAATGATACATAGTACACAGACTTACCCAGTGATGGAACCTTCATAGGCCCAAACATGTCACTATGCACAAGCTCTAATATTTGTTTCGCCCTCTTACCACCAAAGGGGAAACTCAACCCATTCTGCTTCCCATATACAAAATTTTCACAGAAATAAAAATCCAGAGAGCTATTAATCATACCTTCTACCATACCTTTACTATGAAGTATTCGAAGGCCCTTCTCTCCAATATGTCCAAGCCTTTGATGCCATAGCATGGTCTTTTCTCCAGAGACCACTAAATTTTCTACTCCACTTTCAGGAACCACAAAATTATTGCACCCATCAACAAGAGTGCTACCTTGCAGCTTGTACAGAGTTCCAATCTGAACTCCCTACATAAACACTAGTTCTCCCCGAACCATCTTGCAGGTATCTTTCTCGAACATTGTTTTTACTCCTGCATCATCTAGCTTGCTTACAAAAATCAAATTTCTGGCTAATGCATGAATATGAAAAACACCTAAAAGTGTTCTAATCCTTCCACCTTGTAACTTCAACTTGACTTTTCCACAACCAATGATTCATTCCTTCTTTTCATCCACCAAGAAGAAATCACCACCATCATATTCCTCATACTCGCAGAACCACACTCTATGGAGAGTGAAATAAAAGGATGCACCTAAGTCAATCAACCATGCCTCATGATCTACATGTGTACTTGAAGAAGAAGACAAGTACACATCCCCACCTTCATCCAAGGTGGTTTTTGCTTCTACAGAAGGAGCATCATGAGATCCCTTTCCTTTGTCAGGAGCTTTATATTTACAATCCATTTTGTAGTGCCCTTCCTTTCTGCATTTCCAGCACACCTTTAAAGGTTTTCCTGGAGATTTAGATCTCCTTCTATATTTAAATCTTTCACTTGATGACTTATTTTTGTTTCTATTCTGGGACCATCCTTGTATAGATAAGGCATCACCATTCTGGCTCTCCATATTTTTCTGTCTCATCTCGTCTATCAGCAAGGATGAGACTATTTCATCAAACTGCAAGGCAGTTTCATTGCTACCTGTTGCAATAACCAGAATATCCCATGAATTTGGTATAGAACACAAAAAACGAATGCATTTATCTTTATCTGAAATTTAATATCAACAGATAATAACTGACTTAGCACAATATTAAATGTGTTCCTATGCTCTATCACTGAGTCTCCATCTTTCATCCTCAGGTTGTACAACTTTTTCCGTAGGAACAATTTATTCACTAGAGACTTAGATTGGTACAAAGTCCCTAACTTGTCCCACAAAGCCTCTGTCATAGTTGCCCTTTATACATTTAGCAATACTGAATCTGAAACACACAATCGTATTGTGCTCTTTGCCTTCTGATCCAACTTCTTCCATTCTTCATCAGACACTCCCATTGGTTTAGTACCCAGATCTACCGTGATCCACTAATCTTTATCCACCAACAGATCCTCCATCTTGAGTTTCCACAACTCAAAACTTTGACCATTTCTCGCCATCTTCTTTCACCACCAGAATCGATCCCGTAGATCTCCCACTGAACAGGGTATAACACAAGCCCAAGAAAAACCCCTCAGCAACAAAGGCATCCCATTGAAGCCAAAACAACTCTGATACCATTTGTAATTTTTAACCCCATACATAAATTACCTACATAGAATTTTAAAACAAAAAATAAACAAAGGCGAGAGCATAACACATAAAAAAATATATACATAGAGATTTTCCCCTAGATCAAAAAACCGAGACTACCAGATTGATTTTTCATTATATTCCTTTCAATTTTACAATACATATATATACATGTTGAAGAATCCAATACCATGGACCTAAAACCATCACACCCAAAACCATGTGCGAAAACCATGCACAAAACCATGGACAAAACCATGGGTCCAAAAAACAAAACTAGTTGTGGAAAGAATATAACACAACCCAACATTATGGATGTGACTTCCATGAAGCTCTCTCCAATCTGTGCAAGCTCTTGAAGAAATGTTTTGAAATGAATCTCTCTTTGAGCCCTGAGAAATGCGAGTTCTTGATGAATGAGGGGACTGTCCTTTTCCATACCATATCCAAGGAAGGGATACAAGTTAACCCAAACAAATTTTCGATAATCAAAATGGTCCCTACCCCTCAAAAGCAAAGAGATGTTAGGAGTTTCTTGGGAGTATCTAGGTATTATAGGAGATTCATAAAAGCCTATAGTAAAGTGGCTTCACATTTGTTTGGATTATTGGCCAAAGATTCAGATTTCTATTAGAATAGCAATTATCAAGAGGCTGTTGAAGTGTTGAAAGGAAAATTGACCACTTCGCCCATCTTAAGGGGTCCCAACTAGGAATTTCCTTTCCATATCCATATTGATGCATCAGATAAAGTTGCAGGGGGAGCCTAGGACAAGTAGAGGATACATTTCCTTATTATATCTATTTCATTAGTAAGAATTTGTCTAAAGCTGAGTTGAATTACACTGTCACTGAAAAGGAACTCTTAGTTGTAGTACATTATTTAAACAAATTTAGGCACTATATCACTGGGAATCAAAATTTTGTTCATAATGATCATTAATCCATTAAATATTTGATGAATAAGCATGATGTCAATGCTAGGATAATTATACGGTTGTTATTGTTACAACAATTTGATTTGACTCATATTGACAAACTAGGGAAGGAAAATGTGGTTGCATATTTTTTGTCCAAGTTAACTTTGCCTACAGGTAATGAGGATATGGTGGATGATCAAATTCCACATGAACACCTATTTTCCATCTCGGTGCTTTCTCCTTGGTTTTCTGACATAGCGACCTACTTGGTTGATGGGAAGTTCCCTCCTAATCTATCATCGAGAGAGAAAAACACTATTGTAAGTAAAATCTCTCCTTTCACTTGGATTGGGGGTAATATTTTCAGATTAGGACCAAATCATATCTTGAGGAGATGTGCAAGATAAGAGGAGGTCTTTGAAATCCTCTCAACATGTCATGATGGACCTTATGGAGGTAGTTTTGTTTCTAAAAGGAAAACATTTAAAGTTTTATTGGATGGTTACTATTGTCTCAATTTACATCAAGATGTAAGAAGATACACCACTAGATGTGATTAGTGCCAAAGGATAGGAAAAAACACACCCAGAGATGAAATTCCCCTACAACCTCAAGTGTTCTTAGAGCCATTTGACAAGTGGGGCATGGGTTTCATTGGGCTAATTGATCCACCATAAGGACATAAGAGGTACATCATTGTGTGCGTTGATTACTTGACAAAGTGGACTGAGACAAAGGAAGTCAAAGAAACAACTATGTAGAAAGTGGCTAAGTTTTTAAAAGAAAACATCTTCTAAATGTTGGGTATCCAAGGGAGGTAGTCGCCTATTAAGGAGCATAATTAACATAAAATATTATTGAATATGTCATGGAACACAATACACCCACTGACAATCACCCTAAAGAAAATGGGCAAGTAGAGGTCACAAACATAGCATTGGAGAGCATCCTCACTAAGGTTGTTAGCAATGGTAGTAAAGATTGGGCAGAGAGACTAGTTGACGTCACTTGGACCTACAAAACCACTTGGCAAACCACCACTGGATTCACTCCATATGACTTGGTTTATGGGAAGAAGGTTTTTCTTTCTATTGATTTTGAATATAACACTTTGAGGATGACATCTCAGTTGGCCTTAGACTTCACTACAACACAACAAGAAAGGATGCTCCAACTTAACGGCTTAGATGAGTTCAAAATGTAAGATCTCCTATACAATGAAGTCATACAACTGTAAAGGAAGGTTTTGCATGACAATAATATCAAGGAAAAATATTTTCATGAAGGAGATAAGGCTTTGTTATATGATTCTAGGTTCAAATATTTCAAAGGGAAGCTAATGAAAATATGGTTGGGTCCATACCTAGTAGAAAAGTGTAATGAAAATGGATCTGTCTAGATTAGCACCATTGATGAAGAAGGAATTCCCTTACCTGTAAATGATTATAGGTTGAAGTTATATAGAATACCTCTATCCAATTAGTTGAGACAACAAAGAATTAAATTTGATTGGGAGTTTCATAGCTTCTAGTCCATAACACTCCTAGAAATTTGAAAATAAAAATAGAAAGCCCTAGATGAAAACCTCTATGAGGCATTTGAGCCAAACTCCAGGGTTGAAAACCCCTCTGAGGAATCTCATAAGAAAAAACAAAAGAGAAAAAAAATATATCCCTAGGTGAAAACCTCCTCTGAGGCACCTAGGGAAAGCATGCAATTTGAAAACCTCCTAAGAGGTGTTAGTGTCGGTATCTTCATCCCTCCGTTAGAGATCAAATTCTCTTGTTGCATTGCATGTTAGATGTCCCACTCAGTTAGCTGCATTCCATTAGGAGCATGGATCATCTGACGGTAGTGGCTTGTTGTACATTTTCCCTCATGTCCTTTACCTGCTAGCCCATTTCCGTTCATCAAGATCATCTGCAGTCACTTTTTGACTTTAAAAGTCCAAGAGTCATTCATTTAGGGTTTCACTTTCATTAGGTCTAGGGTTTCATCAAAAAGGTCTCCAGAATGTCCAATAAAAGTTAGCAGGCACATGAGGAGGTTCCAGTACCAATAAATTTCATAATCAGTTGCTCAGAAATGTATTTTTCCTCAAAACTATGTTTTGAGGAAAAACAGAGTATTTTAGACCTTTCTTGTATAAATTCTTGTATTTTTAGTTCTTCGTATGTAAATCACTTCAGTGGCAACCCTGGTCACCTTACCAAGCCTCAGTAGCTCCATCCCCTACAAGGCAAACAAAAATCAAGAAAAAACAAGTCATTCAGTTCATCAAAAGGCTCAAATAAAGTGAAAAGCTCAAAACACAGAGTTGAAAAGTAAATTCATATTCCAAAAATTATTAAAGTGGGTTTTATGAATCAAAAATTAAAAATATCCTTGTATATAAATCATTTTCTCAAATCAAAATCTCATTTTCATTCAAAGAACAAGATTGAGCAAAGTGAAGGTCGTGTTTGAGCAAAGGAAGTGAGTTTGGAGAAATACTGTTCGAATTTGTGGGCATGGCACACTAGGTGAGAGGCGCAACACACATAAGAGGCACAACGCATAGGGCCACGATTTTCAGTGCTATTTTATATTGGTGCGGCGCACTCAGGAGGCACGACGCGTTGGGTTTGAGGCGTGGTGCATAGAGCTGCCAAGCCTATTTCTCTCAAACACTCCCTCAAAACGCCAAAATCGCTCAAAACTTCCATTGTACATGTAAGTTAAGCCCTCTTCCTTGCTAGTGAAGGAGTTTTTCATAAAGTTTATGGTGGTTGTGTAAAGAAAAATCAAACCCTACTTCCTTGCCATTTCTCAAAAAATATTGCTTAGCATTTGTACTTGTCATTTGGCTGCCAAGTCTATTCTACCACTCCCTCATTTTTTCACTCTTTCATTCATTTTCTCACCTTATCCACCCATTCCCTAACTCCCATATTTAGTCATCCCTATCCCCAATTCCCATTTTCTCAAATCCTAACTACAAATCCCCAAACCCTAATTGTTGTCCCTAAAGCTTACATATCACTCCCTAATCCCCTGTTTCCCAAACAAAACCCTGTCTAATAGTCCCAAAATCCCTCATATCCTCTCCCTCCACAGTCCCTCATATACTTTTCCCTTAGTGGCAGAAAATTAAAAACACCATAAATCTCCTATTACTCATCAAAAAAACACACCCACTAGCAAACATGGAGTCTGATCCTTCATATGATCGTGAGGAAGAGACACACAGTGATTCTCCTACGAAGGTACATGCACCAAGGAGACCTCATAAGGGTGGCAAACATATACGAGAGGAACCTACCACACTTGCTGAGCTACAGGCCTACCCTCTCACTATCACATGCTTCCAACACCAATCCTGCTATGAGTTTTGTGAGCTGGTTGCTAGAGTCCAATATCATCATGAGTTGGCCCGATTGTTTGTGCTTCATCTACATAATGGTCAAGCCACTCTAGTTGGTGTAACATTCACTTTAACACTAGAGTCTATTTCTTTGGCAACCGACATTCCTAATATTGGAGAGCAATCGAACAAAAGGCAACAAATTGACAGGAAACATTATGAACCATACATCAAGCCCGGTTATTTGAGACAACTCAGCAGAGTTTTTCCCTTTTGGTACCTGAAAGATTCATATGCTCCTTTGATGAAATTGATAATGAAATATTTCAACTGTGAGGGCCGGTTTTCTCGCCTATATGCCTACCATATCAGACTGTTAATGCACTTTGCCAGGGTGAGAATGATGAATCTCCACTACTTCATGTGCCGAAACATTGAGAAGATGACCACCCTAGTACAACAAAAGACTCCTCAATAGCAGTTCAACAGTATATATCATTTTTCTCTCATTAAGATTGTGGCCATACATCAGCTTGGTTTGCAGGGAATCACATGGGAGGATTTCATTTCTCGTGAGTTCTTCATAGCTCCTCAGGGACCTGCAGAGGCGTTTCATGAGACAGGTGGACCTTCACATCAGCATGAGGGTCATGAGACACAAACCGCTAGTATGCCAGTGTTTTTCACCTATCAAAATGGCACTAGACGGTTGTTTGCAGCAGCAAAGCGAGTGTTATCTTGACCCGGGGTGGAAGGGGTCTCGCTTCCTTCATTAGCACAGTAGGTTCAAGACAAGGGCAAGAAGCCATTACAGGATAAGGGGCTTTCAAGTGATCAGGAGACTGGTTTCATTCTCATTGAGGGTGATGATACTAATTTGGGCCCACAAAGCTCAAATATCAAAGAAGTCTTCCAAGAGCAGCAGGTGGACATCAATGCCTTGTCCCTCAACTTAGAAAGAGCTAAGTGGATAATAAAGTAACTGGAGCAAAGAAAAAGCAGCTTGAGGATCAACAAGCGATTATGGGGTTGCAAAACATACGAGAAAACTGCAAAGCTGCCAAAAGGAGAAAGGCGCAACTCGCATCACTTGAGCAAGAAATCGATGTCGATCGAGAATCATGGCTTGAAAGAACTAATATCCACTTATAAATGTTGTTAGAGAAGGCCAATAGGGAGAAGACATTGTTGAGGCATATGGCTTATCATTACATGGCAAGAAACAAAGTCTGCAAGGCAAGAATCAGGAGCTTGAGAGCAAAGTTGAAAAGGGCATCAAGGAGGCAAAAGGAGCAAGATAGACTTCAGATATTGGCTGAGGCTTCCTTGGACCAACACAACACTTGATGGAGAATACTCAACCCAAATTTCAAAAAAATTGGGATAATTTTTGCATTTTTGAAATTTTTGGGCTAAAACACAGAAATTTCTACCCTATGCGCTGTGCCACCTCGTGCTCGCTTTTGATGGGAGCCTCCAAATGAAAAAAACTCAACATTTTTGGATTTGGCATAAAAAAATATGCTTTCCTACCAATGGCCAAGAAATTTTGACAGGTTTTGAGCCGTCAAAAAGGTCAAAAACACTCAAAAACTGACCTTACTACCCCTATTTTGACACATAGGAAGCAGTGTTGGGAGAACTCAGTTTTGGAGGGCTAAATGGAGGCAAAATTCAAAATTCCACTTGGGTTGGAAAGTAGACAGGCAGAACTTTCTAGAAAGCACACATGGAGCAAGTTTGGACACTAAGAAGGCCTCCAAAAGTGGCTACAAACAGGCGCTACGCATAGGGAAATCAGCACGACGCATTGGGTAAATTTTGCTCAGTTTGACCAAGAATACTCTGTTTTTCGCCTAGCTTTTTAACAACTTGACTTTTCTCCCTCTTAATGTCAAAATTGTGACGTTATTTAATGTAAATTGATTTATCTTGATGTAATTATGTCAAATTTTCACTTATGGAGGTAGATTCATCTATCAAAAAGTTGTTTGAAACTGAATGAATCAGTTCGCTAGTTTCTAGAGGCAAGCTGTTCCGCTGCCTAATTTCTAGTTCTCAGTTTAGAATTAGTTGGAACAACTCCTAAACTTATGAGCTCAGCCCCTAGAGGCCAGGATGAGTTATGGTTTGTCTATATCTTGTGATCTTTCAGTCATTAGCATGGTTGGACTTTTGAGAAAGCTTAGAGCTTTATTGTATACTCATATCAGCAGTTTTGGCTAAGGAATTGAGACCAGGGTTTGCAGCACTCTTTTGGATTCATGTGGTAATTTGTTTTGGTATAGTGCTTTCTTCTGTAATTGTGAATTTACTTAGGTTTTATGTATTCCATTGTCTATCTTGCTTCTTCTTAACTAAATCAAACAAGAGTAAGGGTAGAATCCATTGAAATTGCAGTGCTCTACTTAGGGTTTGCTTTAGCTTTGATTTTTTCAGCTATTTGAAGAGGATCCCTGAGTTTTCTTGCCCTCTTCAACTCCTCACCTATCTAATCTCTCCATCTCATTCGATTTGAAGTGCCTAAATCAGTTGCCTACCTTGCCCCATTGAGATCTCTGCAAAACTGAGCCTCATTCCCCGCACCCAAAATTTGCCTTTCCATTTGAGCCAACAAAAACATCATTTTATTCAATCAAACTCATTTACACACATACCTAGCCTAAAATCAGTCAACATATCAGTCATCTCAAGCCCTCATCGATCATATTTTGCTAAGATTGACAAGGAGAGAGCCCTCTCCTAACCTAGTAGGGCTAGCTACCAGGTTAAGCATGGTTTGATGTTGTCCTACATCTTACCTTTCTCAGCCTGAGGTAGATTTAGGCACTAAAAAGAGGAAACTTGTTTTTCTCAAGAAATAAGGAAAAAAACCAAAACAAAAAAAAGGAAAAGAAGAACATAAGGAAGAAGCTTATACCATGTCTGCTAACCTTTCTGTTGTTTTGCAGGATTGCATACAATGGGAGATTTCATGGTTATAGGCCAGAAAGTACAATATATCATCCATCCTTCCATACATACACCTCTTCATCCTCTCCACTCATATGACCATCTCTCTCCACCATCCCATCAACAAGAAATTCTAATTTCACGAAGGACATGTATTGCTACAGGAGGTCCTGTAATGCTACAAGAGGAACCTGTGAAGCTGCAGAAGAGGGATCCAATGAGGAAAACATCCCAAAATACCATTATGACTATAGGAAATGATAGATAGGTTCCCCCAATTGTTTCATCATCATCCATCCATCACCCATCCACTCCATTCCACCAAGAATTTGCTCAAATTTCTGACTTTGTCCTACCTTTGGAAAAGCACAGAAGCAATTGTTTTCTATTTTTCCAATGTCTACACTACTCCTTGATGACTCTAACGTTGTCCTCATGACTTGTCAGCATCTCCCTCATACCCCTTATGCAAATTGAAGACTTCAAGGGGGGATCAAAATACTACTACAGGAAGAAGACTCCTCTAGCAGCCTCTGTAGCCACAACAGAAATCACTGATATTAGTTTTTCCACCAACAAAAGGGATGATGGAGCCTTTTCTACAAATAGGAAGGGGAAAATCATCTTCAGGAAAGCTTTCCACTAGAAACAACATCTTAGACATTAGAAAGGAACTTGGACACACATAACAAAATCGACACTGAAGGTATCATCAAGAATGAAGAGATGCATAGGAAACAAGTTAAAGAGTCAACTCCCTTGATCATAATGATATATGGCCCAGCTCCAACATGTTACCATCTGCAACAGCTCGATCCATAGGTAGGCTTAGGTATGGAGACCCTCACCTCCTCCCTATGCATAAAATGACTAAAATGTGTTTTGAGCGAGAGATGTGTTTTAATAGGTTGGAGATAGCCAATGAACTTGACCACCCTCGGCTAGTAGACTTATGTTTAATTTAAGTCACCCATGCAATGTGGTAATGTCAACTCAAAATGAAGTGATTTCCTCAAAGAGTGGGGTGATAATCATGAGGAGAGAGAAATGATTACAATTAGTGGGGACAATGGTCCAAAGGAGAAGACTCGTGTTAATGCCATGTCACTAAAGCACTCCAAGATTTTAACCAAAAAGGGATATTATGTGATGGGATCGACTTAATTTGCACCATCACTCATTCCAACAACAAGTAGAGGGAGGACGAGCTATTGTATCAAAAAACTTAGGGTTCCACCGAGGAGTTTCAAACCTTCACTGCAAGTGCTACAAGAGAAAGATAGAGGCAAGCTTGCGAGTGTTATAGGAGGGTCCAGAAAAGCTACAAGAGGAATTGGGAGGTGAAAAAGGAGTCTCAATGGCTCGATATTGTCTCAAAACCTCCATGCACACACAATTTTTTTTGACAAGAAGTAAATGGAAACCTCCTTCCTCATTTCTACATCCATTTTCATGAGAATTATGCTTGAAATTAACACATTGTAACATTCAATTGATATAGGAGGTATTTTTAAAAAAAATTGTGGTTCAAATAAGTGAAGAATAGTTTGGTTGATATCAATTCTAGCACCCTTCTCCCTCACTGCTACTAGGAAAATTAACATTGTTTCACCACTAAGAGTGTTTCAATTTTTTTGAATTACACAACTACATAGCATCAAGGAGGAATAATAGAAGAAATGAGGGGAGGATTTAATAGAAGAGAACCCTCAGACACTAAGAAAATTCACCAAAACCCTCCTGTAGTGCACATATTTAGAAGACATGAGTGGTTGGGTTTCTTTCAATTTCTAAAGGGGTATCATGATGATATTGCTCATGAATTTACCATGGAATTAATTATCAAGAGGAAGACATTGCCACTACTATTATCAAAGGGTTAACCATCTCTCTCAGTCCTAAAACCATAAGAAGAGTGACCATATTTCCTCTAGGAATTAGGTGGAGAAAAGAGGACAAGCAAGTGGGTGTCACAACTAGGAAAAAAATCTTCCT
Organism: Pinus tabuliformis; assembly: GCA_031772625.1. NCBI lineage: Eukaryota > Viridiplantae > Streptophyta > Pinopsida > Pinales > Pinaceae > Pinus > Pinus tabuliformis. Next base: position 329,166,594 of record CM062819.1, read on the forward strand.
TTCAAAAGAGAAACTTGTAAAAGATAAGAATGGAGTGAGAATGGAAATTCTACCTTACCCTTGGCATGAGGTAGCTTATGATATCCTCAAGTATATATCTTGTGAAGGAAGATTAAGTGTAGTTTATGCCTACCAATTCAGGCTGCTCCATGAGTTGAGATTCAAGGCAGAATTTCCTCTCCCTCAAATACTTAATGTACCCAATTTCCTCCTACAGTCAATCATGGAGATGAGTCAGAATGTCATGGAAGGAAAACACCAACACGTAGCTCACCATGGCCTCATCATGTTAATAGTGGTTTATGCTCTAAACCACTTGAGGATCCCTGCCTTATGGAACAAATTTGTGGACATGGATAGGGAGAATTTCATAGAAACCCAAGCCATCACACCTAGAGAGACACCAACCTATAGCATTGGAGGTAAATAAGGAAAAATAGAGGAAGAAAAAGGAGCAAAAATTGAGGAATAGGCAGCAAGAACAAAAGAGGAATAGAGAAAAACATAGGAAAAATTAGCAAGAGAGATAGAGTAAGGAGAAGAAAAAATCAAAGGAGAAGTGGGGCAGAAGAAAGTAGAATAAAGAGTATGCCATGTTGAGAATTATTAACCCCAAGGAGCAGAAGAACAACCATATAAAAAAAGTCTATCTCCAGGGCGTACTTCACAATGTGAAGTAGTTGTAATATTAGCTACATTGGGCACTCTTGTCAACCCCAAAAGGAAGCAATCAAGATAATGTCCCATGTATTTTAGAACCAGGAAGGGCATTAAAATTAGACAAGGGAAACCACAAATTCGTACAAAGGTTCCTATCATTCTTGATTAGTCACCAAGTAAAAAGGAATAAATAGAACTGAGTGAAGGAAATATTGAGGAGGCCACTCATAAAACCAAAACCGAGTCACCTATAGCACCTGTGAGTAGGCCTACCACTAGGGTAGTCACCTTCAAGAAGCTAAGGACACAATCTGCCTTTGAGAAAGGAGAAAAAGAGAAGCTACAGGAGGAATAGGGTTTTCTACAAGAGAGATAGGGCTTTCTGTTGGAGGGGTTGAGTCTACTACAGGAAGAACAGGGGAAGCTAGAAGAGCACAAGAGAGAGCTACAAAAGGAAGAAAACACCTCAAAGTCAGTTGGGAAATAACTACAAGAGCTTCAAGATCTGGACCCACAACCTAGCTTGGGGTCCTACTACAAATTTATTGAAGGTGTAAGGATTATCCCTAAAAAAATTGCAATCCCACTCCTCTATGAGATGAAGATAGAGAGAGGCATAACCCACAGGTGGATGCAAATTTCCAAATCCAAGAAAGTGGAAGATGTGGGCCTCATGGAGGAGAGATTCTTTGAAATGGGTAAGGAGTTAAGTGATTTAATACTGAGAGAGAATATTATGAAGGAGAAGCTACTAGCATGCAAGATTTTAATGGCTAATATTCGCAGGTGGGCTAATTTTCCATGGTTTTTCCAAAAACAAAGTTCGCCAATTTCCATTTTTTTTAAAAATATTTGCCCAAATTTTACGATATAAAATTATTTTCCCTTAAAAATCGCCAACATTATATAGAGAATGTTTATAAAATCATTATAAATTTTAAAATTTTACGCATACATCAATAAACATTTTATAGTTTGCATATTAGGGACTAGTGAGATTCGCCAATTTTTCTAAACTTCAAGATAATTTTCCATCCTTAAAATTTTACCTGACTACTGGCAGAAAACACAAGGTTAAGAGAGAGGTTGCAGGAGAAAGAAACAAAACTTTCCACCATGGAAAACCTCTCTATGGAAGCCCTTAAATGTAGGCATCCATCAAAGTCTTATACTCTCTTCGTCAAGGAACAATGGCTCCAACTCTAAATCAAAACTCTAACACAATATTGATCTCTTACTTTTCATAACTATAGGAAATTTATTGAGTTTTGCAACCAAACTAATATGGAAGATAGGGAAAATTTAGTTGAATTCTATATGCATAATCTCACTTTGACAAATCAAACTTTTTGGGGTCCCAATTCAAGATTGGGGCACATGCATTTAATGGCTTTAGCATCCTGGTTGACTTAAGAGGAGACAAGGGCTGAGGAGGTGAAACAGGTAATGAAAAAAGAGCATAAGAAACCCTTGTATATTATAATATAGCTAGTGAGCCCTAAGGTTGTCATCAACAATCACAACCTCATCTCTAGTGATGCTCCTTTACCACAAAAATACATTGTTACCCAGGAACAAGCCATTCTACACTTTGAAGACACATTTAGAATGTTGGGAACTTAAAGTTTGCAATCTTGCCAGAGAATATGGCATGCCTTACCCCATTACCTACAAATCAAAAAATATAGCTGTCCTAAAATTATAAGGAATGCCTTGGGGAGAGCACCATTGTACAAGAGAATCATGTAGAGAACACAAATTTCATTAAAATTGGAATTTTTTTATTACAAGGACATCACTAGAGTTGAATTTTTTGGTTATTTTGGAATACTATATCCACTATTTAATTCTAAATTTAATGAAATATGAGTTAGAGGATTAATATCAGGTAGATAAGACTCAAATTTAGTCCACCCTTGTTGCTCGGTTTACAAGAAGGAAGAGATGAAGTATAATAGCAGAGGGAGTGGACGGAGATAGAAAGGAATGTAAGTTTTTAACCATAAGATTGAACACCATATGAGGAGCTTTGGGATGTCAGGGAGGCCACCAGGGCCATGAAAGAGCTTCACATGGATGAATAAGTTGCTCAAAGGAAGAGAAACACCTTTAACAGTGGGGTGATGATGAGTCCCATCAATAGGTATATTTTGAAGATCATTATTCCATCCTCCAATCTTAAAACTATCCTTCTCTCACATTAATTCAAAAGTTTTGTAATATTATGTTTAGTAATAGGAGTAAAAGGTGTTTGTCATAGTATGTGGCATAATGTGGTTTAATTTCAGGAAAAAGAAGCATTTTTTAGGCAATTACTATGTAGGGGCTTGATGGAGACAACCAGAGAGAATCTAGGGGGGTTTTCCACCTCCTTAACTTCGTAACTTGGCTTGGGATCACAACATCCTCTCTAACCATTCTGAATTCATTTCTAGCTGAGTGACTCCTAGTCCAAGTGAAGCTCAAGAGGGACAAGATCCACCATTTCTGAGATCATGGAGGGAATCACTCCTACTTATAAGCCACCCTTTTGTATAAATAAACAAGAAGAAAAGCTCAATGAGATTCAAATTTTTTGTTCAACTAGGTGTGGAAATTGAGCTTGGAGCTTGACATTGTTATTTTGTGAATTTTTATGTGTTTTATGAGACCTTTACTTTTTGATAATGAGAATTTGGATTTTAAGTTGCATCTGAGTGAGTTTCAGAGGGATAAGACCCTTAGGTTTTGGCCCGACCCATAGGCTTTGGTCCCTCTTTTTGTACTTATGTTTTGTTATTGATTCAAAGCTATTCATAGTTTCTTTCATTTCAGTAGAGATTAAGCTATAAAAACCTGTGGTTGCAAGCCTCTTCCTCACCACCCTTGTGGGAAAATGTCTGGAACGATTCACAACCTCAGTCCAAAAATATTGCATTTGTGATTTCTTGGAAATAGATGAATGTTATTTGTTCTACTTTACATTTTCTTTCTGGATCATAGAAGTTAGTTTAGTGATTATATTAGTAATATGTCATAAAATAGATGTTATTTGAATTCAACTCATATTTTTCATCATAGGTTATCTCATTTTGTTAATGATCAATGGATGTATGCATGTAATTGATTGCAGGGATGCATTGATCTGTAGGGAAGGGAACCTTCACCACTTCCATATTGAACTCCTTCATTTTATCTTCCCACCTTCAATTTTGACCCAAAAACCAATTTCCATAAGTCATTTTGCCTAATATACAATAAGCAATAATCCTAGTGCAAGACAGACCTTTGAGAGGTCCTGAGCTTGGCTAGGGGTTCAACCCAACATCCCTTCATTTTCTCCAACCTCGATCCACCTCTCCATACCCTCAATACATCATTTTCACCCTCAAAATCCACTCAGAACCCCTCCTATAGCATTACAAACCCTCATGTAGCAATACAGGACCTCCTGTAGGAGCCACCTATAACAAGTTGTAGAACCATTTTCCTTGATAATTTTTTATCCTCCCTTCAAATTTAGCTCAGTAAAGATGAATAATGACCCCCAGTTGTGATTTCATGAATAAGGGATGCTTCTAATCCACTCCAACCATTCCTTTTCCTCAATGAAAAATAGAGTAGAATTAGTTTTTTTTAATCACAAGTATGATGCAAGTAGGCTACTGATTTTCAAGAAAGTGTGAAATAGGTAGATGATACATGAAATTATTATTGGTATTTTAATGAATTATGAAATATAAAATAGCTTCCTTTCTACAAGTGGATTTGGTAGTTTGATGAATTTTTCAAGATAAATTAGGTTTCTTTTTGCATGTAGATTAACCCTTGTCCTTTCATGAATTGATTAATTATCAAATGGAATTTCCACTTTCATAGCTAGAATTAGTTTTCAATTGTACCTTCATAAAAAATATCTCATTTTAATTCAGTAGGAGGAATGGTATTTGAGAACTTTGATCTAATCTCATGACTGAGGGTGGCATGAGTGGAATCCAATCTGTTGTGCATATAACACTGTCACCTATAAGTTTGAATGAACCTTGGATTGATAATTTGAGTTGAGGAGCCCTTGGTAGTTGCAACATTCTTTTTGCAATACTAGGGATCACCATGAGTCTTAAAAAAAATCATCTTAATAAAAAACTTTACCCATAGCATTTACACTTGATCAAGTTAGGCATTTGGTAGGTTAACTAACTCACTAGTTCTAGAATTTATAGTTTTTAGAGTAGTATTTTTCCATTATTTTTTAGCACATGTTAACAAGGTATTTTCAAGTGATTATACTCGGATTGGAGTCCTAGGAAATCCTACTTGATAATTTTTTTACCTCAACTCATTTGAATTTTATTTTGTTAGGCATTTGACAAGATAAATTGAGATATAGACATCTTGTAGTAAGTTTATTTTGAGATATTCCTAGCCCATATTCACTCCAAATTCATGGTAGAAGTATATTTATATCCTATGAGTTCTTTGAACCCAATTTGGTTGAGTTGAGTCTTGGTTAGGTCTCCATTTAGTTCTTATATTTCTTGCTTCTTGAATGTTGGTTGCTGCAATTAGTCTAGATTTCCTTTCCGCAATTTACTTCATGCAAAGTGTGATTTCCTTTTTTAGAGAGTAATATAGGACCTTCATTTCTTGAAAAATAGAATAAAATTCCTTTAATTCCATTTCCCTTCCAGAGAGATAGATCATATTTGACTATTTTTAATTATGCTTTACATTTTTGCAAATAGAATAGATTTCCTTTCTGTTGGCATTATCACACAAGTGTTGTCCTTGATGGCAACTCACTCAGATGACAGATCACAATGTAGCAGGTTACCAGCACAGAGTTACAGATCAGAGTTCACAAAATGAAGAAAGAGAGTTATACGCAGGATCCCCATTGACCAAGTCGTGTATACACGTGGGTTAATAGACCAAAAGGATCGTATAACATACACATGCACTTTCACAGAAGGAAAGGCACGTACATGTTGGAAAACTAAGTTTTGGTTAGTGGTATTTGGTCCATGGTATTTTGATCCATGGTATTGGTCCAAGGTATCTGGTCCAAAGTATTGACCCTAGGTATTTGGTCCAAGGTATTGGTCTTAAGTGGTTTTGGTCCATGGTATTAAGAAAGGCCTAAAACTATAAAACGAGGAGAAGATCATTAGGCCAAGTCACTCAAGTTTTGAATATTTGTTGAAGGGTGAGATCTAGTATGTAGGTTATTGGGTTATGGTGCATTGTTGGAACTGAACGAAGGAGGAACCTTAGCACTTTATGAAGGATAAGATCTAACGATGTATCGGGATCTTAAGGCTCGAAGAGAATTATCTTTATGTGGTTTGTTCATTTATCTGAATAACTGGCACATGTTGTAGTCTGTAAATATGACGACGGGCATGACTGAAGTCTGGAATTGTTGTAATATTTAAATCATCATTTACAGATCTGTACATAGGTTCACCTTACAAAAGGCGCGTACACACGCAGGTTCTGCACATAGAAACAACGCATACATCATAAAGTTGATTTGCAGATCTGTACGCAAGTTCGACACATGGAAGTAGCATATACCTTATAAAATATGTTTTAGTTGCTTCTGTTTGCTATTGCAGTGTTCTGGGTTATTTCTTGGGTTCTGGTTACTGTGTTTTGGTGACAGCATTCTGAATGATCAGAGTGATTGATTGATTAGGTTCTGGCTGGTTCAAAAGGAGATTGGTTGATGCAGATATATTTGGTGTTTGAATGATGTTGTTGTTGATGGATCCAGTCTGAAAATTAATGAAACGTGGTCCCTAGAAGAAAAGATAAGGTTGTAGCCTTCTGTAGGCTGGCACCTACGTACTAGTAAACATATAAGCTAGTACAAGAGCTAGGGGGTTGTAGCTCCCTTCCAGTAGAAGCTAGAGAATGAGAAAAGGTTGTAGCCTTCTGCAGGTAGAATCCTCTGTATTGGTATAAGAATGCACCAATACAAAAATTGTAAACAGAATTCTCTTATTATTAAAAGAAGACAGAGACGATTGCAGCAGGTGGTTTTCACCCACATTAGGTTTCCACCTTATATCTTGGTGTTCATGTGTATTTCTTATGTGTGATGATCTGTTCTATTTTTACTGCACCTGATTACTATTTATATGATTCTGATGCACTGATTAAAGATCAATATATGAAGAATTAACTGAATCATAAGTTTATTGGATATATGCTAGTTGCACTAAACACAGTTGCGTGTACATGCGAGTTCCCTTAACTGAAGTAGCGTATATGAATCTGATTATGGAAATGAAAAATTATTAGTTTGATAATATTGATTCACCCCCCCTCTCAGTATTATTTCCAACAATTGGTATCAGAGCAGGTCCTTCAAAAGAAGCTTGATCACTTGAAGGAAGATCCATCATCATGAGTAATCAAGAAAGTGGGGGATCCATCAGACTGCCAATCTTTGATGGGAGAAACTTTGTTTATTGGAAGGTAAGAACCATAGCCTATCTTCAATCTCTTGGAACATATGTTTGGGAAATAGTGGAAGGAGGATATACATTTCCATCAGCAATTCCTACAGATGCAACAGGTAAAAAGCAATATGAAACCCATGCCAAGGCTATCAATACATATTATTGGGAAGTTTGTCAAAATTCAGAGTTTGTCAAATTTATGCAGCTCAAATCAGCCAAAGAAATATGGGACAAAATTGTTCTAAGCTACGAAGGAGACTCTCAGGTAAAACATGTTAAACTGCAAACTCTCAGAATTCAATATGAAACTCTCAAGATGCATAATGGTGAAAGTGTAGCTAGTTACTTCTTACATATGGATGAGATTGTTAATTGAATGAAGAATTTGGGTGAAGAGATAAAGGAAGCTACCTTAGTTGAAAAAGTCTTAAGATCCTTATCTGCTAAATTTGAATCAACAATATATGCCATAAAAGAAAAGTAGGATCTACAGACTATTACTATGACACAGCTTCATGGAATCTTAACTGCTTTTGAGAAGAGAAAAGGAGGTCCATTAGATATGAGAGAAGTTGCATTTAAAGCTTCAGCAAAAGGAAAAGAAGAACTCAATGAATCAAGACATATTTTAGAAGAAGAAGAGGAAGTGAACTTTGTCAAGAATCTTCAACGGGGTTCCGGTAGATTTAGAGGTAAACTACCTTTCAAATGTTTTGCCTATGGTAGAGTCGGTCATTATGCTGCCAAATTTACTCATAAAGACAAATATCATAAAGGGAAGGAAACTGCAAAATGGAATAGAAAACAAAGTGTAAGTAAAAAGAGCTACTATACTCATGAAGATAGTGATGGGTTATCAAATAGTGATGAAGATGAAAATAGTAATTACTATAGACTTCTGATGGCTTATGAAGATGATGATTTTTTGGATGCTTTAGATGAAGATGACCTTTATGAACAAATCTCTAAACTCAAAATCTTTTTGGAAGAAAAGAATATGATTATAGATACCTTGACATTCCAACTTGTTGAAAGAGAAAAACACAATGAAAATCTAGAATGTGAAATTGTGGGTCTAAGAGAGGATCTTGAGAAAACAAAAGCTATCAATCTTAGAATTTATAAAGGATCAAAAACCTTAAATGAATCAAAGTGCAGCGCTCTCCTCTGATAAAGATAGGTATTGGATATACTAACGAAACATCTCAGAATTCGTCAACCTCCACTAAAAGCTATCGTGATGCAACAAAGAGAAGTGAACAATTCGAAAATCATTAGCAAAGGCATAAAGCAAATCACCACGTGAATCAAGCTCAATTTAATTCAACGATGAACACAAGCCACAATCAACCTCAGGTAAATGATACTCGATTTGCTTCAAAGAATATCAATCAATAGGTCAGCAGGAGGAACTTCAACTACAATCAACAGGTCAGTAGATTCGATAATCACGGGAACTTCTTTAATGGTCAATGTTTCTCATGTCATAATTTTGGACACAAATATGCTCAATGTGTTGCTTACAAAACTATCATGACTAGAGAAGCATGAAATCAAATAAAGTGACAGGGATCAAGAAAAGTTCCTATAATAATTTTTCTCTTCTTGAAAATGAAATAGAATGTTCAATTTGTAACAACTTTGGCCATGAAGAATCTAAATGTAGGAGTGAATTTCGGAAAATAGCTCAAAAAGAGAAAACTCCATTAAATCCCAAAATATGGAGAAAGAAAGAACTGCAAATAGAAAGATGTGGTATAGCATTGTATGTAGAAGGACAAGAAAATTAATGGTACATCAACAGTGGATGCTCAAAACACATGACAGGTGACAAAGAAAAAACTACACTCGTATAATGCCTTAGAAAAGGAAAAGAGTGTCTCTTTTGGAAATGACACTCCCACTGTCATAAAAGGTAAAGGCCCTGTTTTCTTGAAAGAAAAAGTTAAAGCTAGGAATGTTATGTGTGTTGATGGCTTAAAGCATAATCTATTGCGTGTGAGTCAAATGTATGACCAAGGAAATGTAGTGTTTTGATCAAATGGATGTGTTGTTTGTGAGCTCGATATAGGAGAAACCGTGATTAAAGGGACAAGAACTCCAAACAACCTATACATACTCAACAGAGGACAACAACAGTGCTATCTAAGCAAAAATGATGAAAACTAGCTATGGCACAAAATATTGGGACATCTAAGCTTTTTTCAAATAAGAAAAGCATGTAGATTCCAAGTTGTTCGTGATCTTCCAAATATCAACATTCCTGAAAATACGATATGAAAATCATGTCAATTCAATAAGCAAAACAGATCCTTATTCATCGAAAAAGAAGGGTCAGATAGTAAGCCTCTTGAACTTGTTCATACTGATTTATGTGGTCCATCAAGGAAAAAGTCACCTCGAGGAGAAGAATACTTTATATTGTTTATTGATGATTTTTCCAAAATGTGTTGGATAGGTCTTCTAAAGCATAAAGATGAAGCATTTGAAAAGTTAAAAGCCTTCAAAGCTTTAGTTGAAAATGAATCAGATCACAAAATCAAATGCCTTAGATATGATCAAGGAGGGGAATTTACCTCAGGTGAATTCTTTGACTTTTGTGAACAACATGGAATAAAAAGGCAGTTCTCCACCACAAGGACTCCTCAACAAAATGGGGTGATAGAAAGGATGAACATAACTATTCAACAAATGACTCGTGCTATGCTAGATGAATTTGGAACTCCTGCAACCTTCTGGGGTGAAGCTGCATTCGCTGCCATCACTATTCTCAATCAAGCAAATGTTTGGGTAAACAACACTCAAACTCCACATGAACTTTGGTATGGTAAGACTCCTACCATAAAATACTTCAAATTTTTTGGAAGCAAATGCTACATCAAAAGGACTGATGAAAAACTTGGTAAGTTTGAACCCAGAGAAGATGAAGGTATTGTTCTTGGCTACTCTTCTCGAAGTAAAGGATATAAGTGTTACAACAAAAGACTTGGTAAAATTATTGAAAGTATTGACATTGTGGTTGATGAGGCATGCAAAAATCCAAAATAGATAAAAACCGAAGATTATGACGATGAAGAAGATGAGGATAATTTTCCCACATCAAATCACACTGATTCTGAAGAAGAAACCAATGAAGCACCAAAAGAAGAGATAACGATAGAAGAAAAGACTCCATCCAGGTATGTTCAGAAAAATCATCCAAAAACTCAAATCTTAGGAGAAAAAGGAGCAGGTGTGCAAACTAGAAGAACCATTGTCGAAGCTTCAAGCTATCTAGCATTACTATCTTCCACTGAACCTCAAAATGTAAATGAAGCATGCAGAGATGAATGTTGGGTCAAGGCCATGAATGAAGAAATTGAGGAAATTGAAAAGAATAATACTTGGGAATTAGTTCCCATACCTCATGATAAGAATATCATAGGAACTAAATGGATTTTCAAAAACAAGCTGAACGAAAATGGAGAAGTTATTAGAAACAAGGCCAGACTTGTTTGTAAAGAATATGCTCAACAAGAAGGTATAGATTTTGAAGCCATCAGAATGTTTCTTGATCTGTCTAGTTTTCATAAATTCAAGGTATATCAAATGGATGTCAAATCTGCCTTCCTTAATGGAGACTTAGAAGAAGAAGTCTATATTGAATAACCAGAAGGATTCATTCTTGGAAATGATGCAAAAATTGTATGCAAACTTAGAAAGGCTCTCTATGGTCTAAAACAGGCTCTGAGGGCATGGTATTACCATCTCAACAAATATCTCCACCAGAAACATTTTTCAAAGGGATCAACAGATAACAATCTATATACAATGATTGACTCTGGTAAATTGCTAATAATTGTTGTTTATGTTGATGATATCATTTTTGGTAGCAATGAAGAATCCATGAGTCAGAATTTTTCTTTAGTAATGTAGCAAGAATTTGAAATGTCATTGCTTGGTGAGCTCACCTACTTTCTTAGTCTACAAGTTCAACAAAATTAATATGGTATTTTTTCTCTAACAAACCAAATACCTCAAACAAATCCTAAAAAAGTATGGCATGAAAGATTCTAAACAAGTATGTACCCCAATGGTAACAGGATGCAGTCTCAGCTCAAATGATGAATCAATGACAGTGCATCAACCAACTTAAAAATCCATGATTGGCAGTTTGCTTTATCTAACAGGTGCTCGACCGGACATCATGCATGCAGTGGGAATAGTTGTAAGATTCCAAGCAAATCCAAAGGAATCACACCTTCAGGCAGTCAAAAGGATCTTCAAATATCTTCAAGGGACATAGAACTTTGGCTTATGGTATCCTAGAGATACAGATCTTACACTTCATGCATATACAGATGCAGATTGGGCAGGAAGTGTTGATGACAGAAAAAACACTAGTGGTGGTGCATTTTATGTGGGTTCAAGGTTAGTGTCTTGGTTCAGCAAGAAACAAAGTTCAATTGCATTATCTATGGCTGAAGTAGAATACGTGGCTGTTGCATCTTGCTGCACACAACTACTCTGGATGATGCAAACCTTGCAAGACATTCAGATCACATGTACTCCACCCATCTCCATTCTATGTGATAATACAAGTGCCATCAGTATTTGAAAGAATCCAATCATGCATTCCAAGACCAAGCACATACCCATCAAATATCATTTTCTACGTGAACAATGCTTGAAAAAAAGGTCAAATTGGAGTATGTTCCCTCCAAAGAACAGGTTGTTGATATATTCACTAAAACACTGCCCAGAGAGACATTTGAATATCTTAGACAAAAGCTGGGAGTAGTTGCTACATCATCCTGCTGTTAAATCCTATCTTCTTCAAAGAAAGGCGGTTATACGCGAGTTGCATGAAACATAGTCGCGTATATGATGGTTTGAGAAAAAGTAGTGGGTCAGACTCAGGTGAAAGGGGTCTGACATGGTTCAATGAATTATCTGCTCTGCTTGATGATGGTTACAGTCTGTTGATGACATGTGGAAATATGTTGGCTTTCATAAGCTGTTAATAATATGATATATATCTAATTGATGACAATGCCTTGATAACTCTTCTAATATATGAGATAATCAGATCTGACAGTGAACATATGACATGAGTTCAGGGGGATCATATGCTTCTAATAATGCATTGTTGGCATTATCTTAGAAGATCTCGGTGCAGATTTTCTTTTTGGTGGAACAGGTTCAGGGGGAGAACATGGTTGTTGATATGGATGCTGATTGACAAATGCTACTAATGATAGTTTTTGATGACTATCACGGTCTTGTTTAAGATATTTGGTCTCTATTATATAAGTCATATACATCTTCTAATGTAAAGGTCATGAAAAGACCTATTTTGTAACCCCACTATGCATGGGATGGATGATGTAATATTTGAGGTTTGACATGTATAAACAATTGTATATCCCCACCTGGTTGGGTGGATGAGTCAAATTTGGTATATCCCCATTTGATTGGGAGATGGATGTATGTATGAGTCTTTGGTGATAGGAAGGTCATTGGTGATGTATGTATAGAGTCATGTTATATTTTTGTAGACCTTGCTTGTGCTCAGGGGGAGCATGGACTCGATCATAGGAGCTCAATCATCACTTCAGCATTCAGTAGGTACTCAGGGGGAGCATGACCCTTTGCCCTTGATGAAAAAAGGGGAGAGTGACTTGGTGTTGCCATCAAGTCCAAAGGGGGAGATTGTTGGCATTATGACACAGGTGTTGTCCTTGATGGGAACTCACTCAGATGATAGATCACAGTGCAGCAGGTTACCAGCATAGAGTTACAGATCAAACTTCACAGAATGAAGAAAGAGAGGTATACACAGGTTCCCCATTGACCAAGTCGTATATACACGCAAGTTAATACACCAAAAGGAGCGTATAATGTACGCACACACTTACACAAAAGGAAAGGCGTGTACATGTTGGAAAACTAAGTTTTGGTCTATGGTATTTGGTCCATGTTATTTTGATCCATGGTGTTGGTCCGAGGTATTTGGTCCGAAGTATTGACCCCAGGTATTTGGTACAAGGTATTGGTCCATGGTATTGAGAAAGGCCTAAAAATATAAAAGGAGGAGAAGATCATTAGGCCAAGTCACTCAAGTATTGAATATCTGATGAAGGGTGAAATCTAGTATGTAGGTTATTGGGTTATGGTGAATTGTTGGATCTGAACCAAGAAGGAGGAACCTTAGCGCTTGATGAAGGATAAGATCTAATGATGTATCAAGATCTTAAGGCTTGAAGAGAATTATGTTTATGTGGTTTGATCATTTATCTGAATAATTGGCGCATGTTGTAGTATGTAAATATGATGATCTGGGTACGACTGAAGTCTGGAATTGTTGTAATATTTAAATCACAATTTACAGATCTGTATGTAGGTTCACCCTAGAAAAGGCGCATACACATGCAGGTTTTGCATATAGAAACAACGTATACATCATAAAGTTGATTTGCAGATCTTTACGTAGGTTCGCCTTGAGGAAAGTGCATATGCACGCAAGTTCGACACATGGAAGTAGCATATACCTTATAAAATATGTTTTAGTTGCTTATGTTTGCTATTGCATTGTTCTGGGTTATTTCTTGGGTTCTGGTTACTGTATTCTGGTGATAGCATTCTAAATGATTAGATTGATTTATTGATTCGGTTATGGTTGGTTCAAAAGGAGATTGGTTGACGCAGATATATTTGATGTTTGAATGATTTTGTTGATGGATCCAGTCTCAAAATTAATGAAATGTGGTCCTTAGAAGAAAATATAGGGTTGTAGCCTTTTGTAGACCAGCACCTATGTACTAGTAAACATATCAGCTAGTATAAGAGCTAAGGGGTTGTAGCTCCCTTCCAGTAGAAGTTGGAGAACGAGAGAAGGTTGTAGCCTTCTATAGGTAGAAGCCTGCATACTGGTATAAGACTGCACCAGTACAAAAATTGTAAACAGAATTCTCTTATTATTAAAAGAAGACAGAGATGATTGCAACAGGTGGTTTTCACCCACATTGGGTTTCCACCTTATATCTTGGTGTTCATGTGTGTTTCTTATGTGTGATGATCTGTTCTATTTTCACTGCACCTGGTTATTGTTTATATTATTTTGATGCACTGATTAAAGATCAATATATGAAGAATTAATTGAATCATAAGTTTGTTGGATATACACTAGTTGCACTAGACACATATGCATGTACACGCGAGTTCCCTTACTGAAGTAGCATATATGAATCTGATTGTGGAGAGCCTTGGGAGTTGCAACATCCTTGACACAATACCAGGTCTCATCAACTTGGTTCTTGGATAAGGTCTTGGTATTTATGCCTTGGAGGTATCCTTTTGATTTGATTCTACATGAAGATGATTGCTCTAGTTTTCCCCCTAGTTTGGAGCCTATTTCTTGTGTTATTTTGTGTCTCTGTGATATTCATGTTTTGGTAATTGCTTGATGAAGAAGTAAAATTAAAAATAAGAGACATCAACTATCACAAGTAATTATCAAGTAAAGGAGAATCAACATAATACTACAAATATGTTGATTTTCCAACATGGTATCAGAGATAAGATTAGTAAAAGAAAAAAATTGAAGATCACTATTTTTGGCATAATGGAAGATACCTCTACATTAGTTCCTCCATCAATAGCAAGAAGAAGAAATGACATACTTTAGCAGGTCCTAGCTTGTTACACAACATTTTTTCATTGTCCCTATACTCCCCATTCCTTGATCCGGGAGGACCTCTATAGTGAACCTTGCATGTTTTTCCTTCATAAAGAAACTCCCATTATGTCCCTCTTCATGAGAAGATTATTTCCCTTTTGCACCATTTCCCCTAAAACTTCTATTTTTCCCAATTTACAAGACTGGTGCTAATGGCCTTTGTCTCCCCCTGTCGATTTGTAGAGATTAGCACTACTCCTCACACCGACTGGAGCAACTAAGTTGTGTTTCAACTGCGTCGGTCTTGTTATGGATATTTTTTTTAAATTAGAGCTGAAGCTTCCAACTCTAGAAGCTTTGTAACATACTTTTGGTAAATGGTTTGGCTGGATGGGGTCGAGGATGACAGTTTGGGCTCCTTTCTCCTATAATGATGGAACTACCTCAAGGGATAAGTCTTTCTCCCATGAGAAGAGGATCCATGTCCCATCCATATTTCCTATATAAACCTCCCTTCTTCCCAAGCACAAGCTAGTTAGAGTGTGAATATTATAGTGATAGTTGATAGTTTTGGCAGAGTTATTGTTAAGTGTTGATACTATTGCGGAGTAGACAAGCAAGCCATCACTAGTTGTAGCTATCTAGTTTTGCGAGGGAGAAGTGTGTTTTGGTTTGGAGTGAAGCTCAAAGGGAAGAGCCTTTAAACTATTTTTGTTTGAAGCCATCATGAAATGCTAGCAGAAATGTGTGGGAACCTAGTCTTGTCAGAGGAAGACTGCGACGTCAAGACGGATGGCTGTAATATATATTTGATATTAATATATGCAACTATCGATTGATTTCGTACATGTTTTGTAATATTACATATCCATGTCTTAATGCTTCTTGACTTGTTAAGTAGGTTGAATTACAATATGTCTATTATTATGTTTTTGTGTTGTTGTTGTTTACCTGTTTTGGGAACTTGAAGAAGGAAGTGAGAGATTGCTGGAGCAAGAAAATGAGGACTTCATCAAGCAGGATAAGTGACCAAGAGGTAGGCCCTCTTGATTGATTCTAACCTAAGGAAATCTTCCATAGAATGTATCTGTTGTGGCTAGATCAATTATCGGGCTAGAGGAATTTGTTCGTGTCCGCACTTATAATTTTACTTCACCACAAATTGGCGACTCTGCTAGGGATTCCCAATCCTTTTGTTTGTTTTGGATTTCATTATTTGGTGAGAACTTTTATAGTTTCAAGTTTTCCCTTTGGTTCTGTTTCTTTTCTCCTACTTACTGGCCTAAGTATAAAATTCATAGTAGCATATCTGGTCCCTATTTTGATTTTTTTTTTACTTTTCCTTAGTTACCTAAGCCAATGCGCTTAATTTGTTGACAATTGCACTGACCATCGCAAATTGTTGAGGAACAGTCACGTCGAACAGCCTCTGGTGCTTGTTGTCAGTTATACAGTCGCATTGATGCATGTAAGTGAAGATTAGGGCTTGACCCCAATCTTGGCGATTGTGTTTTTCTCTTGTGTTTTTTACCCCATGAGCCTTTTTGACTATTTTATCCTTGATTAGAAAGCTACTTTTCATTTGGTCTTACTTGCTTGTTGGCTTGTCATCTTGCTATTTGATTGATTGAGTCATTGAGTGGCCAACGACACTAGGGCATCCAGTTGGTCATCCATTCAACAGTCTGTGAACTCACTAAGTCAAGTTGTAGGTGTGTTTACTCCTTGCATTTGTTTTTTGGTCCTTTTTATCACTTTGAACTCTTTTTGCACAAGTTTGGAAAAGTTTCGTTTACTAGCTTGAACGTCTCTTTCCAGCATGGATTACATTGTTGGCCTTGTGTTTGGAAAAGACGGTGTTTCATTGATCCGAATGAACTTCTCTTTTTGTTTTTTCATCTGTTTGAGGAGCTCATTGTCTCAGAAAATTTTTCATTGAAAGATTATATGTGAAAAGTTTGTTTCATTGTTTCATGAGAAAGCATGAAATTCTAGCCTGTTGCATTATTGTGTTATGATAATTTGCATCTTTTTAAATACAAATTGCATCAGCATTTGAAAAAGGAAGAGAAATTTTCGTTTTGAAAGGACTAATAGATAAGTTCTTGTCAGGAAATTAGGAATTGGAATGCATTTTTCATTAGTTTATTTTTTGAAAAAGTAAGGTAGTGAAAGATCATTTCGTTTTCAGTTGCTTGATTGTTTGCATTTGATTGAGTAGTTTCTACCCTCTCTAGTGTAGGCATTTCATCGAATTGAAAGGGTCTTGTCTCATTTAGTTGCATTTTAGGTTTTTCGAGTAGCATCGCTAAGACCTGAAAACTGAAACTTAACTGAAGATCAACTCTAAAATGAATTCAATTAACCTAAGGCACATTTGAAATTAACAATCATATCTAGAAGATCTAGGCTAGAGACATGTTCTGACGTCTTTAAACCTAGCAGCTATCATTAGCTTCGGCATTAGACAACGCTAGCATGGATTTGTGCTCCCTGTACCGTTGAGTATATAACGGGAGAACCCACTAGGTTGCAATCCTTTTATCCTTAGGAAGCCGAGTTGGCCACCTTGTGAACGTGATACACCGAACACAACATTCAGGGAGATTGCCTACTCGTACTTCTTGGTTCACCAGGAGGTATTCTGCAATTCACGTTACCTAGTAATCTTGTTTACCTAGATCATGTAGAGTATCCATTTGATCTTTTTGACCCATTAAATTTAAAATATCATTCGAGAACTTGTCCTTTCAAGCTCATTTCCAATCAAAAGTGATAGAGTCATCTTTGTTTATTTCTCAACTCTTAAAAAATTAAATAACATCAGTCTTTTATGCATCTTAATAATTGATTACCCATGATCCAAAACATCCTATTATTCTTTTTGACCAAATAGTGAGTTCCCTTAAATGGACATTTTAAAGCCTTGAATTTATTTGTTTAGTCGACTAAGACAAGGTCATCATGGCTGAACCATCCGGTTCACCCAATTCCTCTTCCTCTCCTCTGTCTGAAAGATTGTCTGAGGAGCCATTTTCTGGGTTATCAGAGTCACTTGAGGACCAAAATGTTGAAATCACAATTGTTTTGAGTGTTCAACCATTGTCATATCGTCCTCTACCTATTTTTGATTCAGGGTCATCTACTGATCTTGGACCAGAATCTCCAGACAATCCCGTTAGAACTCCGGAGAACTCACCAACCACTTACGTTCAGCTTGGAATGGTTATCTATCCTTCGAACCCTCTGTTTGATGTTGTTGAGATATCATCGAAATGACCTTACAATCCGTATGACCAGCTGGGTGTTCCTTTGGAACTATTCCCCAGTACATGTTCGACCATTCGTCGCCGCTTGTTTTCAAACATGGAACTTGAAGGCGATGCTCTAGTCACATCTCTAGATGAGTCTGAAGTTTCTACTCCACACACTATCGAGGGGGAGGAATTGAAATTGCAATTCCCTCCCGAGGGTTTCCCTTATTTGGAAGGTATTCCCGCTAGTTTTCCACCCAACTATGTGTCTTTGGGGCACTTTTGTTATAGGCACACCTAGTGCCTCATCACTCTACCATAATCCTGTATGGGCATCAGGTGTCATGCCTACGTTAGGTCCATTCGTCATGAACACAACTTCCTAACAGGTTGTTACTTCAGTCCCGGTGCAACCCACCCTTCTGAATACTCTTGTATCATCAATCCCAGTTACACATCAGTCACAACTTGCAGTTTCAAAGATTGTCTCTATCAGTTCCTCTATCCCACTAGCCAATGGCCAAATTATGCCACCACTTGGCAGAAAAAACCTAAGTGTCTCTATGGTGTCAGGTGCCATTAATGTGAGCGGCTCACAAGCTCACATTCTTGGTATAAACCAACCCTCTTCTATTATTATTTATAACCCCACTGACCCTACTGGATCAAGAAATGTCTAGTACCAACAAGTTCAAAATCCCATTGGTCTATCTGGATCGAGCAATGTTCACTATCAGTAGCCCTATGGGGCTCAAATCCAATACCAAAATCCTTATGTTTCATATGGTTCTCAAGGATTGGTTAATCAACCTTATACCCTACAATCTGGGCAGTACATCCAACCTGGCTATGGCTAGATTCAGTTCGGTAATTTCCTGGGCACTATTCAAGTACCCTTGCAACAACAAAGATAGCATTTACAATATCCAGGGCAACCTTTGTTACCACAAGGGAAACCTTTGTTCCAACAAGGGCTCTTTGCGCAAGAGCAAGGGAAAATTATCCCACAACAAGGTCTCCTGCAACAACCCTAAGGTCAATCTTTACAGTAGTTGCAGCAAGCCACACAATAGCAGATGCAATATGCTTTGCATACCTCTCAACCCATACCCTCGCAGGGCTAACCTCTAAAAAAAATGGGACAAATTTTTCAACCACAAGGCCAGCCCTTGCAACAGCAAAACCAACCGGGGTAGTAGCAACCCTTGTATACATACCAACAAGGCCAACCATTGCAGGGGTAGGGTCAAGGTCAAGTCCTGCAGCAACAGGCCCAGAATCCTCTTGTCCTAGGTCAACAGGTTCAGAATCCTGCTGGACAAGGGAACTAGGTACAAAACCCTCACTTCCAAGGGAAACAACCGTATCAACCTTATGACCAAGGACTGCAGGTCCAAAAGTCTCTTGTTCAGGGACAACAGGTTCATCAACCCTATGTTCTAGGACAACAGGTCCCATATCCATATGTCCAAGGTCAACATGCTTGACAACCTTTTAACCCATACGTTGCCTATCAACAACCTATTCCTGAATAGTTTCAAGGTGTTCAAGGTCAGAATCCTCCCTATGGTCAAGGTAATATACAATGGGGGTAGCCTCAGATGCCATATGGCCAAAACTCCCCACTGTGGGTCCAAAACCCTTACCAGTAGGGATGGGCTCCTACTTATGGGCCCGCTTATTGACCTCCATGCCTTTTAACACTCAATTACCTTTATTGGCTACACTCGAGTTGTCGGATGTAATGCGCCTTATGAATGATCTGATCCTTCATTCACAATATTGGCCTCTGGTGCCGTCCAAGATACCAAGTAATTGCCCAAAGTTTGATGGAAAAGCTAAAGAATTTCCTCAGGCCCATGTGATGACATATCACCTCTCGTGCTCACTGCACTCGTATGTGGATGACTCCATTCGTCTTCGTCTTTTCCAAAAAACCCTCATGGGTGTCACAACGAAATGGTACATCGAGCTACGTTGAAGTACTTTCCATGACTTTAAATCATTAGGCATGTCTTTCCTCACGCATTTTCAGTTTCTCGTTCGCTATGAAACTGGAACCTATTTGCTCACATCACTTAAGAAAGACATTGCAACACACATCTCTGATCATATCCATGAATGGAGACGTATACGTCGCCTGATCAAATTCGGGATAGCTAATCAGTTGCTCACGAATGGTTTACCAAATCATTCATAGCCCCAATTGCTTGCGATATAGCAATGGGTGGATGCGTCACTGAAGAACGAGCCATCACTCATGCCCAGTACTTAGATCTGGTTTACTCTCAGTCTGGCACTTTATACAAGTTGTTACCCAATGCTCTGCGGCCACCATCTGATCCTGCAACATCGAAGTCACCAATTGTTCCTCCCGTTGATGGAGTTATTGGTTTTGTATCCCAGACCCCTACTAAAATTCTTCCAAATAGAAGTCAGTATCGAATGCTGCTCCTAATAGTTCATCTCAGAATCCACCTGGCCCTAGTAAAACCTCAGAGGTCCACATTGTCCAGTCTACCGCAGAGGACAAATCCTTGAAAGGAAAAGGCAAAGCTAAAGCCGATGCCCTGAAATAGGGTCCTCCCAAAACATCTGCTGGCAAATCTTCACAATGAAAACCCAAGTATCCCTGCCTCATTTGCAAGGAGGATCACTACACTAAGGATTGTCCTCGACGATCCGAAGTTAGTCGCCTACTCAAAGGGACCCCTGTTGTCCTTAAAGATCCATTTTTGTATTAGCAGAACCAAATGGTAGACCAACCCTAATCTGCTTCCTCTGGATCTCAAGTGTTCATGATGAGCACACTTGTTAATCTGGCTACCCAATCAAAATATTATCAAACTCCATCTCCGAGAGCTAGGAAAGAAAATGAAGCTACACCTTCTTCTTCTACCCCAAGTTTTGGCCCTCTGCAAATTGAGTGCCCTAACCCTGATTCCACTACGCAACCACCCTCTCAAGGTGAGTTACAGAAATCCTCATATAATCCCAATGCTCGAGCCACTCAACACTACAATATTGATGAGGATTTGGCTCAGGCACCATCAGCCATGTCGGCTCTCGAGGTACTCCAAAGCTGCCCATCACAGCGGAAATCTTTGTTATCAACAATCAGGGGCATCAATCCCACTTATTCCAATTTGATATGTTTCGATCTAGAGAACCATGTTCCATGGCTCCCTCATCACACTTCCTTTCTTATTCAAGTAATCATTAATGAGAAGACCATCCATCACATTGTCATCGATAAAGGTGCTTCCACCTGCATCATGTCAACTACATGTTGGAAGGATATTGGTTCCCCTACGCTGAACCAGTCTCTGAACACTTTGGAAGCTTTCAATGGGTGCGATTTATGACCCTTCGATGTCTTACCCAACCTTTCCATCACCCTGGAAGGCAAGACAGTGCAAGTCGAAGTAGAGATTGTTGACGCCAACCTCAATTATAATATTCTACTCAGCCAAAGTTGGACTCATGCCATGCATGTTGTGGCCTCCTCTTTGTTTTGCATGAACCATTTTCCGCATCAAGGGAAGATTGTCACCATCAATCAACTGTATTTCTTTGCCTCTTACTCCTCAGATGGGAATGTTCCGTACGTCAAGCACTCTGGTGCTCCCCATGAGAGTGTGGGGGTGGGTCTCTTCAAATGTTTTGTCTTAATGGGGATTTTTCCACTCCCACCTCCTCATGTTGCCTCTGTCAGCATGGTCTCAATCAAATCTGATCCCTGGGTCATACCTGCACCAAATCTTGTTGATACTTGGGGCAAGGTTATGCCGCTTAGTCCCGCCGAAGTCAATTACGTGGAAATTGTTTCGATTTCAAACTCTGCATCCTTTGATTATCATATGTCAAAGACCTCTCTCAATATGTACTCTCAAACGCCCTGGTTTGGCACTTGGGAATCATCCGATCCCTTAGCGAAGACCTTCCTCATTGATGAAGGTATCATGGAATTCATGTCTCTCGAGGAACCACCATGGATCGATACTCATCATTTCAGCTCATTCCTACCTCACTCGACGATCATGTCTACCACTTTCGAAGAGTCCTATTCTCCATTTTCCATTGATGTGTTAGTTCATCCTGACATAATCAAGATCTTTCAACTAAGGGCACCTCTATTGCTTCATGGATTCATGATTTTTAACCCTCCCCGAGTTTTCACTGATTATCCTCTGACTTGTAACCCTCCCTCACCCAGGGGGCATGGGGAAAAGCCTTATATGAGTTCTACTCTATGATTTGGCTGAATCGATGCTTACTCGTCATGGCAACGGTCAAATTCCAGAGTCCCCCTAAGCTAATTGATTAACCGAGTCCTAGCATGGACTCCCTCAAAAAGTATTATGCTTAGGTCATCTTGCATGGTTACTTATGTACTTTAGTGTGTGATTCATTTTTGTACAACGTGGTTTTGTGTGATAGTTTTTAAACAACGTTCCTTTTTCCTATCCTTTTCTTGCTTTGCAGATGTCTGCGACTTCTCACGTTGGTTTCGCCAATGGTGCTTGCCGTAGTACCCGAAACCTATCATCCACGGCATGGGCCATCTATGACCCTAACGGTGAGTTGATTGACCTTCAAGGTATCTGCCTAGGTCACAAAACCAAAAACGTTGCTGAATACACGCGGTCATCTAATTTTTGTCAAAAGTCATCGCTCTGGGCATCAGATAATTGGTTGTCAACCTGGATTCACAACTTGTCGTCCTTCAACTCAACAGGAAATATTTTGTCAAGAACCCTCAAATATTACCAATGTATTTCCGTATCCATCTATTGGAAAGGAATTTTGATTATATTATATATCATCATATTCCTATACGCATGAATACATTGACAGATGCATTAGCTAATTACATGTTGGACAGACATTTACGAAACATGTAAAAGATAAGGCAAACCATTTGTACCATAATAGACAGGAAAATACAACATATATATATATATATATATATATATATATATATATATATATATGGTGAGAAAATTTGATACATCAGAACCCCAAAATATCATATGTGTGTCTAAAATAATGCCAGCAACTCACAGGCCTCATACATCCATGGCACGTAGGCCTCAAAAAATATGTAAGTGCTAGACCTAAGAACTACTCAGCAATGGTGGTCATTGTAGCACAAGACAAAACATACAACACGACTGAGCAGTTGGTAGATCCAATCTGAGACTCCTACTATGTGTCTCCTGTACTGACGGGGCATGTCTCCTATCCGAGCATACTCTGGGATACCATGAGTTAACCCCTCGTTCTTGCTCCCTTCCTGATAAGGGGCAACAACATCAATAGGGTGGGGTACGTGCCTGGCTGTCGAGGACATCCCTGCAGACTATTCTAGTCCAACATCTGCATCAAAAAGAGAAATGTTATAAACGCGCATATAACAAAAAAAATTAAAAAATCTCAAAATTAAAAATTTTGATTGTTTACCTTTGTCATCAAAGTCCTCTCCATCTGGTAAGGGTATCTAGATCTCCACAGAAATCAGTGCCACTATACGGCCAGTCCTCCATGACAATTTTCTATCATTGTAGACATGAGAAGAATGCAGGTTAGTATGACATATGCTAACCCCCAGTGATCCTGGGGATCAAACGACTCCAGCGGGCCATCTGTGGATCACATGGCGCAGGAGGATCAACCTCAGTCAATTGATACTGGAATAGTGGCACTCATTCTAGCAAAAGGGTCACAAGTACTAATCCAAAGCCAAATTGCTTCAGATTCCCTGCCTTGGCCTTGGACAACTAGCGCTTGATGTTCATCTTCATGGCCTCTGCCCAATTGAAGATTGTAGGAGTTGTGTAGTCAATAGCATAAAGGAAATTTGACTTTTTAGTCTCATGTTCCGCCTGGGACCTCACCTCTCTGTTGATAGTCAAGAGAAGCACCTCAGTGTCAAATCTCGCACACTAGAAATCTCTATCTTCCCACTCTTGGATTTCAGGGCCTCAAGGTAGTGTTCGGCAAGTAGGGAAGATATTCTTGCCCCGATTGGACATGACCCATACGTTCACTGGCTCACTTCTGCAAGACAATTCAGTGATGTAGTAGATATCTCAAGTTGTCAACTCCAGCTCTTGGTCCCCAAGGACAAAAATCTCCTAATTAATGTCCCAAAGGCATAACAAGTATTGAAGCAAATCGGGCTGGGCCCACATCCCAGGTGTAAGGAAGAATTTGAGGAGCCTGCAAGCACTCAAATACTCTACAAAATTTGGATCATTTATTGCCTAGGTGTCAACATCTTCATGTTCCCTTTCCTTCCAATCCAGCATTTTGGCGATTTCTCTCCTGCAAAAGCCATTAATTTGAGTCAATAATCATCCTTGGCACATAAGATTCAAGTTTGAACGGTTATTTTTTGAGAAAAAAATGGTTTTTCCCTATCCACAGCACAAGCGTGCTTGTTTTAAAAATAGTTGTGTCGATCGGCATGGATGGTTGTGAAAATCACCCTCGGTCGGCGCGATCACGTGCCCAGAAATTGCGCCAACCGAGGGCGATCTTTTCTTTTTCAAAAACCTCCCTAAAAATCCAAAAAAATGGCTAAACAAAAATGAATTGCATGAAAATGGAGCTCAGGGCTTCGGCTGTTACCTGAAACTGACAGCTCGTCAATTGACCTCCTAGATCTCCTGCAATCTGCTCCAGAACAACTAGGGAAAAAGTGGGTAAAAAGTCATCACTGCAAAGGTAAAATGGTAAATGGTAAAAATATATTTACTTTTCCCCTTTTTTATTCATTTTTTCATGAAAGTATTAGGTTTTGTAAGTATTTTTGACCTATTTTGCCTCAAGGACTCGATAATAAACTTTTCTTTACTTGTGCAGCAACAGGTGATGGATGTTCGACGATGATGATGAGTCATGTTTCAGCTCTTTTCTCGACTTGTTAAACTCATATGAAAATATCACCGAGTATGTTTTCCCTTTTTTACTCATAAAAGAGAATAAAATGGAGGGTCCTCTTTCAAGCTCTTTTCCAACCCTTTAAAAGTGAAAAGATGGCTGAGCCCTTATCGTTTCGAACTTGTTAACGGATGCGAAACGTCATGTGCCCAGTATAAGTTAAACCCTTTTTCGAGCTAGCAGGCACTATTTACGAAAAAGGTACTCCTTGACTGAAATGGTCAAGCGGTTCTCTCAAGTATTGTTTTCTACCTTTTCAGGCTCGAGAGACACAAATGTATGAAAATGGGCCATGTGGAGTTTTCTTTTACGTGTCTTTTTCAAACTCTCTAAACATGAAAAAGATATTGAGTTACACCTTTGTCGGACTCATTAAAATATTAAACGACATCGAATTCGTCATCATGATGAACATGAGCTTCTCCTTCCTAGGGCTCATTAAACTTACTATGTCAGTTTCATCCGAAGGATAAACTTACAGTGCAAGCACATGCTATCCCCTTCAAGCTTGTGATTCAAAAATAATTGGGGTACTCGCCAAAAATGGTGGGGAAAAATTTGGAAATCTATTAGTCATGTTGGAAACTAACTCTTGAACATGACACTCTTTGCTTCATGTCGGGTTGGGACATTCTCATTTTTATCATTGACCTTCCTGGGTTTGGGCCGTTCATTTTTTCCTTCCATCTGATCTCTACCACATCATCATGACGACTAATCCTATGGATCCAAAAGCTGCCAAACTTCCAGTTGTATCGCCGATATGTTCAAGAGTTGTCCTTCTGCAATTACACTTACCTCTAATTCTCTGTATCATCCAAAATAATTTTGCATCCTCTCGTCTCACATCGATGATGTGGGAATCATTATGGCCCTCCTTCGACACGGTCACTTTCCGTCGACTTCAACTCATTATATGGGAAGTTGACCGAGAGAATCTTTTCCAGTACCTTAGAGCTTGCATGCCCTAATGGAATGTTCTTTGCACTCGACGATAAGTTCACATCATTGGCTTTCGATCGAGTGATTTCACAAGTGTTCAACTTCAGTTCCTATATTCACATTCCGTGAAGTATGCTGATAATACCTTGAGGGACATTGTCATTATTGGTGGTTTCTCTTGTGCTTGTTAACAATTTACATCATTGACTAGTAATCAAGTGACTTTCTAGCATGTTCAACGTCACTACATCCATTCGCATGCTAGGATATGTACTTTGATAGGGTCGTGTCGGAGCGCAAGACCCTGGACTAAGATCACACAAGTCTAGGTTGCGAAGTGATGTGACATGATTATGACGATATGCATGTCTCTATCATATGGATGGATGAGACCATGAGTTATCATATGTGATCATTCTCATTATTGGATGACTGCAACCATACCTTGGTTTCATTATGATCCTCTTTGACGGATGGTTGCGCCCATACCCGGATCTATTTACATGATCATTCTCTAGATGGCTGCATCCATGCCATGACTCATGTATCATTTGATAGAGATCTAAATTTATGTATATGTCTCTGTACTTGCCTATAGGTTTTTTGACAGCAGATCGGTTCCTCGCACTGATTTATAAAGCATTTCATCCCTCACTCCTGCTCGGCCCTCACGCTTTAGGGGGCATTCGTCACACAACATTTTGTCACTGTCACTATACTCCCCGTTCCTTGATCCTGGAGGACCTCTACAATGAACCCCACATGATTTTCCTTCATGAAGAAACTCCCATTATGTCCCTCTTCATGAGTAGATCATTTCCCTTTTGCATCATTTCCCCTAAAACTTCTGTTTTGCCCAATTTACAAGACTGGCGGGAATGGCCTTTGTCTCCCCTGCACCGATGTATAGAGATTAGCACTACTCCTCACGCTGACCGAAGTGACTAAGCTATGTTTCAGTTG
Source organism: Pinus tabuliformis (assembly GCA_031772625.1). Lineage (NCBI taxonomy): Eukaryota > Viridiplantae > Streptophyta > Pinopsida > Pinales > Pinaceae > Pinus > Pinus tabuliformis. The sequence continues at coordinate 329,193,461 of CM062819.1, forward strand.
CGTCGGTCTTGTTATGGAAAGTTTTTTAAAATTAGAGGTGAAGCTTCCAACTCTAGAAGCTCTGTAACAAAATTTTGGTAAATGGTTTGGCCGGATGGGGTCAAGGATGACAATTTGGGCTCATTTTCCCTATAATGATGGAACTACCGCAAGGGATAAGTCTTTCTCCCATGAGAAGAGGATCCATCTCCCATCCATATTTCCTATATAAACCTCCCTTCTTCCCAAGCACAAGCTAGTTAGAGTGTGAATATTATAGTCATAGTTGATAGTTTTGGCAGAGTTATTGTTGAGTGTTGATACTATTGTAGAGTAGACAATCAAACCATCACTAGTTGTAGCTATCTAGTTGTGTGAGGGAGAAGTGTGTTTTGGTTTGGAGTGAAGCTCAAAGGGAAGAGCCTTTAAACTATTGTTGTTTGAATCCATCATGGAATGCTAGCAGAAGTGTGTGGGAACCTGGTCTTGTAAGAGGAAAACTGCGACGTCAAGACAAATGGTTGTAATCTCTCTTTGATATTAATATATGCAACTATCGATTGATTTCCTACATGTTTTTTAATATTACATATCCATGTCTTAATTCTTCTAGAATCGTTCGGTAGTTTGAATTGCAATTTGTCTATTATTATGTTTGTGTGTTGTTCTTGTTTACTTGTTTCAGGAACTTGAAGAAGGAAGTGAGAGATTGTTGGAGCGAGCAAATGAGGACTTCATCAAGTAGGATAAGCGATCAAGAGGTACGACCTCTTGATTGATTCTAACCTAACTAAATATTCCATAAAATGTATCTGTTTAGGCTAGACCCATTATTGGGCCAGAGGAATTCGTTCCTGTCCACACTTATAATTTTACTTCACCACATAGCTAGTATTCAAATTCCAAGTAATGCAACATAAATGAGAACTATGAAGTAAAGAAATGTAGAAATGTTAATGGAGTAGTACGAGTCCTTTTACAAGTTTATTAAGAACTAAATTCTATTAGGTAAGGAGGAAAGTTATACTATGGAATGAAAACTATGATGTTGGATCTGAATTCTGGTGATACAAACATTCCAAGTAAAGGTTGATAGTATGCAAGCTATGGAGTTATTCTATGATTCGAAGAAGGTTTGGTAGAGATACAAATTGTCTTTAAGACTCTCAAGAAGACCGTCAAGATGTAAGAATAAGTTGAAATGTGGTCCATGTGAAGGAGGTCATGATCTGATCCAGTTTAGTACAACTTTTCTAGAATACTTTAGAGAGATCAAGTTCTTAAGGAGTAAGCTTTGTTTTGTATTCTAAAATCTAGTCATGCTCATGGAGGACTTGTTCCTACACCGAGACACCTGTTTGCAACATTTGATAAGGAAGGAATCTGATATATGTCACAGATCAAGAGGAGCTCAAGAAAATGTGATAAGGGTCTTTTTTGGTTCTTATTTTGATTGTCTTTAGGGACAAGTTGATCAGGTACAAGGCTGAGTAGAAGAGGACCATTTCCAGGTTGTTTGTTGTGCAAGTTAAGTGTGCTACATACCTTTGATTCATACCACATTTTGTATGACTGTTGGGAAGAGGGTTGATCCCTGTACCTTAGGTTTGAAGGGGGGTGTAAGGCCTGAATAGGGGCTAGAAGAAGCCCTAGGAACCATAAAAGGGAGGGAGCTTGAACAGTGAAGAAGGTCGCAACTGAGGAGGGAATTTTGGAGTAGATTAGTAGGGGTGAAGTGGATTGATAAGAAGCCCTAACCAAGCTAAGTTTCTATAGAAGATGCACATACCTAGAAAATTATAAAGGTATGTTGGTTAATGTGTTTAAGTTTTTTTTTTGCTAGAGGATGAGAGCCCTAGTTTAGGATGGTTTTCGTTGAGCATATTAAGGTTGTTAGGAGGGAAACAAGAATATGTCTATATTGCATCGTAGTTTAGAGCTCCTTCAAATGATGTGTTTACCTTAAAGGCTTGTCCTAAAATCTATGAACAATGCATAGAATGGGATGATGAGACCTTAAATGAAGAGAAGTATGACCACACTATTTTGAGGGAATCCTAATCTTTAAGTGAGCCATATTCAACCTCAAAGAATATACTATAGTGAGAGTAGGTAGGCAGTGAGGTAGGGCTTGCGTAGTGAAGGAAGAAAGATCTAATTTTGGAGAGTTAGGGAAGAAGCCTATATACAATGGTTTGAGGACCATTAGTGGTTGATTGGTAAGGCCTAAATGTTGTGGACAAGTTCCAAAATTGTCACATCAAGTAGGCCATATGTTGGTTGAATTTTGGAGAAGCCATAAAAAACAATCTTTCAGTAAAATCTGAAGGATGTTTAGAAGACAGATTTGAAGAAGCTCTTTGTATATTGAGTGCAAGAGCCGGCTCACTATTGTGTGGCAAAATTTGTGAAAACCTAAGGACAGTGAAGCAGTGGAAATTCACTTTCAAGTGGGTTGTGCTTGGAAGACCTTATGATAGTAATCTTGGAAAAGTTAAATCCAGTTTGATTGGCGCCCTAAGGATTGTCAATTTAAAAAAACAAGAGGATAGTTAGGGGGTTGTCTATAGAAACCCTAAGGAGATTCATATAAGAGGATTGGAAAGAAAGTTTATTTGAAGACCCTAAGAGTTGGCCATTTTGAAATATGAGAATAACAACTAGAGGGTAGAATAATTTCTGACTATGGAGTTGTGTTGGATATTAGAGACTGATTGGAAAGGTCAGCCAAGTTGTGTTCAAAATAATGGATTGGAAAAACTTTGTGATAATCAGTCTATTGAAGAAATTATGTAATGGAATATCTTTAAGGCAGAAGGTAGTGCAGGAAGTAGTGTTGGAAATAGTTGAGGATGCAAATTCCTCAAGTACAAAATCATAAATTGTTAGGAGGTAGATTTAGAGCGCTAGTTCAAGAAGTTGCAAGATGAGCAAACTTACTGATAAAAGGGATGGTCAAGGAAGGTACAATCATAATAGGTAGCTAATGTAAGGGAAGTGTGACTACTTCTGACACAAGCTAAGGCTTGTTGATAAGTTCTCCCTATTTGAGAGGGAGTGACCATGCATTCCTCCTCTTAGGTTGAGATGGAGTAAGGTTGGAGATTGGTTCTTGCTATGGCATATTCTAGGCTAGGACTAATTTTCATAAGTCTAGTGCATGCATCAAGGATAGGGAGAATACTAGATTGAATTAGCATGGTTCAACGTTTGTCAGGTACTATGACAGGTTAGGACTAATATCCTAAGTCAAGTACATGGACATGGATAAGGACAATGGTGGATTGGATAAGCATATTGGACAAACATTCTTGATTCATTTATTGTGATGGATTAGGATGGAGATCCTAAGTCAATTACATGGACTTGGATAAAGAATTGTCTAATGGATAAACATTTCCTTGAGGTAAATGGTTCGACAGAGGAAATACTCCGGGTATCCTTGGTGGAGTATGTCCCTCAGTGAGGTAGTGTGGTTTCCAATGGAATGCCTCCTAGCATTGTGCTCTGATCTTGTGGAAATATAGGGTGTACCTATCAAGGCCTTGATAATGTGACAATGTTGGATATGATGATAATATCATTAGTGAGGCTTATCAATTTGGATCCCTTCCTATGTGAATATTTCAATTTGAGACAAACCTGTTGAGTCATTATGAATACCTCCCTAGTTAAGAGGTAGTGTTGGATAATCTAGCTAGATTTGTTCTTCATAATGATTTTTGTAATCATGATATTGTATATGTTATATAAAAGAGAAAAATAATTTTATTTATTTAAGCATGGGGTTACTGATAAAATTTTAGGTCAATGCATGTTCTTCATGCTTCTAGGGCTTGTTGAGTGAAAGAAGATTTATTGTCATGTGATCCCATTTGTACTCTTTGTAACAAAATAAAATTATCATTTTTGAGTCAAGAAATGTAATTTTATCCTCCAAGCACAAGTCGGCCCTGTTGGGGCATCTTTTTGATCTCTTGGATGACTATAAATAGGGAAGACTTCATCGTCACTTGGAAAATGTGATAAGTAAGTTCGATATGTGCATAAGAAAAGAAGAAAAGCATAGAGAAGGCCCATGGAAGAGGAGACACTAAAGGAAGAAGAAGGAGACCTGATTGTTGACCTATTTTTCTCAGATGTGAAACAAGGATAAAAATTTTGCAGCTGTTGTAGGGCCGATGATTGTAGCGCGAGTTGTAGATATGATGTTGCAAGACAAAAACATTTCACTTGAATGACCATCTTTGAATTGGTTAAATTTGACTTGATTGAAGGAAGATTTTGGATGGATAACTTGGTGCTTGGATAAGGTCTTGGTATTTAGGTCTTGGAGGTATCATTTTGATCTGATTCTATAAGAAGAGGATTGTTTGGGTTTTCCTGAGTTGTGGGGTTTTGCCTTGGCTTGTTGGAAATAATACTGAGAGGGGGGATGAATAAGTATTATCAAGCCAAATATTTCCTTTTTAAATTCCAGATGATATACGCTACTTCAGTTAATACAACCCGCGTATATACGCAACTACAGGTTAAGAAACCCACGTATATAAATCAGACTTATAATTTGAATTATCTTTCAGATGTCAGTTATTAATCTATGATTCAGATGCACATAAACAGTACCAGAAACAATGAAACAGAGCAGAAGACAGTCACACACAAGAACACAAGATATAAGGAGGAAACCCAATGTGGGTGAAAACCCCCTGCTGCAATTCATCTCTATCTTCTTTTTTTTTTTAATTAGAAACTTCTCTTTACAATGTCTTGTACTGGAGTAGACTTTAACAGTACGCAGGCTGCAACCTGCAGAGAGCTACAATTCTCTCTCGTTTTCCAGCTTTCCTGGAAGGGAGTTCCAACCCCCTTAGTTCTTGTACTAGCTTGAGATACTAGTACGCAGGCTCCTACCTACAGAAGGCTGCAACCTTCTCTTTGCTTTCAGGGACCTTGTTTCATTAATTTTCAGACTGGATCCACAAGTAACATCAATCAAACATCAAGAATTTCTGCATAACCCAAACTCCTTTTCACCAATCAAAAGCTGAAACAACTAAGCACTTCTCTGACCACTGAACCCAGAACACAGTAACTGTAATCAAACACCAATTCTGAACCCAGAACACTGCAGCAATAAAACAGAAGCAGCTAGAACATAAATCAAGACATATACGCTACTTCACTGTTCATCAACCTGCGAGTATACGCTTCTGTACCACAACCAACCTGCGTATACGCGTCTTTCATTCACAGAAAACGCGTATATACGCACCTTCAATTCATTGAACCTGCGTACAGATCTATAAAGGATAATTTATTCTTTTAAGCATTCAGACATTAGTTAGCCCAGATTTATAGATCAAGAGTGCGCCACATATAACAGATCAAAATCATACAGAGATACCAATGTTCAAGCCTTGAGATTTAGATCCATCAATAGTCCTTATCCTTCTTGCGCTCAGGTTCCTCCCTTATTCAGATCTAGATCTGCACCATAACCCAATCACCAGTATTCCAGATCTATCACAATAACAGATATTCAATGATTCGGATGATCCTTGCCACATGATCTACTTCCTCTTTTATAGTTTTAGGCCTTCCTTAATACCACGGTCCAAAACCATAATAAACCAATACCAAGGGCCAAAAACCTGGGTTCAACTCTTCTGCCGAGATACCATGGTCCACAACCATAGGTTCAAATTCTAAGGACTAACAACCACGGACCAAAAATAAGTTTCCCATCATGTACGCGCTTTTATGTGAATAAAAGTGCGTGTATACGCATACGCGACTTCGGAACGAATAAACCGCGTGTATACGCGTCTTCGGCAAGGTGTACCTGCGTATACACGATTTCCTTCATTCTGAGCACCTGATCTGAGATCTGTCACCAAAGTGAGTTGCCATCAAGGACAACATCTGTACCATAGCGCCACACCTGAGCCAAAATGCCAACAATCTCCCCCTTTGGACTTGATGGCAACCCCAAGATCCTCAAAGTCATTCTCCCCCTTTGTCATCAAGGGAAAAGGGTTGTGCTCCCCCTGAGTACATGCTGATATCTCTGCTCTGCTCTGCTGATCATGCTCCCCCTGACTGTAGGCAAGATTTACAAAAATATGTTCTTCAAGAAGAACCATGGCTTATACATCATAAAAGACCTTCCTATCCAAAAAGACTCGATACATACAACCATCACCCAACCAAGTGGGGATACATCAGAAATTTACATATGACAACAGATCACAACAATCATCCCAGGCATGGTGGGGAAACCAAAATAGGTCGTTACATGACCGTGATAAGAAAATATACATGACATAGAGACGAAATATCAAGACTTATGACCAATAACTACTATCTGACAATCACTGTACATATCAGCAATCATGTTCACCTTCTGACCTTCTTTTTGCAGCTGATCCACCTGATCCAAAAACAACTTGAGTACTAGACCCAAGAGCTTCTAAGGTAATGCCAACAATGCATTATTAGATAATTATCTGCTCCCCCTGAATTTGTGCCTGATGGTCTCTGACAGACCCATCTCAGACTCTCTCCAACCAGAGTCTACCCTTGCTGATTTTCTTCATAACTCCATATACGCGACTGCACCTGAATAAATCGGCGTATGTATGCGGATACCCCTCATCCAACTCGCGTACACCAACTTTTCTTGCAATAGACAAGCTTCAACAGCAGGATGAAGCATCAACGACTCCCAACTTCTGTCTGAGATATTCAAAAGTTTCCCTGGGCAGTGGTTTGGTGAGTATATCAGCAACTTGTTCCTTAGAAGGAACATACTCCAATTTGACCTTTTGTTCCAACACTTGTTCCCAGAGAAAGTGATACTTGATCGGTATGTGCTTGGTTTTTGAATGCATGACTGGGTTCTTTGAAATGCTTATTGCACTTGTATTATCACATAAGATAGAGACAGGTGGATTACAAGTGATTTGAAAGTCCTGCAATGTTTGCATCATCCAAAGGAGTTGTGTGCAACAGGAAGCAGCAGCTACATATTCTGCTTCAGCTGTAGATAAAGCAATCGAACTCTGTTTCTTGCTAAACCAAGATACTAATCTGGAACCCATAAAGAATGCACCGCCACTTGTGCTCTTCCTGTCATCCACGCTTCCGGCCCAATATGCATTTGTGTACGCATGAAGAGTGAGATCTGTATCTCTAGGATACCATCGGCCATAGTTTTGAGTTCCTTGAAGGTACTTGAAGATTCTTTTGACTGCCTGAAGATGAGTTTCCTTTGGGTTGGCTTGAAACCTTCCAAATATTCCCACTACATGCATAATATCTGGTCGTGTACCTGTCAAATAAAGCAAGCTCCCAATCATGGATCTATAGGTTGGTTGATGCACTGCTGCTGATTCATCATTTGCACTAAGGCTGCATCCCGTAACCATGGGGGTACATACTGGTTTCGAATCTTCCATGCCATACTTCTTCAAGATCTGCTTGAGGTACTTGGTTTGAGACAAGAAAATACCGCCTTCATTTTGTTGGATTTGCAATCCAAGAAAATATGTCAATTCTCCAAGTAATGACATTTCGAATTCTTTCTGCATCACCAAGGCAAAGCTTTGACTCATAGCTTCTTCATTGCTCCAAAAGATAATATCATCTACATAGACAACAAGTATTAGCAATTTGTTATTTTCCATTTTTATATATAGATTTCTATCTGCTGATCCTTTTGAAAATCCTTGTTGATGAAGGTATTTGTCCAACCGATAGTACCAAGCCCTTGGAGCTTGTTTAAGCTGATAGAGAGCCTTTTTAAGTTTGCATACAAGATTTGGATCATTTCCAAGGATAAAGCCATTTGGTTGCTCAATGTACACTTCTTCTTCTAAGTCTCCATTCAAAAAGGTTGACTTCACATCCATTTGAAATACTTTGAATTTTTGAAAGCTAGAGAGGGAAAGGAAAATTCTGATGGCCTCAAGTCTAGCAACAGGAGCAAAATTTTCTTCAAAGTCTATTCCTTCCTGTTGAGCATACCCTTTGCAAACAAGCCTGGCCTTGTTTCTAATAACTTCCCCATTTTCATTCAACTTGTTCTTGAAGATCCATTTTGTTCCTATGACATTCTTGTCTTTTGGTCTAGGAACCAACTCCCAAGTGTTGTTCTTTTCGATCTGCTCAAGCTCTTCATCCATTGCCTTAACCCAACACTCATCCTTGCATGCTTCTTTTACATTTTGCGGTTCAGTGGAAGAGAGCAATGCCAAATAGCTTGAAGCTTCTGCTATTGTTCTTCTGGTTTGTATACCTGCCTCTTTCTGCCCCAAAATTTGAGATTCTGGATGATTCTTCTGAACATATCTGGATGGAGTCTTCTCTTCTATCCTTATCTGTTCCTCTGGTGCCTCTTGGGGTTCTTCTTCATCATCTGCCTGATTTAGAGAGTAGTCTTCATCATCATCGATATTTTCATGATTTACTTGCCTGGGGATGTATCCTTTTTCATCAACCACTACATCAATACTGTCAACAATTCTTCCAAGTCTTTTATTGTAACACTTATATGCTTTGCTGTAGGGAGAATAACCAAGAAGGCATATGCTTTGCTGTAGGTAGAATAACCAAGAAGAATGCCTTCATATGCTCTAGGTTCAAGTTTGCCAAGCTGCTCATCAGTATTCTTAATATAGCATTTGCTCCCAAAAATTTTGAAATGCTTTACCGAAGGAGTCTCACCATACCATAGCTCATGAGGAGTTTGAGTGTTGTTCACTCGGACATTTTTTTTGTTGAGAATAACAACCGCAGCATATGCAGCTTCACCCCAGAAAGTTGCGGGAGTTCCGGATTCATCAAGCATAGCACGAGCCATTGTTGGATTGTTCTGTTCATCCTTTCTAACACTCCATTTTGCTGAGGAGTTCTAGCTGTGGAGAATTCCCTTCTTATCCCATGTTCTTCACAAAAATCAAAAAATTCATTTGAGGTAAACTCCCCACCTCTGTCGGACTTGAGGCACTTAATTTTGTAACCTGATTCATTTTCAACCAAGGCTTTGAAGGATTTGAATTTTTCGAATGCTTCATCTTTGTGCTTCATAAGTCCTAACCAAACAAACCTGGAGAAATCGTCAATGAATAATATCAAGTATTCTTCTCCTCGTGGTTTCCTTTTCCTAAAAGGACCACATACATCTGTATGGACTAGCTCAAGAGGCATGCTAGCTGATCCTTCCTTCTCCGGAAAGTTAGTTCTGGTTTGTTTTCCAAACTGACATGATTTGCATATGGTGTTGTCTGGAATTTTGATATCTGGAAGACCACGAACTGCCTGATATTTGCATGCCTTCTTAATTTTTGAAAAGCTTAGATGCCCCAGCCTTCGGTGCCATAACCAATTTTCATCATCCTTGCTCAAATAGCATTGTTGTTGTCCTTCTTCAAATATGTATAGATTATTTGGAGTTCTTCTGCCTTTGATCACTGTTTTCCCTGTATCAAGATCACGAACACAACACCCATTTGATCGAAATATTACTTCGGTTCCTTGGTCGCACATCTGACTGACACTTAGAAGATTATGCTTCAAGCCATCAACATACAAAACATTTCCAGCTTTGACTTTTTCTTTCAACTGAGTAGTGCCTTTTCCTTTTATAGCTGCAGGAGTATCATTTCCAAAAGAAACTTTCTTTCCCTTTTCTAAAGCAGAATATGATTCAAGTTTTTCTTTATCACCTGTCATATGCTTCGAACATCCACTGTCAATGTACCATAGATTTTCCTGTCCCTCTGCATAAAAGGCTATCCCACATCTTTCTGTTTGTGGTTCCTTTATTCTCCATGTTCTTGTGCTTGAGGCTTGTTCCCTTGTCTGCGGAAACCTGCTCCTGCATTCAGAATCTTCATGACCAAAGTTATTGCAAATAGAACATTCAACTTCATTTTCAAGAGCCGAAAAGTTGTTATAGGTCCTTTTTGTAATCCCAGTCATACTTATATGTTTTTGAGCTTCTCTAGTCATGATTGTTTTATATGCAACACATTGAGCTGCTTTGTGACCAAAGTTATGGCAAGAGAAGCATTGTCCATTGAAGAAACTTCTGTGGTTATCAAATCTACCAGCCAAATGATTGTAATTTCTATTGTCATCCATTCTTGAAGCAATTTGAGAAGATTTTACCTGTGGCTGGTTGTAGCTTTTGTTCACCCTTAAGAAGGATTGCCCCTAGTTTACCTGATAGTCTTTGTTTGTTCTTGATGTAATTCGTCCCTGCTTTACCTGGTGATCTCCATTGTGCTTTTGCTCATTTCTTCTTGCTGCATCAAGATAACTCTTTGAGGTGGATGCTTGGGAAGTTTCTCCATTATACCCCAAACCTGTCTTGTTTAGTGGAGAATGTTGTACATTGATGATCTCATCCAGAGTTTCAGATCCTTTGACAAATTTAAGATTAATAGCCTTTGTTTTCTCAATGTCTTTTCTAAGGCCAACAATTTCACCTTCTAACTTTTCAAGATATTTTTCCTTTTCATCTATTTGAAATTGTAGAGTATCAATGATCATATTCTTTTCTTCTATACATGTCTTGAGTCTAGATATTTCATCATAAAAGCTATCCACATCTATAGCATCCATGTAGTCATCATCTTCAAAGGCCATTAAAAGTTTATAGTCATTACCTCGTTCATCTTCATCACTATTTGATAGACCATCGTTGTCTTCATGAGTGTAGTAGCTCTTCTTATTTGCATTCTGTTTCTTGTTCCATCTAATAGGTTCCTTTCCCTTGTCGATCTTATCCTTATGAGGACATTTGGCAGCATAGTGACCTACTCTTCCACAAGCAAAGCATTTGAAGGGCAACTTACCTCTGAACCGTCCAGCACCCCGTTGAAGATTTCTGACAAAATTTGATTCTTCTTCTTCTTCTGACCCATGTCCTGATTCATAGTACTCTCCTTTGCCTGAAGCCTTGAAGGCAGCTTCTCTCCTGTCAGATGGACCTCCTTTCCTCATTTCATAAGCAGTTAGAATTCCGTGTAGCTGAGACATAGTAAGAGTTCGTAGATTTTCTTTTTCTTCTATTGCAGACACTTTAGATTCAAACTTGGGGGACAATGATCTTAGAACTTCTTCAACCACAATAGCTTCTTTTATTTCTTCACCCAAGTTTTTCATGCAATTAACAATCTCATCTACCCGAAGGAAATAGTTAGCCACACTTTCATCATTATACATTCTGAGATTCTCATATTGAATCCTGACGGTTTGAAGTTTAGCACGCTTTACCTGTTCATCTCCTTCGTAGCTCAAGACAATCTTGTCCCATATTTCTTTTGCAGATTTATATTGCATAACCTTCACGAATTCTGTTTGAGATAAGCATCCTAGCAGAGTATTGACTGCTTTAGCATTTGTTTCATATTTCTTCTTCTCGGCCACATCTGTAGGAGTAGCTGAAGGAAAAGTGTAGCCTGTATCTATGATATCCCAAAACTTCTGTACCAAGAGATTGAAGATAGGAAGTAACTCTTACCTTCCAATAATTGAAGTTTGTCCCATCAAAAATTGGAGGCCTGATTGATGCTTCCCTCTCGTAGTTGCTCATGATGAATGATCTTCCTTCAAGCGATCAAGCTTCTCTGAAGGACCTGGCTCTGATACCAATTGTTGGAAATAATACTGAGAGGGGGGGTGAATCAGTATTATCAAGCCAAATATTTCCTTTTTAAATTCCAGATGATATACGCTACTTCAGTTAATACAACCCGCGTATATACGCAACTACAGATTAAGAAACCCGCGTATATAAATCAGACTTATAATTTGAATTATCTTTCAGATGTCAGTTATTAATATGTGATTCAGATGCACATAAATAGTAACAGAAACAGTGAAACAGAGCAGAAGACAGTCACACACAAGAACACAAGATATAAGGAGGAAACCCAATGTGGGTGAAAACCCCCTTCTGCAATTCGTCTCTATCTTCTTCTTTTTTTAATTAGAAACTTCTCTTTACAATGTCTTGTACTGGAGCAGACTTTACCAGTACGCAGGCTGCAACCTGCAGAGAGCTACAACTCTCTCTCGTTTTCTAGCTTTCCTGGAAGGGAGTTCCAACCCCCTTAGTTCTTGTACTAGCTTGAGATACTAGTACGCAGGCTCCTACCTGCAGAAGGCTGCAACCTTCTCTTTGCTTTCAGGGACCTTATTTCATTAATTTTCAAACTGGATCCACAAGTAACATCAATCAAACATCAAGAATTTCTGCATAACCCAAACTCCTTTTCACCAATCAAAAGTTGAAACAACTAAGCACTTCTCTGACCACTGAACCCAAAACACAGTAATTGTAATCAAACACCAATTCTGAACCCAGAACACTGCAGCAATAAAACAGAAGCAACTAGAACATAAATCAAGACATATACGCTACTTCATTGTTCATCAACCTGCGAGTATACGCTTCTGTACTGCAACCAACCTGCGTATATGCGTCTTTCATTCACAGAAAACGCGTATATACGCACCTTCAATTCACTGAACCTGCGTACAGATATATAAAGGATAATTTATTCTTTTAAGCATTCAGACATTAGTTAGCCCAGATTTATAGATCAAGAGTGCGCCACATATAACAGATCAAAATCATACAGATATACCAATGTTCAAGCCTTGAGATTTAGATCCATCAATAGTCCTTATCCTTCTTGCGCTTAGGTTCCTCCCTTATTCAGATCTAGATCTGCACCATAACCCAATCACCAGTATTCCAGATCTATCACAATAACAGATATTCAATGATTCAGATGATCCTTGCCACATGATCTACTTCCTCTTTTATAGTTTTAGGCCTTCCTCAATACCACGATCCAAAACCATAATAAACCAATACCAAGGGCCAAAAACCTGGGTTCAACTCTTCTGCCGAGATACCATGTTCCACAACCATAGGTTCAAATTCCAAGGACTAACAACCACAGACCAAAAATAAGTTTCCCATCATGTACGCGCTTTTATGTGCATAAAAGTGCGTGTATACGCATACACGACTTCAGAACGAATAAACCGCGTGTATACGCGTCTTCGGCAAGCTGTACCTGCGTATACACGATTTCCTTCATTCTGAGCACCTGATCTGAGATCTGTCACCAAAGTGAGTTGCCATCAAGGACAACATCTATACCATAGCGCCACACCTGAGCCAAAATGCCAACATGGCTTAGACCCTATAACTTGTGTTATTTTGTGCCTCTATGATCTTCATGTTTTGGTAGTTTCTTGATGAATAAGTAAAATTAAAAATAAGAGCCATTAAATATCACATTGAGTAATTATAAAATAAAGGAGAATCAACATAATACTACATATACGTTGATTTTCCAACATGTTAAAGGGTTTGGAGATCGTGGTTATTTAATTCTAGAGTTGATCATTGCATTGAGTTGCAAAAAATTTCATAAATATAATTGTTAAGAATTGGAAGGTGGATATCACCCAATTGATGTGCATTGGAAGGTAAATCACTCTTGCATACAAACTTGAATTTCTAGGGATGAAAGTTTTCATTTAGACCTGAATTGGAGGTAAACCATTCTTACACTATCTATTTTATGCAAAACAAAGTTCAGTTGTAATGTCGAGAGATTTAGTACTTTGGAATTTGAATTATGGTATGAGGTTAAATTGAGATCCGTGAGGAGTGACTCTCTGGGTAGAGCATTCAATTTCTTAGCAATTATTTTGGCTCCTATGAAATATGAAACTGAAGTATGAGATGGATATACCCAATTTGAAGGCAGGTTGTGAATGGTGGAAATTAATCTTTTCTATTAAAATACGCAATGGGATGATGAGCTCAACAAATTATGAACTTAACATGTGAACTATCGATGCTTATACATACAATTTCAAGGACTATCTTAACTTCTCACATAATTGTTTAAAGGGTGCTAGCTCAATGTAAGAGAATCTGCTTTATAAGTAGGATGCTAGTGGTTTGATTCCAATGTGCCCTAACATGAATTACTCAATGATGTTGTAGTTTATTTTTAATTAATTACTTTTTATATTGGTTTATTTCAATGGTGAGATATTTTTTTGGATTCATTGTTTTATACTATCTTTAAAGAGACGAAAGACATATTGTCTCTATAAATACAATATGTCTTTAATCCAAACTATTGTCTATCGAGAGACAAAAATAAAATTATCTCCTCAGTGAAAATAACATTTGTGTTATATATTATCTTTATAGAGACAAATTTTTAAAGCAATAATTTGAGATACTCACTTAAAGAAAATATTTAAGAGAATACACACTTTTTTTTGTCTCAAGTTAATACAATTTATTCAAAAATTGTCTCAAATATTGTCTTAAAATCCCTTTTTGTGTTGCACTGAAAGACTCAGTTAAGTAATGTAATTTAGTTATTCCTTAGGTTTGTGTTAACCAATATGCCAAGAAAACATGCCAAGTTGCAGTCGACTTCAATAGTCAACAATATACTTTGATTCATGTGGTCCATCCTCCTTGACAGAATTGACGAGTGGGTTGACAGTCAATGTTCCCAACATTGGTTGATTTAAAATTCATTGTTTTGGTCAAGTCAGTAGTCAAGTAGTTGGATAACAATGTAGTTGACTTCCCGTGACTGAGCTGATGGAATGGACTAATCAACTAGCATTGCACAATCAATGGTCCACATGGTCATGCAGTTGGTTCTTGTATCTTACAAAATTCATTGACATGGAGTGAGATGCAAAAATAGAAGCTAAAACATGTGCACATATAAAGTTGGCCTCGTCATTGGTCTTCTTACTGATAACATTCATTTTGACTACAATATGCATGATGATTATAAGAACCATTTTGGTCAACTTCTAAATTAACACTGAACATTCGGTTTCTACAGACACATCACCCTAATTTATTGTGGAAATCATTAGAATCTTCATAAATTTAGTAATAGATCTCTTAGAGTCAGAAACATCAAATCATCTTTCTAGTTTCTTTGTGTAGGCTTATCTTCGATTGAATAGTATGAGCACTCAACAATTTTTCATGCAACATCACCAGTCCATATATTTTTGCGTTTGTGCTAGTAGCATCCATGAATAATTAGGCTATTCTATGCACCATCATCACTAAATATCCTTGCTTGCGGGCTTGTCCTTAGTCAAGCAACATCATAATGAGCATGTACAATCCATATTTCATTCACAACATCCATGTTTCTCCAGCATCTCAACCAGGGATATTTTCCCTCTCTTTCAATTTCAATTAACATCCATGAGCATGAGAACTATGTCCTTAGCTTATTTCAAAATGCATAAGCATCTCATTATTTTACGTGTATCTTCCACAAACAAATATTATTTATTTGCAGATTTTACAAGTTCACATAATCTTCATATAATATTGCTACAGTCTCAGACTCAGTATCGACAACAATGAAACCAGTGTTGAAGGTAGAGCCTTCACATGAAGACATTATGGACTACATCATGATAACATATCAAGAATATACATAATACAGAAAGAAAGAAAATAATTTCAGGAAGGAATTCGAACCATTTTTCGATTAGTATTCCACATATTTATATTTAGATTATATAGTTGGAGAGGTTGTACCCGCTATAACCAATCACTCATGCACTCACCTTTTACCCTTTATTACATATATTTATTCATATAGATGTGATTACCCTTTATTACATATATTTATTCATATAGATGTGATGACTTACATAGGCGTAAGAGGCCTTGCTAACACCATGTGACCCTTAGGTTTCATCCTCCAAAATCATTTCCTATTCTAACGATTCACATCTCCTTTTTATATATATATATTTACAAATGATTCACCCAATCCCTAGAATAATGTTTTAACATTAACCTTGCCATTATTCCAACACAAATATACAAAAATACATAGGAACATTTAATTACCATGAAGCAAGGGTGTTTTTGCAGGATGAGTAGTGCCTTATTTTCCCTCTAATCATCCGTCCCAAAGCTTTGCCAACTCATAGTTAATTATTGATCCATTTCAAGATTGTTGAATAAGTATTTAAGCCACGACTAAATAAATTTTCCAATCATTACTTTAAAGATAATCATTAAATCTTAAAAACTCAATGTTTAAAATTATTATTATTTTGATATTATCAATTTTAATTTATATATATAATATTAAAAAACAATAAAATTTATATTTTATATAAAATATTTTTTTAATAATAATAAAATAAAATAAATTATATATATATGGAAAATTTACATACAACCCTGACAATTACATAAGTGCATGCAAACTTTTATTTATTTCAAAGAAGTAAAGAATGTAAACTTTACATCACTTAAAAGGCTAAGTAAATCTCTCCATGGTTGTACAACACTGGATTTCTGTCTCCATGAAACCAAGAGCAGAATAAAATAATGATATTATGTAATAATAAATAAAATGGAATGCTATTATGTAATAATAAATAAAATGGAATGCTATAATGATATAGGGATTACAACTGAAAAGTAGTGTTTACTTGCGATTTTTTAGAGATTTAGATAACGGAATCTGGCGGAAAAAATTGAGGTTAAATCTTGATTTGTATTATTTAAAATGGTTTTTTAACTGCATATTTGGATTCAGCACCCTAAAAAACCCTTAGAAAATTGAGGTTAAATCTTGATTTGTATTATTTAAAATGGTTTTTTAACTGCATATTTGGATTCAGCACCCTAAAAAACCCTTAGGACCCTTTGATTGTGCAGAAATCACCTATCAAACTTGCGATTTCAATAAATTGCTGCCGGATGTTTAAGAAATTTGATTGGAAAAAGCCACCAAAAATGTTTGCAAAAAGTTGCACTAAAGACTACACCTAAATTATATAATAAAATTTCAAAAATATAGTTTTTATATGAGATCATGAAACAATAAAAACATTGAATTATTTCTGATCAGATTACAAATGCGTCACATAAATCAAACAATAATAAACGTAATTATAATTAATAACTAAATGAATTTAGATCTTAGCTCTGAAGTTATTAAAGGCCGAAAAAGCTCCCACTAAACTGGTATTAGATTAACACTGAGACTTCTTACATTTCTCCTTTGTTTTAACTTAAAAAATAAATAAATAAATAGATCTCTCCATGGAGAGTAAAAGTTTAGTTAGCTTCACTGGATAAGAGAGCGTTAATTATTTTATTTTAAGTTTTGAAATTTTGCTGTGCTTAAAATATCCAATTTATATTATTTTATGATTTTTTTAAAATTACATCAACTTCCTTAATGTGGATTACTTCATTTTTCTGGTTTCTTATAATCGCTGGATACACTATGAAATAAAACCGCTAAATCATGTAGTGTCTATCAACTGTGATTATGTTTATTAAAATAACTCATTAGTTTGTGAGGATGAAAGGCCATTGTAGCAAATAAGCAAATGAAGCATGAAAAGTGGGCCCTAAACACTTTTAGGGGTCGAAGCTCGATGAAAAGAACGATGGAGGAAGAAGGTTGCTCTCAACTAATTTTTAGAAAAAAAAAATTATGGCGCATACAAATATGATGCAATCACAATTACACATGTAAGAAAGTTTTAGGTTTTAAAATAATTGATAAACCTGACCTAATTTCTTAGGTAAAAGGAACACATATTTATCTCCATAAAATGCAGGATTTTTAAGATTCATGTATAGAGATGTGGAGATACTAGATAAGAGCAGAGGTAGTAAGGACAACACCTCATAAAACATGGCCTCCAACACCGATGTAATTTGGCTTGGAGAAAACTATGTCTGAAATACAAAGGTCAGTGGAATGCATCCATTCTTTTTTCGTTTACATAAACATAAAGTATACAAATTTCATAAAACTATACAAAACTTTTACTTTGAAGTAAAATTATATTATGGAGGGATGCTTGAAAAATATAATGCATACAACATTTAAGCTTTTATGTTTAGTTTATTACGTCGTAAGGCATTTCCCTCTGAAATCCATCCCCCTTTTTGCCTACCTGTCATCCTTGGACACCGTACAATTAGATGTTAGACGATCACAAAGACTTGAACCGTCGATCAAAACAGTTACAAATTCATTGGAAATAGTTACAAATTACAAATAGTTTCTCATATGTTCTAGGTGAATCTCTGGTCCTTGTGATGCTCTGTGTTTCCCTCGCTGCGAAGGAAAGAATCGTTCAGGTAAGGGTGGGTGCGGGGTTAACACTGTTTGTTGAATTCATGGAAGATACTCTGATTCCTCGTAGCCTCCATTAATCTCGACATATTTACAGTAAAAAATGGCCCATTTCAGGTTTAATGAGCAAGCCCAAGATGGCTACTTAAGATGTCGAGATGAAGGACTCAACAACCGCGGTCTCCAATTCTTCTGCGCCATCGCCTCCTCCGGTTCTCACGCGTAAGTTCTATGAGATTTTGCCATTGCAGGTAGTGCCTGTTTTGCCCGTGTTTGTGTTGAAATTGAGGCATATTTGTGGGTGTTGCAGATCTGAAGATTACTGGGCTTCTAGTGCCCCCCGGCACACGAGAGTTAGCATTGCTAATCTACTCTCGAAAAGTTCCTAAATGTTACTCAAATTAAAGGAAATTTCAGGGGAATGCCCTTTTCTCTTAGTTATTTTCTCATCTGTTGTAGGTGAAGCTCTGGTCCTTGTGATGCTCTGTGTTTCCCTCGCTGCGAAGGAAAGAATCGTTCAGGTAAGGGTGGGTGCGGGGTTAACACCGTTTCTTGAATTCATGGAAGATACTCTGATTCCTCGTAGCCTCCATTAATCCCGACATATTTACAGTCGAAAATGGTCCATTTCAGGTTTAACGAGCAAGCCCAGGATGGCTACTCAAGATGTCGAGATGAAGGACTCAACAGCCGCGGTCTCCAATTCTTCTGCGCCATCGCCTCCTCCGGTTCTCACGCGTAAGTTCTATGAGATTTTGCCATTGTAGGTAGTGCCTGTTTTGCCCATGTTTGTGTTGAAATTGAGGCATATTTGTGGGTGTTTCAGATCTAAAGGTCACTGGGCTTCTAGTGCCCCCAGCACACGAGAGGTAGCATTGCTAATCTACTCTCGTTTTTTAGTAAGTCTACAGGTTTAGGCTTGTAAGTATTTCAACAGCTAATTTATGTCTCTGTAATCATATCCATGGTTGATATGAGTCATGTAAGCTGACAAATAAGGTTTTACTTTTATTACTTATTCTTAACATGTTACAAGATTTAAATTTTCAACAGTCTATTTGCAAAATAGTTATCCCTATTTGATCTAAGTGTAATGACTAACTACTACATTAATCTTTATGGAAGGCTGATTTTATGACTATGAACCTCAAGCAGGAGTTGGATTGTATCGCTCTTGCAAAACTTTGCTATGAGATCAAAGATAGCATGCTTTCGCAGCACATCTATGTCTTATGTTTGTTGATGTTTTTGATACAAAATTATGAACTCAAGTGTTTGTTAGGTTGTCCGACAATGGTTATTACAGGGGATTTTCAATTCCCATAGTATTAGCCCTCACAGTTTTTTTTAATAAATAATCTTATGTTGTAAAGCAACTTCTGGCAATCTCTAAATATACATGTCTTCAAGTAGGCTTTAAGGCTTTGACTGCTTTGACATATCCCTGGATGGACTATTCAACCCATCCATATACATGGAAACTACTTGCAGAGGAGAAATAATCTCTACAAGTGGGGTGCCTTGGCGGAACTCTTTCATGCGGCCTCTCTTTCAATAGGATGCTCATTTCTATCATTGTTACAGTCACACATAAGTCAATGTCATGCAATCAGTGTTACTCTTACAGCATCAAAAAATCGTCAAGGATCTGTCACAAATGGTTTCTGTCCTGTGTCAAGGTATTTAGCTATTAGTGCTATTGGTGAAGCTTCAGAACTAGGATCACAACTTGAAGAGAAGAAACTGGTAGAGCCTCCTAATTTGAAGATAAATATCACAGATACCCAAAGAAAAGCTCGGTCTTCTCAAGTAATGGTGCTTCTAAGTTTGCTACTGAGGCATGACAACACACAATTGTACATTGCTTCCTTTATATTTTCTGAGCGGAAATGTACACTCTGAGTAGCCACTTGTGATATTAAAACAGTGAGTTCTGAGGTCAATATAATGCTCAAACTTATTGAGAAACAAGAGCTGGAGATATTCAATATAAAAAGATGGAGATGGGAGTTTCAATGGACCATCTGCTTCAAACAATTTCAGCTCATGGAATCAAGAATCGATTTCAATTATTATGCCTCTATATAATTCATTCTTTGATGAAGGATTCGTGGTAGAAGGACTTTGAAAAAAACCTCGTTCCTCAGATTTTGGCAAAGATGATTAGATTTCATAAATGACAAATCAAACACCTGTAACCATCAGTGTTGTTAGATTTATCACCAGAAAAATCTAACACTAAAAATTCAAGTTCACCAAAGAGTATTGCAGAGGAAAATCATCGTAATAATTGAGTAATATGGAGAACAACTACAGATCCGTGCTACCAGCATTTTTCCAGGGAAAATAATCTTGCAAATTGAAACCTAACGTCACCCTTTATGAAGAAACCAAAACTACCAGAAACCCTTGTCTTCTCGTCAGATCTACCAAAAGATTCATATAACCGTAAGTAATTTCAATACTCTTCCACAAGAACCCTCAGCAAACATATCAGTCTTCAACAGTCCAAAGGTGAGAAATCTCTTCAGAGATGACTTATTGCTTTGGCTCACTGTTTCCAATAATCCATCTTTTACAATCTTAGAAATGAACTGTGTATGCAAATAGCCACGCTTACAAAGATAGAATTAGATAGAAATGAGGGTGATGAATATGCAAAGATGTGGTTGAGTCAGAGATTGCAGACTCAGAGGTTTGCTTTATTTCTGGATGAAGCTTGGAGAGATGGTCCCAATTGATGGAAGAATTTGGTTTGTTGTTGCTAACCCACCACTCCAACTCGAGACTTGTTGTAAGTTCAAGAAATCGCAAAGTCCTGTCAGAAATTGAATTTACAGAGACATCTATAATAAGAATGGGGGATTTGGTAGAAGAGGAAAACTGGCAGCTATTTTTTATCATACTTTTCGATTTCCATGATTCAGTTGGGGCTTACTCACGAGGTTCTTCTTCGGTTGTCCACACTCAGGGAAAGTATTCAACCTTCAGCCAATTCTTTGTTCTTGATTGGCATATCTGATTACAAGTTATTTTCTCACTGATATACAACCAATCAATAGGATGCTCATTGCTATCATTGTTACAATCACGCATAAGTCAATGTCATGCAATCAGTGTTACTCTTACAACATCAACAAATCGTCAAGGATCTGTCACACAAGGTTTCTGTCCTGTGTCAAGGTCTTTAGCTATTAGTGCTATTGGTGAAGCTTCAGACCTAGGATCACAACTTGAAGAGAAGAAACTGGTAGAGCCTCCTAATCTGAAGATAAATATCACAGATACCCAAAGAAAAGCTCGGTCTTCTCAAGTAATGGTGTTTCTAAGTTTGCTACTGAGGCATGACAACACAAAATTGTACATTTCTTCCTTTCTATTTTCTAAGGGGAAATGTACACTCTGAGTAGCCACTTGTGATAATAAAACAGTGAGCTCTGAGGTGAATATAATGATCAGACTTATTGAGAAACAAGAGCTGGATATATTCAATAGAAAAAGATGGATATGGGAGTTTCAATGGACAATCTACTTCAAACAATTTCAGCTCACGGAATCAGGAATCGATTTCAATTATTATGCCTCTATATAATTCATTCTTTGATGAAGGATTCGTGGTAAAAGGACCTTGAAAAAAACCTCATTCCTCAAATTTTAGCAAAGATGATTAGATTTCAGAAATTACAAATCAAACACCTGTAACCATCAATGTTGTTAGATTTATCACCAGCAAAATCTAACACTGAAAATTCAAATTCACCAAAGAGTATTTCAGAGGAAAATCATTGCGATAATTGAGTAATATGGAGAACAACTACAGATCCATGCTACCAACATTTTTCCAAGGAAAATAACCTTGCAAATTGAAACCCAACGACAGCCTCTATGAAGAAACCAAAAATACCAGAAACCCTTGTCTCCTCGTCAGATCTACCGAAAGATTCATATAATTGTAAGTAATTTCAATATTCTTCCACAAGAATCCTCAACAAACATATCAGTCTTCAACAGTCCAAAGGTGAGAAATCTCTTCAGAGATGACTTATTACTTTGGCTCACTGTTTCCAATAATCCATCTTTCACAATCTTAGAAATGAATTGTGTATGCAAATAGCCACGCTTACAAACATAGAATTAGATAGAAATGAGGGTGATGAATATGCAATATACAAACAATCAATAGGATGTTCATTGCTATCATTGTTACAGTCACGCATAACTCAATATCATGCAATCAGTGTTATTCTTACAGCATCAACAAATCGTCAAGGATCTGTCACACAAGGTTTCTGTCCTGTGTCAAGGTCTTTAGCTATTAGTGCTATTGGTGAAGCTTCAGACCTAGGATCACAACTTAAAGAGAAGAAACTGGTAGAGCCTCCTAATCTAAAGATAAATATCACAGATACCCAAAAAAAAGCTCGGTCTTCTCAAGTAATGGTGCTTCTAAGTTTGCTACTGAGGCATGACAACACGAAATTGTACATTGCTTCCTTTCTATTTTTTGAAGGGTAATGTACACTCTGAGTAGCCACTTGTGATATTAAAACAATGAGTTCTGAGGTCAATATAATGCTCAGACTTATTGAGAAACAAGAGCTGGAGATATTCAATAGACAAAGATGGAGATGGGAGTTTCAATGGACAATCTGCATGAAACAATTTCAGCTCATGGAATCAAGAATCGATTTCAATTATTATGCCTCTATATAATTAATTCTCTGATGAAGGATTCGTGGTAGAAGGACCTTGAAAAAAACTTCGTTCCTCAGATTTTGGCAAAGATGATTAGATTTCAGAAATGAAAAATCAAACACATGTAACCATCAGTGTTGTTAGATTTATCACCAGCAAAATCTAACACTGAAAATTCAAATTCACCAAAGAGTATTTCAGAGGAAAATCATCGTGATAATTGAGTAATATGGAGAACAACTACAGATCCGTGCTACCAGCATTTTTCCAGGGAAAATAATCTTGCAAATTGAAACCCAATGACACCCTTTATGAAGAAACCAAAAATACCAGAAACCCTTGTCTTCTCGTTAGATCTACCAAAAGATTCATATAACCGTAAGTAATTTCAATACTCTTCCACAAGAACCCTCAGCAAACATATTAGTCTTCAACAGTCCAAAGGTGAGAAATCTCTTCAGAGATGACTTATCGCTTTGGCTCACTGTTTCCAATAATCCATATTTTACAATCTTAGAAATGAACTGTGTATGCAAATAGCCACACTTACAAAGATAGAATTAGATAGAAATTAGGGTGATGAATATGCAAAGATGTGGTTGAGTCAGAGATTGCAAACTCAGAGGTTTGCTTTATTTCTGGATGAAGTTTGGAGAGATGGTTCCCAGTTGACGGAAGAATTTGGTTTGTTGCTGCTAACCGACCACTCCAACTCGAGACTCGCTGTAAGTTCAAGAAATCACAAAGTCCTGTCAGAAATTGGATTTGCGGAGACATCTATAATAAGAATGGGGGATTTAGTAGAAGAAGAAAACTGGCAGCTATTTTTTATTCATCCTTTTTGATTTCCATGATTCAGTTGGGGCTTACTCACGAGGTTCTTCTTCGGTTGTCCACACTCAGGGAAAGTGTTCAACCTTCAGCCAGTTCTTTGTTCTTGATTGGCATATCTTATTACAAGTTATTTTCTCACTGATATACAACCAATCAATAGGATGCTCATTGCTATCATTGTTACAGTCACGCATAAGTCAATGTCATGCAATCAGTGTTACTCTTACAGCATCAACAAATCGTCAAGGATCTGTCACACAACGTTTCTGTCCTGTGTCAAGGTCTTTAGCTATTAGTGCTATTGGTGAAGCTTCAGACCTAGGATCACAACTTGAAGAGAAGAAACTGGTAGAGCATCCTAATCTGAAGATAAATATCACAGATACCCAAAGAAAAGCTCGGTCTTCTCAAGTAATGGTGCTTCTAAGTTTGCTACTGAGGCATGACAACACAAAATTGTACATTGCTTCCTTTCTATTTTCTGAGGAGCAATGTACACTCTGAGTAGCCACTTGTGATATTAAAATAGTGAGCTCTGAGGTCAATATAATGCTCAGAGTTATTGAGAAACAAGAGCTGGAGATATTCAATAGACAAAGATGGAGATGGGAGTTTCAATGGAAAATCTGCTTCAAACAATTTCAACTCACGGAATCAGGAATCGATTTCAATTATTATGCCTCTATATAATTCATTCTCTACTGAAGGATTCGTGGTAGAAGGACCTTGAAAAAAACCTCATTCCTCATATTTTGGCAAAGATGATTAGATTTCAGAAATGACAAATCAAACACCTGTAACCATCAGTGTTGTTAGATTTATCACCAGAAAAATCTAACACTGAAAATTAAAATTCACCAAAGAGTATTTCAGAGGAAAATCATCGTGATAATTGAGTAATATGGAGAAAAACTACAGATCCGTGCTACCAGCATTTTTCCAGGGAAAATAATCTTGCAAATTGAAACCCAATGACACCCTTTATGAAGAAACCAAAAATACCAGAAACCCTTGTCTTCTCGTCAGATCTACCAAAAGATTCATATAACCGTAAGTAATTTCAATACTCTTCCACAAGAACCCTCAGCAAACATATCAGAGCATGTGTCATTGATGAGGGCCGAAGATTTCAAAAAGGGGTTCTGGACAGCGGCTAGCACATGTGTCCTAGGAAATCTGCAGATGTAATTAACTTGAGAAGTTTGATCCGCAGACATAATTCATATGAGAAGTTTGATCCACCTACAAAAGAAGAGAGACAGTGAAACACAACATGACATAGCCTTATAAATTGTAAACCCAACAAGCCATCGAAACCCTAGTCAAAAATAAAACAAAAACTTTTCCAAACAATCGTCAATTTTCCAGAAATCCTTCAACCGCATGGAAGAATCATGCATTTGATATGCATTTTCACCCTCACGCACACTGTGTTTTTGTATTTTCATTAATAAAACATAATATAATTATGGGTTTGGGTTTAGAAATTGTCAAAAATAAAGAGTTCAGGTTACCAAGATGAAAAATAAGAGTCAACCTTAACAAATATCCCTGGACTCCTGAGCTGAATAAACTCCAATGACAATACCTATCTTGTGTCTTAATTAGCAAGGCCCAGAATTATGTGCAATATAAATTCTCTTACCTGAATAAGGAGGAGAAAAATAGAATTCCACATAAGAGACTAATTATTTTAATTAACTAAATAATAATAAAAAGTAAATTAAATCACCTTTATTTTACTAGATTATTTACAATGATTTTAAAACATACTTTCAGTGTTACAACTATTAATTTTTTATGAATATATGTGATTTAGAAATAAACAAATTCAAATTAAAACTCATTTATTATGATTTTAAAGCATACTTTTAGTGTTAAGCAACCATTAAAATTTTATGAATAAATTTGACTTCAGAAATAAATAAATTCAAATTATGAGTAGAATTTTTTTTGGGATAAGTTATGAGATGCAGAAGATTCGTTGTATAATCCCAACCACGGGTATGATACAAGAGAGACTAATTATTTTTATTAATTAAATAATAAAAAATTAAAATTATGATT
Source organism: Pinus tabuliformis (assembly GCA_031772625.1). Classification (NCBI taxonomy): domain Eukaryota; kingdom Viridiplantae; phylum Streptophyta; class Pinopsida; order Pinales; family Pinaceae; genus Pinus; species Pinus tabuliformis. Next base: position 329,219,245 of record CM062819.1, read on the forward strand.
TAGTTCTAATAATCATCTTTATCTTATTAGATTGTTTACTATGATTTTAAAGCATACTTTCAGTCTTACACAACCATTAATTAATTTTTATGAATAAAAGTGACTTTAGAAATAAATAAATTCAAATTGAAACTAAATTACTATGATTTTAAAGTAAATTCAAATTAACTCACATGTACAATTTATAGTGTTCTTCCTACCTCTCCTCTCCTTTGGCTATAGCTTTCCCATTGAGCAACTTGGTAGCTTCATAGTCATGAACAACGATTTATATGCAATATTAATTCAATAATTAATAAAAAATAGTGTGAGGCACCCTAAATCAATTTCATTTCTGCTACATCTCTACATTTCATTTAGATTTGCCCATTCCCATGTCCTGATTGTTCCTCAATTTATGCCTTACGGCGTTTCCTTTGCAACATTTGGTGCAAATGCTAGTTTAAACTTTTGCTCCAGTGAATCATCATTCTAAGTATTGATGTTGATTGGATCTTTATATTGTTTGGCATCCATCTCGATGGATTCAGAGTAGAAAAAGTGAAGGAATCAACTCATGGGACCATTTTTACTAACAAGCCCTAGTTTGGAAAAATGAGGTTTGAAACCTCTTGGGAGCATTTTGAGGCATCAAATGATGTTTTTTTTGGGGTAAAACTTTGTTTTAGTGTAGCATCATTTCATGCTATTATACACATGTAGATCTTTCCAATGATGCATGAAGTGTGTCAATTAGAATCCATATGCAAAAGTTATGCTACTCAGAAGTTGACCTTTCTATTTTCACCGCCATGGTTCAATAGCATGCCGCATCAACCCCATTCATGCATGTAAAAGGGGCTAATCATGTGATTGCGATGTAAAAAGCTCTAGAAGAGTCTATATTGTAACTATGGTTAAGAGTTGAGGTAGTCAAACTTAACCACTAGCAGTCTATCAAGTTGTGTTATAACTGAGCCACTAGGAGGAAGAGACATTCCATTCTTTCGAGTGCATTTATTCCATAGCTGGAAAAAAAAATCCAAGAGTGATAGGAAGTAGGGCACACAGAGAGGATTTGTGCACTATAGAAGTCCACGAGCCAAAGGCCATACTTCTTTGTACCCACAACCATATTTCCAGACAGAGATCAAGAGCACCTTCTAGCTGGGTTTTCTCCTGAAAGGGTTTCCTAGACCATATCTGTGTCTTGTGTGTGAGAGATTTTATTTTTTACGTTCTCTATTTTCTTCATAATTTCCATTCACATGCATGCACTAATTACAGTAAAATCTATAGATCTAGAAATTCAATGAAGTTGTAATAGTGTAGAATTTCATATTTTTAATATAATATTATCAGATCTGTTTTGATGAACTGTCCAGTGGAATATCCACGACAATTTACAAATCAAGTACCTTCTTTCATAATTTTCTATTGGATGGTTGAAAGCAAAATGTGTTAACTTTGGTCACAACTAACTTTTTTTTCTTTCTTCTTTAATCACATATTAGTTTTTGTAATCTAACATATTAGAGACCATGTTGACCACAGTCTCTAGAATTGTAGGGATTTTGAAACAAACAAAAAAAGACAAAAAGAAAGCAACGATAACAAGATTTTAAGCATTTGGAAGAAAAAAATGGAAGATTTATAAACCGATAAAAATATTCAATATTGGTAGTGAAAATTAACTAGATTTCATTACACAACTTTGTTCATACCACACAACCCATTATTCTCAATTTCACCCCCAATCTAGATGTGCACCAACCTTTGAAATTTGAAATCACCTTTTTATTTATTGAAGTATTTAGGCATCTCATGATTGTTACACATCATTTTGTCACCATTAGGAGAATGACCTCCAATCCGGATCTATCTCTATCTGATGAAGTGTTCCAAGCATTCCCCTACAATGTTGGAAGCAAAACAATCCCAAAGACAACAATAATCCTAGATTACGTTGCTCAAAAACCTATTTTTAATCACTTGCACAGTTTCCCTAGCCATTTCCTATGCAAGCGCAATTTTGACCATTGTGGCCTGTGCAATTATGCGCTTTGTCTTCCACTAAAAATTATGCAAATATCTTAACAAAGGTAAAAAAAAAAAAAAAAAAAAAAAGAAGTGATTTCTAGAAGCTTTGTTGGAGGAATATTTCCCTACTAAAGGCCTCGAGCCCCTACATACTTAGGTCTCATCTCTCTGCTCATGGAGCAATATCCCTTTCTTTATGGAATCCTAATCCCTCTCTTTATGGATCTCATCCCTTGAGAAGAGGATCTCAAACCTCCTCCTCTTGGCCTATAAATTCAACACAAACTAGAGGGTAAAGGGGGACTATCGAATGTAAATTTATGATGTCGAATTAGGGATGGAAGCTTGTCACTTAAAGGGACAATTGGAGACCAATGGGAGGAGGCTTATATCATCAAGGCTAAGGTTGTACTGCTCCTTCTTATTCAATATTAATACAAGCAAATGCTTCTTTCCTATTTACACTTTTTATGATCATTGCAAAGATCCTTGATCTGTTGCATACTTTATAACTGAATTCTAGATTAACATGGTGACCTATGCTATGTTGCAATTTCCATTCATTTTGTGTTTCACTCTTTATCTATGTTATGATTTTATTCCTTGTTTTTTTCCATTTATGCAGATCTTCTCTTGAAGAAACAAGGAAAGGTTTTTGAAAGAATCGAAAGGACATCAGAGTTGGGGATATTTGTGGGTACACTGATACACCTCACAACTATCAGGTGTAATTTCCTACCAGTCGGAGGACAGTGGTTCGCAAAGATCTCAAGTTTGATGAGCAGAAGGTCATGCGAGTTTCCCTTGAGAGGGAGCTCCAACTACAGGCTATGGAGGAACTGTTGTTTCCTAAGGAGGAGGAGCCTTAGACTAATGTGGAGCAGTCGCATGCAGAGGTTCCAGGACTAGAGACATCCACTTAAGCAGAGTCTTCGAGAGATGGACAGAAGCGCATAAGAGAAGCTGATAAATTGTTGGAGGATGCGAGAGAGAATGTGGGAGCACCATATTCTCAGCGCAGATAGAGGAGGTCACCTGAGAGGTACACTAGATACATGGCCCTTGCTGGGGAATGTGTTGAGACCGGGCCATCTTCCTTTGAGGAAGCAGTGCAACAGCCGATTTGGGTTGATGCTATGGTAGAGGAGTATGACTCCATAGTTCGTAACAGTGTTTAGGACGTGGTTCTGAGACCGAAGAACAAGTCAGATGTGAGTTCCCATTGGCTTTACAAGGTAAAGCAAGCTGTTGATGAGAGTGTGGAGAAGCATAAGGCAAGATTTGTTGCTCGTGGCTTTTCACAGGTCGGGAGGATCATGTTGTTGCAACATATTTCGACAGAGGAGCAAGATGCTTACATTTTGACAAAGGCATTGTTAAAGTGTAAATTTGAGTTCCATAGAGACAGGATTGGGGTGGCAGATAATCCCTTTCTTGTTGAGAGGGAGTGTTGAATTATGGCGACAAGAATATTCCAATTTAATTTTTCCTTGAATTAAATTGTGAATTAAAAATGAATTTAGTCTTAACAACTACTTGGAAATAATTAATTTATTTATTTTTAATTAATTAGTTGGAGAAATTCAAGTTAGAAGTCTTTCTGAAATCATTCAAGAGTTAACCCTTAAATTAAGGATATAAGATTAAGTTATATTTGAGTTATAATTAGTTAACTTAGTTTACTGAGTTAAGTCTAGTTAAATTAGTTCCAAACTATTTGAGGAACTAATAGTGAGTTAACAGTCAGTTGATGCATAAATGCACTCAACTAGTGCTACTCCAGTTAACTAAAGATTCTCTCATCAGAAACTCATGCATGTCTATTTTGGAAAAGACCCAGTTGTGATTAATGTTCAAGGAGAATGTATTATCAGTTGCATGTGTTTTATCATGGAGAAAGTTCATACATGCAGTAAAGGATTCATCCTTGAGGGTTGCGCATTTTTGAAGGCTTGGTTTTCCACTTGGTAATAGGCTAATCATCCACAAGGAACAACACAAGGAAATAGGAGCTTGGATGGCAGAGAGGAAGGCTGCAGAGAAGCCAAGATTGCCTGTGAGCATCTGTGAGGATTGTACTGAGCGCTGGCTACCTATGAGAGCTAAGGCTTTATATAATTCCTATGTATTTCCACCATGCATGATAATACAATAATGTGGGGTTTTTATCTGAGGCTTTCCCCAAAGTATTTTCATGTGTATTTTGCCATTGATTCTTCTTCTTTTGGTTATATTGTTCAACTCGATCTTTAAGCTTCTGCAAATTGATAGTAGAAGTAGGTTATAGTATTCTACTTTGATTTATATTACATTATCGGGTTAACCTATCATAGATTTTCTACATGATTATTGTCATCACAACTCACACACCAAAATCTAGTATAAGTGTGACCCTAATTACACCTCCATCTAAGGCAATAGGCCCACACCACTGGTGAGCCCAATCCTCCAATGGAAGGGCATGCCTTTGCTACTTGGTTAGTATCTTCTCCCCTCGATGCTATAAACTGATCAACAAATACATATCCACCTCAATAGATATCACTAGGTCACTACCCTAGACATCAAAAACCTCTCGTTGGGGCTGCCATAAGCTAATGAGAAATTTCAAGAGCTCCTCTTATGAGAAAATCATAGGGTTCTTAAAATACTTGAGCAACCCCATGATACCAAATCTATGTGGGTCTATGGACTAGTTGTAGCTGCATCTCGTAGTTTATTGTAATCCCTCTCCCTCCAGTGCGTTATTTAGAGGGACTTTAAGAGTAAAAAAATAACTATTTTCAACTTGGCCGCATCACTTCAACTATATCAGAAATAGTCATGGTAGATGCATTCATGTTCAGCTAATAAGAATGAATGCGACGTTGCATCATTGTAGGTGCTTAAGTCATATAAGTGTGGGGTATCAATGCACCTGTGCAATTAATAGTCGTGACATTTTTCATGACTATTATTCCCATAAGCACGGTGCCTTATGCAACATCCATTCATAGCCATCGTTATGGTTGTCATGTCTCTACCTGTGCAAGAACCCATGCATCTATGTAAAATATAGTCGTGGCTATGTTTTCCACTCCTGCAACTTTAGATTGGTTTCCTGTGTAATTTTGGGACCCATATAATAAAAATGGTCATGCGTCCCCATACCATATAACCTACATACCCTAAACTATCAAATTGAAATTGGGGGTCATCATGAAAACTTACTTGGATCTAATTGCACCAAGAATGCATACTCCAATAGACCATAATTGACCATAACAATACTCTAGGTATAGTACCTACTTCCACCTCACCAAATCTCAAACGAGCTAGCACTGAGGGTCCCATTGCCCTTATATACGCCTTCATTTCCATATTTTTAACATCGCTAAGGGATCCCACAAGATCTGTTTTCAAAATTGTTTGTGTCATTGGGGTCATGTTACCTAATTCTACATCATTGTGACCTCACTTCAATTTTCCAAATTTATTCCTTTTTTTTGTGTTTTTCTACATTCGAGATACTCACCATGGGTGCCTTATTTTATACATATTCATTTTATCAATCATATTTCAATGATGCTTTCATGTGGGGTCTTAGTTTCAAGCTTACATGTTACTTCTTAACTCAACAAGAAGCCTGGCCACCATGATAACTAATGAACTTACAAGGTATCATTCATCAAGTTAGCATGATAAGCTTTCCCCTTGAAGAAGCAAACAACCTAATATCAATCTTCTTGAGCTAGCCATAAGGAATACATTCTCAATGAAATTTATAATCACCCTCAATTTAAACATGGTAAACATCTACGTTGGTCGATAGTTCCTATACCTACAGGTATTGCCTCATTTAGTAGTACCTTTTACACTCTCAGCATCCATGGCCATTTCGCTATCACCCAAGAATCACTTGCATGATTTGGAAGACAATCTCATTTCTATTTTCATCTCATTACCTACCACGTTTCCAGGGTGCCTATTCTTTTGATCAACATGAATGCACCACCAAATTCCACACTTGGCCTCTCACATGCCCACATTGTGGTAGACCATATGCGTGATCACTCCACTTCATTTACCCTAGGCCAAGACTTGTTAATGGCCCCCCTACCCTTTGCAGTTTTTTTATTGCATCATCAAGAAAACCATCACATGCTTGGGGCTTGTCTTCATGTTTGTACATCCTAAACAACTTATAAATTCTTTCGGAAAGTGTATAAATATTCTTTTGGAAACAAATATTCACCTATATTTTTGTGTCTAATACACAATGACAGTTCCTAGTTTCCCTTGGTTGGAGCTCACCTAACATACATATCATTTGCTCAAATTCATCTGACATTATATCCCTCAAATACTTCCCATCATATCATAATTTTGATGATAACCCATCATAACCCATTAAAACAATCATTTACATCTCCCCTAGATATCCTCTAGACTCCAAGGGCATATTCCCCATAATTTTAGTTTTTACTACCACCACTTGCATTCATGCTTCAACATTAGACAGTTCCTGTATTCCCTCTACACTGTCAACCTATGTTATTATGCCTTTGGCCCACACTACACACTACAATACATGTATCAGCTTCAAGCATATTTTCTAGAATCTCTATGTTCTTGAAAATCATCACTTACTTTCTATCGACATTAACATTCACTTTCTAAAATCAAAGCAATACCTTGGTTGTTCCTCCCATCACAAGTTAACCTCAAGTGGAACAATGGGAAAAATAATCTCCTATTGATTTCATCAATTCATCTAGTGTTTAACCTCAACATAATTCTCACATTCAAAGAGTATCGTACTTTATGAAAGTTGCAATTCTTTCATTTGGTTGAACATCCATGCATTAGGGTTGCACTCCCATCATCAATTCCATGTATCTCTTGCATGAGGGCACCATATATGCCTTTTTTCATAGGTGCCCCTGAGGATGTGTAATGATCCATTATAATAATAATAATAATAATGATAATAATAGTAATTATTATTATTATTATTATTATTATTATTATGCAATTTAAGGTCACAACCAAGCTAGAGACCAAATTGGTGTATGAGATCCTCTTATTTGTGGGACAAGGGACCCACCGCTGCTAAGTCTAGCAAGAAATACATACTCTATCCCCCTATAGTTTTGAACCTGTGACCTCTTAGGAGGAAACACATGCTCTTAACCATTGTGTCTTCCATTATTATTTACTATTATTATCTTATATATTTATCTTGTAATATATAAATAAATGAAACAAAAAATAATAAAGAAAATATAATAATAGCAAATAAATAATAAATAAAGGATACAAGATAATAATAGTAAATAATAATAAAAAATAAACTAAAGTTCTAAATAAATATATTAAGAAAACTTATAAAAATAGGAAGAGTAAGTAAAGTTAACAAAATAGAAAAAACAAGAATTAAATTAAGAAAAATGTTGAGTCATGTAAAACTTAAAACAAAGAAATAAAAGTTGGCATGTTAGCACATGGTTGTGTGCATGTGCATCCCTTTCTAATCCCCTTCCATTTTTGGAACAATTGGTTCTATTTAATGGCTGAAAATGGAGATGATAAGTATTCATTCATTCTTTCTATAGGAGAATATTGTGAGACAAAAGATTCCCCAACAATGATAGTTGATTGAGGGCTCAGGTTGGATTAATTGTAGAAATATTTTGTGCAAGTGTATCTACGGTTGGGTGCAGAGTCATCCTTGAAACTTTGTTGTGGTCAATAGGATTCAAGTAGCGTTGCAACTCTGAAATCACCAGTAAGGTATACTGTTGCCACAAATAAGTCTTCTCGGCTAACAATTTTGAGATTCTATATTGGTTGGTTGAATAGTTTCTACGTGTTGATTATTGCATGAATTGATGTAATTAGTTGTATACTTAAATTATGGGTCATTACATATGATATCAGAGCGAATTTCAACTCTATATAACCCCTAAATATATATTTGAAAAAATACTTATTAAATTTATAATTAATTTTAACTTTAATAATATAAACTAATTTAATCAAAATTGATTCCAAAATAAACACTATAGTTCAAAATTGTACAACAATTTATACATTCAAAGCCGTATATAAAAATATGTATCTACAAGTTTTGTATTATTTTTTGCAATATTGAAACACCATATGGAAAGGTAAATAGTTTTCTTTAATAAAATATTTATAGGGAAATGAAAAAAAAGAAGAGAGAACTATGCTTAAGGTTTATTTACTATCCAAAAATTAAATCTCAAGAATTGAACAACGAAATTACATGCATGCTACTTTGTATGCACAGTGTTAGGTAGGGAACCTTTTGTCCTTTTGTTCTCGTTCTACATCACACTGCATTTTTTTTAAAGATTGAAGCCTTTCCCAAAACAAAGGTCTAGAGGATCACCGGGGATCGAGCCCCAGACTTGGCGCTGCAAATAACACGCTCCCACCGATCAAGTTATTCCCAAACAAAACATTCCATATTTTACGCATCTTGTTCCCTACCTACAAACACGACGTCATGGATAGCCGGGACAACGACAATGGCAACCTTGCCTTCACTCAAACGATCATAAAATAATAGGAAAGTCGAGTCCAGGAATACAATTTGCCACATAAATTGTATGGCCGTAGTTTAATTAGCTGCAGGAATTGTCAGAAAAGTTATAGAAATTCTGGTTATATTTAGAGCAAATTCGATAAGGATTTTTATAAATCGAAATTATAGTTGTTAAACTTCAAAATTTTAGGTGTGCTAGACGTTTTTGATGGTGCTGAATGCATTTCCATCATCAAAAACACCATTCAACGCTTCCTCTACAAGATTTTTTGAAATTTTTTCACGTGGATTCCAGCCACTTTTAACCGTCCAGACAATTCTTCCTCCTCCATAAACGACTCCATGATCATGTAAATCTATGAGGAAACAAACAGCACCGGGGAAAATGTTAAATTATCACGCATTAATTATGTTCCTATGTTCTTCTTCTTATATTCTATTTATCAAAACAAAAAACGTTGGTATATATCTATGATGGTGTTTAACTACGGATTATATTTATGTTATAGGCTTTGTAATCTACGTTAAGTGGGATTCAGTTCACGGATACTATTGTTATTAGGTTTAAATTAATGATTTATTTATTTATTATTTGTTTATTTATTTTTATTATATATATATATATTTTGGTTTTATTTTATTTATAATGTTGGATAGATTTTACATTGTATATTTTTATTTATTATTTTTTATATGGTATATTTTTTTGATATATATATATATATATAAATAATACAATTTGAGTGGGCCTAATGATTAAGGGCATGTGTTTCCTCCTAAGAGGTCAAGGTTCAAGAACCAGAGGGAGGTAGAGTATGTATGCTTTTGTAGACTTAGAAGTCAAATCGTTGCGCGGAGGTGGGTCCTTTGTCCCACAAACAATGGGGTCTCATACATCAATTTGGTGTCTGGCTTGGCTATGACCCTGAAAAAAAAGAAAAAGGATATATATATATTTTATTTCCGTTAATTTGTTAGTGAGGTCTTTTTTATTATTTAGTCTTTGTTTACTTATTTTTTTAGTTATTTTAGTAATTTATCTTTTTATTGACTTTATTTTTATTTACTTAATTTTTTTATTTGTTTATGGTAATGTTGACAGTGTTGGACCCGTCAACATCAAGGGAACTCCCTGGTATGAAGTCCCAACAAGACCTCACACCGTTTGGTGTAGGAGTCCTATCCAGTACAATGGCTCAGTTGCCATTATCTTAAATGTTTATCTCAACTCTTGCTTGTCAACACAAAAGAGCGGTCTGCATTGTCTTCGAGTAGTGAGGTGCGTGTGCTTGGTGATTGCTAGTGTTACTTGTGTCAATCGTTCTTTCATCGCATAGGGAGAGGGTGAGAGTGAGTCCCAAGTCAAATGGGAGGATGTTCCAACTCTATTAGGAACACACAACACAATAGGATGTGCACAACTTCCGAAGGAGCAGTCCACACGGATGTGGCAGTCACAACACACAAGGAAAGATAACATGTACAACAAACATCGGAGGAGTCCATGCGAGTGTGACAATCGTTATAACAATTTTACGTGAATGGTATGTCTTATGTCCGGGGAGGTACCAACACGGACAGGACAACATTAACAGCTCATACAACACATTTTCATTAATATATATGTATTACAATAATTGAATGAGTTCAAGTGTAAGACACAGGTTAAAGAAACATGCATTACAAATGTTCAAGATTAGTAAAAAAATTACAACACGTGTGAAAGTGTGTTGACCTGTTAGCAAGCTTCTAAATTAAGCAGAAGTTTCAAGACACATCGTTACACCATACATCACTAAACCTGTGGGCGAGGCGTTGGAGCCACTACTTACTCCTCGAAGAAAATATTAGAGACTCTCAAGGCTGTGGGAGGAGCCGAGGTGAGAAAGTCCTTTGCATGTACAAATGAGGGGGATTTATAGCCAAGGGTTAAAATGACCCTTGTGGTTGTTCGACTTCCCTCATGACTGTTTGACTTCCATGACCTTTCAACTTTACATGACTCTTCATATGACAAGTGGGTCTCTTGGAATTCCACGCTACATTACATTGATTGACAATATGGCCCATAGTGGAGATGTGGATGACATGACTCATGAGAAGACTCGACATGACAGTGCTTGTACATTCATGATGCTGTTGGTGTGCATGTCGAGTTGCAGTGTTGTTGAGTGATGGATGTCCTCATGGTGTGTCAGAGCTTCACCTCCGTATGGAAAAGTGCATGAAGTCTTCGATGGTCATTAGATTCGCTTGATGTTGCATTCGCACGTTGCTCCTTGCTTGTATGTTGGCATGCTTGACATGCTCATCCATTTGTAAAAAGTGCATGTTTGCTCATTCGTCCGTCTGTGAACACATATTTGCATGATCGTCCATTCGCAAGCACATCGCTTTGCATGCATTGTTTGTTCATCCATTGGCGAACATGTCCTTCTTCATGCACTCCCTTTGTTCATCGCATCCGTCATCACACCATGTTTGTTTGTGTACCTGTATCTGCTTCACTCATGAAGAGACAACATCAAATCCATAAACCTCCTAGTCTACCATGATTCATGATCGTTTCAGATACAGGTGACTAGGAGAGATGACAAGGTTATGAAACTGCACGAGGAAAGCTTCGAGATAGGATGGAGGCTCTAGGCACTGCTGGTGAAAACTACGTAGAAGTCACTGGAAGATGGTGACGGAAAATTTGGATTGATAGTGACTATCCACGAGATCTGGCTCAGTTGGAGGAAAATCTACTCAATTTTTAAGAGGAGCACTTCGGGCTATAGGAAGGATGGGCAGACAAAATCTGCACAATTTTTGGAAGGAGCGGGCAACGGGATATTAGCAGCAAAAACTACATAATTCCTAGAGGGAACTAGCAGCAGGCTGCCGGGAGCTTGGCAGCAAAAACTATGCAATTCTTGGAGGGAAATGGCAACGGGCAGCTGGGAACTTCTAGCAGGAAAAAATGCACTGATTCTAGGAGGCAGGCCTATTGATCACCTCTGCGCAGTTTCTGAGCCGAGAGGACCACTGGGTAGCAGAGGGCTCGCTCATGAAATCTGTGCAGTTTTCCGGGTGAGAAACGGGTCGGCTGACTTGTGGGTTGGCTGGGGAAAACTGCACAATTTTCTGAGGAGACATGCACGGGTACTGGGTGTCTGTCTGACCTATCTGCGTAATTTTCTCAGTGAGTGGAGCAGGCATGGTCTACAACCTCTCCGTAATTTTTTAGGGGAGTTAGTCCTAGGGTGACTACCAAGTCAAACTCTCTAGTTGACCAACAGGAGGGTTGATTGATTAGCTTGCAAGCATCGCAACTTGAAATGGTTTGCTTGGTGCTTCTGTGCTATTATAGTTGATAGTTAATCGAGTCGATAGTGGGGTGAAGATACGGCTGTCAAAGGGAGATCCAGTTGTCAGAACTTCAACAAAACGACTAAGTGTGTGAGCAAGTGAAAAGGTGCATACACAATCTTGCAAACACACACTTACATGAATTGATGATGAGACGACTCAAACCATCCAAAAATACATGATCAACATGACTAACTGACGGTGCGAGTCGACAAGCATGACACTTGTGATTGATCATTGGACGACTACAACGATGCTTGCACGAAAGTGCATATAACTTCGTGTGTGAGCATAACGGATGCTTTCATAGCAAACACAACATGTACACACTAAGCGAAGACCTTGTGCATGACCAGAACATCGTCACAAGCATGACATAACAATCAACATGTAGAAGATGACAATTGGTCGAACAAGTGAAAAAAAAGCACAACATGTAGAAGCAACACATAAAGTGACATTTCATGTTTGCACACATGCATGTTATTGAGGACATGATTCTATGATAATGACAAGTAGTCCTGAAAACTCAACTAAGCGATGTACTTTGAAAGATGTTCCATAGTTACCATAGTTACCCTCAAGATGATCATGCATCCAACGGAGTTTGCATGAGGTCCTGATATTTTCCATTGCTCGGTTCCTTAGTGCTTCTCCTCAACTCCTTGGAAGCGATTTCAGCATGTCACCTTTTCATGTAGCCACTAAGAGGTAGGTCTGCGCAATTTCATCGAAAAGTGGCTACTACCAGGATGAGGCCCTGGGAGGTCCATCTGCACAATTTCTGCATGCAAGGCCGATAAGACAACTTGGAAAACACTACGTAGTTTTGAGGCTCAAAGCACTGCTGCAAGACAAGGTTCGCAGGAGGAAACCTCTGCGTAATTTCTTAGTACAGTGTTGCTGGACTGCTCTATGCATTTTTGGAGAGCAGTGTTGGATGGGGCCTCTGCACATTACAGGGATTCAACAGGCAAGGGAGGTTGGTGTCTCTGTGCACTACGGGGATTCAACAGGCAAGGGAGGTTGGTGTCTCTACGCACTACGGGGTTTCAGCAGGGAGGGGAGGAAGCTTGATGGTTGCAAAAACAAATCGCATAGTTCCGAGAAGCTGGATGAACCTAGGTTGCTTGGGAAAATGGCTAAGTGTGAGATCAGTGAAACATATGCAAACATTGATAGGACTCCATTGTGATCGCACAAGGACACGTAGACCATCCAAGATGCGTAATACATACTTTGCTTGATGAAACAACCTTTGTGACGTTAGTGTGTGAGGTGAGTGTGAAACATGTCTATGTGATGACAACCACTCATACACACGTAATTCCCTTGAATAAAGACAACATTCCCTTTGCATGACTGTTATGCTCTTGACCTATGAGAAGATACCAGAATACAAAATATGCGAAGAAATCTACCAAGAACACAAAACAATAAGAAATAGCAGCAAGTATTTTATTATTCAGAAAGCAATGTTCACTTGCCTCTCCAAGGGGCAACCTCCAATAGAGCGGGGCTCAATTACAAAATAAGACACGATGCTCCTCGAGGGGAGTCTCTATCCTTTATATAGGATTCATACATGCAATACCATGGGTCAATACAATGGTTCTTATTAGTACCATCTATCTAATACCATGGCCCATTTACAACTAACTGTGGTCCCTTCTTTAAATGCGGGTCAACCACTTACAATTATTAATATGGGCTTTATTGACACTTTACTTAACTATAACTATGACTCGATCCTATTACATAAATAAGGGGGTTAGATTTGGAACCTAACATACCCTCCCCCATAAGAATGACCTTGTTCTCAAGGCTAAAGCTGCGGAAACTGCTGAAGGATAGTAGCTGGTTCCCAGGTCGCATCTTTCGGAGAGGTGTCTCTCCACTTGACTAGGACTTCCTTGATCGTGCAGCCGCGTAGGTGCCGTTCTCATGTGTCAATAACCTATTTAGGTTGGAGCCAGATTGACCCTTCTTCATCCAATTCACATAGACTGGTTTGAATTCGACAATGGTTCCCAATCACTTTCTTGAGGCATGGAAGACTAGATGGGATTTTGCTGTTAGGGTACCACCCTAACCCCCTTATTTATGTAATAGGATCCAGTCATAGATATAGTTAAGTAAAGAGTCAATAAAGCCCATATTAATGATTGTAAGTGGTTACCCCGCATTTAATGAGGGGACCACAGTTAGTTGCAAATGGGCCATGGTATTAGATAGACGGTATTAATAAGAACCATGGTATTGCCCCATGGTATTGCATGTATGAATCCTATATAAAGGATAGAGACTCCCCTCTAGGAGCATCTTGTCTTATTTTGTAATCAAGCTCTGCTCTATTGGAGGTTGCCCCTCGAAGAGGCAAGTGAACATTGCTTTCTAAATAATAAAATACTTGTTTTTATTTCTCATTGTTCTATGTTCTGGGTATATTTTTTCACATTTTTGGTATTCTGGTATCGTCTTGCAAGTTAAGAGCATAACAAGTGGTATCAGAGCGCTTTCCAGAGCCGGTGGGATCTCCATTTTTTAGCAATTTTTTTTTTGGCTAGAGATGTGTTCCGGCATCTTTAAACCATGGGATCTGTCGTTGAGCGCATAAACCTGTAGATTTGGGGAGGCATGCACGCAGGAAATACAAGAGGTGGTCACACTTGTTGGACTCCCTTGTAACCCCTGTGGATACCCCTTCGAGTAGTATCACATTAGATAGAACCACGCATGAACTGTCTTCCAAGTACCCTATAGGTATATCGGAAGCCCCATAGCTCCCTTGAACCTCACCATAGATAAACTGTCGGCCGTCTTGTTGCTACAGTACACCGAGAACAACACTTAGAGAGATTACTCACCCATACGATAGGGTAGTCAGGTTGTACGACTAAGGGTATGGTTGATCCTCCTTGGTTAGTGCCCTGAAAAATTGGGCTGAGTACTACTATCAAAACCTTATGTATATTGCGATCTGTAGCACCTGAAACTCCTGGAGACCATAGTTCCCTTCTCTATCTCTAGATCATACACAATCTCTGCCAAATCAAATCTCGCAAGTGGGGTTTTGTAGCAGCAGCAGCAACAATCAGTTCTATCATTCAGATTTATCAGAACAACTATTCATATCTATTAGATCCGTCAAATCCACAAGAGAAATCAATTCCACCATTCAGATCTATTAGATCAGCCATTCAGATCCATCAGATCCACTATCTAGATCTGAGTAGTTGTGTGGGTTCCTATACCTGGGCATGATTTTTGCAGGACTTTTGGCAACATTGACATTTTCTGGATTCGACTACTGCGGTATTCCTAAGCAAGGAGTAAAACTCCATTAGGAGTTCAAAAAAAAAAAACGATTCTGAGACCCCCCAGGGCGCTTATTGGTGACTTAGCCCATAAGAATCAGGACGACGAGTTGAGCAAGGTGGTACCATTCAATTGTTAGTGCCAAAAAATTCAGGCGGTCCCAAATTTCAAGTAAATTGGCTCGGTGCATGGTACAAACTAGAGCTCAAGCTATGGTGAATGAGAGGATGGACAACCTTGAATCATCCTTGAAAGACATCGTATCGCAGCTGAAGGAATTAACTGCAACACTCTCTAAGGGCAAGGTGGAGGCACGCGAGGAGGCATATATTGGCAATGAAAATAGTGAGGGTGAGTCTAGCCAGTCTCTTCACCTCTTTGGCACCCACCAACAATCCCATCCATGACCACCCAAGTTGGAAATGTATAAATCTGATGGCTCTCACCTGGCCGCATGGATAGCACAAATGGAGCAAAATTTCACATTGAATTACATCCTGGATAATGCAACTCAACTTAGTGTGGGTATCATGTACTTGAAAATGAAAGAGGGCAATGGTGGAAATGACATCAACATTTCTATGGAAGGCCCTTGACGTGCGATACATTCAAAAAATCTCTTATGGATCGCTTTGACCATGAATCTGAATTTTTGGGCCATCTCACTAAGCTCAGATAGACAAGAACAGTTCCGGAGGTCCACAAGATGAGTTCTACACGGAATGCTTTGTCAGTGGTCTCAAAGAATCCATACAAGCCCACCTCCGACTGCACCACCCTAGCTCATGGTTGCATGCTTGCAAGATAGCTCATGAAGTTGAACGTGCATTGGCAGCCCAGTCCAATCGCCCAAATTTCATCGCCAAGGGTCACCCCCCACAGGCTTAAAGCACTACCCAGACACTCAAGGTTCAAAAGGTGTCACCAGTAGAAATGGCAGAAAGAAGAAAGAAAGGATTATGTTATGAATGTGATGAGAAATACTCCCCCGAGCATAAATGCAAGGAGCCCAATTTTTTTCAAATTTATGCTACTGATCACAGTGCATCGGAGGAAGCCCCACCACTTGAGCAACCAGAGGAGGAAGAAGAGGACAACCAGTAGGACAATGTACCTGAAGAACCAGTTATCTCGCTGCATGCTTTGGTAGGGATTTCTTCGCCTCAAACTCTCAAAATCAGAGGTTTTATTAAGCATCGACCAGTAGTAGTCTTGATTGATAGTGGAAGTAAACATAATTTTATCCATCAAAGAGTTGTGAAAGCAATGCATTGTTTTTTCCGAGCAGTTTCTAACTTCTAGGTCCAAATTGTTGATGGGGGAACAATGAAATGTCAAGGCTACTATGAAAATGTCAAACTTCAAATGGGGGATTATCAATTAAAGACCCACTTGTTTGCCATACACATGGGAGGGTGCGACATTGTCCTCGGTGCTGAATGGCTTCGCACACTTGGCCCAATCACGATGGATTTCCAGGAGTTATATATGAGCTTTAAGTAGAAAAAGCACACATACCCTCCATGGACTCCAAGCGGGAGCTCCCTCTATCATCAGCTCACATCAGATGGAAAAATTGTTAAAAAAGGGCCACCATGGAGTTATAGCTCAATTTAATGCCATCCAGGCCTGCGAACCCAATCCTATTCATATTCGTCCTAAGATACAACAGATCTTAAACAACCATCTGCCATTCTTTGACAAGCATCATGAGCTTCCACCCTCAAGAGGGGAACATGATCATAGCATTACTTTGGTCCCAGGGTCCCAACCACCAAATGTACGCCCATATAGATATCCTTTTTCCCAAAAGAATGAAATATAAAAAACAATCAAGGAACTCTTGGAAGCAAGCATTATTCGTCCCAGCATTAGTCCTTATTCATCGCCAGTGGTCATGGTGCTCAAGAAAGATGGGGAATGGCATATGTGTCTAGACTTCAGGGCCCTTAATAAGTTGACAGTCAAAGATAAGTTTCTCATCCCGGTTGTTGATGATTTGTTGGATGAACTAAATGGGGCTCAATTCTTTACTAAGCTTGACCTTCGCTCAGGCTACCACCAAATCTGCATGAAAGAAGTAGACATCCCAAAGACTGCTTTCCAAACTCATGAAGGCCATTATGAGTTCTTGGTCATGCCATTTGGTCTTTGTAATGCCCCATCCACATTTCGGAGCCTTATGAACCACCTGCTCAAACCATATATCAAAAAATTTGTCCTTGTTTTCTTTGATGACATCCTCATGTACAGTTTCACCTAGGCCGCACATCTTCAGCATCTAGATCTTCTCTTGCAACTACTCCACAAGCATAAATTATTTGTCAAGATGTCCAAGTGTTCTTTTGGCATGGAAGAAGTTTAGTAATTGGGCCACATTGTGGGACGTGAAGGTGTCAGGGTGGACCCAGCAATGTAGGATTGGCTTCAACCTAAGACATTGAAGAGCCTGAGGATTTTTGGGTCTCACAGGCTACTATCGCAAATTTGTCTACAATTATGGTTGCATTGCTAGGACCATCACTCAACTCCTTAAGAAAAATTCATTCCTCTGGAATGATGAAGCACAACAGGCCTTTACATCTCTCAAACATGCCATGTGTTCCACTCCAGTTTTAGCACTACCCGACTTTAAAAAATCTTTTCTGATTGAATATGATGCTTTGGGTACAGGTATTGGGGCAGTCTTAATGTAAGAAGGTCGAACCTTGGCCTTCACGAGCCAACAACTAAGTGGGAAGAATCTAGGAAAATCTACCTACGAGAAGGAGATGATGGCCATCTTACATGTAGTAGATACCTGGCGACCATACTTATTGGGGAAAACATTTCCAAATCCGCACTGACCATCAAAGCCTTAAATATTTTCTGGAGCAACGCCTATCCTCACCACAACAAAATAAATGGCTCGCCAAAATGCTGGGGATATGAATGTGAGATAATTTACAACAAAGGGTGCAAAAATACTGTAGCAGATGCGTTATCTCGCAAATTTGAGGAGGAAAGTACCTTGCTCGCAATTTCCCTTCCCATTCCAGAATGGATTGAAGAGGCCCACAAGGAATGGTTTTCACATCCCTGGCTCTCCCAACTCATTAATCAATTGTAGGGGGATCCAAATTCCACAGCGGGATACTCGTGGCAGGATGAGATTCTTCGCCACAAGGACAGAGTCGTAATATCACCAACATCCACCCTTAAAAGCCACATTTTGGCGGAGTTTCACTCATCTCCCGCTGCAGGACATTTAGGCTTTCAAAAGACGTATGCTCGCACTCAAAGATCTTATTTTTGGACAAGCATGAAAAAGGACATTCTTACTTTTGTAGCTAAATGCAACATTTGTCAGCGCCACAAAGGAGAAACAGTCAAATCCCCAGGGACATTACAGCCATTTCCCATCTCGGCCTCAATCTGGATGGAGGTTTCTATGGATTTCATTACAGGTCTTCCAAAGTAAGGAAACAAGTCAGTCATCATGGTGGTTGTGGACAAACTTTCTAAGTATGCTAATTTTTGCGCCCTACCCGACCCTTTTACATCGACTTTGGTCACTCAATCTTTCATGGATCAGATCTTCAAATTGCATGGCATGCCCACTTCCATTGTGTCTGATCGTGACCCGGTTGTCACTAGTAACTTTTGGCAAGAACTCTTCTGGCTACAAGGTACCCAACTACAATTCAGTACTTCCTATCATCCACAAACTGATGGTCAAACTGAAGCAGTTAACAAATGTTTGGAAACATACCTTAGGTGTTTCACTTTAGAAAAGCAACATCTCTGGGTGTAGTGGTTACCTCTAGCTGAATGGTGGTATAACACCAACTATCATGCCACCACCAAAATGACTCCATATGAAGCAGTTTATGGTCAAATCCCTCCTTCCCCTACTTCTTATATCAAGGGATGCTCGAAGGTACAAGTAGTGGATCAACTCCTACAGAACTGCATAACCATGTTGGCTCACCTTAGAGAGAATCTTCATCTAGCTCAAAACCGCATGAAGCAACAGGTAGATCAACATTGCTCAGAACACCAATTTCAACAAGGGGATCGGGTATTTTTGCGGCTGCAACCATATAAGAAAATATCACTCAAAGAAAAGGGTTTTTAGAAACTATGTCCAAAATTTTACGGACCATATCAAGTACTTCAGGGCATTGGAGAAGTTGCCTACAAGATAGCTTTACCACCTACTGCAAAAATCCATCCAGTTTTCCATGTCTCATGCCTCAAGAAAGTGATTGCGAACAATTGCAGAATACAGACCAATCTACCTGAACTAGATGAAGAAGGGTCAATCTGGATCCAACCTGAATAGGTTCTTGATACACGAGAAAGGTACCTGTGTGGCCGCATGATCAAGGAAGTCCTCATCAAGTGGAAAGACAACTCTCCGGAAGATGCAACCTGGGAACCAGCCACTATTCTTTAGTAGTTTCCGCAGCTCCAACCTTGAGGACAAGGCTATTCTAATGGGGGAGGGCATGTTAGGTCCTACCCTAACCCCCTTATTTATGTAATAGGATCGTGTCATATTTATAGTTAATTAAAGAGTCAATAAAGTCCATATTAATAATTGTAAGTGGTTGACCCGCATTTAAAGAAGGGAGCACAACTAGTTGCAAATGGGCCATGGTATTAGATAGATGGTATTAATAAGAACCATGGTTTTGCATGTATGAATCCTATATAAAGGATAGAGACTCCCCTCGAGGAGCATCATGTTTTATTTTGTAATTGAGCTCTGCTTTATTGGAGGTTGCCCCCTCGAAGAGGCAAGTGAACATTGCTTTCTGAATAATAAAATACTTGCTGTTATTTCTCATTGTTCTATGTTCTGGGTATATTTCTTCGGATATTTGGTATTCTGGTATCGTCTTGTAGGTTAAGAGCATAACATTTGCAGTGGGTGGAAAAGCTAACTTGTAGGCGACTTCTCCAATGCGTTGAAGTACTTGATACGGTCCGTAGAATTTTGGAGATAATTTTTGACAACCCTTGTCTTTGAGTGATGTTTGCTTATATGGTTGCAACCTCAAAAATACTTGATCTCCTTCTTGAAATTGGCATCTGAGCGATGTTGATTTGCCTGTTGCTCCATGCGGTTTTGGGCTCGATGAAGATTCTCTCTAAGGTGGGCCAGCATGGTTGTGCGGTTCTGTATGAGTTGATCCACTGTTTGTACCTTAAAGCATCCCTTGATATAAGAAGTAGGGGAAGGAGGGAGTTTCCCATAAACTGCTTCATATGGAGTCATTTTGGTGGTGGCATGACAGTTGGTGTTATACCACCATTTGGCTAGAGGTAACCACTGTACCCATAGATGTTGCATTTTTTAAGTGAAACACCTAAGGTAGGTCTCCATACATTTGTTGACCGCTTCAGTTTGACCATCAATTTGTGGATGATAGGAAGCATTGAGTTGAAGTTGGGTACCTTGTAGCCTGAAGAGTTCCTGCCAAAAGTTACTGGTGAAGATCAGGTCACAATCAGACACAATGGAAGTGGGCATGCCATGCAATTTGAAGATTTGGTCCATGAAAGATTGAGCAACCAAAGTTGGTGTAAAAGGGTGGGGTAGGGTGCAAAAATGAGCATACTTAGAAAGTCTGTCCACAACCACCATGATGACTGACTTGTTTCTTGACTTCGGAAGACCTGTAATGAAATCCATAGAAACCTCCGTCCAAATTGAGGCCGGGATGGGCAATGGCTGTAATGTGCCTAGGGATTTGCATGTTTCTCCTTTGTGGCACTGACAGATGTCACACTCAGCTACAAAAGTAAGAATGTCATTTTTTATGCTTGTCCAAAAGAATGATCGTTAAGAGCGAGCATAAGTCTTCTAAAAGCATGAATGTCCTGCAGTGGAAGATGAGTGCAAATCTGCGAAAATGCGGCTTTTGAGGGTGGATGTGTTGAGAATAATACTGAGAGGGGGGGTGAATCAATATTATCTAGCAATTTTAATAAATCTTCCTTATTTGATCTTAGAATTATTTTTCCATGTCAGTACCATAAAATAATGAGCATGAACAAAGAAAACAGATAGTCACACCAAAGAACACAAGATGTAAGGTGGAAACCCAATGTGGGTGAAAACCACCTGCTGCAATATGTCTCTATCTTCTTTCAAATTAGAAACTTCTTTTACAATGATTTTGTACTGGTGCAGTCCTTTACCAGTACGCAGGCTGCAACCTGCAGAGAGCTACAACTCTCTCTCGTTTTCCAGTCTACTCCTGGAAGGGAGCTACAACCCCCTACTTCTTTTCATAAAGCATCAGATGATCAACAAGTACATAACAGTTACAGATCACTACAGATATCAGATCATCAATAACAGAATTAACCCAGAACACCTTATCAACAGAGAAATATAATCAACAGAACAGAGACGCAGTTTTCCCTTCTGTGGCCTGCGACCAGACGCAGTTAACCTTCTGCTCCCCTGCGTCCACACGCAGATATCCTTCTGCTGCGCTGCGTGCCCACGCACTGTTCCTTCAACTGCACTGCATCCTTTTGCTACAGGGACGCACCCAAGAACACTATCGCGCCGCGTCCTGTTACCCCAAAGACGCACCCAGAAACACTATCGCGCCGCGCCTTTTTACCTCAGGGACGCACCTGAACCTGGTCTGTCCTGCGTCCCCACGCAGATCTCCCGTTACTGAGCTGCGTCCCGGACGCACCTGAGCCACGTCTGCCCTGCGTCCCCACGAAGGTCTCTCTCTGCTGCGCTGCGTCCCGGCGCACTTGGCCTTCACTGAACCTGCGTACCCTCAGATATGAATGATTTCAAGACCTTAAGTGTAACCCAAACAGTCAGATCTACAGATCTGATCTTGCGCCAAAGAGATCTTAGTCCTCCAGTAGATTCGCCTTCTTTAGATTTGGACTAGACCTCACCCAATAAGATATTAAACCCAAGACTTGTACCAACCAAATGATCTCCTTTGCTTTATATAGGCAAGCTCCTCCTCAAATCAAGGAACAATACCACGAGCCAACACCTTAAAAACACAATATCGTCAGCTAGATACCAGGAGTAAATCACAAGAAACCCCCACGTGTGCTTTTCTTTGCCTTAAAAAGTGTGCACTGGGTGGACGCACCTTCTGAACGGCTGGACTGCGTCCCTGGACGCGGTCTATGCATGGATTACCTGCGGGTACGCACTATCTGAAAGGTGTACCTGCGTCCTTATTAAATTTTTTTAATAAATTAAGAGCTGATCATCAATCTTTGCTGCTGACATGAAGAACAGCGATCTACCACCTGAATGGGTTTCCATCAAGGACAACACCTGAACCATGAACCATAATGCCAACAATCTCCCCCTTTGGACTTGATGGCAACCTCATAATCTTCAGCTTCATTCTCCCCCTTTGACATCAAGGGCAAAGGGTATGCTCCCCCTAAGATCATGCTCCTCCTGAATATGAACTAGATCTGCAGCGACGAACCATAATCTACCATGAAAGAGATAGAGACATATTGCAACAATTTCGAAGATCTTCTTCTGACCATCCTCCATAATGCCAACAATGCATTATGTGCTCCCCCTGAGCCTGTATCACCAATAAGAAGAGGTTCAATAATAAGATGATGCATCAACAACCCCCAGCTTTTGCCTGAGGTACTCAAAAGTGTCCCTGGGAAATGGTTTGGTGAAAATATCAGCAACTTGTTCCTTAGAAGGAACATACTCCAATTTGACCTTCTATTCAAGTACTTGTTCCCGGAGAAAATGATACTTGATTGGTATGTGCTTGGTTTTTGAATGCATAACAGGATTCTTTGAGATGCTGATTGCACTTGTGTTGTCACATAAGATAGGGATTGGTGGAGTACAAGTGATTTGAAAATCCTGCAATGTCTGCATCATCCAAAGGAGTTGGGTGCAACAAGATGCAGCAGCAACATATTCCGCTTCAGCTGTAGACAAGGCAATTGAACTCTGTTTCTTGCTGAACCAAGATACCAGTCTGGAACCCATAAAGAACGCACCACCACTTGTGCTTTTCCTGTCATCCATGCTTCCGGCCCAATCTGCATCTGTATAAGCGTGAAGTGTAAGATCTGTATCTCTAGGATACCATAAGCCATAATTTTGAGTCCCTTGAAGATATTTGAAAATTCTCTTCACTGCCTGAAGATGAGTCTCTTTCGGATTTGCTTGAAATCTTCCAACTATTCCAACTGCATGCATGATATCTGGTCGGGTACCTGTCAAATAAAGTAAACTTCCAATCATAGATCTGTAGGTTGGTTGATGTACTGCTGCAGATTCATCATTTGCACTGAGGCTACATCCTGTGACCATGGGTGTACATACTGGTTTTGCATCTTCCATGCCATATTTCTTCAAAATCTTTTTGAGATACTTGGTTTGAGATAAAAAGATTCCTCCTTCCTTTTGTTGGATTTGCAAACCAAGGAAATATGTCAGTTCTCCTGGCAAGGACATTTCAAATTCTTTCTGCATGACCGAGGCAAAGCTTTGACTCATAGCTTCTTCATTGCTGCCAAAAATAATGTCATCTACATACACAACAAGTATTAGCAATTTGTCATTTTCAACTTTTATATACAGATTGCTATCTACGGAACCTTTTGAAAAACCTTGTTGATGAAGATATTTGTCCAACCGGTAGTACCAAGCCCTTGGAGCTTGTTTGAGACCATAGAGAGCCTTTTTCAATCTGCATACAAGATTTGGATCATTTCCAAGAATGAACCCATCTGGCTGTTCAATGTACACTTCTTCTTCCAAGTCTCCATTCAGAAAGGCTGATTTCACGTCCATTTGAAATACTTTGAAGTTTTGAAAACTTGAGAGAGCAAGGAACATTCGGATGGCCTCAAGTCTTGCAACAGGAGCAAAAGTTTCTTCAAAGTCTATTCCTTCTTGCTGCGCATACCCTTTACAAACAAGTCTGGCTTTGTTTCTAATTACTTCTCCATTTTCATTCAATTTATTTTTGAAGACCCATTTTGTTCCGATAACATTCTTATCCTTTGGTCTAGGAACCATCTCCCAAGTGTTGTTCTTTTCGATTTGCTCAAGTTCTTCATCCATTGCTTTCACCCAACATTCATCTTTGCATGCTTCTTTCACATTTTGTGGTTCAGTAGAGGAGAGTAATGCCAAATAGCTTGAGGCTTCTGCAACTGTTCTTCTTGTTTGTACACCTGCTTCTTTCTGCCCCACAATCTGAGATTCTGGATGATTCTTCTGAACATATCTGGATGGAGTTTTCTCTTCTATTCTTGTCTGTTCCTCTGGTTCTTCTTGAGGTTCTCCTTGGGGTTCTTCTTCTTCATTATTCTGTCTTTGAGGGTAGCCTTCATCTTCTTCTATATCTTCATGATGTACTTGCCTAGGAATGTATCCCTTCTCATCAACCACTACATCAATGCTGTCAACAATTCTGCCAAGTCTTTTATTGTAGCATTTGTATGCTTTGCTATGTGGAGAATAGCCAAGAAGAATGCCTTCATCTGCTCTAGGTTCAAGTTTGCCAAGCTGCTCATCAGTATTCTTGATATAGCATTTTCTCCCAAAGATTTTGAAATGCTTTACCGAAGGAGTCCTGCCACTCCAAAGCTCATGAGGAGTTTGAGTGTTGTTCACCCGGACATTTGTTTTGTTGAGAATAACAACCGCAGCATGTGCAGCTTCACCCCAGAAAGTTGCGGGAGTTCCTGATTCATCAAGCATAGCACGAGCCATTTGTTGGATTGTTCTGTTCATTCTTTCAACAACTCCATTTTGCTGAGGAGTTCTAGCTGTAGAGAATTCTCTCCTTATCATATGTTCATCACAGAAATCGAAAAATTCATTTGAAGTAAATTCCCCACCTCTGTCGGATCTGAGGCACTTAATTTTGTGACCTGATTCATTTTCAACCAAGGCTTTGAAGGATTTGAATTTTTCAAAAGCTTCATCTTTGTGCTTCATAAGTCC
This sequence comes from Pinus tabuliformis, assembly GCA_031772625.1. Classification (NCBI taxonomy): domain Eukaryota; kingdom Viridiplantae; phylum Streptophyta; class Pinopsida; order Pinales; family Pinaceae; genus Pinus; species Pinus tabuliformis. Next base: position 329,244,465 of record CM062819.1, read on the forward strand.
TAACCAGACAAACCTGGAGAAATCGTCAATAAATAATATCAAGTATTCCTCTCCTCTAGGTGTTCTTTTCCTGAATGGGCCACATGTATCTGTATGTACTAGCTCAAGAGGCATGCTAGCTGATCCTTCTTTCTCTGGAAAGTTAGTCCTGGTTTGTTTTCCAAACTGACATGATCTGCATATGGTGTTGTCAGGAATTTTGATATCTGGAAGATCGCGAACTGCCTGATATTTGCATGCTTTCCTTATTTGTGAGAAGCTTAGATGTCCCAACCTTCGATGCCATAACCAGTGCTCTTCATCCTTGCTCAGATAGCATTGTTGTTGTCCTTCTTCAAATATGTACAGATTATTTGGAGTTCTTTTGCCCTTGAGTACTGTTTTTCCTGTATCAAGATCACGAACAAGACATCCATTCGATCTGAAAATAACCTCGGTTCTTTGATCACACATCTGGCTGACACTTAGAAGATTATGCTTCAATCCATCAACATACAAAACATTTCCAGCTTTGACCTTTTCTTTTAACTGAGCAATGCCTTTTCCTTTTATAGTTGCAGGAGTATCATTTCCAAAAGAGACTTTCTTTCCTTTTTCTAGAGCAAAATAAGATTCAAGTTTTTCTTTATCACCTGTCATATGCTTCGAACATCCACTGTCAATGTACCATAGATTTTCCTGTCCCTCTGCATAAAATGCTATTCCACATCTTTCTGTTTGAGGTTCCTTTATTCTCCATGTTTTGGTGCTTGAGGCTTGCTCCTTTTTCTGCTGAAACCTGCTCCTGCATTCAGATTCTTCATGACCAAAGTTATTGCAAATAGAACATTCGACTTCATTTTCAAGAACCGAAAAGTTGTTATAGGTCCTTTTTGTAATCCCTGTCATACTTCTTTGTTTTTGAGCTTCCCTAGTCATGATTGTTTTATATGCAACACATTGAGCTGCTTTGTGACCAAAGTTATGACAAGAAAAGCATTGTCCATTGAAGAAACTTCTGCGTTTATTGAATCTACCAGCCAACTGATTGTAATTTCTATTTTCATCTATTCTTGGACCAAATTGAGAAGATTTTACCTGTGGTTGGTTCACCCTTAAGATGGATTGCCCTTGATAGCTCTGTTTGTAATTTGTCCCTGCTTTACCTGATGATCTTCATTGTTCTTTTGCTCATTTCTTCTTGCTGCATCAAGATAACTCTTTGAGGTGGATGCTTGAGAGGTTTCTCCATTGTAGCCCAGACCTGTCTTGTTTAGAGGAGACCGCTGCACATTGATAATCTTATCCAAAGTTTCAGATCCTTTGACAAACTTAAGATTAATAGCTTTTGTTTTCTCAATCTCTTTTCTAAGACCAACAATTTCTCCTTCTAGTTTTTCAAGATGTTTTTCCTTTTCATCAATTTGAAATTGTAGAGTATCAATGATCACATTCTTTTCTTCTATACATCTCTTGAGTCTAGTGATTTCATCATAAAGGTTATCCACATCTATAGCATCCATATAATCATCATCTTCAAATGCCATTAATAACTTATATTCATTACCTCGTTCATCTTCATCACTGTTTGATAGACCATCACTATCTTCATGGGTGTAGTAGCTTTTCTTATTTGCACTTTGTTTCTTGTTCCATCTAGCAGGTTCCTTTCCTTTATCCTTATAAGGACATTTTGCAGCATAATGACCTACTCTTCCACAAGCAAAGCATTTGAAAGGTAGCTTACCTCTGAACCTTCCAGAACCCCTTTGAAGATTTCTGACAAAATTTGATTCTTCTTCCTCTTCTTCTGGAACATGGCTTGCTTCATAGTAATCTTCTTTGCCTGATGCCTTGAAAGCAGCTTCCCTTCTGTCTGATGGACCTCCCTTTCTCATTTCATAAGCAGTTAGAATTCCATGTAGCTGAGACATAGTGAGAACACGGAGATTTTCTTTTTCTTCTATTGCAGATACTTTAGATTCAAACTTGGGGGATAATGATCTTAGAATCTTTTCAACTACTATAGCCTCTTTTATTTCTTCACCCAAATTTTTCATACAATTAACAATCTCATCTACCCGAAGAAAATAATTAGCCACACTTTCATCATTATACATTTTGAGTGTCTCATACCGAATCCTGAGAGTTTGAAGTTTAGCTCGCTTTACCTGTTCATCTCCTTCATAGCTCGTGACCATTTTGTCCCATATCTCTTTTGTTGTTTTGAAGTGCATTACCTTCATGAATTCTGTTTGGGATATACTTCCTAATAGAGTACTGACTGCTTTTGCATTTGTTTCATACTTCTTTTTCTCAGCTGGATCTGTAGGAGTAGCTGAAGGAAAAGCATAGCCTGTTTCTACAATGTCCCAAACTTCTGTACCAAGAGATTGAAGATATGCAGTAACTCTTACCTTCCAATAATTGAAGTTTGTCCCATCAAAAATCGGTGGCCTGATTGATGCTTCTCTCTCGTAGTTGCTCATGATGAACGATCTACCTTCAAGCGATCAAGCTTCTTTGAAGGACCTGCTCTGATACCAATTGTTGAGAATAATACTGAGAGGGGGGGGTGAATCAGTATTATCTAGCAATTTTAATAAATCTTCCTTATTTGATCTTAGAATTATTTTTGCATGTCAGTACCATAAAATAATGAGCATGAACAAAGAAAACAGATAGTCACACCAAAGAACACAAGATGTAAGGTGGAAACCCAATGTGGGTGAAAACCACCTGCTGCAATATGTCTCTATCTTCTTTCAAATTAGAAACTTCTTTTACAATGATTTTGTACTGGTGCAGTCCTTTACCAGTACGCAGGCTGCAACCTGCAGAGAGCTACAACTCTCTCTCGTTTTCCAGTCTACTCCTGGAAGGGAGCTACAACCCCCTAATTCTTTTCATAAAGCATCAGATGATCAACAAGTACATAACAGTTACAGATCACTACAGATATCAGATCAGCAATAACAGAATTAACCCAGAACACCTTATCAACAGAGAAATATAATCAACAGAACAGACACGCAGTTTTCCCTTCTGTGGCCTGCGACCAGACGCAGTTAACCTTCTGCTCCCCTGCGTCCACATGCAGATATCCTTCTGCTGCGCTGCGTGCCCACGCACTGTTCCTTCAACTGCGCTGCGTCGTTTTGCTATAGGGACGCACCCAAGAACACTATCGCGCCGCGTCCTGTTACCCCAAAGACGCACCCAGAGACACTATCGCGTCGCGCCTTTTTACCTCAGGGACGCACCTGAACCTGGTCTGTCCTGCGTCCCCACGCAGATCTCCCGTTACTGAGCTGCGTCCCGGACGCACCTGAGCCACGTCTGCCCTGCGTCCCCACGCAGGTCTCTCTCTGCTGTGCTGCGTCCCGGCGCACTTGGCCTTCACTGAACCTGCGTACCTTCAGATATGAATGATTTCAAGACCTTAAGTGTAACCCAAACAGTCAGATCTACAGATCTGATCTTGCGCCAAAGAGATCTTAGTCCTCCAGTAGATTCGCCTTCTTTAGATTTAGACTAGACCTCACCCAATAAGATATTCAACCCAAGACTTGTACCAACCAAATGATCTCCTTTGCTTTATATAGGCAAGCTCCTCCTCAAATCAAGGAACAATACCACAAGCCAACACCTTAAAAACACAATACCGTCAGCTAGATACCAGGAGTAAATCACAAGAAACCCCCACATGTGCTTTTCTCTGCCTTAAAAAGTGTGCACTGGGTGGACGCACCTTCTGAACGGCTGGACTGCGTCCCTGGACGCGGTCTATGCATGGATTACCTGTGGGTACGCACTATCTGAAAGGTGTACCTGCATCCTTCTTAAAATTTTTTAATAAATTAAGAGCTGATCATCAATCTTTGCTGCTGACATGAAGAACAGCGATCTACCACCTGAATGGGTTGCCATCAAGGACAACACCTGAACCATGAACCATAATGCCAACAATCTCCCCCTTTGGACTTGATGGCAACCTCATAATCTTCAGCTTCATTCTCCCCCTTTGACATCAAGGGCAAAGGGTATGCTCCCCCTAAGATCATGCTCCTCCTGAATATGAACCAGATCTGCAGCGACGAACCATAATCTACCATGAAAGAGATAGAGACATATTGCAACAATTTCGAAGATCTTCTTCTGACCATCCTCCATAATGCCAACAATGCATTATGTGCTCCCCCTGAGCCTGTATCACCAATAAGAAGAGGTTCAACAATAAGATGATGCATCAACAACCCCCAGCTTTTGCCTGAGGTACTCAAAAGTGTCCCTGGGCAATGGTTTGGTGAAAATATCAGCAACTTGTTCCTTAGAAGGAACATACTCCAATTTGACCTTCTGTTCAAGTACTTGTTCCCGGAGAAAATGATACTTGATTGGTATGTGCTTGGTTTTTGAATGCATAACAGGATTCTTTGAGATGCTGATTGCACTTGTGTTGTCACATAAGATAGGGATTGGTGGAGTACAAGTGATTTGAAAATCCTGCAATGTCTGCATCATCCAAAGGAGTTGGGTGCAACAAGATGCAGCAGCAACATATTCCGCTTCAGCTGTAGACAAGGCAATTGAACTCTGTTTCTTGTTGAACCAAGATACCAGTCTGGAACCCATAAAGAACGCACCACCACTTGTGCTTTTCCTGTCATCCACGCTTCCGGCCCAATCTGCATCTGTATAAGCGTGAAGTGTCAGATCTGTATCTCTAGGATACCATAAGCCATAATTTTGAGTCCCTTGAAGATATTTGAAAATTCTCTTCACTGCCTGAAGATGAGTCTCTTTCGGATTTGCTTGAAATCTTCCAACTATTCCAACTGCATGCATGATATCTGGTCGGGTACCTGTCAAATAAAGTAAACTTCCAATCATAGATCTGTAGGTTGGTTGATGTACTGCTGCAGATTCATCATTTTCACTGAGGCTACATCCTGTGACCATGGGTGTACATACTGGTTTTGCATCTTCCATGCCATATTTCTTCAAAATCTTTTTGAGATACTTGGTTTGAGATAAAAAGATTCCTCCTTCCTTTTGTTGGATTTGCAAACCAAGGAAATATGTCAGTTCTCTTAGCAAGGACATTTCAAATTCTTTCTGCATGACCGAGGCAAAGCTTTGACTCATAGCTTCTTCATTGCTGCCAAAAATAATGTCATCTACATACACAACAAGTATTAGCAATTTGTCATTTTCAACTTTTATATGCAGATTGCTATCTGCGGAACCTTTTGAAAAACCTTGTTGATGAAGATATTTGTCCAACCAGTAGTACCAAGCCCTTGGAGCTTGTTTGAGACCATAGAGAGCCTTTTTCAATCTGCATACAAGATTTGGATCATTTCCAAGAATGAACCCATCTGGCTGTTCAATGTACACTTCTTCTTCCAAGTCTCCATTCAGAAAGGCTGATTTCACGTCCATTTGAAATACTTTGAAGTTTTGAAAACTTGAGAGAGCAAGGAACATTCGGATGGCCTCAAGTCTTGCAACAGGAGCAAAAGTTTCTTCAAAGTCTATTCCTTCTTGCTGCGCATACCCTTTACAAACAAGTCTGGCTTTGTTTCTAATTACTTCTCCATTTTCATTCAATTTATTTTTGAAGACCCATTTTGTTCCGATAACATTCTTATCCTTTGGTCTAGGAACCAGCTCCCAAGTGTTGTTCTTTTCGATTTGCTCAAGTTCTTCATCCATTTCTTTCACCCAACATTCATCTTTGCATGCTTCTTTCACATTTTGTGGTTCAGTAGAGGAGAGTAATGCCAAATAGCTTGAGGCTTCTGCAACTGTTCTTCTTGTTTGTACACCTGCTTCTTTCTGCCCCACAATCTGAGATTCTGGATGATTCTTCTGAACATATCTGGATGGAGTTTTCTCTTCTATTCTTGTCTGTTCCTCTGGTTCTTCTTGAGGTTCTCCTTGGGGTTCTTCTTCTTCATTATTCTGTCTTTGAGGGTAGCCTTCATCTTCTTCTATATCTTCATGATGTACTTGCCTAGGAATGTATCCCTTCTCATCAACCACTACATCAATGCTGTCAACAATTCTGCCAAGTCTTTTATTGTAGCATTTGTATGCTTTGCTATGTGGAGAATAGCCAAGAAGAATGCCTTCATCTGCTCTAGGTTCAAGTTTGCCAAGCTGCTCATCAGTATTCTTGATATAGCATTTGCTCCCAAAGATTTTGAAATGCTTTACCGAAGGAGTCCTGCCACTCCAAAGCTCATGAGGAGTTTGAGTGTTGTTCACCCGGACATTTGTTTTGTTGAGAATAACAACCGCAGCATGTGCAGCTTCACCCCAGAAAGTTGCGGGAGTTCCTGATTCATCAAGCATAGCACGAGCCATTTGTTGGATTGTTCTGTTCATTCTTTCAACAACTCCATTTTGCTGAGGAGTTCTAGCTGTAGAGAATTCTCTCCTTATCCCATGTTCATCACAGAAATCGAAAAATTCATTTGAAGTAAATTCCCCACCTCTGTCGGATCTGAGGCACTTAATTTTGTGACCTGATTCATTTTCAACCAAGGCTTTGAAGGATTTGAATTTTTCAAAAGCTTCATCTTTGTGCTTCATAAGTCCTAACCAGACAAACCTGGAGAAATCGTCAATAAATAGTATCAAGTATTCCTCTCCTCTAGGTGTTCTTTTCCTGAATGGGCCACATGTATCTGTATGTACTAGCTCAAGAGGCATGCTAGCTGATCCTTCTTTCTCTGGAAAGTTAGTCCTGGTTTGTTTTCCAAACTGACATGATCTGCATATGGTGTTGTCAGGAATTTTAATATCTGGAAGATCGCGAACTGCCTGATATTTGCATGCTTTCCTTATTTGTGAGAAGCTTAGATGTCCGAACCTTCGATGCCATAACCAGTGCTCTTCATCCTTGCTCAGATAGCATTGTTGTTGTCCTTCTTCAAATATGTACAGATTATTTGGAGTTCTTTTGCCCTTGAGTACTATTTTTCCTGTATCAAGATCACGAACAAGACATCCATTCGATCTGAAAATAACCTCGGTTCTTTGATCACACATCTGGCTGACACTTAGAAGATTATGCTTCAATCCATCAACATACAAAACATTTCCAGCTTTGACCTTTTCTTTTAACTGAGCAATGCCTTTTCCTTTTATAGTTGCAGGAGTATCATTTCCAAACGAGACTTTCTTTCCTTTTTCTAGAGCAGAATAAGATTCAAGTTTTTCTTTATCACCTGTCATATGCTTCGAACATCCACTGTCAATGTACCATAGATTTTCCTGTCCCTCTGCATAAAATGCTATTCCACATCTTTCTGTTTGAGGTTCCTTTATTCTCCATGTTTTGGTGCTTGAGGCTTGCTCCTTTTTCTGCTAAAACTTGCTCCTGCATTCAGATTCTTCATGACCAATGTTATTGCAAATAGAACATTCAACTTCATTTTCAAGAACCGAAAAGTTGTTATAGGTCCTTTTTGTAATCCCTGTCATACTTCTTTGTTTTTGAGCTTCCCTAGTCATGATTGTTTTATATGCAACACATTGAGCTGCTTTGTGACCAAAGTTATGACAAGAAAAGCATTGTCCATTGAAGAAACTTCTGCGTTTATTGAATCTGCCAGCCAACTGATTGTAATTTCTATTTTCATCTATTCTTGGACCAAATTGAGAAGATTTTACCTGTGGCTGGTTCACCCTTAAGATGGATTGCCCTTGATAGCTCCTGTTTGTAATTTGTCCCTGCTTTACCTGATGATCTTCATTGTTCTTTTGCTCATTTCTTCTTGCTGCATCAAGATAACTCTTTGAGGTGGATGCTTGAGAGGTTTCTCCATTGTAGCCCAGACCTGTCTTGTTTAGAGGAGACCACTGCACATTGATAATCTTATCCAAAGTTTCAGATCCTTTGACAAAATTAAGATTAATAGCTTTTGTTTTCTCAATCTCTTTTCTAAGACCAACAATTTCTCCTTCTAGTTTTTCAAGATGTTTTTCCTTTTCATCAATTTGAAATTGTAGAGTATCAATGATCACATTCTTTTCTTCTATACATCTCTTGAGTCTAGTGATTTCATCATAAAGGTTATCCACATCTATAGCATCCATATAATCATCATCTTCAAATGCCATTAATAACTTATATTCATTACCTCGTTCATCTTCATCATTGTTTGATAGACCATCACTATCTTCATGGGTGTAGTAGCTTTTCTTATATGCACTTTGTTTCTTGTTCCATCTAGCAGGTTCCTTTCCTTTATCCTTATAACGACATTTTGCAGCATAATGACCTACTCTTCCACAAGCAAAGCATTTGAAAGGTAGCTTACCTCTGAACCTTCCAGAACCCCTTTGAAGATTTCTGACAAAATTTGATTCTTCTTCCTCTTCTTCTGGAACATGGCTTGCTTCATAGTAATCTTCTTTGCCTGATGCCTTGAAAGCAGCTTCCCTTCTGTCTGATGGACCTCCCTTTCTCATTTCATACGCAGTTAGAATTCCATGTAGCTGAGACATAGTGAGAACACGGAGATTTTCTTTTTCTTCTATTGCAGATACTTTAGATTCAAACTTGGGGGATAATGATCTTAGAATCTTTTCAACTACTATAGCCTCTTTTATTTCTTCACCCAAATTTTTCATACAATTAACAATCTCATCTACCCGAAGAAAATAATTAGCCACACTTTCATCATTATACATTTTGAGAGTCTCATACTGAATCCTGAGAGTTTGAAGTTTAGCTCGCTTTACCTGTTCATCTCCTTCATAGCTCGTGACCATTTTGTCCCATATCTCTTTTGCTGATTTGAAGTGCATTACCTTCATGAATTCTGTCTGGGATATACTTCCTAATAGAGTACTGACTGCTTTTGCATTTGTTTCATACTTCTTTCTCTCAGCTGGATCTGTAGGAGTAGCTGAAGGAAAAACATAGCCTGTTTCTACAATGTCCCAAACTTCTGTACCAAGAGATTGAAGATATGCAGTAACTCTTACCTTCCAATAATTGAAGTTTGTCCCATCAAAAATCGGTGGCCTGATTGATGCTTCTCTCTCATAGTTGCTCATGATGAACGATCTACCTTCAAGCGATCAAGCTTCTCTGAAGGACCTGCTCTGATACCAATTGTTGAGAATAATACTGAGAGGGGGGGGGTGAATCAGTATTATCTAGCAATTTTAATAAATCTTCCTTATTTGATCTTAGAATTATTTTTGCATGTCAGTACCATAAAATAATGAGCATGAACAAAGAAAACAGATAGTCACACCAAAGAACACAAGATGTAAGGTGGAAACCCAATGTGGGTGAAAACCACCTGCTGCAATATGTCTCTATCTTCTTTCAAATTAGAAACTTCTTTTACAATGATTTTGTACTGGTGCAGTCCTTTACCAGTACGCAGGCTGCAACCTGCAGAGAGCTACAACTCTCTCTCGTTTTCCAGTCTACTCCTAGAAGGGAGCTACAACCCCCTACTTCTTTTCATAAAGCATCAGATGATCAACAAGTACATAACAGTTACAGATCACTACAGATATCAGATCAGCAATAACAGAATTAACCCAGAACACCTTATCAACAGAGAAATATAATCAACAGAACAGAGACGCAGTTTTCCCTTCTGTGGCCTGCGACCAGACGCAGTTAACCTTCTGCTCCCCTGCGTCCACACGCAGATATCCTTCTGCTGCGCTGCGTGCCCACGCACTGTTCCTTCAACTGCACTGCGTCCTTTTGCTATAGGGACGCACCCAAGAACACTATCGCGCCGCGTCCTGTTACCCCAAAGACGCACCTAGAGACACTATCGCGCCGCGCCTTTTTACCTCAGGGACGCACCTGAACCTGGTCTATCCTGCGTCCCCACGCAGATCTCCCGTTACTGAGCTGCGTCCCGGACGCACCTGAGCCACGTCTACCCTGCGTCCCCACGCAGGTCTCTCTCTGCTGCGCTGCGTCCCGGCGCGCTTGGCCTTCACTGAACCTGCGTACCTTCAGATATGAATGATTTCAAGACCTTAAGTGTAACCCAAACAGTCAGATCTACAGATCTGATCTTGCGCCAAAGAGATCTTAGTCCTCCAGTAGATTTGCCTTCTTTAGATTTAGACTAGACCTCACCCAATAAGATATTCAACCCAAGACTTGTACCAACCAAATGATCTCCTTTGCTTTATATAGGCAAGCTCCTCCTCAAATCAAGGAACAATACCACGAGCCAACACCTTAAAAACACAATACCGTCAGCTAGATACCAGGAGTAAATCACAAGAAACCCCCACGTGTGCTTTTCTCTGCCTTAAAAAGTGTGCACTGGGTGGACGCACCTTCTGAACGGCTGGACTGCGTCCCTGGACGCGGTCTATGCATGGATTACCTGCGGGTACGCACTATCTGAAAGGTGTACCTGCGTCCTTCTTAAATTTTTTTAATAAATTAAGAGCTGATCATCAATCTTTGCTGCTGACATGAAGAACAGCGATCTACCACCTGAATGGGTTGCCATCAAGGACAACACCTGAACCATAATGCCAACAGGATGTTGGTGATATCATGACTCTGTCCTTGTAGCGAAGAATCTCATCTTGCCAAGAGTAGCCTGTTGTGGAATTTGGATCTACCTGCAATTGATTAATGAGTTGGGAGAGACAGGGATGTGAAAACCATTCCTTGTGAGCCTCTTCAATCCATTCTAGAATGGGAAGGGAGATTGCGAGCAGGGTGATTTCCTTCTCAAATTGGTGTGATAACACATTTGCTACGATATTTTCGCGCCCTTTCTTGTAAATTATCTCATAATCATATCCCAGCATTTTGGTGAGCCATTTATTTTGTTGTGGCGAGGATAGGTGTTTCTCCAAAAAATATTTAAGGCTTTGATGGTCTGTGCGGATTTGGAAACACCGCCCCAAGAAGTATGGTCGCCAAGTATCTACTGCATGTAAGATGGCCATCATCTCCTTCTCATAGGTTGATTGTCCCAGATCTTTCCCACTTAGTTGTTGGCTAGTGAAGGCCAAGGGTCGACCTTCCTACATTAAGACCACCCCAATACCTGTACCTGAAGCATCACATTCAATCACAAAGGATTTGGTGAAGTCAGGTAGTGCTAATATGGGAGTGGAACACATGGCATGTTCGAGAGATATAAAGGCCTGTTGTGTTTCATCATTCCAGAGAAATGAAATTTTCTTGAGGAATTGAGTGAGGGGTCTAGAAAATGCGACCATAATTGCGGACAAATTTGTGATAGTAGCCTGTGAGACCCAAAAATCCTCTCAAGCTCTTCAAGTTCTTTGGTTGAGGCCAAACCTGCATTGCCTGGATCTTTTTGGGGTCCACCCTGACACCTTCATGTCCCATAATGTGGCCCAAATACTCAACTTCTTCCATGCCAAAAGAGCATTTGAACATCTTGACAAATAATTTATGCTTTTGGAGTAGTTGCAAGAGAAGATCTACATGTTGAAGATGTGTGGCCCAGGTGCGGCTGTAGATGAGGATGTCATCAAAGAAAACAAGGACAAATTTTCTGAGATATGGTTTGAGCAGGTGCTTCATAAGGCTTTGAAAAGTGGATGGGGCATTACAAAGACCAAATGGCATGACTAGGAACTCATAATGGCCTTCCTGAGTTCGAAAAGCAGTCTTTGGAATGTCTACTTCTTTCATCCAAATTTGGTGATAGCCCGAGCGAAGGTCAAGCTTAGTGAAGAATTGAGCCCCATTTAGTTCATCCTGTAAATCATCGAAAACTCGGATGGGAAATTTATCTTTAACTGTCAACTTGTTGAGGGCCCTAAAGTCTGGACACATACACCATTCACCATCTTTCTTGAGCACCATGACCATAGGCGATGAATAAGGATTAATGCTGGGATGAATGAAGCCTGCTTCCAAGAGTTCCTCGATGAGTTTTTCAATTTCATTCTTTTGGGCGAACAAATATCTATATGGGTGCACATTTGGTGGTTGGGCCCCTTGGACCAAAGTAATGCTATGATCATGTTCCCCTCTTGAGGGTGGAAGCTCATGAGGCTTGTCAAAGACTTGCAGATGCTTGTTTGAGATCTTTTCCATCTCATGATGAATATGAAGAGAAGTGGGTTCAAAGGCCTGAATGGAATTAAATTGGGCTATAACTCCATGGTGGACCTTTTTTAAAAGAATTTCCATCCTATGTGGGCTGATGATAGATGGATCACCCGCCTGGAGTCTGCGGAGGGTATGTGTGTGGTTGTTCTACTTAAAGCTCATATATAACTCTTGGAAATCCATTGTGATTGGGCCAAGTGTGTGAAGCCATTCATCACCTAGGACAATGTCTCACCCTCCCATGTATATGACAAACATGTGGGTCTTTAACTAGTAATCCCCCATTTGAAGTTTGACATTTTCACAGTAGCCTTCACATTTCATTGGCCCCCCATCAGCAATTTGGACCTAGAAATTAGAAACTGCTCTGACAAAACAATGCACTGCTTCCGCGACTCTTTGATGGATAAAGTTATGTCTACTGCCACTATCAATCAAGACTACTATAGGGCGATGCTTGATAAAACCTCTGATTTTGAGAGTTTGGGGAGAAGAAATCCCTGCCAAAACATGCATTGAGATAACTGGTTCTTTAGGTACATTGTCCAGCTGGTTGTCCTCTTCTTCGTCCTCTGGTTCCTCTAGTGGTGGGGCTTCCTCCGATGAACTGTGATTAGTAGCATCAATTTGAAAGAATTTGGGCTCCTTGCATTTATGCCCAAGGGAGTATTTCTCATCACAGTAGTAACACAATCCTTGCTTTCTTCTTTCCACCATTTTCGCTGGTGACACCTTTTGAACCTTGAGTGTTTAGGTAGTGATTTGAGCCTGGGTGGGGTGACACTTGGCTATGAAATTTTGGTGATTGGACTGGGCCGCTAACGCATGTTCTACTTCATGAGCTATCCTATAAGCATGCAGCCATGAGATAGGGTGTTGCAGTTGGACGTGGGCATGTATGGCTTCTTTGAGACCACTGACAAAACATTCCAAGTAGAACTCATATTATAGATGTCCTGTGTGGAAAGCTAAGGCTTCAAAGGCTATAATATATTCGTTCACTGTTCCTGTCTGTTGAAGCTTAGTGAGATGACCCAAAAAGTTAGATTCATGGTCCAAGCGATCTGTAAGAGCTTTTGTAAATGTCTGCCAAGTCACGAGCCTTCCATAGCAACGTTGATGCCACTGCCACCATTGCCATCTTTCATTGTCCCAAGTACATGCTACCCACACTAAGCTGAGTCGCCTCATCTCTGATGTGATTTAGTGTGAAATATTTCTCCATTTGTGCTATCCATGTGGCCAGATGAGAGCCATGAAATTTATACATGTCCAGCTTGGGTGGTCACGTCTGGGATTGTTGGTGACTGCCAAAGAGGTGAAGAGAATGGCTAGACTCGCCCTCAATGTTTTCATTGAAAATATATGCCTCCACGAGTTCCTCCAGCTTTCCCTTTGTGAGTGTGTTAGTTAAGGTCTTCAGCGATGATAGTACGTTGTTCAATTTTGATTCAAGGCTATCAATCTTCTCATTGGCCATAGCTTGAGATCTAGTTTGTACCATGCACCGATCCAATGCACTTAAAATTTGGGATCGCCCGATTTTTTTTCTTTTTTGACGCTAACAATTGAATGGTACCACCTTGCTTGGCTCGTCAACCTTATTCTTATGGGCTAAGTCTCATATAAGCATCCCAGGGGGTAATATATAGGATTCCACACAAATCGTCAGATTTGTTGGCAAACCCTCCACTGTAGAGTATGAGTAGGAATGTGGTAGTGATCGAACCCCTGCTGCTAGATATGAATGGTGGATTTGATTGTTGCGATTGCTACAGAATCCAAACTACTAGATCTAGATGGCGGATATGATGGATCTGAATGGCGGATCGGATAGATCTGAATGGCAGAGTTGATTGTTTTTGCTGCGACAGAACCCCACCTAATAGATCTGATTTGGAAAAGATGACACGTGATCCCGAGAGAGACACAGGAACTATGGTCACAAGGAGCGTCAAGTGCTACAGATTGCAATATACATAAGGGTCTGACAGCAGTACTCGGCCCAATCTTTCAGGGCACTAACCAAGGAGGATCAACCATACCCTTAGCTGTACAACCTGACTACCTTATCGTACGCGGGAGTAATCTCCCCGAGTGTTGTTCTTGGTGTGCTGTAGCAGCAAGACTACAGATGGTTTGTCTATGGCGAGGTTTCAAGAGAGCCTAGGGGGCTTCCGATATACCCAGAGGGTATTTGGAAGACAGTCCATGCGCGATTTTGTCTAATGTGCTACTACTCGAAGGGGTACCCAGAGGGGTTACAAGGGATTCCAACAAGCATGACCACCTCTTGTATTTCCTGTGTGCATGCCTCGCCAAATCCATAGGTTTATGCACTCAATCGCAGATCTCGTGGTTTAAAGATGTCGTAACAAGTCTCTAGCCAATTTTTTTATACTAAAAGTTGGAGATCCCACTGGCCCTAGAAAGTGCTCTAATTCCACTTGTTATGCTCTTGACTTGTGAGAAGATACCAGAATACAAAATATGCAAATAAATATACCCAGAACACAGAACAATAAGAAATAAAAGCAAGTATTTTATTATTCAGAAAGCAATGTTCACTTGCCTCTTCGAGGGGGAAACCTCCGATATAGTTGGGATTAATTACAAAATAAGACATGATGCTCCTCGAGGGGAGTCTGTATCCTTTATATAGGATTCATACATGCAATACCATGGGTCAATACCATGGTTCTTATTAATACCATCTATCTAATACCATGACCCATTTACAACTAACTATGGTCCCTTCTTTAAATGCGGGTAAACAACTTACAATTATTAATATGGGATTTATTGACTCTTTACTTAACTATAACTATGAATCAATCCTATTACGTAAATAAGGGGGTTAGGGTTGGACCCTAACAATGATAGAAAACAACTTCTATGCCCGAAAATGACATTTGCTACAAAAAGATGAGAACGCAGACAACTCTTTAATATCAAGGAGGGGATCTTGAAATCATCAGCTTACCCAAAAACAACCAAAGATGATCGATCACAGGATCTAAAGTAGGCTTCGAAATTTGCATGCGAGCCAAAATTTTAGAGGGTGGTTGTAGCCGCTACAACACTTGGCAACACACTCGTAGAACTCGAGCTTCTCTATTTTGGTTCATTGACAGCACAGGGCCTTGGTCTTTTGGAGAGTATTGAATCATTGTGCGGGTTACTTTGGCTTGCCCACTTACCCCATGGACAAACATGGTTCACCTTTTTCCAACTCAGTCAAACACAACAAAAGTTCAACTTGATCAGAGTGTTGCGAAATTGGGAAGGGTAGTTTGGCTCGTGAATTGAAGATTTTCAGAGTATAATTTTTCATCTCTAGTGCTTCTCTGCTGCCGGCATGCCTTGACAGTACCCTTATGGGGTCATGCAAGAACACACGCATTGCTCCACTACTAGCGAGCTTGGTTAGTACCCCGATGGAGTTGCATGCTTCACCTCTCTTCGCAGGAAGCCTTTCTCTTCTTTCAACTTTGTATTTATATTATTTTTATTTTTTTTAAGAGGATTGTGCATTGGACTTATTTTTTTTTGGTGCGGAAGAGGGATCCCAACTTAGGGAGAGTGCAAGAGGTTATTCCTTTAGAGAGGCATGTAAGATCTCTGACATAGGTTTTCTTGTTTAGATTTCCCCTTCTTCGTTTCTACTAGTTGGATGAGCTTAGACACACATAGCAGAAGGTTGAGTATAGGAATGGGGTTTCCCAATGTGGACATAGGTTCATGGTTGGACAAAAATTCCCCTTACAGATGGCTCATATTTTCCATTAAGACTTCATTGGTCGAAGGTTACAACCAAGAATAGAGAAGACGGGTGCAAGACTGAACAAGTGCTGTAGTTGGTGGGCTCTAGTATTGCAGCAATAATCTTGCAACTCCTGGGGATTCCTTCTTTACTTTTATCAACCCGGTAGTTCGTAACAAACTTGGAAGCGATGGTGCTGTATGCACAAGTACTAGCTCTTACTGCAGGTTGTCACTTGATCAGCTGGCGCAAGTTTGCTAGGAGCTTAAGCCAACTTCTATGAGTTCTCAGAAGAAGCTTTTAATTGTGATGGAAGAAAGCTAACTCTATAGAGGCTAGTCTAGGTGCAAAAAGAGAATGAAAACTGGAATGAAACGCAAACCCTAACAAACCCTAGTTTACCCACTAACCCTACTTTTGCAAGAAAAGAGATGGAAACTAATGAAATGAGTGCCATTGACTATTGAAAAGGTAAATTGAATTTATTAAATCTACTTCTAAAAAGAAATGAGAAGAAATCATCCTTTTGTACTTTTGAGTGTTTTTGTGTGGAATTATTATGCTTGTGATTTATCTGGTTGTGACTGTGCAGAGGTTTGGGGGCAAAGGAAGATGGAGTTGGCTTTTACAGAGGGTGAGGAAGGTGTGGAGAGGTCCTAAGAAGCCCGTACTACCCTTCTAAATACTTTCATTGCGATCAGACTTCAAAAAATCAGTCGCAGGAAATTCTACAGGAGGTTGCAGGGGATCTACAGGAGGAGGCCAAAAGTTGTTTTTGGAGTTTTGAAGGTGGAAAAAATGATGGGAAAAGGGAAATTAAGGCTAGATGAAGGTGTTGAGGTGTCTAGAACTTTTCAAGGAAGATCAGAGACAAATTTGATGGTTGGATTTGTTCAAATGACAAGAAGGCAGCGTTATGGAAAAAACACAGAAATTGGGTCAGATTGGCGAAATGCTATGAATGAGTTGGGAAATATAGGAGAAGTGAGTTGGTGCTAGCTATTTTATGGAGGGATGGTGAGCTAAGATTTCCTGCAAGAGATCTGCACATTTACTTATCAAATCTGACCAAAGAAAGAACTAAAAACAAAATTTTGTCTAGCTTGACCTACTTTCTAACCTACAAACAGAAAATGATGAACAATACCTTATGAACAGAAAAGCATGTGAGAGAAGTATGGTAACAGAATAGGAAATGATCTAAGAAAATGAATCTGGATCAGTATCAACCTTTCCAACTCAAAGTATCACACTAGCAGTTGCATGGAAAAGCAAAAACTATGCTTTTGGTGGCAGCAGTAGTGCCTTGACCTCAAATCATAGTCCCAAGAAGGGAGAAAGGAGATCAGGGCCTGTTGTGGTCTTTTTGAATCTTGTTTTGTCACTGCAGCAACCTACTTGAGCAACTAAAACAAAAACAACTATTCTAACTATCAAAAGCAACCTAATCTAACAAAGTAAAGTGAATCTATGCAATAGAAATTAACTCATGAATGGAAGCAAAAACATATAAGTACACAAAGGAGGTGTTGGGTAGCTTGGGTTGTGCCCTAGCCCAAGAGCTTTAGCCCTATGAAAGAGATCAGTGCTGGCTCAAAAACTGTTTCATCTTCATTTATCAAAAATAGTAGTTACATCACATAAACTATTCTCAAAAGGAACTCGAAAATAAGTTGAACAATGTGCTGCAAAAATGTGCAAAAATATACTAATAACTGGCTAATGTACTGAGGCTCGAAGCCTTCTTATTTATACAAATGGGGACTTCCAACAGTCCTCCTAAAATCAAGGAACTCGGTTTCCTAGAACTGAAGATAAACAACAGTCCTACTTGACTTGCTCGGCTGCCCCTTGGAATCATCAATGTGGGCCTTTGTGCTTCGAGTTGTTGATGGAGGATTCAAGGAAAGGGGTCATTAATGAAGGAGACACCCCCCCCCCACAAGTCCTCTTCCCTATTTTCCTCGAGTTTGATTGCCATTTGTTCATAAATTCCTTGTCTTTGTCCAAAATTGTCCAAAAAATCTGCATAAAGCACTCATTAGACTACATGGCAAAGTGACTAACCCAGTTCACTCTATTAGCATAAATATATTAAAAAAAATGCAACAAACTAATGAGAATGGTGGATTAATTTGAAATAAGAGGCAGAATGAGCCCATATAGTTACCCATTTCTAGGGCTCATCAGCGGTGTCACAAGTCTCTTAGATTTCAGCCACATACTCATTCAAAAGCCAAAACATAGTAGATGGAAACACTTATTTCTGGAAAAAAAAATAGCAAGGTATCAATCAAACAAAAGTAGTAAGCAAATCCAACACAACAAAAGAAATCAAAGAAAACAATCAAACAAACTAAACCAAGTCAGCAATAAAACAAACATGCAAACCAAAAAACAAAGACAAGCGAGAAAGCAAACACTACTACTCCTATGCTAAATTGTTAGAGGTTACGTGAAATGAAATTTCTAATGAAGCCACCATAGGTGTACCTGACATGCAATCATGAAGATACAAGTGATTAAAACAGATAAAAAACAGTGTGCAACAAAAAATGCAAAAACTTGACAAATGTGCACACGAGAGAGAAAGTATCGCCTGTGGGTGGAAGAATGTGTCACAACCACCCAACACACATGCTCATGTCTTCTATGACTGAAATTTTTTAACAAACCTCAGAGACCTCTTGTGAGTTTCTGTTGTTCTGAACTAAGTTTCTTAGCGAGTGAGAGGAAGGACTGAAGCTTGTTACCTGCAAAACAACTCTTCAAGTAGGATTGTTCCATCCATTCAACGATTGGATCATAAAATTCATGATTGTTTTTTGCAAATATTTTTGATATTTGAGAAGATGGATTCCTAATTCGAGAGAGGGTATCATGACGGGAATCTAATATGGATAGATAGATCTGGTCACTCTCTTCAGTCATGTCAAGACAATTTAGGGCCTGTCATAATCATCAGCGTAGGCAAAAGTGCCTCACTTGCTTGACATAAGTCTAAGAATAAAGATGTTACACGGTGAGGATCATAGTGTACAAAGCGACTATCATTGGATGTAATTTTGGGAAAATGATAAACTGCACACCCAATATAGAAGAAAAATCAGACCAGTCGGTCGAGATGCTAGATTCCCAATTTCATATGAATAAAGAAAATTTTTGAAAAATCATGCAAACACTCTCAATGAGGGAACCAAGTTCGTTGTGTGCTAGAAATGATATAACACCCACACACAACTGGTGAAAAAGTGCATAGGTATCATGGTCATCACAAAAATGTAGAAAGGATGTCAGCACTGTGAATGTGTGAAACTAGTTGGGGTGTGGTGAAATGAGAGTAACTTGATTTGTGTGATAGGTTGCATACTCGTCATCACACACGAAGATTGGTGGTGTGATGAGTGGGAAGATTTGACGTGCAAAATTTGCAAAAATACCGAGATTATTACAAGAGGGAACATTTGATAAGTATGATTCCGAAAATAAATAGTCTTTGAGATGATCAACTTTTCTGTCCCATGATTGAATGAGGGACGGACACTCCCAACCTAAATTGGATGTAAGAGAGGTGCATGAAGATGGACATGCTGTAATGGACTTGTGGATTCAATCATTAGCGAAAATCTGAAATTTTGAAATATCACACCCACAATAGTAAATATTATTTACATGGGGATCCATGTCAAGTGCAACCATGCAGATAGACGGATCGCGAGTGAGAAATGAGATCTGATTTGGGTTGGTGGGCTTACCAGAGTTGCGAGGTCCTGACATAACCATCAATGGACGTTGAAGTGCCTCGACTCCCTAGCACATCCCAGAACTTTCCAGAATTGAAAAATTGCATTTTGAGATGTGAACCAAATCATGCATGGCTTGAGGATGGTTGTTTTTACTGATTTCAAAACTACTCTTAGGATGACAACCATCTCTGTCACAGGCTTCATCAAAATTTTTAGCAAGCTAACTTGACGAGCTGTAGTCATGCAACACACAAGATGATGACGAGTGGGAAGAGTCCTATGTGTTGAGACTATTTTCATCATGGACAACCTCATTGCCTTGTGTCGTTTGAGGAGATAACTCATAATATGAAGAAGAAAGAGAACATGGAGTATCTTCGACCCATGTTGATGTGATGTGAATGATAGGACACACAGACAAGTGAGGTGCAAAGGAAGCTTTGATATGGATGTCATCTTTGATTGACGCTCATTCCAAATCTGAGTTAGAGTGTACATGAGATGACATTAGATCATATGATGTGCTTGGGTATTCATCACAACTTATAGAAGCATGGGAGTGATGACAACCCAAGGCTGGAGGTTGATAGAAATAATTGATTGTGCATGATGTTTCACCAAGATTCATAGATCAAGATTCGATTAAGAATGGAAGCTCAATGTTTTGAGAGGAATTGATTATGTCTTCACCGTCCTTCTCCTCCATTTGTATGATGAGACTACCTTGCACATGACTACAACTTAAGCTAGCAGTTCAAGAATCAAGAGAGTGTGCGCAACTAGCTTGTGAAGCAGATCACTCAAGCGAGTCATGGTGCAAGGAGTCATGGCCTGTGGATGATGGAGGATGGCAAAGATGTAGATTAGACTCAAGACTTGGGTTATGAATGGTGATGTACTCTTGTAGAATGGAGGGAAAAGTTTTCACCATAGGCTTTCTAAACCATTATGCAATTTCCCCGTTGGGGTAGGAGACAACCAAGTAGATGGGTTGGGAACATGTTGTTGTGTGTGGAGCATGATTGTTCATAGGTATTTGTTTCAGTCGAATGCATACCCTAGGAAGTTTGTACACCCCTCCACGCGGGGGGGACTTGTCCCCCCCCCCCGCGGGGGTCCGAGGGGGCCGAGCCCCCTTGGTTGGGGGGTCCAGGGGCCAGCAATCCCCCGATGGGGGTTCGGGGGCAATGCCCTCAAAGCCAAAAATAAATGTAAAATTTCCTTGTAAAATTATAGTAATTTCTAGTCAATCTAGCCCGTTCATTAGGCAGATGATCTGACTATAGAACTTATGTTTAGTTTAGGGTTTTTTTTCCCTAGAAGGAAACCCCTCTCTTTGTATGAGGGTATTGTATTTGAGGCTGTGTAATAGATGTGTATTCTTCGAGCGAGAAACAGAGAGGTGAGACTGTGAGAGAAAACAAAGGATATTACAATGGATCTGTTGTAGGTTGTGTCTCTTCATTTTGCTGGATAATAAAAAGGAAGGACTGGATGTTCAAGGTGGACGTAGCCCAAACTGGGTGAACCACGTATATCTGTGTCTCTCTTGTTTTATGCGTTTTCTGTGTTTATATTTCTGCAATATTTTATGTGTTCCATTTCTCCGTAATATATAATTTTCTAACAACTGGTATCAGAGCCGAAGGTCTATTTGGCTAATAAACTCGCAAGACAGAAGAGTTCCTTGTTTGAGTGGGAGCAATGGCAGAAGATGGTAAGTTTAGGGTCGAGAAATTTAACAACCAAAACTTTTCCCTGTGGAAGATGCAGATGGAAGATTATCTGTGTCAGAAAGACCTATACCTACCATTGGGTGGAAAAACAAAGATGCCGACGGGCATGACAGATGAAGAATGGAACCTTCTCAATAGAAAGGCACTCGGAACAATACGGTTGTGCCTCGCAGTGTCGGTTGCCTTCAACATTTCGAAGGAAACAATGACAGAAGGTTTGATTAAGGCGTTGGAGAAACTATATGAAAAACCCTTGGCCTCAAACAAGGTATTTCTTATGAAACGGTTATTTAATATGAAGATGTCAGAAGGTTGATATGTTGCAGACCATTTAAATGATTTTAATACTCTTACAAGTCATCTAGGTTTTGTAGGGGTAAACTTTGATGATGAAGTTAGAGCTCTATTATTCTTGTGCTCATTACCAGAAAGTTGGAATGGTTTAGTAATGGCCATTAGTAACTCTGTTTCTGGATCTAGTACTTTAAAGTTTGATGATGTTGTCAGTGCTATCCTTAGCTAGGGAATGTAATGGAAAAGCTCCGGTGAGACATCGGGTAATGCTTTGAGTGCAGAGTCTAGGGGAAGAAAAATGGAAAGAGGAAAGAGCTCAGGATATCACAGTAAATAAAGGAAAGGCAGATCCAAGTCCAGATCAGGGATAGTGTGCTAGAAATGTGGAAAGAAAGGACACCTAAAGAAAGACTGTAGATCTCAGAAGGGAAAAAAAGGAGATGCACAACAAGAAAACAATAATGAAGCAAATGTGACAGGTGAGGTGTTACAAGATGCTTTGATTCTTTCTTTCGAAAATATTACTGATTCCTAGGTGGTAGATTCAAGGGCCTCATTCCATGCCACACCTGATAAGAAATACTTTCATGACTATGTTCAAGGAGATTTTGGACAAGTTCGTTTGGGTGATGATAAACCCTGCAAAATTGTTGGAATGGGTAAGGTTCTTGTAAAACAACAGAATGGAAACCAATGGGTACTAAAGGAGTTAGGGCATGTTCTAGATCTAAAGAAAAATTTGATTTCAACAGGGCAGTTAGGTGGTGAAGGTTGTGTGACAACTTTCATAGATAAAGCTTGGAAGGTCACCAAAGGAGCCCTGGCAATAGAAAAAGGCGAAAAGGTTGGTACATTGTATTTATGCAATGGTATTTCTAACTCTGTTAATGCCTTAACTTCCAAAGGAGCAGATGCAACATTATGGCATCATAGGCTCGGACACATGAGTGAAAAGGGGATGAATATTCTTCATTCAAGGAATTTGTTGCCTAGTTTGAAGAATGTTGATTTGGACTTCTATGAGAATTGCATTTATGGAAAACAGAAGAGAGTTAGATTTCTTAGAGTTGGGAAAGAAAAGAAGAGCGAAAAATTAGAGCTTATGCATACAGATGTATGGGGACCTGCTCAGGTATCATCTCTCGGTGGCTCTCGTTATTATGTTACTTTTATTGATGATGCAACTAGAAAAACTTGGATTTATTGTATTAAAAATAAATCTGATGTATTTGATACTTTCAAGAAATGGAAAGCTTTGGTTGAGATTGAGATAGGAAAGAAATTGAAGTGCCTTAGATTAGAAAATGGAGGTGAATATTGCAGCAAAGAGTTTGATAGGTACTGTTCAGAGCATGGAATTCGCATAGAGAAAACAGTTCCAAGAACACCACAAGAAAATGGTGTATCAAAAAGGATGAACAGAACAATCATGGAGCGTGCAAGGTGCATGAGATTGCATGCATGATTGCCTTTACAGTTTTGGGTAGATGTTGTAGATACTGCTGTTTATCTAATAAACAGAGGGCCTTCAAGTTCCTTGGATGGTGGTGTTCCAGAGGAAGCATGGATAGGTTAAAAGGTAAACTACTATTTTTTAAAGCCTTTTGGTTGTGAGGCCTTTATCCATATTGATAAAGAAAATAGAACAAAGCTTGAGGCAAAGTCAAATAAATGTACCTTTGTTGAATATGGTATTAATGATTTAAGTTATCGCTTATATGATTATGAAAATCACAAAATCATTAGGAGAAGAGATGTAATATTCAATGAAAAGGTCTTGTATAAGAATCGGTTGTAGGAAAAGAAGCAAGAAAAAGAAAACAAAGAATATGCAGTTCTTGACGAAATCACTAAAAAAGTAAAGGTGCCTGAAAATAATAATAATCAACAACCACAACAACAGCAACCACCACAATAGCAACAGGCACCCAAAACACCTAAAAGTGGTGTTAGAAGATCTACTCAGATAAGTAGACCCCCTGAACGATACTCTCCTTAATTATATTATTTATTGTTGACTGATTCTGGTGAACCTGAAAGTTATGAAGAAGAAATGTAGGTTGAAAGTAGGAAGAAGTGGGAGGTAGCCATGGAAGAAGAGATGGACTCCTTAATGCATAACCAGACTTGGGACTTAGTCAGGTTGCCTGCAGGAAAAACTACATTGAAGAATAAATGGGTTTACAGGCTGAAGGAATAAGACGGAGGAAAACAGAGGTACAAAGCTAGACTTGTGGTGAAGGGGTTTGCACAGAAGAAAGGTATTGATTTTGATGAAATATTTTCTCCTGTTGTTAAAATGACTTCAATCAGAACTATTTTAAGTCTCTCAGCAATTGAATATTTGCATATTGAGCAGTTAGATGTAAAGACAACCTTTCTCCATGGGGATTTGGAGGAAGAGATATATATGCTGCAGCCACAAGGATTTGAAGTGAAATGGAAGGAGAAACTAGTGTGCAGGTTGAAGAAGAGCTTGTATGGCTTAAAACAGGCTCCAAGGCAATGGTATCTAAAATTTGACAAGTTTATGTCTGAACAAGTTTATACTAGATGTCACTCTGATCATTGTGTTTATTTGAAAAAGCAAAGTGATGGCAGCTATATTATATTGTTATTGTATGTAGATAACATGCTTGTTGCAGGGTCTAACATGAAGGAAATAAATGTGCTCAAAATAAAATTGACAAATTCATTTGCAATGAAGGATTTGGGAGCTTCAAAACAAATCCTTGGTATGAGAATAACTAGAGACAGGAAAAATCATAAATTAACATTATCTCAGAATGAGTACATACAAAAGGTGTTGAAAAGATTTAACATGCACAATGCAAAACCAGTTAGTACACCTTTTGCTAGCCATTTCAAACTTAGTAAGGAAATGTGCCCAAAGACCCAAGAAGACATGGATTATATGTCTAAAGTTCCATATGCATCAACAGTTGGAAGCTTAATGTATGCAATGGTCTGCAGAAGGCCTGATATTGCACACGCAGTGGGAGTTGTAAGTAGGTACATGAACAATCCAGGAAAGGAACATTGGATGACAGTGAAATGGATTCTCAGATATTTTAAAGGTACCACAAATCAAGCATTATGATTTGGTGGTTCAAACATTTCTCTACAGGGATATGTTGATGCAGATATGGCAGGTGACAGAGATAACAGGAGGAGAACTATAGGATATGTATTTACTGTTGGTGGAACAACTGTCAGTTGGGTTTCAAAAATCCTAAGTGTTGTTTCACTTTCAACAACAAAAGCAGAGTATATTGCTGCTACATAGGCTAATAAAGAAATAATTTTGTTACAAAGGTTTATGGGTGAATTGGGTAAGGAGCATGATATGGGCACGTTATACAGTGATAGCCAAAGTGCCATTCATCTTGTAAAGAACTTAGCATTTCATTCCAGGACTAAACACATATAGCTCAAGTACCATTTCATATGATCAGTGTTGGAAGATGGAGAGTTGAAGATGGCAAAGATACAAACTAGCCAGAATCCTACAGACATGCTAACAAAAGTTGTAACCAAGGAGAAATTGAGAACATGCTAAGTTTCAGTTGGTCTTCAAGGATGATGATGAAGATGAGAAACAACCAGGTCCAAAGAGGAGTCATTGTCCAACAAATGAAGCAGCGGTGGAGTTGCTACAATCATTCTCCAAGTGGGAGATTGTTGTGTGTGGAGCATGATTGTTCAGAGGTCTTTGTTTCAGCCGATTGTATACCCCAGGAAGTTTGTACACGCCTCCACGCGGGGGGGGGTTGCGAGGTCCAAGGGGGCCGATCCCCCCCAGCTTTGGGGTCCGGGGGCCAGCGGTCGCCTGGTGGGGGTTCGGGGGCAGCGCCCTCGAAGCCAAAAATAAATGTAAAATTGCCTTGTAAAAGTATAGTAATTTCTAGTCAATCTGGGCCATTCATTAGGTGGATGATCTGACGGTAGAACTTATGTTTAGTTTAGGGTTTTTTTGCCCTAGAAGGCAACCCCTCTCTTTGTATGAGCGCATTGTATTTGACACTGTGTATGAGATGTGTATTCTCAGAGTGAGAAACATAGAGGTGAGACTGTGAGAGAAAACAGAGGATATTACAGCGGATATGTTGTAGGTTGTGTCTCTTCATTTTTCTGGATAATAGAAAGGAAGGACTGGCTGTTCGGGGTGGACATAGCCCAAACTGGGTGAACCATGTATATCTGTGTCTCTCTCGTTTTATGCATTTTCTGTGTTTATATTTATGCAATATTTTATGTGTTCCATTGCTCTGTAATATATAATTTTCTAACACATGTTACACAGATTTATAATCTTGCAATCGCTATGAGGGGGTACCCGCTACGCAGATTTCTTAGCTTTTCGGTCACTGCGAGGGGGTGCCCTCTTCGAGACGTGAGGTGTCTCATGATTCACAAGAGTCGAGGAAGAAGGGAAATCAAGAGGTTCATCGTTTTGGGAGACATGAACCAAGCATTTCAGATCTTGGCTCATGAACTCAAGGTCCACAAAGTGTTCAAGAATTTCATGAAAAATGTGGAGGAAGCGGGTAGCAAAGTCCTCAACTGATTCACCAAGCTTCATTCTTAAATGAGAGATACTTTCATAGACATCTTGGCCATCACACTCATGAAAGGCTTGATGGAGCTTCTTGAGGAAAGTGAGAAGAGAATGGATGGAAGTAGCTGCTAGGGAATGGCACCACTAATTCACATGACCTTCAAGGGTTAGGAATAAGAGTACGAAAACAACCTCATCACTACTAATTTCATGAGAATCGCATAAATGAAGAAAATTAGAAATGTGCTCGGTTATAGACATTCTATCCTCACCATCAAATTTTAACAAGGACAAGTGATTAAGAAGCTCATCGGGGATTGATAGCTGATTAAGGGAGAAATGAGAGAAACACCCTGGGAGCACGAATTTTATATGATTAATTGGGTAAGAGATTTAACCCAGATGTACAAGCTTAGCTTGTCATCTAGCCCTCCTTCTAGTGCCAAAATGTTGATGGTGCTGGACCTGCCAACATGAGGGGATCTCCCCTATATGAAGTCCCAGCTAGACCTCACACCATTTGGTGTAGGAGTAACATCCAGTATGATGGCCCAGTTGCCATTATCTTAAATGTTTTCCTCATCTCTTTCTTGTCAGCACAAGAGAGTGGTTTGCTTTGTCTTCGAGCAGTGAGGTTCGAATGCCTGGTGATTGCTAGTGTTAATTGTGTCAATGGTTCTTTCACCATAGAGGGAGAGGGTGACAGTGAGTCCCAATTCAGATGGGAGGAAGTCCCAACTCTATTAGGAACACACAACACAATAGGACATGCACAACTTCTAGAGGATTAGTCCACTCGGATGCGGCAGTAACAATACACAAGGAAATATAACACATACATCACACAATGGAGGAGTCTGCGGAAGTGCAACAGTCGTTATAGAAAGTTTATGTGAAAGGTCTGTATGATGTCCAAGGAGGTAACCAACATGGGAAGGATAATGTTAACAGTGCATTGAACACATTTTCATTAATATGTATTACAATAATTGAATGAGTTCAAGTGTTAAACAGAGGTTAAAGAAACATGCATTACAAGTGTTCAAGATTAGTCTTACAACAATTACAACACATGTGAAAGCGTGTTGGCCTATTATTAGGCTTCTGAATTAAGTGAAATTTCCAAGATACATCATAGAACCATACATCAATAACCCCGTGGGCGAGACGTTGGAGCCACTACTTACTCCTCAAAGAAAAGATTACAAACTCTCAAGGCTATTGTTGGGCGCGGGATCCCCCAAGGGCAATCTTGGGGCTTAAAGCCCATATTTTGGTCCAATTTTTGTAATCCAAATGTAAAGATTGCACATTTTGTGGGCACAAAGCACGTAAAAGTTAAGGAGTCATAAGGTTGTCTGCCCTTATTTTGATAATGTAATGTCGGTTGTAAAAGATCTACCCATGGTCCACAGACTATGGGATTGTATAAATAGAGCTAAGCTCTAAGTAGATAAATCAATCAAGAAATGAAGAATGATATGATGTATGACAGATAGATCCAAGTAGAAGTCTAAGTTTGGGTCATAGCGTAGGTAGAGGCTCTGTAGCTGAGTGCCCAGAGGCCTAGAAGTCTACAGCTGAGTGCGCGGATCCCTACTACTGAGTGCACAGGGCGAGTTGAGTTTGTCATCATCTAGAATTATTAATAAAGAGAAGTATTCTATAATTTCTACATCTTTATTTCCTATTTATGCATCTATTATATTGGGTATGAATTTCACTTCTAATGCTTATATGATGCGTGAATGTGTATAACTGTATTGGTTAAGTGAACACAAGTAAGAACAATTGTTTACGCGAAGCTAACTAAGATATGTTAATAAGATAAGTAAGATACTTAGCGTAGTTTGGTAAATATCACAATTCACTACCCTAGCAGCGCGAAATCATATTAGCCCTGGGTTAGGGTTGCGCGGAAGTTGATTGTAACATTTCGCGAAAGTATTGAAGGGTAGAACAGAGGGATAGGAAACATGCACGAAGGCAGGTATAGTTGGGACAAACTAACATCACAACGATATCAAGGGTGTGGAAACTTGGTTCTAGCATCCCCCCATACTGCTTCAGGTGAGACTTCAGTTTGTGCTCAGCGGGCTGATTCCGAAAGGGCCAGTAGTGTAGGGATTTGTTTGGCTAACTAACGCTGAACGTGCGTTAGCCCCCCACAAGCCAACAAATTGTTCCATTGTCGGGATCAGAATCTGTATGAGATATGTGTGATTTCATATCACTGGAATCCAACTAAGAAACAAATAAAAAACTGGTTGGATAGAAGGATTCATGAGTTCGCGGTGCAGGAGAATAGAAACCTGTGACTATCAAAATAGTAGTGGTTGGACCAATCCCTGTATACGGAGATCCACGAAATATTTTTCTCATCTTTTCCTACTGAGCCATATGAGTGGATCGCGAAGCTAGCAGATAGCCAAGGAAGGTGGAAAGTTGACGGTCTTATTGTGTGGACCCCAGAGCTAGTGCGAAGGTTGGAAGCATCAGAGGATAAGATTGCACGCGTTGTCGACCATTGGCTCGATCACAATAGAGGAGGATTTGTTATTGAGTTCGTGGTTGACACCTCAGTAAACTATAGCAAGGCAGAGCAACACATTGTCAAAGGACTGCGAAGTAAGTATGTAAAATCTCCAAATATTTGGATTAAAATGTTGTTGTGCCAAAAATGGGTTATGTAGCTACCTTGATGTTTGGGGCTACTCAAAGCGGAAAAAGTTACAGAAACGAAGGAAATAAGGGTCCAGAGTATAGCCCCTTGATTTCACCACTGCGAAGGGATGAAGAAGGGATAACAGAGGTCTCTTTGAAAAGTGCTATTCAATTGATAAGACAAGGATTTCTACGAATACCGCCTCCGCCCACACCATGTCCATCTTCACCGCCATCACCTCCAACTTCACCCACACCACCTCCACCACCACCACGATTCAGTATGGAAAACACAATGAAGTTGCCTTTATTCAAAGGCTTGGGAAATGAGGAACCAGACCAATTCTGGTTCGTTGTGAGGGTTGTATGGGAAGCTCAAGGTGTTACGAATGATAACCTAAAGAAGGAAACCCTAGTTAGTGCTCTGCAAGATCGCACACTAACTTGGTATATTAATTACTCCAACGATAACCGAATGTGAGAGTAGAGGAAATCCAAACAACATTGAATAGGGAATTTAGCAGGCCTAAATCTAAAGCACAGTCGATTGTGGACTTCAAAGAGATCACGATGCTACCAGGTGAGATGCCTTGGGAACTAGATCAGAGGCTAAAATGTACGATACATGAAGCCAACATGAATTTGACAGATGGAAAACATTGCGAGTGGTTTGTGTCTTCGCTATTACCACATTTAAGGAGTGTGCTATCGCAACAGAAGATAACAACTCAGGCAGAGACTTTGGATATTTCCATGAGACTACATGAGATGTTGATGTAGGATCCTAATCTAGGAGTTCAACAGATCGACGTGCAGCTGAAGAATCTGTGCCTTGAGATGCAAAGCTTGAAGCATGATAGGATGGTTTGGCCAAAGGTAGACGAATAAGTATGGTGCGTGAAATTCAAGACCCAAGGTCATGATAAAGACCACTACTCGGTCTTTACAAATTACCTTGCAGGAGGAGGACCGATGCCTTTAAAGTTGGAAGCTCAAGCAGGACCCAACGTGGCACCTGCTTTGTGGTGCGCTATCTATCAAATAGCCGGAAAACATGCCATGGATAACCTCCACTTGTTACTAAAGTATACACAAAATCCGCAATAGTTGTTCTGCAATTTTTGCATGTCAGTCGGACATGATGAGTGTACTTTCAAGAGATATGAATTGATGATGGATAGAAATCCCACCTACAGGGTTCAAGTCGAAATGCAGCCCCTTGACCAGAATGTAGGGATGGTGCAGACAGGATTTCAGGGGCACGAATGAGGCCGAGGCGGAGGAGGACTTGGTAGAGGTCATGGCCAGTTGATTTACTACAATTGCAGAGGGAGAGGAAACTATGCCCGTGTTTGCACTAATCCAACACGCCCATTGTGCAAGTATTGCACACTGTTTGATCATGAGACAAAAGATTGTCCTACACTGATAGCCATGACAAGTGACAAAGGAGCGATATCACCTCCCCTGACTCAGAACCTACAAATGATGAGGTTTGAGCCGCACGAGGAAGATCTGAACATAAATATAGTGCTTCAAAGTGGAATCGTGACGGGAGATGACAAGGGGAAACAACCAGAAGACAATACATGGGTTCGCAAAGCCCCGACGTAAGAGGCTGAGTTCGATTTGGAGCACGCTTGGGAAACCTTCATGGAAGCTAAGAAGAGTTTCGCTGAGGCCTCCACTTCAAAAAGCAAAGATAAACCTGAGTCAGAGATGGACCCATCCATGCTCACAACTTTCCTGGAAACATGTATGAAGTTACTGCACGATAGTAAGGCTGTGAAAGGATTATAGGAACTATCAATAGATGTGTTGGGACCATGCCAGGAGAATCACATGTCGTCCGAAAGATCGGAAAGCATAAGACAAGGACGAGATCATAAATTAGACTAACTGCGCAGATCAGAGAATATGAAATGGATCAAGTCATTCTAGATTTGGGATCAGATGAGAACGTTTTACCGAAATAGACATGGGAGTGGATGGGGAGACCTATGCTGCAATGGTGTCCAATTCAGCTAAGAATCGCGAATCAATAGAAAATAATACCCATGGGGGCGGCTGCAAGGAATAACCATGGATATTGAGGGAGTGAGCATACTAGCAAATTTTGAAGTAATAGAGATTGTTGATGATAACAATCGCTACCTCGCTCTTTTGGGAACTAACTGGGCTACTAATATGAATGGGGTAATCAATATGAAGAAGCAAAAGATGATCTTTGAGAAGAAATCACTACATGTAATAATACCCCTGGAACCTGTTGAAGATTGAACTATACAAAACCGTTCCATGACTATGAGAGTGATGATGATCTGGGCTACATCTATAAGATAACAGCGCGAGACCAAGACTAGGTGAATCCCACTGCAGATGGGCAAATTACATGGGAGTGCAAAATCTCCTACACTTCGGATTTTGATGAAGAAATAGAACGCTGGCAGAATCAGTTACATGAAGTAACTACGCTGAATTGCAATACGATGACCAGGTCATTGCGCTGCATATCATCAGAGGTAAGAAATATGCCTACTTATGATGGACTTAATGAGGTCAATGTCTTTTTGGATGCATTTGAGAGGGAGGTGCTTGAAAAGAAATGCTTCCAGGCCTTGCATTGGGCACTGCGTGCTACACCCCCAAGATGTTGGGGTATGCACAAGGGGAGTTTTGATGATTGGTGCGAATGTAGGAAAATGATGCGAGTGCGATTTGGGAAGCCTAAGATGTGACTGAGAGACAAGTATGATGGGAAGAATGATCCACGCACATGGATGCAGGCCTCTGATGAAAAGCCCCAACCTGAGAAGGTGCACCTGTACTTTGCGCTGAAGTACCTGGTCAATAAGCTTGTGTTGGGGGGACACATCTGCAGATGGCTATTATTGTTCTAGGAATATGATTTTGAAGTTTTTTTTAATCTTGAACGGTTGAACGCGGGACCAGACCACCTGTCGTGCATTGAGATAGGAGAGGAACCTACTAATTTGGAGGAAGGGTTACCTGACGCACAACTTTTTGCTGTGCACATTGCAGATGGACATTTTGAGGATATAATACACTTCCTAACAAATGGAATTGTGCCGGAAGGATACTTTTTCCAACAAAAGAAGGAATTAGTGGTGCATGTGGCAGATTTCTTTGTCATTGTTGGGCATCTATACAAGATGGGGAATGATGAAAGAATATGAAGGTATGTACCTAAGTTTGAACAAAGCAGCATCAGGGGGCGTCGCGGGAGGACATTATGCAAGAAGAGAAATTGCACAGAAGATTCTACATGTAGGGTTGTGATGGCCAACCCCTTTAGGATTCAAAAGAATATTGCAAGGTGTGCGACGTATGTCAAAGAACTGGTAGGCCACCTCGGACGGATGAAATGATTTTGAATCCTAAAATGATGTTGCAACCTTTCGAAAAGTGGGCAATAGATTTTGTAGGACCTATCCAGCCCCAGGGAAAGACAGGCGTGAGGTAGATTATCAATGCGATGGAGTATTTGACTCGTTGGGTAGAAGTGCAGAAGGTGAAGGATTGCACAGGCGTGATTTCTGCGAAGTTTCTATTTGAACATGTATTGACATGATTTGGATGCCCAAACATCTTGATGAGCAATCGGGTACGCACTTCCTGAGTGAGACGATTAGCGCACTAACGAAGGAATTTCAGGTGTATCATCAAAAGAGCATACCTTATCACCCATATTCTAATGGGACAGTGGAGGCATTCAACAAAGTACTGGAGACCGTACTAAGCAAGGCATGCAATGCTCGATGAACTGATTGGGAGTCGTGCATACTTGCAGTATTATGGGCTTATCAAACAATGTGTAAGAAGTTAAGGGGGAAAACAACCTTTAGGTTGGTATACGGCGTTGAAGCTATGATGCCTATGGAATACATTGTGCCTAGTCTGCTGTAGCAGTGCTCACAAGTATGATGGATTACGGAGCCCTTGAAGAGAGGCTCGTGTAGTTGGATGAGCTGGAAGAAGATATATTTTTAGCTGGATTTCACCAACACGTCCAAAAGCAGCGCAAAAAGGCATGGCACGATCGACATATTAAGATGCGCACCTTTAAGGTGAATGACTTGGTGGTGTTATATGACAGTAAGTTTGATAAATTTCCAGGGAAACTATGAATGTGTTTGTTAGGGCCATATGTTATTAAGGAGATTACAGATGGTGGCGTGGTTCAGATGGTGAAGTTGAATGGAGATCCTTTCCCAGGAAAAGTGAATGGCAGTCATTTGAAACCATACACAGGTGGCCCGACCATATGACTAACTAATAGAAGCACAGTCTTAGTGCTTCAGGTAGCTAAAAGGAGGTGTGGGACTATAAACTACACTACTCAGGAGGTGTGTGATTTCAGGATTGTGCGAAGCAGCGAAGTGTCACACGGTCCGCGATAGCGCGAAGACAGCTACGTTGGTGCACAAGACTGCTAGAAAGTGACAGTTAATGTCACTATTCACGATTTAATGGTTGGTTTGAGGCCAAATGGAGCAAGCGGTAGGCATTTAAGGCAAAATTTATGGGCTAGATTCTTGAAAATATGCCGCCAGTCTTAGAGCATTGAAGAAGTCTAGCACGTGGTCACTCAATGCACTGCCGAAGTTGCGGTGATCCGAATAGATCTGGGAGGTCTTCGCGCTAAGATCTCCGCACTTGCAAAGTGACTCAAGGGCGAGTCATGATGTTTGTGTTGGGGGCATGTTGGGCACGGGATCCCCCAAGGGAAGTTTTGGGGCTTAAAGCCCATATTTTTGTCCAATTTTTGTAATCCAAATGTAAAGACTCCACATTTTGTGGTCATGCAGCGTGTAGAAGTTAAAGGGTCATAGGGTTATTCACCCTTATTTTGATAATGTAATGTCAGTTGTAAAATATCTACCCATGGTCCGTGGATGATGGGATAGTATAAATAGAGCTAAGCTCTAAGTAGATAAATCAATCAAGAAATTAAGAATGATATGATGTATGAGAGATAGCTCTGAGTAGAAGTCTAAGTTTCGGTCATAGCATAGGTAGAGGCTTTGCAGCTGAGTGCGCAGAGGCCTAGAAGTCCGCAAATGAGTGTACAGACCCCAGCAGCTGAGTGCGAAGGGCAAGTCGAGTATGTAATCATCTAGAATTATCAATAAAGAGAAGTATTATATAATTTCTACGTCTTTATTTCATGTTTATGCATCTGTTATATTGGGTATGAATTTCACTTCTAATTCTTATATGATGCACGAATGTGTATAACAGTATTGGTTAAGTGAAAACAAGTAAGAACAACTGTTTACATGAAGCTAACTAAGATTTGTTAATAAGATAAGTAAGATACTTAGCATAGTTTGGAAATATCACAGCTCACTGCCGTAATAGCACAAAAGCATATCAACATTGGGTTAGGGCTGCGTGGAAGTCGATTGTAACATTTCACGAAGGTACTGAAGGGTAGAACAGAGGGATAAGAAACTTGCCCGAGGTAGGAATAAACCGACATCACAACCATCTCAAGGGTGCAAAAACTTGGTTCCAACATCCCCCCATACTGCTGCGGGTGAGACTTCAGTCCTTGATCTGCGGGCTAATGCCAAAAGGGCAAGTGGTGTAGGGATTTGTTTCGCTAACTAACGGTGAACCTAGGTTAGTCCCCACAAGCCGACAACTACGTGGGAGGAGCTTAGGTGAAAAATTCCTTTGCATGTATAAATGAGGGGGTATTTATAGCCAAGGGTGAAATTGACCCTTGTGGCTGTTTGACTTCCCTCATGACTATTTGACTTCCATGACCTTTCAACTTTACATGAATCTTCATATGACAAGTGGGTCTCTAGGACATCGACGTTACATTACATTGATTAACAATATGGCCCACAGTGGAGATGTGGAAGACATGACTCATGAAAAGACTCGACATGACAGTGCTAGTACATTCATGTTGCAACTAGTGTGCATCTCAAGTTGTAGTGTTGTTGGGTGATGGATGTCCTCATGGTGTGTCACAACTTCACATCTGTATGGAAAAGTGTGTGGATTATTCGATGGTCATTGGGTTTGCTTGATGTTGCATTCGCATGTTTCTCCTTGCTTGTATGTTGGAATGCTTGACAGGTTCGTCTGTTCATGAAAAGTGCATGTTCCTCTATCCATCCATCTGTGAACACATCTTCACATGTTCGCTCATCCTCCATTCGTGAACACATATTTTCATGATCGTCCATTCACGCGCACATCTATTTACATGCATCGTTTGTTCATCTGTTGGCAAACATGTCCTTCTACATGTACTTCCTTTTTCATCCCATCCGTCATTGTGCCATGTTCTTTGTGTACCTATATCTACAGCCACTCATGGCGAGATAACATCAAATCCATAAAACTCATAGTCTACCATGATGCATGATCATTTCGGATGCAGGCGACTGGGAGAGAGGACAAGGTTACGAAATTTTGTGAAGCAAGATTCGAGCTAGGGTGGAGGCTTTGGGAACTGCTAGTGAAAACTGCACAAAAGTCATAGGGAGATGGTGATGGGAAATCTAGATCGATAGTGACTATCTGCATGATCTGGATTGCCTGGAGGAAAAATCTACGTAATTTTTTAGAGGATTAGTCTGGGCTATAGGAAGGTTGGGCAAACAAATTTTGTGCAATTTATCGAAGGAGTAGGCAGCGGGAACTTGGCCGCAAAAAATGCGTAATTCCTAGAGGGAATTGGCAACAGGCTGGTGGGAGCTTGGTAGAAAAAACTATGAAATTCCTAGAGGGAAATGGTAGCATGCTGCTTGCAAGAAAAAATATGTTGATGCTGGGAGGCAGGCCTGCTGATTACCTCTGTGCAATTTCTCAGATGAGAGAACTGTTGGGAAGTAGAGGGCTTGCTCATGAAATTTGTGCAGTTTTCTAGGTAAGCAATTGGTCGACTGACTAGTGGGCTGGCTGGGAAAACTGCATAATTTTATGAGGGAGATAGGGACAGGCACTGGGTGTATGTTAAGAATGCTTGCACAATTTTCTCAATCAACAGAGTGGGCATGGTCTATAGCCTATGTGCAATTTTTTAGGGGAGTTATTTTAGAGGTGACTACCGGGTCAAACTCTCCGGTTAACTAGTAGGAATGTTGATTGATTAGCTCGCGGGTAGCACAACTTGAAATGTCTTACTTGGTGCTTCTATGTTATTCTGGGTGACAGTCAATCGATTCGATGGTAGGGTGAAGGTTAGGCTGTCAAAGGGAGATCCGGTCATCAGAACTTTAGAAAAATGACCAAGTGTGTGAGAGAGTTAAAAGGTACATATATGATCTTGCAAACACACACTTACATGTATTGATGACGAGATGACTCAAACCATCCATACATACATGATCAACATGACTGACCGACGGTGCGAGTCGTCAAGCACGCTGCTTGTGATTAATCGTTGGACTACCACGACGATTCTTGCGCGACAGTGCATACGACTTCATGTGTGAACATAATGGATGCTTTCATAATCAACACAACATGTACACATGAAGCGAAGACCTTATAGACGAACATAACATGGTCGCAAGAATGACATAGAAATCAACATGCAGAAGATGACAGTTGGTTGAACAAGTGAAGAATAAGCACGACATGTAGAAGAAACACATAACGTGACTTCTCAAATTTGCGCACATGCATGTTACTAAGGATAGGATGATATGATAATGACAAGAAATCCTGCAAACTCAACTAAGAGGTGTACTTCAAAAGATGTTCTGTACTTAGCATACTTACCCTCAATATGATCATGCATTTCGACGGAGTTTGCATGCAGTCCTGATCTTTTCCATTACTTGGTTCCTTGGTCCTTATCCTCAACTCCTTGGAAGCGATTTCAACATGTCACCTTTTCATGTATCCAATGAGGGTAGGCTTGCGCAATTTCAGTGGACAGTGGCTACTACCAAGATGAGGCCTTGGGAGGTCCATTTGCGCAATTTCTGCATGCAAGGCCGACAAGACAACTTGGAGAACACTGCGTAGTTTTGAGGCTCAAAGCACTGTTGTGGGATAGGGGTACCGGGAGGACACCTCCGGGAAATTTCTAAGTGCAGTGTTGCTGGACTTCTCTGCGCATTTTCGGAGAGTAGTGCTGGGTGGGGACTTTGTAGACTATGGGGTTTCAGCATGCAAGGGAGGTTGGTGGCTCTGCGCACTCCGGGATTTCAGCATGCAAGGGAGGAAGATTGATGGTTTCGAAAACAAAGCACATAGTTCCTGGATGAGGGATGAGGCTAGGTTGCTGGGGAAAATGGCTAAGTGTGAGATTAGTGAAGCATATGCAAACATTGAGAGGATTTGACTATGATCACAAACAGACACGTAAACCATCCAGGATGCGTAATAGATACTTTTATTCATGCAACAACCTTCGTGAAATTAGTGTGTGAGGTGAGTGTGAAACATGTCTATGTGATGAAAACCACTCATACACACACAATTCCCTTGAAGCAAGACAACTTTACCTTTGCATGACAGACAACAACTACTATGCCCGAAAATGACATATGCTACATAAAGATGAGAACATGAACAACTCTTTAGGATTAAGGTGGGGAGCTCGAAATCATCATCTTACCAACAAATGACCGAGGATGATCGATCACAGCATCCAAAGTAGGCTTTGAAATTTGCATGTGAGCCAAAATTTTGGAGGGTGGTTGTAGCCACTACAACAGGTAATATTTATATTTATTATTTTTATTTTTATTTTGTTTTAACGTCTAGATCAATTTCTGGACACTAATTTTTTATTTTGGAAATCTTCAGAGCATCTCAACACTATTTATTTTCCCTGTTAGATCTATCCCTCAATACTTGTCCCGATGATGAACCCCAATATTGGATTTGAAAAGTTGACAACAAATAACTGATATGTGATTATTCTGAAAGAATTTGTTTTCAACTTAAATATATATTTATTTATGTTATATGTTTGGAAAAAAATATTATTTATAGAAAAGGTATCTTCATTTTTAAATATGTTTAACCGTTAATTACTTTTATGATTTCTATAATAATGTGCTTAGTATTTTAAATAATTATATTGAAACATAAATATATAATTTCTAATTATATTTGTATAATTAATGAAATAATTAAATTTAAATATAGATACTATTATAATAGTAATGAAAAGTGTTAGATCAATAATAAGTAAGAAATATTCTAGTAAGGGTCATGCTTCCATATTAATTAAAAAGTATAATAACTAGTAGTTCAATAAGGGGGTGGTAGGGGGTAAGGCACTTTATTTCACCTATACATCTCACTTTCTAAATAACATCTTTCTAACAAATAGTTATTGCTTAATAATGAAACTAAAAAGGTAATACTCAACATCTAAAGAATTATGGGAATATGATTCAATTTCTTCTTTTGTTATGGTCATAAACCATATTCAAAGATAACAAATTGTAAGATGGATTGAGAGGATTATTGAGCTATATTGTTCGAACTCATAGTTAATATTTGTTGGGTTGTCTTTCTCTAAGGATGCTGCTTCTCAATATGGGAAGAAATGGTAATAAAAGAACAATGTCAACAAACACTTAAAAAAAATAAACGAATGGGGGTTGGGGGGACGGGAAGGAGGGCATTTTATTTCACCTACACATCTCACTTTTTAAATAATATCCTTCTAACAAATAGTATTTTCTTAATAATGGAACTAAAATGGTAATACTCAATATCTAAACAATTTGGGAATGTGATTCAATTTCTTTTTTTTGGTATGGTCGTAAACCATATTCAAAGATAACAAATTATAAGATGGATTGAGAGGAATGTTGACCTATAGTGATCAAATTCATAATCTGTTGGGTTGTCTTTCTCTAAGGATGTCACTTCTCACGATGGGAAGAAATGGTAATAAAAGAACAATGCCAACCAACACTTAAAAAAAAAACAAACACTGGTAAGGGAAACCTCGATACACTACATATATTATGATGACATTATACAAAATCAATGCTTATAAGATGGAAACAAGAAGACAAACATGGAAAAAGGGAAACACCTAAGCATAAAGGAAATAATCTCTTAGGTCCTAGTCAAATACTATTAATAGTTAGGGAAGGTGCCACATTGAACAATAACAATATGGGAATTCCTAGATTAAATAAGTAACAAACCCATAGATGCTTATGGGAAGGAAATGAATGAAACTAGTCAAGATGACTGAAAATTCCACAAGAGGAAAAAAGGGAAACAAATTAGCATAAAGGAAACATTCTCATAATTTGTTAAGATTATGGATATTTGAGCAAGGTATCTAAATAGAGTAAGAAAATTATGGAATTGCTAGAATTGGAGTAATTAATTGAAGTTCATACAAATCCCATGGGGTGTATACCTAGTGAATGGCATGGAAGTGCTAGGTAATAAACACCAGGCCCAATTTATTTGATGAGTGAAGGAGCATGTCTCTTAGGTCGAAATAATTCTTAAGGTTATTTCTGACTAGATTTAACATCATTAGTGATGACTAAGATTGAGCCATAGGGGTCATGATGATGACTTATACAATTTTAAAGTGTTAATATGGAAATTTAACTAGTAATTGGTGAGGAATAACAACCAATAAATTGTGGATAATGTTTAACAATGTAATATTCAAGAACGAAATAGACTATCTGATAGATTGAATTTTAGAGATGGCAAACCAAGACTTAGCATAAAGAGTAAGAAGCTTTTGTACTCATGATGAATCATATAATTGGATTAGATAAGCCAATATGCCTAAGAGAATTATGTTATCATAAAAAAGGATGACTTAGGCTTGACATGCTATCAGGTATAGTGGTCCTAGAATGAGTAAGAAAAATGATTTAAAAATCATGGATAATGATCAAAGGACAGGTTATAGTGCCTCCAAATAAAAACCCACATACACAAGGTAAAAAAATCAGATCCTTCTAATGCCTCATAGGTTTCTTTTAATTCGTAAAGGATTAAAAATAGACTTCCAATTATTTTAATGCAAACATTTATGAGAAATAATAAGTGTATGTTTTAATATTTTATATAAAATATTTGATAAGTGGTTAAGGAATGAGAAAATCATCTAGTTAATAAATTTATGTATGAGCCTGTACAAGTCTTATTTTGTTGGGAAAATATCTAATTGGTAATTAGAAATGCCCAAGAATTATTTTGCATATGCATGGAGAGAAATCATATGGTTCAAATAGATGTTGAATGATAAATTGTGAGTTGTTGCACATGGTTTTGAGTGGCTAATATATGGTTTCATAAAACCACGTGTTAATAATAGCTTAACTTTTTTTTGTCCTTAGTTTATAAAGTATGGAATATTGCAAGGTTTTTATTGTTCATAGATAGTTTGGGAAACCATTGAAAGGTGTTGAAAACCATGTGTGGGTTCGAGAATGCATATATTCATATATTCATAGATTGTAATGATTGTAATGTATGAAATGGTATATGTACATGGTTTATAGAAAATTCATGAATGGTATATATAAGGCATCAACAACTTTTCAAGGTACCCTAATTTTTATATGGGTTGAAATCTCTCTTTAATTAAATGAAGACT
The DNA here is from genome assembly GCA_031772625.1 of Pinus tabuliformis. Taxonomy (NCBI): domain Eukaryota; kingdom Viridiplantae; phylum Streptophyta; class Pinopsida; order Pinales; family Pinaceae; genus Pinus; species Pinus tabuliformis. The sequence continues at coordinate 329,284,901 of CM062819.1, forward strand.
GTAAGTGATAGCGAACATTTAGTTAAATGAAGAGTGCATGTGATGTTTAACATGATGGAGAAGATGAAGATGACTATGGATAGTCGTTTTCATAATTCAGATAAAAACCACAATGATGCCATGGCAGCTGCCATAAATGATGGAGAATATGAGAAAGAGATTGTTGAGTTGAAGGCATGACTTGATGTATTGATGGAGCTACCACAAAATTAGAAACATGTATAGATAATGAAGAAGACACCAATCAAGCAATTGATTGCAAGGAGACGGAAGCACAAGTTGAAAGTTTTGTTAAGGGAAGCAAACAAACTCCAGATAACTGAGAAGAATGTATGCATTTGTGAACCAGAACAAGGACCAATGCCTGGTGGGGACAATTATGATGCTAAAATAAAATATGTTGATAAGAATGTGGGTTCAATTCCCACAGATGGCACCACAAACTATTTATAATGTCTGCATATGATGATTGAATCATCAATGGAAGATAACAATTATGTTGGTTTTAAATCTAAAAATTGGTGTGTGGATGAAGGGTATGTTGCGAATATTGAACAAAGGATTAAGTTTGTGTGCAGTAATGATGAAAAGAAAATTTATAATGAAATGAAACCTAAGGATGCTAAATATGGACAAACAATAGAAGTTGTTGATGACATGGAAAATGATCATCAAATAAAGCGCTCAAATGTCAACACGAGAGATAGTACAATATAACTAAAGTTATTAGAAGAATGGTTGGACAACCTGAACCCAAAGTATGGAGTAAAGGAAATTATGGTGGATTATAAAAACAACAAAGTTCAACAAAGAAACAGTAATGCCCATCATCCAGTAAACAAGATAGATATTGAAATTCAAGAAACGAAGAAGTTGATGTTGGAAGAGTCTTAGAACATGTTTATTGAAAAAAGAAAAAGGAAGGATGAAAAAATATTACTAATGAATGAGAAAGTCTACAATAGAAAAGAGGGAGAATAACTACATCATAAAGTTTGGAAGTCTAGAAGACGAGCGAAGTTAACCGTAAAACAAAAATAACATGATAGAGCATTTGATTTACTACAAGTGAAGGTTTGGGATCCAGGAGGAGTTTTATTAACTTATAGAGACATATGGTCGAAGGACCATGATTTTATTTTACCTAGGGAGTCTATACCAAAAATGATGCACAAGCGAGGGGGTCCTTCACACACAAATATACAAATAAATATACTTCAAAATTGATGAATAATTTATTAATAAACAAAATATTTACAAGAGAGTTTTTGGCCTAATCATTGCACTCATTACTCACTCTCCTTCCTTATATGCCTTGTGGTCTTACATATATTTATACAAGTGGATCTAAACCCAAAGTAGGTTCTAAATCCTAAACAAACTCCCACGATATCTCTCATTATCGATAAAAACTCTCACCTAATCCCTTATCTCTAGATGAGATCTAACTAACCCTCAAATCTCTCAACTCTTCCAAAACACTCTCGAACTTTCTATTATTTACAATAATTATCGTTCTCTCCTAAAACTATAGGAAAACACATTAAATAATTAAATTATAACTTAGGAATCCAACTCTGTTGGTAAACATGTTACCCTAGGTTAGATGCTCCTGCATCGTTATGATATGAGGTTATATTTACATGTGATTCCATTTCTTATGTGATGATATATCTTAGATACATATATGTTGATTTTATAACTTATGATGGTATTTCGTGGTGAGAAGCATGTGGTAATTGGATGTAGATTTTATGACATGCATGAACATGTAGTTTTTACTATTCAGAATGTTGTGATAACAAGGATGTTATGTTCTCATGATGACATATGAGAATTAACATGTGGATTACTTTCTATGAGATTATGATGTTATGATTATGACTAATGCATGCGTTTCTTGTTGAGACATGCTGATTGGAAAAAAATCGAAAAATGGGCTAAGAGAGGTAGTTTATTTGATGATCTCGTGGGATCCCATAGCTACAAGGGAGAATATGTAACACCATATGGGTTGGGGACAAACTCAATCAACACTACATATGTCATTGGTTCTTTTGTCTTATATGCCTCTTGAAGGGATATGTGACCATCTTGAGGAGGTTGAGTGCATGATATTGAACTAGGATGCCAAAGTCTAGAGGGCACATAAGGACTTTGATGCTTCGAGTTGTGCACCTTAGCAAGTGGGGAGGGAGTTGGACCAACCCTGCGAGATGCCCAAAATCATTAAGTACTAGGACCAAATGTCTACCTTGAGGTAGATTAACTCTAAGCCTTGGGGCTATGGTATAGACCGATGAGGCTTTATTCATAGTTCAAAAACTTAGGAACAGGGACTTCATATTGCTTGGGATTTCCCTAGTGTTGTATAACTTTTGATGTCTGCTAGTATACTAGTTTAGGAGAGGGTGCAGGGAAAAAGTGAAGTTATTTAAAGAGGGGAAGTACGTAATGCCATGTAATAATAATAATAGTAGATGAAATAATATTAATATATAAATAAATAAAATATAATAATAACAAATAAAGAATACAAGATAATAATAGTAAATAATAATAATAAATTACAATTCTAAAAAAATATATAAAAGGATAAATATAAAATACTAAGAACAAGTAAAGTTAAAAAAAAGTAAAATGAAATAAAATAAGGAATAATTAAATTAAGAAAAAGGTTAAGTTAAGTAAAACTTAAATCAAAGAAATAAAAGTTAGCATGTTGACACATGGATTATGTCCATCAAGAACCCTTTCCAAATCCCTCCCATTTTTAGAATAGTTGGTTTTATTTAATGGACAAGAAAAGAGATGAGAAGCATTCATTCATTCTTTCTAGAGGAGAATTTTGTAAGACAAAAGATTCCCTGGAAGTAGTAGTTGACTGAGGGCTCGGGGTGGCTAGCTGTAGAAACATTCCCTGTAGTTGTGTCTACAATTGGGTGGAGAGTCATCCCCAAAGCATTGCTGCATTCAAGAGGATCTAGGTAGCATTGCAACTCTGAAATCACTAGTAAGGTAGTTACCACAAGTTTGTTGGAAATAATACTGAGAGGGGGGGGGGGTGAATCAGTATTATCAAATCATTATAACTTTTTCATTTCCATATTAAGATTCATATACGCTACTTCAATTAAGGTAAATTGTGTGTATACGCAACTTTGTGTAATGCAACAAGCGCATATCCAGTAAACTTATGTTTCAGTTAGTTGATCCTTAATGAGTGCATCAGAACATTATTAACCATATGAATAGTAAACAGGAGTAGTAAAATAGAACAGATCATCACACACATGAACACCATGATGTAAGGTGGAAACCCAATGTGGGTGAAAACCACCTGCTGCAAGTCGTCTCAATCTCCTTTTTAATAAGAAACTTCTTTTACAATGGTTCTGTACTAGTGCAGTATTATACCAGTACGCAGGCTTCTACCTGCAGAAGGCTACAACCTTCTCTCGTTCTCCAGACTCTCCTGGAAGGGAGCTACAACCCCCTTAGCTCTTGTACTAGCCGATCCATTTACTAGTACGTAGGTGCCGGCCTACTAAAATGCTCCAGCCTTTACTCGTTTTCCAACTGCTACTGGAAGGAAGCTACCACCCCCTTAGCTCTTGTACTAGCTGATGTACTAGTACATAGGTGCCGACCTACAGAAGGCTACAACCTTCTCTTCCTTCCTCCAGGTACCACGTTTCATACATTTTCAAATTGGATACTCCTAAAGCACAATACCATAATCTGAAGGCCATGTTTCATCCAATTTTCATACTGGACCCATCAATACCATTGAAGCACACAATCAATCAACACTAGCATCATCGATCTCTGAATCACCCAATACTGAATCACTGAAACCCTGTCAACAAACTGCAGTCACCATAACACAGAGCAGAACACATAACTCTGCAACAACATTTAGATCTAACTATATCATCAAAAAGCATGCATCAGAGTGCATACGCTACTTGGAAGAGCTGAACCGGCGTGTATACACAACTTCACCAAAGTGAACCAGCGTATATGTCATCAATTACTTACTTATAACTTTGTTGCACTTCTTGACTTTAGATAGACCCAGATCATTACATATACAAGGATAATACATAAGTTAGCAACCACATCTAGTCCATCAGATCACATAAAGATAAGTCATTATGATCCTGATCCATTATAGATCTCATCCATCAACACTGAAGCTAAACACAATCAACCAAGCTGAATATGCAGAATACTGACACCAGTAAACAGTCATCAAAACTCATCAACAACCATAACCACTTGTAACTTCAAACATCATAGCTCATATGGTATACGCTACTTAGATGTGTCTAACCTGAGTATGTACGCGTTTTTACCATAGTCAACCAGCGTATACATCTATAAATATTCATTCATGATTTGTATCTATTCCAAACTTGAGTTATACCCAGATCATAACATTTACAGAACATTACATGCGTCAGTATACAGATATAGAATAAACATGATCAAACCGTATAGAGATGATTCATTCCAAGCCATTAGATCCCGATCTATCCTTAGATCTTGTTCTCCATCAACCGCTGAGATTCCTCCTTAGCTCAGATCAAGCAAAGCATCATGAGCCCATCACCTGCATACTAGATGTCATACTTCATCAGATATTCAAGACTTTTTCAATACATTTGCCTAAGGATCTTCTTCTCCTTTTATAGTCTTAGGCCTTACTCAATACCATGGTCAAAAACCATTGAGAACCAATACTAGGGACCCAATACCTGGGTTCAACACTTCGGACGCAATACCAAGGACCAAAACCATAGGTATAAATACCACGGACCCAAAAATAAGCTTTCCCACATGTACGCACTTTTCCATGCATGAAAGTGCATGCATACACATACGCGACTTTTGATCAGCAATCCCACGTGTATACGCTCCTTTGTATATAGTGAACCTGCGTGTATACCCTACTTGGTATATAGCAAACCTGCGTATATACTCTTCTTTCTTCATTCTTTGTAGTCTGATCATCAACTCTTTGCTACTGACCTGCTGCACTATGATCTGTCATTTGTGTGAGTTGCCATCAAGGACAACACTTGTATCATAATGCCAACAAAGTCAGTATTCCTTGCTAATGGTTTTGAAATTGTATGCTAGTTAATTGAATAGTTTGGGTGTTTATTATAGATTGCATAAATTTGATGTAATTGGTTATGTACTTAAATTCCATTTTACTACAAAGTGAAGCTATCATCTACTTCAACATATGAAAAATCAACTTCTTTAGCATCTTTGTATAGGATCTTTTTGTGTGTACTTGTCATATGACCATCCAATTCATGAGCATAAGCAATAAATATGTCTTCCTTGTATATACATTTTTTGTATAAGATTTTTGTATTAGCATGGTGCTCTTTTATTTCTTTGGAAGGATTCCCTCGATTCTCTCCTCACAAGACGCTCTCTCTTAGGAAGTCGGTAGGACTCATGTTAGGCACAACAAAGTGCAATGTATTTCAGCTATACATTTGCTTCTAACCTCACACATTAGGTGTAAACTACTATCATGGAAAAATCACACACAAAATTGTACAAGTTAGGTTACACTTAGCATAAAAAAAACATGTATATGTGTATCGATTATCATTGAAAGCACCATGGAACCCAAAAAATAAAAGGTTTCTAAAGGTCCATTAAAAAATCAAATCATTTAAGTGCGCTAAATAGGTTTTGCATGAATCTTTGCAATTTTTCTTTGATAGTTGTGTGGATTTGCCAAAGTGAAGACTTAGCAGCCCATGTACAACATCACATTAAATGGGTTGAATTTCTCAAATAGGACAAGATTTGATAGCCCATTTTTGGGCCATTCCAATCTTATGCGAGAGTTTAGCCTCTAGAGGAATCCTCATGTCCCCTACCCATATTAATCCCATTAATGGCCCAAGGAGAACCATGAGCTAATTTTGAGCCTATAAATATCAAAAGAATGAGTCGAGAAGAAGAAGAAGTGATAGTAAGGTTATGATGTTAAAATTTCTTGTTGTGTGATCAACACTATTTTGAATGGAGAGAAATCACCATTTGAGGATTTTCTTTAGTTTCTTTGAGAGAGAAGTGCCTTGTAATTGGATTGAAGGAAGGGAACATCCTTTTGAATATTTTGAGGGAATTATTGCTCCCAAAAAATCCCTCAAGTGTCTCTAAATTCAACTATTTTTTTTTTCATTGTCTACTATGTATCTTACGCGTTATTTCTCCATTGGTTACATGGATTTTTTTATTTTTTTTAACCAATCTAATTGTGGGCTCATTTATAGGCCACAACCAAGCTACAAAAGAATACTAGATTCTGTACACCATTGCTTCAAATCCACAACCACATCCCTTTCTATATTTCTATTTTTTAGGTTAATTTTCCATAGGCTAGTCACATTCATTTTCTATGAAACAACATATACTTATAGAGTCAATTATGCGTATTCCAAATATATGATTTTTAGAAATAATTGATGTCTTGACATATATCAAAATATTAAAATACATGCCTCTTTTATTTTTTACTATCTCCTTAATCACTTTTTAAAAAATATTAATGATACACTAGTAGACACTAAGAACCATCATTAAAAATAAACAGAATTTGTTTTATAATGTTAATACCATTTTACGTAGCATCAATTAAAGGCTTTGTACTCTCAAGGATATAATGAATTTAATAATTTATTAAGATTATAAGTTTTGGAAAAATTATTGTGCACGAGAATAATGTGTTCTCTACAATGCTACATTTTTTGGTAGTGAAATTCCATCATTTAGATACTTAGAGCTAATAACAATGAAAACAAGTGTAATTGAGCCGAGAGACTCATTTTACAACCTAGTATGAGGGTACGCGTAAGTATGTCCGTGCTTCGGTTCCTTTTTAAAATAAAATATAATCTAAATATAAAATGAATATATTGTAAACTAATTAGAATTAAAATAATGAAAATTAACACATTGTATTTTGCACTGTAAAAAAGTTTGCACATGAAGAAATTGATCCTTCTTGCTCATGTTAGATCCATAGTTAAGATGGATCTATGTTGGCATATTTTGTGTGAAAAATAACATACCACTATTGTGAAAACTAAAATTTCAAATAATGACAAATAATTTTTATAAATAAAAATTATATATTGAGAAATAGCATTCATTTTCATACATTTCATATTTTTACATTATATTCAAATACAATATAGAAGTACCTCAAACATATCTCTAAATTATAATGTTGTTGTTTTTCTATATTTATATTACTACTATCATGATAGACTATCATTAACTTGTATATATTCTTATACAATAAACTTTTGTATATATTCTTATACGATACACTTCACAAAAAAAATAGCATTTAAAAAATCCAAAACCCACTGACACTAATAAAATGAAAAACATATACATTAATAAACGTTCTAAGAGAATAAATGTCAATAAAAAATTCACCATGCTTGAATGGTAGAGTATATTCTTGAGTACCCTAATATGAAGGGATGAATGCAACCCTAATATTTATCCACAATCACACTAAATTTAATGATTTTCTAAGCGACCTATAAACAACTTCAATAGGGGCATGCTTGGTTTTAGAATTATTTGGGACCCATATTTTTTTATAAGATATTAATAATTGTCTCGAAAAGAACAAGCTCTCAAAATTACAATTGATTATTGTAAATATTCTTTAAAGTGAAGCATTAGTCCTTCCCACAAATACCACCAATGGAATGTCTCAAAATCTCAAAATTATTTTAATTAAGAAAAAGAGGGATGGAGTAGACTGTTGGAGTTGAAACAAGCCGAGGAGTCTCACAAGAATTAACGTATTCCACCTCTTGCTCACTTAAGAAGCTATTAAAACGAAGAGCCTAATCTCAAGAAAAGATATATTGGTTTTATATATTAATAAACCAACTGAAACCACTCAAGCAACTTAATAGATTACTAGGGACATGGGTGAACCAACCGAAGATTACTAGGGACATGGTGAACCAACCGAAAATACATCAATATTTAGTGCTTGGCCTTACCATGATGTAACATTTAATTAACATGAACCAACACTGTAGTGTTTTGTTTTGTTTTTTTCCTTGCATGAACACAGGTTGTTATGTGTTTTAAAATTATTCATCCTAAAGTTTGGCTTTGCCAAAATATTCTTGATTCACGTGGACGTTTAATTTCTAAAATTAATATAAAATATAATGATATTTACTTACAAAAAGTTTAATTAATGATTAGGTTTTAATAGATTTTACAATCATTGTTTTAATGGTGATTATTGAGTTTCAAATTTTAATTTTAACCATATTAATTTTATTTGGAATAATATTTATATTAGTAAATAAGTAAATTACTTTGTGAGTTTTGTTGAGAGATTCTTTCAACAAGCAATTTTTTCTTTGAAATCTATTGGATCTCATGATCACTATTTATATAGCTTGTAATTTAGTTTTGGGGTGACTAATACAAATAGTTTTGTGAGTAATCTCTATACAATATCTGCCCCTCCAATTTTCTTGTATTTTGATATATAATTCTAAAATTTGAAATATATATATATTGGTCTAGTTCCTCTAGATGTCTGGTAAGTTGAAAATAATTAATATTATTTTGTATTAATGGAGAAATGTTTACATAGTTGTAACGTATCTCTTTAGTTTAGGATTTGTTCCTAGAGTTTAGGAGTGTGGTTGCAACTTCTTGATTTCTAGAGTTGTATTTAATGATGTAATCTTTTCATTGATGGGAATAGAGTGTACGAGAGTGATCTCTCTGTTTGTGAGTGTAGTCTCCAAGTGCAGGGCACACCTGAGAGCTACATCTCCTTCTTTTTAATTTTGTTCACATTTTATCTTGGTATCAGAGCTCAGATTGGGTGAGCCTAATCTTTTATCACCTTTGTGGCTGAAGTGCCTTTGTAGCTAGCTTTCCTGTGTGGTAGAATTGCCTGTGTGGCTTGAAGTGCCTCTGTGGCCGCGTGTACACAAGAGCTCTATGCTCAATTGAGCAGGTGGACTGCAGAACACCTGGCTCGAACTCGGATTTTTTTATTTTTATTTTTATTTTTTTTTATTTATTTTTTTTTATTTTTTTTATTTTTTTTTTTTGAGTAGAAGGGAATTGGCGCGCTTTTCACGCTGACAGTAGCGCCAGGAGGCGGAATTGGCGCGACTGTTTGGGGATTAATCGCGCCAGAGCGCCAGAACACCCGATTGGCGCGGAATTTCACGGATTAATCGCGCCAGCAAATTTTACTCTAAGCGATTTTTCCTTGGCGCGGTTTTTTAGCTCGGGAACGCGCCGATACGCACGGGGACGCGCCAATCTACCTTCAAGGGGATCTGCGGGAAGCCTCATCTTCGTTTGGCGATTTGCGAGGGGTGCAGATCGGCGAAGTTGCAGATCTATCCGGGAGAGGCAGATCAGATCAATTTTGATCAGATCAATTCTTCGGCTGTATTGAAAACGCCGAATTTGCTCATCGGAGCGGGAGTGCCAGACACTGTAGATCGGTGGCAGAGGTGACAGATCGATCTGACAGGTATCATTTTTTGTTGTTGGGTAGATTCATTTTGTAGATCTGATCAGAATGAGTAATACGATGGAATCTTACCTTCACGAGTTTGGTAAACTTGATGGATCTAACTTCACGAATTGGAAGTTTAAGATCCAGACCTTGCTTGAGGGTGCGAATGCTTCGTCCATAGCTACAGGCGATGAGCAGAAGCCGAACGCAAGGCCACAGGAGCAAGACTGGGATAAACGAGAGAACAAGGCAAAAGTTTTGCTGAAAATGTCTGTGAAGGACAACGTTATTGCACACATCAGAGACTGTAAAATGTCCGCAGAGATCTGGACGACCATCAAAAATCTGTATTAGACCTAGAACACAAGCCCAGTCTTGGCACTTAAAAGCAAGCTATTTTCAATGAGGATGAATGAAAATGAGACTGCTGCTGCATTTGTTGTGCGAATCAAAGATGTGAAAGACGGATTGGGGAACATCGGAGTGACGATGTCTAACTCTGATCTTGTCGCAATCACACTGAACAGGATGCAAGACGAATTTCAAACGTTCATCACTGGATTGGCAGCAAGGGAGAAAGCGCCCACATTTGATGATCTGTAAGGGATCTTGCAGCAAGAGGAGGATCGGCGGCAGAACTTGAACCCCCAGAGTGATGATCTTGCGCTAATGGCGAAACGATGATCATTCAGAGGAAAGTAGTCACAGTAGCAATCAAAGCAGAAAGGAGGAACATCACATAAGAATTCACATTCACATAAAGGTATGCTTGCAAATCATTCTAAAAAGAAATGTTATTATTGTGGAAAGAAGGGTCATATACAGAGTGAATGTTATAAGAAGCAGGCTGATGATGTAAAGAGGAAGCAGGCAAATGCAAAGCACAGAGGATACTTTGTTGAAGAAGAGATGAAGACTTCAGTCATGAATTTCGACTGTTCGCAGTCGACTGTGCCCTTTCAGCATCTAATGAGGACGATATTTGGTATGTCGATTCCAGAGCATCCTCTCACATGACAGGTAAAAATGAATTTTTTGATAGTCTTGAAGAAAGTATAAATGGATCAAAAATATACCTAGGAGATGATAGTGGATATGAGATGAAAGGTTATGGGGTGATTTCAGTCAAGTTACCAAATGGAAAAATTAGTCACCTTACAAATGTTTTATATGTACCTGGAATTAAGAAAAATTTGATATCTGTATCCATGATGGTTGATCAAGATATGCAAGTCAAGTTCTTTAAGACTCATTGTGTGATAAAGGATTGCAGGAACGAAATAGTTGCAATAGGCATGCGATTTGGAAGCCTATACAGACTAGATGCAAAAAGTATACCAAAGCAAGCCATGGTTGCAGGAGGATCGACAGCCGAACAACTCTGGCATCAGAGGTTCGGTCACTTGAATTTGCAGGACCTCATGTTATTGCAGAAGAAAGGTATGGTTGAGGGGCTCCTTATCTTTCGTAATATTCAGTTAAATTGTGATGGTTGTGCCTTAGGAAAAATGCATAGAGAACAATTTCATGTGCATGATAGGAGGAAGGAAACAGATATTTTAGAACTAGTGCACATTGATGTATGCGGACCTATGCAGACAAGGTCGCTAGGAGGAGCATATTATTTTCTGTTATTTACTGATGACTACACTAGATATTCATGGGTTTATTTTTTGAACAAGAAAAGTCAGACTTTCCAGTGCTTTATAGAATTTAAAACCTTGGTGGAAAAACAGTTTGGTAAGAGTATAAAAATTCTCCGATCTGACCAAGGGGGAGAATACAAGCTAAGGGAATTCATGAAATTCTGCAAATCTCACGGGATTGTTCAGCAGTATATAGTGCCACACACACCACAGCAGAATGGAGTTGCAAAGCGCAAAAATATAACCTTGGTGGAGTGTGCAAGGAGCATGTTACAAGGTAAGGGTCTGTCTAATAGTTTTTGGGCAGAGGCTATTAACACTGCTGTATATTTGAAGAACAAAAGTCCTACCAAGTATCTTGGCTTCAAAACCCCTTTTGAAGCTCTATATGGATTTAAACCAGCAGTAAACCATTTAAGAGTATTTGGGTCAAAAGCATTTGCCCATATACCCAAAGCTGATAGGAAGAAATTAGACCCTAAAGTAGTTAGATGCATCTTTGTTGGTTATGGCACAGAATTTAAAGCATATAAATTATTCAATCTTGAGTCTCATAAGACATTTTCAAGCAGGGATGTAGCGTTTCATGAACAGGTACAGGAAGGGAAAGATGACGTTGGTGATGATTAGCACATTCCATTGTTGTTGGACGAATGCAGCGAGGATGAAAGAGAGCAGAAGCAGAAAGAAGAGCAAAAAGAAGAACAACAAGAAGGTGATAATGCAAGCCCAGTTATAGCAGAAGAAAACAAATTTGAGGTAAGTCCCCTACCAAGGAGATCAGGTAGGAAGACTCAATTACCATTAAAATTGAGAGACTATGCTTTGATGTCAAAGGTTTTGAACATTGTAGAACCCACTAATTACAAAGAAGCTAGTCAATTTAAGGAGTGGAGAGCTGCAATGAATGAAGAAATGGAATCAATTCTTAGAAATGATACTTGGGATTTAGTTGAGCTGCCTAAGAATAAAACACCCATAGGATGTAAATGGTTGTTTAAACCAAAAATGAATGCAGACGGAAGCATAGAGAAATTAAAAGCTAGGCTGGTTGCAAAAGGATATTCACAGCAGGAAGGTATAGATTTTGATGATACTTTTGCACCTGTAGCAAAGTTAAATACAATCAGAATGCTTATTGCTTTAGCTACTAAATGTAATTGGGAATTACACCAGCTTGATGTTAAATCTGCATTTTTAAATGGTGATTTAAAAGAGGAAATTTACTTAGTACAGCCAGAAGGATTTGTAAAGCAGGGGCAAGAACATCTTGTTTGCAGATTGAAAAAGGCTTTATATGGTTTAAAGCAAGCACCCAAGTCTTGGTACGAAAAGGTTGATTCTTTATTTTTAGAGCATGGATTCCATTGAAGTTTAAATGACCCAAATTTGTATACCAAGTACAATAATCAGGGGCAGATTATTTTGATTTCTTTGTATGTGGATGACATGATTATAACAGGAGATGCAGATGATTTAATAAGAGGAATCAAAAGGCTTATGGCACAAGTTTTTGAGACGAAAGATCTCAGAAGCCTTCATTACTGTTTGGGATTAGAAGTATGCAGAGATACTGGGCAAACTTTTCTCACCCAAGGGAAGTATGCCAGAAATCTGTTGGAAAAGTTTGGTATGGATCAGTGTAGATCAGCAACGACACCTTTGCAGCAAAATCTAAAGTTGAGCAGTGACGATGGCACTAAAGAGGTTGATGCTACAATGTACAGACAACTGGTTGGCAGCTTGATATATTTTACAACAACCAAACCTGACTTGGCATACTCTGTTAGTGTGTTGAGCCAATTCATGTCGAAACCGCTTGAAAGTCACTGGGTAGCAGCAAAAAGCGTGTTGAGGTATCTTTGTGGTACTGTTAATTATGGTATTTTATACACTGACGCATCTGATGTTACTCTAGCAGGTTTTTCAGACTCAAACTGGGCAGGTAACTTGGATGATCGGAGGTCCATCACAGGTTACGCATTCAACATAGGATCTGGGGTCATAGCATGGAGCAGCAAGAAGCAGAGTACTGTAGCTTTGTCTTCATGTGAAGCTGAGTATCAAGCATTGTGTGCAGCAACGTGTGAAGCGATCTGGTTGAGAAGGCTTCTCAAAGATGCAGGAAAAGAATAGAAGAATCCCACTTCCATCAAAAGCGACAACCAGAGCACCATTAAATTGGCATACAATCCAGTGTTTCACAAAAACACCAAACATATAGACACTCAGTTCCATTTTGTTAGAGAGAAAATACAGTCAAAAGAAATTGTTGTTGAATATTGTAAAACTTGTGACAATGTGGCTGATATTTTTACAAAGCCTCTTGCACGAGTGAAATTTGAATTGTTTAAAGGGATGTTAGGAGTTCAGCAGAACCCTTTCTCCATTAAGGGGGGGAGTTGAAAATAATTAATATTATTTTGTATTAATGGAGAAATGGTTACATAGTTGTAATGTATCTCCTTAGTTTAGGATTTGTTCCTAGAGTTTAGGAGTGTGGTTGCAACTTCCTGATTTCCAGAGTTGTATTTAATGATGTTATCTTTTCATTGATGGGAATAGAGTGTACGAGAGTGATCTCTCTGTTTTGTGAGTGTAGTCTCCAGGTGCAGGCCACACCTGAGAGCTACATCTCCTTCTTTTCAATTTTGTTCACATTTTATCTTGGTAGTCAAGACACTGGGTCAATTCTACCTTTAGGACTTACGACTTATCCTCCTTTTTGTAAATTGGGTTACATCCATGGGAATTGAACCTTTGATCTCTTGCTCACAAGACTAAATTATCATGGTAATTGCCAAATGAACTAAACCAAGGGAGAATTAGATCAAGATATATATCAATCTATGATAAGCAACTTCTTAAATTTAGGTTCTCTTACAAGACCATGAGCCAATACCGTGGCTTATTAATACCACAAGCACAAAAAATCATAATGCATCTTATAATTCATATGATATTTTTTAATTAATCAACTTAACTAAAACACAAAAAATAGATAACTAATTTTGGGATAATCTATTAAGAATATTTTAAAATATTTCATGAAGATTGGATCCTTATCAACCATCTAATACTTATATTTAAATTTTAGAAGTTCTATTTGAAAATAAACACATACACACATAAAAACTAGACAATTAACATGCAAATTTTTATGCATCTAAGAGAAATAAAATTTTATTTAAGGTAATTAAAATAATCTAAAAATTTAATGACTTAAAAGGATGAGTAAATCTCTCTCATAGTTTGACAACCCAATTTCTCTATAAAAAACAGAGTGCGAAATAAAATAATGACATTATATAATAATAAAATGGAACGTTACAATTACATAGGGTGTAGAGCAGATAGTGATAGGGTGTTCTGTAACTTTGTGGGTAAAAATCAGCCATGCTAAAAGCTGATATGGTCCAAGTAAGATGCAATCCCCAAATAATTTTGACAACTTAAATGCCTTTAAATCACTGCTACTCAAACTACCCAAACAAAAAGTAAGAATAAAATCACTCACCTATGTTCTTTAAATGTGAAAACCAAATTAGTTCTTATCAAATTATAGAACAATAAAAAAAAACTAAATTACTTCGTTTCAGAATATATAGCTATGACATAAATTAAACTCTATATTAAAATTTCAAAAATATAGCTATAACATAAATTAAACTCTATATTAAAATTTCAAAAATATATTTAAATATGAAATTCGCTAAGCCAAAACTAAATTTGTTAATTAGTTCTATTGAATGATTTCTTATCAGATTATGAAGCCATCAGATAAATCAAACTCGTTATTCAATTTTCAAAAATTCGAAAATATACTTGAGTTCATAAGATGACTGAAAATCTACATCATACTACAGCTTTTGTAATACTGTTCTCAAGATACTACTCGAAGAACTTCAGGTTTAAAAATATAAAGCACGATGAATAGCTTGAATCAACCATTTTGCATGTGCCCAAGCCATATTATCATCATCATCATAATTTCGGATATTGCTATTATCCATATTATAATTATTACTATCCAAACTATCGTTGCTAATTATTTTCTCCATAAACCCTGAATCTAACTCTGCCTTACAGTCAATAGGTTGAGTTTTCGAATCCAGCTCTGCCATATTATAACATGGCCCCTTTTTAATAATCTCAGTATCAGGAAGACTTGATAAAATTATATTTAGTAATTGAATCAATTTAATATTTAATGAAAATATTAATAGTTATAATTTTTAATAAATTACATAAAATTAATACGTAATAAATGTATTAATTAATTACATCAAATTAATAGGTAATAAATATTATTATAATTAATAAGTAAAATAATTTAGATATTTCTTAACTTTGATGTTATTAAACGCTTAAAAAGCTCCCACTAAACTGGGATTAGTGAGACTTGTTACATTATTTTTTTGTTTGAACTTTACAAATATAAAAATATATTTAAAAAAGAAAATTTATAGATGATTGATATAGTTGGAGCGGTTGTGTTGAAAATTTTTCCTTGAATTAAATTAGAAGAAAATTGTATTTCCACATCATAAGTTAGAAAGACTTAGTTGACTGAGTTAATTCTATTTGATGGTCTAACTTGAGACATGTAGAGTGGTTCCTACTTTTTAGGAGCCTAGGTTGAGCTTAATTTGAGTTGTAATAATTTAATTCAGTCAAATTGAGTTAAAGACAGTTAAACTAGTTCCAACTGTTAGAAGAACTATTGGGAGGTCTAGTAGTGGGGTGTATACCCTGTGATCAACTAGTTTAACTGATAAATCAGTCATAATTAACTCATGCATGTGTGATATACAAGTTACGTTGTTGAGATTGAAGTTCAAGGGTAGTGTACTATAAGTTGTATAATTATCCGAGTTGTACATGTGGTGTATGTAGTCAAAGAAGGGCCTATAGGGATTGCACAATTATGGATGAGGAATTTCCGTAAATAATAGGGGCTAATTGCCAAGGAAACAACACAAGGAAATAGAAGCTTGGGCAAACACCAAATTGGTTAAGTATTGATGAGAGAAGGCTTGTGAAGCAGTGAGATAGATTATACTTTTGCAGAGATTGTCCTAGATTGAACACACATTTTATTTCTTCTCTATTTCCTTATTTACGCAATACATATAGGAAGGGGTTTTGAGCAGTGCCTTTCCCATAGATATATCCTCATGTTATGTATGTTAATTGATTCATGTCACGTGTTTTTTATATTGCTTCTCAATAATGAATTTCCTTCTGCAGATGAGTAGAGTAGATTCAAGTCTATTGTTTTAGTAAATTATATTAGCAGTTTGAATCTATAAGGAATTTCTATATGGTATCAGAGCTATATTCACAGTAGAGGAGAGAATTCAAAGTTATCTTTGTAGGAGTAATGAGGTTGCAGATCTATTCTTCAGAGTTAGCAGGATGGCGTTCTATGGTCTATGGCTCGAGTATTCGCTTGAGGGCAACTCAAATTACATTGCCTGGAAGGACCAGATGGAAGTAGCCATGGAATACAATAGGTTGAAGGATTTCATTGATAATGATATCCGAAACCAGCACCAGTTGATGCCCAAGATCTAGTAGATTAGAAGAAGAGCGTAACAAAGGCAAGGAGGATCATACTAGAGGGAGTACAAGACCATATTGTCTCTAATCACCATAGGAAGGAAACTCCATATGTAACGTGGAAAACATTAACAGAGTTGTTCCAAAATATTAGTGACCACAGGAAGCTGGCACTAAAACATAAGCTTCGAAATATCAAAACGTAGAAGTGCAACATAATACCACAATATCTCGACAAGTTCACACAATGTTGTGATGAACTTGGGAGTGTTGGTGTTACGTTTGAAGAAGATGATCTGGTGATCCTAACACTTATAGGCCTTTCCAAGAGTTGGCACAACTACTAGGATTCAATCAATGGGAGGGAGAAGCTATCAAACTAGAAAGGAATATGGTTAGATTTGGTACATGAAGAGTTTAGGTGGAACACCAGATACGAGACCTCATCCAAGGTTTAGGATGAGGAGAACTGTGTCTTGGATGGAAAGGAAAAGAAAGGTAAAGGGAAGAAATCCCAATCCAAAGGAGATTCTAGTAGTCAGGCGAGAAAGAAGAAGCAACAAGTGAAGCTCTTGCTTCACAATTTGAGTTGGATTTCACCCTCATTGCATGCATGGTGAAATTGGTGATGGGTAGTGTGTGGTATCTAGATAGTGGAGCCTCATTCCATATGACGTACAACAAACAATTTTTCAACGACTTTGAGGAGAAGGACCTCCATATGCACATCGAGATGGGAGATGATGGAAGGTATAACGTGACCGACATCGGTATAAGTACTTTTCAGAGGGAGACTGGTTCTCCTCTCACATTAAAATATGTCATGTATGTTCCGGGTTTGAAGAATAATTTAGTTTCAATTGCTATGTTGGAAGATCGTGGCTACGGTGTAATATTTATCAAAGGAAAGGATTTCCTTTGACACATCACCACAAGAAAAGTGAAGCAGATCGGGGTTCGAATGAAGAACCTCTACAAATCAGATGTAGAAGACTGTTCTTCTTTGACCACGAAAGTAGTGAAGGTGCAAAGCAGATACATCTGTGAATTATGGCATAAGTGACTTGGCCATTTGCACCATGGAGCATTGAAGATCATGTAATAGATTTCTACAGGACTTCCCAAGGGTGCACTAGAGCAGTGAGATACATGCAAAGGGTGTACACTAGGGAAGTATACCAAATCCACCTTTCATGATAAGGACAGTCGAGCGCAAGTGATTCTTGAAAAAGTTCACTCAAATGTGTGTGGACCTTTCTCGACAACCTCCACAAACAAGAATAGGTATTATGTTGTATTTGTAGATAATTTCTCCCGTAAGTGCTGGATTTTCCTCATGCAAAAGAAAGACTGTACATTCTCCAAAGTTTTTGAATTTAAAGCACTTGTTGAGAAATACACTGGTAGGAAAGTGAAGGCTCTTAGGAGAGATAACAGTGGTGAATATATGTCGAACAAGTTCACAAAATTTAGTAAAAAACAAGGCATTCGATGGTAGTTAATAACACCCCATAACCCATAGGAGAATGTGATTGATGAAAGGAAGAACACAAGTGTTGTGGGAGATACACAGATGATGTTGCATGATTAGGGCTTACCGTTGCACTTGTGGGTTGAAGCATGCAACACATCGGTATATGTGAAGAACAATATTCCTCATCAGATTCTCGGGATGAGTACACCAAAAGAAGCATTTTTAGGGAAGAAACCATATGTGTCACACTTCAGGATATTTGGTTCATTAGTTTACTGTCATGTTTCCAAGGATGCAAGGAAATATCTAGTTTCAACAACTGAGTTGGGCATATTTGTGGGGTACACTAATACACCTCATAACTATTAGGTGTACCTGCCATCTCACAGGATGACAATTGTTTGTAGAGATATGAAATGCGATGAAGATAATTCCATGAGATTTTCCCCTGATGGGGAGCTTCAGTTGCATTCAGATGAGGAGCTTTTAACTCCAAAAGAAGAACCTAAGGATGTTATGGAGCAGCCACAAGCATAGGAGTAGAGAGTGGAAGCACCGACTCATGAAGAGATATCCAGAGGTGGAAGGAATCGCACCAGGGAAGCTGACAAACTATTGCATGATGCTAGAGAGAATGTGGGAGCACTCGCATCACAACACAAGCAGAGGAGGTCACCAGATTAGTACACTTGATACATGGCTCTGATGAGTGAGTTACTTGAGATAGAACCATCCTCATTCGAGGAAATACTAAAAAATCCAATATGGGTTGACGCCAAGATAGAAGAATATGATTTCATAGTAAAAAAAAATGTTTAGGAAATGGTCCCAAGGCCAGAGAACAAGTCAGAAATATGTTCAAGGTGGATCTACAAGGTGAAGCAAGTGGTAGATGGAAGCATCGAGAAACACAAGGCCAGATTTGTGGCCAAGGAGTTCTTTCAGGTGGAGGGAATTGATTCCAAGGATACCTTTTCTCCCGTAGCAAGGTCTTGCAGCACAGATGGGATGGAAGATCCAGCAGATGGATGTGAGGACACATTCCTCAATGGAGTGATTGATGAGGAGGTGTACATTCAACAACTGGAAATATTTGAGACCTTGGAGAGATAGTCACATGTGTGGGGACTCACGCGATCATTGTATGGATTGAAATAAGCACCCCATGATTGGTACACCATGATTGAAGACTATTTCACTAGGTTGGGCTTCACCAAAATTGAAGCAGATGCAAACCTTTACCATATTGTTGTTGAAGGTAAATTGTTGATTATAGTATTATATGTCGATGATTTGATTTTAACTGGTGATGAGAAATTGATAAAATCTTGCAAACAGGATCTTGCAAGAGAATTCAAGATGAAGGACATGGGACTCATGCATTATTTCCTCGGTTTGGAAGTATGGAAAGGAGATGGGGAAATTTTTGTATCTCAGGAAAAGTATGCCAACAAGATACTGAAGAATTTTTGCATGGAGAGTAGCAAACCCATGGACACTCCTCTATTAGGTAGTTGGAGGAAAGAGGATGCCACTTCAGATGAGGAGGTGGAGGCCACTATTTACAAGAAGCATGTGGGTTCACTCATGTACTTGGTGAACACATGACCAGACATGTGTTATGTAGCTAAAAAGCTTAGTCAAGCAATGGTTAAGCCAACCAAACTGTATTGGAAAGTGACCAAACATGTGTTGAGATACCTTAGAGGTACTACTCAGTATGGTATTTCGTACAAACAGATAAAGGGAGTGAAGATTCAAGGCTTCATAGATGTAGATTGGGTGGGTAGGACATTAGATCGAAAGAGCACTTCAGGAGAAGTATTTAGTATTGCGTCAAGAATAGTTTCTTGGTACACTAGGAAGTAGAGATCAACCGCACTCAGTTCAGTAGAAGCATAGTACATGGTTGTTGGTCAAGAAACTTGTGAAGCTATCTAGATGAGGAATATTCTTGTTTGGTTATTTGGTCAGATGATGGATCCCACTTTGATTTACTGTGACAATCAGAGTTGTATCAAACTCTCTGAAAATCCATTCTTTCATAATCGATCCAAGCATATCGACATCTGGTACCACTATCTACGAGATTGTGTGAAAAGGCAGATTATGTTGTTGGAGTACATTCCTACAAAGGAACAAGATGCAAATATTTTGACAAAGGCATTATCAAGAGGAAAATTTCAGTTCCATAGAGACAAGATTGGGGTATCTGATAATCCATTTCTTGTTGAGAGGGAGTGTTGAAAATTCCAACAAGAAAATCCTGATTTAATTTTACGTTGAATTAAATTAAGAGAAAGATGTATTTCCACATTAGAAGACAACAACAACTAAGTTAGAAAGACATAGTTGTCTCACTTAATTCATTTTGATGTCTTCACTTGAGTCATGTAGAGTGGTTCCTACTTTTTAGGAGCCTAGGTTGAGTTTAATTTGAGTTGTAATAATTTAATTCAGTCAAATTGAGTTAAATTCCATTAAACTAGTTGCAGTTGTTGGAGGAACTAGTGGGAGGTCTAATAGTGGGGTGTGTACTCTATGATAGACTAGTTTAACTGATAAATCAACCATAGTTAACTGATGCATGTGTGATCTACGAGTTGCCCATTTGAGATTTGAATTCAAGAGTAATTTACTATCAATTGTATAATTATCCGAGTTGTATAAGTGATGCATGCAGTTAGAGAAGGGCTTATAGGGATTACACAGTTATGGATGAGGAATTTTCCTAAATAATAGGGGCTAATTCCCAAAGAAACATTGCAAGGAAATAGGAGCTTGGGAAGATAAGAAATTGGTTAAGTCTTAACTAGAGCATGCTTGTGAAGCAGTGAGATAGATTATACTTGTGCAGAGATTGTTCAGGGTTAAACAAGCATTGCGTTTCTTCTCTATTTTCTTATTAATTCAATACATATATGAAGAAGGTTTGAGTAGTGGCTTTCCCCTAGATATATCCTCATGTTATGTGTGTTAATTGATTATGTCGCATGTTTTTGATATTGCTTCTCAAAAGTGAATTTTTTTTCGCAGATGAGTAGAGTAGATTCAAGCCTATTTTTTTAATAAATTACATTAACATTTTGAATCTACAAGGAATTTCTACATGTTGTACCCTACTCACAACCAACCTTTTTTCCTAGGAGTTCTCCATTCAACAAAAGGTAAGTGATCATTTGCCAAATCAACCAAACTACACTTTTTCTCTGTCACAATCCAAGAATAAATCTACAATCTTCATATTGCGGGGAATAAAAAATATGGTATAATTTTATCACCCTTTTTATCACTTCAACTCTTTGTATACGTTCTACTTATATAATTTTTTGTTCTAATTTTTATGTTGCTGCATTTGTGAGAACTCTTTTGCTCTATGTGTTATTTTTTAATGCTTTCTTGTTCTTGAATACTTTGTTGTTGCAAATAGATCTGCCAAAATTTTTGTATCGCTTATATGCTTTATTAATTTTGCTTCAAAATTATATAATCTGGTTGTACTAAGTGCTCCACTGCTATGTATTTATTTCCTTGATATGCTACTGCAAATGGTTAACTCTATAGATTTCTTGCTACTCACTGTTGAGTCTGCAATTTCGTGCATCAAGGACATCTCTAATGACTAGTCATTCTAAATTTTATTGTCGGTCAGACGTTTACAATTGGTGTTAGTAAAGGTTGATCTCATCAACAAAGCATTGATTTTAATTACAGGATGGAAAAAATTGCCTACCTGAATGAGACTCGCATTTAACCTTCCCCTGATTTTTGACCCTAGTGATTCACTGGAAGCCTCAATCGACAATTTGACTCATTAATCCTTAATAAAAATTGTACAGGCGCATTACAATAAATTCTAGCCAACAAGTCACATAACACAATAAATGAAATATACGATTCAAGCACATCAGATGAATAAATATTCCACAACGTATATTTCAAAACAATGAGAAGACATTCGATGCTCATACTTTGTAAATGTCTTTGCTGCCAACATTTCCTATGATGGAATTTAATTTAACATCAAAAAATAAATCAGTTCTCCTTCTGAGTTGCAGTCGTTACCACTATAAAAAAATTACAGAAGACAATTTGACCCAATCGAATAGCTTCCTCTTTAGCTTATATGTCGAAAGAGTCCTTACATTAATGAAGTCGATTCTTGATGTCATTGTCCATCCATCAAGTCAAACTTAAAAATAGGATTCAAATTTGTAACCATGCCCTCTAATTCTAACATTTTCTCAAAATCAGGTGTTAGTGCAAAAATCTTCTACTATGGGATGGAGTCAAGTTGAGTCGACCTCATAAATATTGCAGAATTAGACTATCAAATATCAATTAAAAACTTAGAAATATAACTTTCATACATACAACAAATCATATTTTCTCTTTCAACTCCAGTTGCAACTACTCCAAGTGATTGAAGTTGAATTCAACTATTGCGACGGTTGATGTTTAATCGACTCATAAGCTTAAGTTTAAAATTATTGATTATGCACTAGATCACTGTATGGAGGTTGAATTCCATAATTATCACACCTGTAAGTGTAATTATTTCAATCACACGTTGTCTTCCACAATCACCGCACACTTCCATAGCTCTTCAGCTTCTAGAGGTCACCACCACCATTCTTGCACCGTCTTACCTCATCAAAGATCTAATAGTCACCATCGCCAGCAGAAGTTAAAGGCAAAAACAACCTCAAAAAATAATAATTTAATTGATGTAACCGACTTCAATTTTTTCTATAAATAGAAGGATCAGCGAGATGCTAACATCATCCACTCTCGGCTTCCTTACTTGTTTATGTAATTCACAAGCTGTAGCTGTGATTTACCAAGTTCTTGGTATGTTTTGTATCTTTTATCTGGTATCAAAGCCACTTTTGGTAGTTTCTACTCCCTCATCGCCAATATCTTCTTCCTCCCCATCACAAAAGTACCGTTCTTCTTCGTCATTAGTGGGAGTCTCGATGGTAGCCTAAGAGTTGTAAGAGCCTAAGAGAAATTCGGTGCGAAGTCGTTGCTATGTGAGGAAGAAAAGAAATGTTGCATGGAGCGCCTATGACTGAAAGAGTTGGTGTTGTAGAGGAATTATTGCTGAGTGGCGTAGAGCTACATTGAAAAATAATATTTTTGGCACAGTATAGTCTTTATGCATGATGTGATTGTTGCCACGATTCGAGAAAAAGTGGAGAATATTGTAGGCTGAACATGATCTTGCCGTGAGTTATTGTTGGAGGAATTTTAAATTCAAATTTTTATATCGATACAGAACTAGGTTTTTTTTAGTTGTCAGTTCTTTTATTGTCTTTTAACACTTTATATGCCTTTCCTCGAGTATTATGAGTTGAATTCCTCTTCATATATAAATCTCTTCTTCGTCATGTCAAAGTTAATCGCTAAGTTATTATCTTAACTCACTACCCATGAGTATCTTTTTTTAGGGGAATGGTTTATGTTGTATAAATTATTTTTCTATACGGTAGAGAAGCATCTACATCATATTTTCTAGCACTAGTGTTTAATTTTCTTGTCCATTGTTATAAGCAACTCATGCATATTTCAAGAGTATTTCATATTCACTTATTATTTCTAGTGAATAAGCCTAAGCTCCCATCTTCTTTTTTAATTGTTGTGAGTCTGAAGAGCTATAGCAATATTGTGAAAGTACTCTTACATTCCATATTAAGAATTCGATCTTCTTTGAAAGATGGCGAAAAATACCAATATTACTCAGTCATCAATTCCTATTCTAAATGAGAAAATCTATGATTCCTAGTTTATTCGAATGAGAACATTATTGCGTTCTCATGATCTTTGGGGATTTGTTACTGACGGGTATTTAGAGCCTGCTAATTAGGCAACAGAGATGGCTCTTTCAAATTCAGAACGAATTTTTTTAAGAGAGAACAGAAAGAAGGACAATAAAGATCTTAGCCTTATTCAACAAGGCTTAGATGACGTGGTACTTTCAAAAGTCTCAAATGAATAATCTTTGAAGGAAGGCATGGGAGACTCCATAATCCTATTACCAGGGTGTATTGAGAGTAAAGAATGTCAAGTCGCAAAATTTGAGAAGAGATTTTGAGAATCTGAAAATGAAAGAAAGTGAAATCGTGGATGATTTTATGACTCAAGTCATGTCAAGTGTTGCTAATCAATTGAGATAGTATGGATAAGACCTCTCAAGCACAAGAGTGATTGAAAAAGTCCTTCGAAGTTTGCCAAAGAAATTTGAAGCAGTTGTTGTAGCAGTTGTCTATAACGCGACTTTTTGAAAGCCTTTCCGGCGGGTTTTTCGTTCGAAATCTGGCAGGAATTTATTGGAATCGCAAGTTTGATAGTTAGTTTCTGCACAATGAAAGCGTCCTAGGGGTTTTTCAGGGTGCTGAATCCAAATATGCAGTTAAAAAACCATTTTAACTGCAACAAATCAAGATTTAACCTCAATTTCTTCCGCCGGATTCCGTCACCGGAATCTCCAAAAAGTCGCATTATAGACAACCCCGTTGTTGTATCCATAGAAGAATTCAAGGACACAAGTCAAATGCAAATTGAAGAGTTGAATGTTTCTTTTATTCCACATGAATCGACGATGTCAAGATATGATGATAACACATTGGAGAATGCCTTCAAAACTCAACTTCAATTTAATAGAGGAAGAGGCAGAGGAAGATCGAGTAATAGAGGAAGAGTAGCTAATCAAAGACATCCGCGAGATAATTATGATCATGAAGAGAAATCTCAACAACATCCTTCTAATTTAAGGGGGAGTGACAATAGAACCTAACATGGAGGAAATAAAAGGTATGATATGTCTAAAGTTTAATGTTATTATTGCAAAAGATATGGCCATTTTGCTACCAAGTGTTTGAAGAGGCAGACAAATGTTAGTAAGAAATATGCACACATCTCAGAAGAATTTGAAGATAATCAAAAGCCAATGTTTATGACTTGTAATGCGGTTCAATAATGTTCAAATGATGTTTTTTTTTTAGATAGCGGTTGCGACAATCATATGACTGGAAACAAAGAGTTTTTTGCCGATATAGACACCAGTGTTGAGTCTAAAGTCAAGTTGGGTAATGATCATAAGTTATGTGTTAAAGGTAAAGGAGTGATTGTTGTTTATACTAGAGATAGTGATAGAAAAAAATTGATGATGTGTATTATGTACCTAGATTAAAGTGCAATTTGTTGAACATTAGACAAATTATAGAGAAAACGTATAGAGTGTTCTTAAAGAATAATGTGTGCACTATCATTGACAAATATCCAAGCAAGCAGCTGATAGCAAGAGTAGAAATAACAAAGAATATGATGTTTCCACTTATAATGAGAAATGCATTGCCTCCCTCCTTTAATGCTTATAAAATTAAGAATTTCGACGAATCGTGGTTATGAAATTTAAGATATGGTCACTTATATTTTGGTGGTCTATATTTTCTATAGAAGAAACAGATGGTGAAAGGGTTACCCAGTATTCAACAACTAACAAGCTCATGTCAAAGTTGTATACTTGGAAAACATCATAGACATAAATTTGTATTTAGAGTTTCGTATAGGGAGAAAAATCCATTGGATATTGTTCACACAGATTTATGTGGACCAATGCAAACACCTTCTTTGGCTGGTAATGCTTACGTTTTAACTTTTATTGATGAATACAACAGAAAAACATGGGTTTATCTTCTGAAACAGAAATCTAAAGCATTTTTTGTATTTAAAAAATTTAAAGCTATGGTTGAAAAGGAAAGTCGAAAGCATATTAAAATTTTGAGATCAGATAGAGGTGATGAATATATGCTAACATATTTCATTGAGTTTTCTCAATCACATGGAATCAAGAGGTAATTTACTACACGTTATACTCTGCAACAAAATGGAATAGATGAAAGGAAAAATCAAACTATTATGAATATGGCTTGAAGTATGTTGAAGGAAAATCATTTACCAAGTGAATATTGGGGAGAAGCAATAGATTGTGATGTTTATATTCTTAATAGAAGTCCGACTAAGAGCGTAAAGGATCGAGTTTTGGAAGATGTTTGGAGTGCTAAGAGTTATCATATATCTCATTTAAGAATTTTTGGATGCGTTGATTATGCACATGTTCCTAAATAATTGAGAAAGAAGTTAGATGATAGAAGTGAGAAATGTATCTTTATTGGATACAGTGAGGAATCTAAATCATATAGACTCTATAATCCCATCACCAAGAAATATATTATCAGTAGAGATGTTGAATTCAAGGAAGAAGAAGTTTGGGATGGAAGCATAGATAAATCTGTTGCAGAGGGAGTTGTATTATCTCATGGAGATGATAATGAAGATGAGAAAGAAGTACAAGGTGGACAGTCGATTCCATATACACTTGCTGCAAGCACTTCAACAAGCCAATCACCAAGAGTTAGTCCATTACAATTCAAAACACCGAGAAATCAAGAACATGGTGAACCATCAGGTTATGGTGGACAACAAACAACAACATCAAAGGTGAGTAATGAATCTAATCCTACAATAACTACATCAAAGAATATAATTAAAGGTGAGAAGACAAGAAGTTTAAGTGAATTGTATGAGCATAATGATGAAATAGATGAAGTTTCAAATTTTGCGTTACTTGCATATGATCGAGTAAATTTTGATGAATCTGTGAAAGAAAAAGTTTGGCTAAAAGCCATGGATGAAGAAATTGATGTTATAGAGATAAGTAATACTTTGGAACTTGTATATTTTACTAAAGATGAAAATACTATAGGTGTTAAATGGATTTACAAAAATAAAGTCAATGCTGAACGTGAAATTGAAAAGCATAAAGCAAGGCCAGTAGCTCAGGGGTTTAGTTAACAACCTAGTATTGATTATAATGAAAATTTTGCACCTGTAGCTGGAATTGACACAATAAGAATGGTATTAGCTATTGTTGCACACAATAAATGGAAAATATATCAAATGGATGTTAAGTCTCCACTTTTAAATGGTTTTCTTGAAGAAGAGGTTTATGTGAAACAACTTCGTGGATATGAAATTGATACTCAAGAAGATAAAGTTTAAAAACTAAAGAAAGCATTATATGGATTGAAACAATCACCCCGAGTATGGTATTGGAGAATTGATGAATATCTGAATAACAATGGATTCATTAGGAGTCCAAGTGAGCCAACTTTGTATACAAAAGTAAACGAGGAAGGTAAAATTTTGATTGTGTGCCTGTATGTTGATGATTTGATTTTCAATGGAGATCTCTCAATAGATGATTTTAAGACAAGCATGAAATCAGAATTTGATATGACTGATTTAGGCCTAATGAAATATTTTCTTGGTATTGAAGAACTGAATCTGAAGATGCTATTTTCATTTGTCAATCTAAGTATACAAAGGATATATTGAAAAGGTTCATATATTGATCCAACATTGTTTAAACAATTGGTTGGAAGTCTTCTGTATTTCACAACAACAAGGCCCGATATAATGTTTGTTGTTTGTTTAATTTCCATATTCATAGAGTTTTTGAAGAGTACTCATTGGCTAGTTGGAAAAATGATTTTAAGATATGTTGCTAGAACAAGAAATTATGGTATCCTATATACATATGAATCAAATTTTAAACTAATTGGATATACATATAGTGATTTTGCAGGTAATATGGATGATAGGAAGAGAACATCCAAGTATGTGTTCAGTTTTTGTTGAGGTGTAGTTTCGTGATCATCAGTGAAGCAATCCATTGTAACTCTATCATCAGCAGAAGCATAGTATGTTGCTGCCATAACAACAACAAGGTAAACTGTGTGGATGAGAAGAATTTTGAAAGAGTTGTTGCATGAACAAAAAGAAACAACTCAAATTTTCTATGACGACAAATCTGCTATTGCATTATCAAGAAATCATGTTTTCCATAAGAAAAGTAAACATATTGATACAAGGTATCACTTCATTCGAGAATTAGTAAGCAATAATGAAATATGTATCACAATACTAGTTTGCAAACATATTTACAAAACCCTTGGGAAAAAAATTGTTTGAAACTCACAGAGAAAACATAAGAGTATGTATAATGTAACTACATTTTAATGTAATAGCAAACTTTTTTTGTTTTTTTTGGTAGAATAATTAAGGGGGAGAATGTAAGTGTAATTATTTCAACCCCACACCATATTCCACCGTCACCATACACCGCCATGGCTCTTCAGGTTCCCACGGTATACCACTGCCATTATTTCATTGTGTTACCTCATCAAAGATCTAACAATCACCACCACCTGCAAACATGAAAGGGCAAAACAGCCACACAAAATAACACTGCCTAACAAAATAATAATTTAATTGATGATGCTGACTTCAGTTTTTGCTATAAATAGAAGGATGAGCGAGAGGCGGACATCATCCACTCTCGACTTTGTTGCTTGTTTGTGTAACTCAACAACTTTAGCTGGAATTTACTGAGTTCTTGATTTGTTCTATATCTTTTAACACCACCGGTACCCAAATAATTAATTTGCTCAAATCCTTTATTTATGAGTACTATATGAGTATGGCGTTGAACAACTCCCTTTGAAATTAAAGGCAAAAACAACTTCAAAAAATAATAATTTAATTGATGTAACCGACTTCATTTTTTTCTATTAAATAGAAGGATCAGCGAGAGGCTGGCATCATCCAATCTCGGCTTTCTTACTTGTTTGTGTAATTCACAAGTTGTAGCTACGATTTACCGAGTTCTTGGTATGTTTTGTATGTTTTATCCGGTATCAAAGCCACTTTTGGTAGTTTCTACTCCCTCATCGCCAATATCTTCTTCCTCCCCATCACAAAAGTACTCTTCTTATTCTTCATTAGTGGGAGTCTCGATGGTAGCCTAAGAGCTGTAAGAGCCTAAGATAAATTCTGTGAGAAGTCGAAGTCGTTGCCATGTGAGGAAGAAAAGAAATGTTGCACAGAGCGCCTATCACTGAGAGTTGGTGTTATTGAGGAATTGTTGCTGAGTGGCCTAGAGCTACATTAAAAAAAAATTATTTTTGGCGCAGTATAGTCTTGATGCATGATGTGATTGTTGCCATGATTCGAGAAAAAGCGGAGAATATTGTAGGTTGAACCTGATCTTGCCGTGAGTTAATATTGGAGGAATTTTAAATTCAAATTTGTCAGTGCTTTTGTTGTCTTAACACTTTATATGCCTTTCCTTGAGTATTATGAGTTGACTTCCTCTTCATATATAAATCTCTTCTTCGTCACGTCAAAGTTAATCGTTAAGTTATTATCTTAACTCACTACCCATGAGTATCTTGGTTTTTTTTTTTAAGAGAGAATGGTTTATGTTGTATAAATTATTTTTCCACATGGTAGAGAAGCATCTACATCATATTTTCTAGTACTAGTGTTTAATTTTCTTGTCCATTGTTATAAGCTACTCATGCATATTTCAAGAGTATGTCATATTCACTTATTATTTTTAGTGAATAAGCCTAAGCTCCCATCATTTTCTTAATTGCTGTGAGTTTGAAGAGATATAGCCATATTGGGAAAGTACTCTTACATTCCTCTTCTCTGAAAGATGGTGAAAACTACCAATATCACTCAGTGATCAATTCCTGTTCTAAATGAGAAAATATACGATTCCTAGTTTATTCAAATGAGAACATTATTGTGTTCTCATGATCTTTGGGGATTTGTTACTGATGGGTATCTACAGCCTGCTAATTAGGCAACAGAGATGGCTCTTACAAATTCTAAACAAATTTTTTTAAGAAAGAACAGAAAGAAGGACAATAAAGATCTTAGCCTTATTCAACAAGGCTTAGATGACATGGTACTTTCAAAAGTCTCAAATGAATAATCTTCGAAGAAGGCATGGGACACTCCATAATCTTATTATCAAGGTGTATCGAAAGTAAAGAATGTCAAGTTGCAGAATTTGAGAAGAGATTTTGAGAATCTGAAAATGAAAGAAAGTGAAATCATGGATGATTTTATTACTCAAGTCATGTCAAGTGTTGCTAATCAATTGAGATAGTATGGATAAGACTTCTCAAGCATGAGAGTGATTGAGAAATTCCTTCAAAGTTTGCCAAAGAAATTTGAAGCGGTTGTTGCATCCATAGAAGAGTTCAAGGACACAAGTCAAATGCAAATTCAAGAGTTGACTGTTCCTTTTATTTCACATGAATCGATGATGTCAAGATATGATGATATCACGTTGGAAAATGCCTTCAAAGCTCAACTTCAATTTAATAGAGGAAGAGGCAGAGGAAGATCGAGTAATAGAGGAAGAGTAGCTAATCAAAGACATCCGCGAGATGATTATGATCATGAAAAGAAATCTCAACAACATCCTTCTAATTTAAGGGGGAGTGACAATAGAACCTGACATCGAGGAAATAAAAGGTATGATATGTCTAAAGTTCAATGTTATTATTGCAAAATATATGGCCATTTTGCTACCAAGTGTTTGAAGAGGCAGACAGATGTTAGTAAGAAATATGCACACATCTCAGAAGAATTTGAAGATAATCAGAAGCCATTGTTTATGACTTGTAATGTGGTTCAATAATGTTCAAATGATGTTTTGTTTTTATATAGCGGTTGCGACAATCATATGACTGGAAACAAAAAGTTTTTTGCCAATATAGACACCAGTGTTGAGTCTAAAGTCAAGTTGGGTAATGATCATAAGTTATGTGTTAAAGTTAAAGGAGTGATTGTTGTTTATACTAGAGATGGTGATAGAAAAACAATGATGATGTGTATTATGTACCTAGCTTAAAGTGAAATTTTTTGAACATTAGACAAATTATAGAGAAAATGTATAGAGTGTTCTTAAAGAATAATGTGTGCACTATCATTGACAAATATCCAAGCAAGCAGCTAATAGCAAGAGTATAAATGACAAAGAATGGGATGTTTCCACTTATAATGAGAAATGCATTGCCTCCCTCCTTGAATGCTTATAAAATTAAGAATTTCGACGAATCGTGGTTATGACATTTAAGATATGGTCGATGGTCTAGATTTGCTACAGAAGAAATAGATGGTGAAAGGGTTACCCAGTATTCAGCAACCAACAAGCTCATGTGAAATATGTATACTTGGAAAACATCATAGACATAAATTTGTATCTGGAGTTTCGTATAGGGTGAAAGCTCCATTGGATATTGTTCACACAGATTTATGTGGACCAATGCAAACACCTTCTTTGGCTGGTAATGTTTACGTTTTAACTTTTATTGATGACTACAACAGAAAAACATGGGTTTATCTTCTGAAACAGAAATCTAAAGCACTTTTTGTATTTAAAATATTTAAAGCTATGGTTGAAAAGGAAAGTGGAAAGCATATTAAAATTTTGAGATCAGATAGAGGTGGTGAATATATGCTAAGGTGGTGAATATATGCTAACATATTTCATTGAGTTTTCTCAATCACATGAAATCAAGAGGTAATTTACTACACGTTATACTCCGCAACAAAATGGAATAGATGAAAGGAAAAATCAAACTATTATGAATATGGCTTGAAGTATGTTGAAGGAAAATCATCTACCAAATGAATATTGGGGAGAAGCAGTAGATTGTGTTGTTTATATTCTTAATAGAAGTCCGACTAAGAGCGTGAAGGACCGAGTTTTGGAAGATGTTTGGAGTGCTAAGAGTTATCATATATCTCATTTAAGAATTTTTGGATGCGTTGATTATGCACAAGTTCCTAAGTAATTGGGAAAGACGTTAGATGATAGAAGTGAGAAATGTATCTTTATTGGATATAGTGAGGAATCTAAATCATATAGACTCTATAATCCCATCACCAATAAATATATTATCAGTAGAGATGTTGAATTCAAGGAAGAAGAAGCTTGGGATGGAAGCATAGATAAATCTGTTGCAGAGGGAGTTGTATTATCTCATGGAGATGATAATGAAGATGAGAAAGAAGTACAAGGTGGAAAGTCAATTCCATGTACACTTGCTGCAAGCACTTCAACAAGCCAATCACCAAGAGTTAGTTCATTACAATTCAAAACACCGAGAAATCAAGAAGATGGCGAACCATAAGGTTATGGTGGACAACCAACAACAACATCCAAGGTGAGTAATGAATCTAATCCTACAATAACTACATCAAAGAATATAATTAAAGGTGAGAAGACAAGAAGTTTAAGTGAATTGTATGAGCATAATGATGAAATAGATGAGGTTTCAAATTTTGCGTTACTTGCATATGATTGAGTAAATTTTGATGAATCTGTGAAAGAAAAAGTTTGGCTAAAAGCCATGGATGAAGAAATTGATGTTATAGAAATAAGTAATACTTTAGAACTTGTATGTTTTACTAAAGATGAAACTACTATAGGTGTTAAATGGATTTACAAAAATAAAGTGAATGCTGAAGGTGAAATTGAAAAGCATAAAGCAAGGCCAGTATCTCAGGGGTTTAGTTAAGAACCTAGTATTGATTGTAATGAAAATTTTGCACCTGTACCTGGAATTGACACAATAAGAATGGTATTAGCTATTTTTGCACACAATAAATGGAAAATATATCAAATGGATGTTAAGTCTTCATTTTTAAATGGTTTTCTCGAAGAAGAGGTTTATGTGAAACAACCTCGTGGATATGAAATTGATACTCAAGAAGATAAAGTTTAAAAACTAAAGAAAGCACTATATGGATTGAAACAATCACCCTGAGTATGGTATTGGAGAATTGATGAATATCTGAATAACAATGGATTCATTAGGAGTCCAAGTGAGCCAACTTTGTATACAACAGTAAACGAGGAAGGTAAAATTTTGATTGTGTGCCTTTATGTTGATGATTTGATTTTCAATGGAGATCTCTCAATAGATGATTTTAAGACAAGCATGAAAATAGAATTTGATATGACTGATTTAGGCCTAATGAAATATTTTCTTGGTATTGAAGTAACTCAATCTGAAGATGTTATTTTCATTTGTCAATCTAAGTATGCAAAGGATATATTGAAAAGGTTCATATATTGATCCAACATTGTTTAAACAATTGGTTGGAAGTCTTATGTATTTGACAACAAGAAAGCCCAATATAATGTTTGTTGTAAGTTTAATTTCCAGATTCATGGAGTCTTTGAAGAGTACTCATTGGCTAGTTGGAAAAAATGATTTTAAGATATGTTGCTAGAACAAGAAATTATGGTATCCTATATACATCTGATTCAAATTTTAAACTAACTGGATATACATATAGTGATTTTGCAGGTAATATGGATGATAGGAAGAGCACATCTAGGTATGTGTTTAGTTTTTGTTTGAGGTGCAGTTTCGTGATCATCAGTGAAGCAATCCCTTGTAACTCTATCATCAGCTGAAGCATAGCATGTTGTTGCCATAACAACAAGAAGGTAAACTGTGTGGATGAGAAGAATTTTGAAAGAGTTGTTGCATGAATAAAAAGAACCAACTCATATTTTCTGTGACAACAAATCTGCTATTGCATTATCAAGAAATCATGTTTTCCATAAGAAGAGTAAACATATTGATACAAGGTATCACTTCATTCAAGAATTAGTAAGCAATAATGAAATATGTATCACAAGACTAATTTGCAAACATATTTACAAAACCCTTGGAAAGAGAAGACTAGTTTGCAAACATATTTACAAAACCCTTGGGAAAAGAATTGTTTGAAACTCACACGGAAAACATAAGAGTATGCATGATGTAACTACATTTTGATGTAATAGCAAACCTTTTTTGTTTCTTTTGGTAAAATAATTAAAGGAGAAAATGTAAGTGTAATTATTTCAACCCCACACCATATTCCACCGTCACCGTACACCACCATGGCTCTTCAGGTCCCCAAGGTCACCATTGCCATTATTTCATCATGTTACCTCATCAAAGATCTAACAATCACCACCACCTGCAAAATGAAAGGGCAACACAGCCTCACAAAATAACACAGCCTAACAAAATAATCATTTAATTGATGATGCTGACTTCAGTTTTTGCTATAAATAGAAGGATGAGCGAGAGGCGGACATCATCCACTCTCGACTTTGTTGCTTGTTTGTGTAACTCAACAACTTCAGCTGCAATTTACTGAGTTCTTGATTTGTTCTATATCTTTTAACACCACCGCTACCCAAATAATTAATTTGCTCAAATCCTTTATTTATGAGTACTATATGAGTATGGCGTTGAACAACTCCCTTTTAAAATACATCGGCAATAAGTCATATGTCAAAACATTATTTACCCAAGTATCATAACTTATGTTAGAAGCATTCATAGCTAAATATTATAATATTTGCGAAGCCCACGAACACTCCATTCACTAGGATTAGCCTCAGGTAAACTTGCGACTTGTCTTGTTTTCCGACCATCTCCACAGTACGAGCTTCTGGCAAGAGTGGTTATCAACAATCTGACTCGTTGTGTAGTCTATGCAAGTCCCACATTGTCGACTGCTCCAATATAGTGTTTGTCATCTCTAGGCTAATGAAATGCTCCCACGAATGGGCGCGGAGGAAGGTAGAGGCAGTATTAAACAATGAATATACCAATCATCAAACTGTACTGAATATTAACTAAAATTCAAGAGCTCTGAAAACACCAACGGCTCAATAGGAACGAGGGAATGATTTCGAGCCATAAAATTCTCCTGTTACCTAAGAACAATAGTTAGTGCGGCCAGGATGCATTAGAAAGTAGAGTTTTGTAACTCACGTCCATTCCTAAACAGTCTAACCAATTAAAAAGGTGGTTTCGCTGTTTGTATTGCGAATTGACAAATACTATTTGCAACATAGGTTGGCGAATTATCATTTCTATCCCTATTGAGAAGATTTATCTTGAATACAGATTTAATATGAGTCCAGGGGATCTAATTTCTTCAAGATCAGATGAGCAAAATTTCAACTAAAAATTAAGTTAGTAGACTAAAAAATGAACCTTTCAACTAAAAAATAAAATGAATCCATTCTAAATAACTAAGAATGATGAATCTATGTTTTGATATCGGAAAATTCCATTGAATTGGCGAAGGATGAAGGGATTGGATTTTATGGTGGGGATCATCGCCATTCTCGTTACTCGGTGAAAGAGTAACAAAATTTCTCACAAGTTGGAGGTGACAACGGACATATAAAAATATCATTCCCTTCTTACTCATTTTCGTGGTTGTCCTCCTCCTCTACTGACTCATCGTCGTTTTCTTCCTCTTCTTTCACGTTTGGGTTGTCATCATTGTCCTCCTCCTGCTACTTGACCGTGTGTGCCATCTCCAGACATTGAGAAGGAGAGTGGAGGAGCAGGTTGTCCAACAAGTCGACTGGACCATAAAAGATTGACTTGGTTGACTTATAGTAGTTCCCGCTTCTCCAATAATTTTTTATAAATTTTAGAAAACTGTTCGTGGAGGGATTCAATAATGGTGCAATTGCTCACCTAATTTTCCTCAGATGGAGATTCCACCATCTATTATACCATATAATTAGTGTTTCCAGCTATAGTTGCCTCTTAAAGATTGAAGTCGACCGTGGAAAGGTGGACACAATAAATTTCCAAAAAGAACAATGTTATTATACCATATAATTAGTGTTTCCAGCTATAGTTGCCTCTTAAAGATTGAAGTCGACCGTGGAAAGGTGGACACAATAAATTTCCAAAAAGAACAATGTTGACCATAAGGAAAACAAACCAGTCGACCCACTCACATTGGCTTCATTAGATCCATTGGTCAGGTCGACCGTCAAGAAGGAAAACCCTGAAGTCAATCCTTACTCAACAAATAAATCTTTTATAAATTTCAGAACGATGAATTGTTCTTTCAATGATAGAAAAACATAAAAAGAATGCAATCATTTCGTTCCTCGTGCTTTTTGTTGTGCATAAAGCCATAAAGTGAAAGTCATGTTTTGTAGATGTCTTGAAGCAAGTGTGTTTTTTCCATTACTGGTTTAAATTTTCTTGATATCGATCTTATTATTGCTAAGTCTTTGACTTCAATATTACATATCTTCAATTCCAATTGTAGTAGCATCAACGAACTTTAACAACAACACAAATTTTTTAGATTTTTGGAGGTTGGAATAATGTAGAAATGATATGTGTAGATAGAATTGATGAGTTGTTTTCTCGTAGTTAGTGTTTGAGTCTATCTGTCATGAGTTGTGCCTTTGTAGTTTGTGTTGTGAGTTGTGATCCGAATTAATTGGATATAGATTTTCCTAGAAGCTGTCTATATGTGCCTATATAATGTAGTGATCGTTCAAAAAGTTTGATCAATGAGATTTGATTTCATTCTTATGCATCTATTTGTTTTTCCAATATAGTATTAGAGCTAGAGAGAGAAATCTAGTGAGGCTTCAAATCTGAGAGCAAAAGGGCTCAGATCTGTAAGGGTTATGAGATCATGTTGTTACAATGTTGCTCCCAATTTTTTTATGTTATTTGCTTGAGGAATATTGTTGAATGCTGTTGTCTGCAGTCATTGTATCTGTAGGTAACTATAGTCTCCATAAGTGAGAAGCCTGTGGAAGTATATAGCAACCATCATAACCGTGCGGAGTTCATCGTGCTGGAGGGTGTGGATTACAATTAACTGAAAAGTGAATATTTTATTCAACATCATTTGTGCCACGGTGCTGCCTAAGTTGAAAGGTATGAGTTAATTTTTTAAATCAAGCCTAGCCATAAGTTTGAGGTTAATTTCTCGTGGAGAGTAAATTGGAGTAATAAGGAGCCTTCTCAAAGACGTGAATTCTTATCACTTATTCTTGTGAATTTCAATTCGTTTTATTTTTTTTGTTTGGAAAGGAAATCGCCGATGAGGTATGGAGGCATGAGCTAAAATTCGGTGAAAATTTTGTTTTTATTTATTGGTGAAAAATAATTTTGATAGTTATTTTCAGTGAAGAGAGTTAAAAAGGTGTTGGTTATTTTTTTTGTTTGGGTGAAAGAATTTATTTGAAAGTTTTTTTGGGAGCATAAATTGTGTTGGGTGAAAAGGAGAAATAAGGAGTATTTTTTGGCTTTGTTTTTTATTTGAAGCAAGATAAAGTCTTGTTTTTTTAGATCTTGTGCATTTGGTTTTGGATCTGGTGAATTTGGGTGTAGATCTGGTGGATTTGGGTGCATTTGTTGATTGGGGACAATTTTTTTGTCATTATGTCAATTTTTTTGGCTGAAACTTATTTGAATGAGTCCACAAGGCTTGATGGAGGAAATTATGCAAATTGAAAATTCAAGGTATTCACAGTTTTATAAGGACATAATTTGTGGCCCATAGTGAGTGGGCCGAAACCCAAACCCATAGTTGCTACAACTATTCCAAATTGGGAAAAAGGGAGAAAAAAAAAGGTGTTTCTATGTAAAGGACAACATCATTCCTCATATTAGGGATTCTAAAACATCCAAAGAAACATGGGATGTTCTCAAAACCTTGTATGAAACATCTAATACTAATCGGATTTTGTTCTTGAAGACCAACCTTTTGTGAATTAAAATGGAGACGAATGAAAGTATAAGCAATTTCATTTCCCGTGTCAAAGAGATAAGTGAAAAGTTAGGAGAGATTAGTTAAAAAGTTTCCAATACTGACTTGGTCACCATCACTTTAAATGGCTTAGTGTAAGATTATCAATTTTTGGTTTCAAGTCTTTCAGCTAGAGAGAAGCCTCCTACTTTTGATCAATTGAAAGGTATTCTTCTACAAGAGGAAGAGAGGATGAAGAAATTCAATTTGGGCTTAAACATTCAGATTTGGCATTGATAGCCAAGGGTAAACAACCATACAAAGGCAAGCCATGGGACAAAAGTAAGGGAGGAAAGTCTCAGGCAAAGCATAAAGGTATGCCACAATCTGAATTTCCAGTTCATCATAAGAGAAATGATGATTATTCTTATTATAGCAAACCTGGACATCATGCTAAAGATTGCTATAAAAGAAAATATAATGAGTCTAAACAATGAAACAGAAGGTCCAATGGGAATTTTGTAGACAAAGACACCTCAACCAATGATGGATTTAAAAATCTAAATTTGTTTGTTTATGATGCTACATTGTCTACCTGAGACTGATGATGTAAATGCTTGGTTCATTGATTCTGGTGCATCACTCCATATGTCTTGTAATAAGGATTGGTTTGATGAATATCATGAGAACATTGATGGAACATGTGTTTATCTAGGAGATAACAAATCCCTTCCAGTTCAAGGTTATGGAATAATAGGTGTGACGTTGCCTAATGGAAAAGAGAGACATATATGATGTGGTGTATGTTCCTGGTATAAAAAATAAATAAATTGAATGTGACCAGGACAGGGCATCAAGCATTGGCATCTACACCAATGTCAACAGAAAAGTTACGACGTCAAAGGTATGGCCATTTAAATCACAATGTTTTAATGTTACTTCAAAGAAAAGCAATGGTTGAAGGTCTTCTTGTTATGAAGAAGAATCATGTTGAATGTGAAGCATGCACACTTGGAAAGCAACATAGAGAGGAATTTCCTATACATGAAGTAAAAAAGAAAAGAGAAATACTTGAATTAATTCATACTGATGTATGTGGACCTATGTAAACTAGATCTCTTGAAGGAGAATTGTACTTTTTTTTTTTTTATGATAGATCTAGATACACTTGGGTCTATTTCATAAGGAAGAAAAGTGATGTTTCTGAGTCCTTTAAGGAATTCAAAAACATGGCGGTAAAAAAAAAAAAAAAAAAAAAAAAACTGGGAAATACATCAAAATTCTCAGATTTGATCAGGGGGAGAATACAAATCCAAAGATTTTAATAAATATTGAAAAAGTCATGGGATTCTACAACAATTTACAGTGCGTCATACACCTCAGCAAAATGGACTTGCTGAGAGAAAAAAAAAACACTAGTGGAATGTGCACAAAGCATGCTTCAAGGTAAAAATATCTCTAATGGCTTTTGGGCCTAAGCCATTAATACTACTGTTTATTTGAAAAATAGGAGTCCAATCGAAAGTTTAAATTTTAAAATACCTTTTGAATAATTTTATGGATGTAAACCAAAAGTGAATCATTTAATAGTTTTTGGATGCAACGCATTTACACATATTCCAGAAGATGAAAGAAGAATACTTGACGCAAAATAAATTAAGTGCACATTCATTGGTTAGCGTGATGATCGAAAGGCATACAAGTTGTTTGATCCTAGTTCACATAGATTTCTTGCAAGTAGGGATGTGGTGTTATATGAAAATGTAGATGAAGGTGATAAAATGGATAACACAGGCGTATGGCATGATATTGACGATTATGTCAAAATAGAAGCAAGTTTTGAATAGGAACAAGATTAGGTACAATAGCAGGTACAAGAATAGGTACAGGATCAAGAGCAGGAAGCATCCAACAGTGAAGACACTCCAAGAAGAGAACAAGGGACTCCACAAATAAGAAATGAAGATGAAAGCAGTAAAACTCTAAGGAGGTCATCGCATCAAATTCAACCAACTATAAGGTATAAAGATTATGCATTGATGTCTCATGTAATGAATGTTGTAGAACTTGTTAGCCTCCTGCTGCAGCAGGTATTCATTTTTCATGATTGACATTTTTACATGCCAAATATGTCATACTCTGCAAGCTGCAGTGTTCCATATTTCCACAATAAGCAATGAAAGTGTGCCGGTCCAAATGCCACTGCTGTATTCTATTTTGTGATGAGTTTTTTCAGTTAAGGGAAGACCAAACAGCTAAATCTTGGTCTCCCCAGATTTCAATTTCCTGTTGTAGAATATAGACAATGTATCTGCCCAAACAGCTAAATCTTGGCAGATTAGTAGATAAGTAGAGAATCAAAGGGACCCAACTATTTAATTTGGGCCCTGGCAGAAATAAGTGTAGATTTAGATAGGAAAAATTGAAAAAAGAAAAATTGTAAAGCTGGGTCTGCAAGTCTAAATGCACCCACCCATAAAAAAAAAAAGGAGAAAAGTAGGCTGGGTAGGTAGCTGTGTGGTTGCAGAATGATAATGTGTGATCAGTTTTGTGGTACAAAGTGTTTTACCTTTTCAGATCACAGTGCAGGAAATTTTTTGCAAAAGGGCTCAAAGGTGAACATCACTAACCTCCCCTTCTTCTCATTTCCCCCCAAGTCACTTACTAACATCCCCCAGGAGGTCAAGATTTGCTTGAGCCTCTCAGTTTCATCATTTCCATGACATTCGCCTTGGTGAGGATCTGCTTCACCCAAGGATTGCTCACTCATCTTCTGTGAGCCTTCTTTTCCCAACAAAGCCTAAGGTCTCATACCTTAGCGCCCTCTGTTCATCTCCATATTAACTACTAACAATATTATATAAATCCCTATCAGTTTTCCCATTCCCCTATTAAACTATGCATATAAAACTCCCCTATGTAAATATTCCCTCCCTGGCAATATAGCCATATTTTTATAAAGTCCGGAAAAAAATGGTCTATCTGGGGCTGTTTTTAGCCCATCCGAGTCACATCAGGGATTAATCTGACACCTGGTCAGACTAATAACCTCTTCCTTAACTTAAAAACCCTCAGAAACCCACTTTTTATCCCTTTACCCCAAAGTTTTGGGCATAAATTGCTAACCCGCGCTCAAAAAACCCATAAACCCACCATTTCCTAAGTCTAAACCCACCGCACGCTATATTTAAATGGGAATATTCTCGCGAATATCCCCACCCGCTAACCTGTCGCCGCCTCGCATCTATCGCCAACCGTTGGATCTCCCGCCCCGCAGATCTATGGTGGGCGGGCCGTCCCATCTCCAAAACGCTCGAGCTTTAGCGTCCCGGAGATGGGCAGTATTGCCGCCGTACCTCCCGCCACGCGTCAAGTGTTGGGCCGTGGCGGAGCCCTCTCCCCCGAAACCACCGTTGACCATAAGTGGTGCGCCACAAAACCGGAAACTGCCCCTGCCTGCGTCACCCGCCTGCCCAGTGACGTCACCCCCTGCCCAGTCACTATGTCGAGTCACCTGCCTGCGTGGCCTCCTGCCACGTCACTGCCACGTATCCCTGCCACCGTACCTGCCATGTCACCATCCGTACATAATGACGTCATGCTGACATCATCCCGCCACGTCGTCCTGCTGATGTCATGCTGATGTCACCCGCCGTACAATGTCATATCATGCTGACATCATCAGCACTTTTTGGGCGCAAAGGCGCGAAAATCGCACTTCGGAGCCCCGGAATCCGATTATGAGGCAGTTTTTCATTCTGCGGCCCCCAGCAAGCCCTAAAGACGCCGAATGACCCATTTTTCCTCGCGAAGCTTGCTGGAAGGGGCAGAAAATAGTTTCGAAAGAAACAGAGGCCGAACAACGGCCATTTATTTGTGAATAAGACCCACAGCACCTCAGAACAACATCAAATTATTGCCAAAGGGTATCAGAGGAAGAAGGAGAGCCAAAGAGTATCAGTCAAAGATTTTTTAAGGGGATCAAAGCACTTAAACATTGATGAGCCCCCCAGAAAGTCAAATCAAGAGGAGTAAGCCCATCCTAGCTCTCAAATCACAGTCAGAGGCATTTAAAACCACCGATCAACAAGGGTTCAAAGACCAATGCACAGTTATAGTAGATGAAGAGCACAGAGCCACCAGGACAGATATTAACTCATTTTGATACAGCTGCCCCCCGCAAAGCTCAAAGATATTTTCTGGCATTTATTTCTAGATAGGATTAGGTTAAAGTAATCAATTTTCTGTCAGACCTATTAGGTTGGCTGTAATAGATAATTTTGGATAAATCTTCCCTATATATACCACCCTCTGTATCATTTAAAGGGCGGGGTTGGTTGATAGTTTTTCAGTGGAGACTCGCACTGTATACCTGATATGTTTTCTGTAATCAAAGACTGCTGAAAAGCTTGGAGGAAAGACTATCTGCTCTGTGTCTAATGGTCTCATGTTCTTTCTCCTCCATAAAATTTTGCTGTACATATTGTTTGAACTTAACTTTTATGTTTTTCCCGTAGAAAATGTTGAAGAAAGCCCTCCTTGCACATTAGAACAACAACCTCTAAATATTGTTGATGCTCACCCTATAGTCAAGGGGGACGCTACTGTCAAATCAAATCATCCTATCCCTGTGCACACCGAACCCAATCATTTAGCCCCTGTACACAATCCCCTGCCTCGTAAGGTTCTTGATAGATATAAGCCACTCATTTTGCCTCCCGTGCTTAATCCTTTGCCCAAAAATCATCCCATGTATCTCCCAAGATTTGATGGAGAGAACGGAGTTACTGCCCAAAAGCATATCCAGGCTTTTGATGATTATTTAAACATTTTTGAAGTAGAAGATGAGGATGTTAGTCTTAGGTTGTTTGCCCTTTCTTTGCAAAGTGAAGTTAGGACTTGGTTTAAAGCATTGCCTGAGGCAAGCATCTCAAATCTCCAGCAGTTATTCAAACTCTTCCTTGATAGGTGGATGATCAAAGTCAATTTCCTCGCGCTCATAGAAGAGTATAATCAGTTGAAAAGGATTCCAAATGAATCTGTTTAGCAATTTTCTGATTGATTCAATCAAGTTTATCATTCTATACCATTGAATATAAGACCTCCCCCTGATTTGGCCCTATTACATTATCCAGCAGCATTTGATCCAGAAATAGAATTCCATTTGAGAGAAAGGAGCCCCTCTACTATGCGACAGATGCAGAACATGGCAGTAGATGTAGAGGTTAATCTGAAAGTTAGGGAGGAGAAGTTGAAAGCAGAAAAAGAGGATGAACTTGATATCTTTGTAAAGAAAGCAGAGGAATTAAAGCAGATGTGCACAACAGAAGTTGAACATTTAGAGCACCAGAACAGATCTGTTTTGCGAAA
This sequence comes from Pinus tabuliformis, assembly GCA_031772625.1. Classification (NCBI taxonomy): domain Eukaryota; kingdom Viridiplantae; phylum Streptophyta; class Pinopsida; order Pinales; family Pinaceae; genus Pinus; species Pinus tabuliformis. The sequence continues at coordinate 329,327,973 of CM062819.1, forward strand.
GGAAAGTAATGATATACATGCTCAAACCGGCCACAAAACAGATGACATATTCATACCTCCATACTTAATGGAGCAGTCTGTTGATATAATGTATGAATATAACAGCTTCTCTTCTTCCAACTGTCTGCCCAAATATGATCGGTATGATGATGACTATGAGCCTAACGACCAAATCAGCCTTACAGAGGAGTCAGACATTATTCTGGCAGAAAGCTCAGTTCAGGTTCAGCTGCCTAAACCCAAGGATCAGAATGCCCATCTCAGCCATGAAGAAAAGGAAGAAAGTGCAGAATGTGTTGATTTCAACGAAGGAGCTTTACCATTTTGTTTCAAGTCTTTTCAGTTTATTAAGGGAAAATATCATGCCATTAATAATCAAGTATCACCATGTTCTGGTACTGATCAGCTAGAGGAAAGTCCAGGCCCTGCTCCTAAAGCATTAACATTTGATTTGCAGCCCCAAAGTGCCAGTGAATGTCAGATTGAGGACGACTAAGAAATGGCAGCATGTGGCCAGATAATCCAACTAGATTCCCTACCGTCGGGTTTGCATCCATCTCAGATATTTGAAGAAGAAAAGGAGCAGTCAACACAAATTTGTCAAGTGCCATCTGAGCCAGCTTTCAAAGAATTACAGCTACCATCCCATGTTTTTCAGAATTCATCTGATGGTAAACTGCGTGATGAGGTAAAACACTACTCTTCTCCGCTAGTAGGCTGCGAACCACGGTATCAAGTGGTTGATGATCCCTCAATTCTAAAGCATGATAGCTCTCCCAAACTTTTGTACAGTTCTTTAGTTCAGTCGAGCAATAATGTATATATGCTACAGGACCCTTTTGTACAGTTTCTTGTTTCAGCAAAAAAGGTCAGCAGCTTCCTGATCTTCTCAAAGATTAATAAAGCCATATCAGATTGCAAGATCTCCATTTTAGGTAACAGCAAGCACAAGCAGCAGGGGCCATTCATATTTATGATGCTTAAGTGGCTGTTTCATTTCACCTAACGGAAAGTAAGTACTGGTTAGAGTAGGTAGGTAGGATTAATAAGGCAACCGACCAAACAAATTTTGCAGAATACAGCAGCAATTGAAAACAAGGCAGTCTGACCTGCTGTTCTTGGCTTTTCACAAGGAAAAGCCATCCCCAAGTGGAGCCACTGTTAGCCTCCTGCTGCAGCAGGTATTCATTTTTCATGATTTACATTTTTACATGCCAAATATGTCATACTCTGCAAGCTGCAGTGTTCCATATTTCCACAATAAGCAATGAAAGCGTGCCGGTCCAAATGCCACTGCTGTATTCTAATTTGTGATGAGTTTTTTCAGTTAAGGGAAGACCAAACAGCTAAATCTTGGTCTCCTTAGATTTCAATTTCCTGTTGTAGAATATAGACAATGTATCTGCCCAAACAGCTAAATCTTGGCAGATTAGTAGATAAGTAGAGAATCAAAGGGATCCAACTATTTAATCTGGGCCCTGGCAGAAATAAGTGTAGATTTAGATAGGAAAAATTGAAAAAAGAAAAATTGTAAAGCTGGGTCTGCAAGTCTAAATGCATCCACCCATAAAAAAAAAAATTAAAAATTAAAAAAAAAAAAAATGTTAGAAAAGTAGGCTGGGTAGGTAGCTGTGTGGTTGCAGAATGATAATGTGTGATCAGTTTTGTGGTACAAAGTGTTTTATCTTTTCAGATCACAGTGCAGGAACTTTTTTGCAAAAGGGCTCAAAGGTGAACATCACTAACCTCCCCTTCTTCTCATTTCCCCCCAAGTCACTTACTAACATCCCCCAGGAGGTCAAGATTTGCTTGAGCCTCTCAGTTTCATCATTTCCATGACATTCGCCTTGGTGAGGATCTGCTTCACCCAAGGATTGCTCACTCATCTTCTGTGAGCCTTCTTTTCCCAACAAAGCCTAAGGTCTCATACCTTAGCACCCTATGTTCATCTCCATATTAACTACTAACAGTATTATATAAATCCCTATCAGTTTTCCCATTCCTCTATTAAACTATGCATATAAAAATCCCCTATGTAAACATTCCCTCCCTGGCAATATAGCCATATTTTTATAAAGTCCGGGAAAAAATGGTTTATCTGGGGCTGTTTTTAGCCCATCCGAGTCACAGCAGGGATTAATCTGACACCTGGTCAGACTAATAACCTCTTCCTTAACTTAAAAACCCTCAGAAACCCACTTTTTATCCCTTTACCCCAAAGTTTTGGGCATAAATTGCTAACCCGCACTCAAAAAACCCATAAACCCGCCATTTCCTAAGTCTAAACCCACCACGCGTTATATTTAAATTGGAATATTCCTACGAATATCCCCGCCCGCTAACCCGCCGTCGCCTCGCATCTACCACCAACCGTTGGATCTCTCGCCCCGCAGATTTACGATGGGCGAGCCGTCCCATCTCCAAAACGCCCGAGCTTTAGCGTCTGGGAGATGGGCGGTATTGCCACCGTACCTCCCGCCACGCGTCAAGCGTTGGGCCGTGGCGGAGCCCTCTCCCCCGAAACCACCATTGACCATAAGCGGTGCGCCACAAAACCGGAAACCGCCCCTACCTGCGTCACCCGCCTGCCCAGTGACGTCACCCCCTGCCCAGTCACTATGTCGAGTCACCTGCCTGCGTGGCCTCCTGCCACGTCACTGCCACGTATCCCTACCACCGTACCTGCCACGTCACCATCTGTACATAATGACGTCATGCTGACGTCATCCCGCCACATCGTCCTGCTGACGTCATGCTGACGTCACTCGCCGTACAATGTCATATCATCCTGATGTCATCAACACTTTTTGGGCGCAAAGGCGCGAAAATCGCACTTCAGAGCCCCGGAATCCGATTCTGAGGCAGTTTTTCATTCTACGGCCACTAGCAAGCCTGAAAGACGCTGAATGACCCATTTTTCCTCGCGAAGCTTGCCGGAAGGGGCAGAAAACAGTTTCGAAAGAAACAAGGGCCGAACAACGGCCATTTATTTGTGAATAAGACCCACAGCACCTCAGAACAGCATCAAATTATTGCCAAAGGGTATCAGAGGAAGAAGGAGAGCCAAAGAGTATCAGACAAAGATCTTTTAAGGGGCTCGAAGCACTTAAACATTGATGAGCCCCCCAGAAAGTCAAATCAAGAGGAGTAAGCCCATCCTAGCTCTCAAATCACAGTCAGAGGCATTTAAAACCATCGAACAACAAGGGTGCAAAGACCAATGCACAGTTATAGCAGATGAAGAGCACAGAGCCACCAGGACAGATATTAACTCATTTTGATACAGCTGCCCCCAGCAAAGCTCAAAGATATTTTCTGGCATTTATTTCTAGATAGGATTAGGTTAAAGTAATCAATTTTTTGTCAGACCTATTAGGTCGGCTGTAATAGATAATTTTGGATAAATCTTCCCTATATATACCACCCTCTATATCGTTTAAAGGGGGGGGTTGGTTGATAGTTTTTCAGTGGAGACTCGCACTGTATACCTGATATGTTTTCTGTAATCAAAGACTGCTGAAAAGCTTGGAGAAAAGACTGTCTGCTCTGTGTCTAATGGTCTCAAGAAGTGAATTTGGAATTCATGTGCTGCAACATGACTCAATAAGTTTTCCTATCTCTATTTTTTCCATTTGATATACCGTCTAAATAGCAGGAAGAAGGAATAGCTTAGAATTAGTTTAAATACTCTCTATGCTCAATTTTTGCTGTTTCTTTATGTTTTCCTCTGGATCAGTCATGAATATGAATTCCCTTCGGCTCATATTTCCCCTAATCCATTCATCTTTGACAGTTATCTAGGAATTCTTAACTGCTCCTAGATAGAGCTCATTCACTTTCCCCCTTTAAGCATAGCGAGAGATTCTTTGTTGCCTCTCATTCCTTATCCCTCATTCCATCCTTTTAAGCTTTAAGTGTTGTTTCATGAGTAGCTACCTTGCTCCTTATTTCTCTTGTGACCAAGAAAACGCACCAGCAGTTCGACTCCTTGACTCCACGCCCAATGGTTTGAAACTTCCAGACTATGCCTTGCCTCTCTGTCTGAACACATCAATTTTCCCACCCAAAACAAAACAAAAACCCTCTGAACTCGAGACCTAGCCTAAAATCCTTTTAAAACAAAGCTAAATCATAAAGAGAGAGCCCTCTCTGATTGCAGGTTGGCTAGAACCTACAATCCAAAGTTGGTCTGTGGTTACCTCGGCCGTATCCTTTTCCGGAGCTTTAAGGACAACCTGAGTGATAACAAAACCTTCAAGTTAAGAAGAAACTAAAGAATATAAAGAATGGAGAGATGCAATTAATGAAGAATATAGGTCCATAATGAAGAATGCCACATGGGAATTAACAGAATTTCCCAAAGAGAAAGTTCCCATAGGATGCAAATGGTTGTTCAAACTAAAGTTTAATGTTGATGGTATTATTGATAGGTATAAAGTTAGATTGGTTTCAAAAGGCTATTCACAAAAAGAAGGCATTGATTATGAAGATACTTTTGCACCTGCAGCTAAACTAAAAACAATTAGAATCATGATTACATTAGCTACAAAACAAAAATTGGAAAATGCATCAGTTAGATGTCAAATCTACTTTCTTGAATGGTGAATTAAAAGAATAAGTTTATTTGGTTCAGCCTGAATGGTTTTTAAAGCAAGGACGAGAGCATCTTGTTTGTAGGTTAAACAAAGCTTTGTATGGTTTGAAACAAGCACCAAGATCTTGGTATGTGAAAATTGATTCATTCTTTTATGAAAAAGGTTTTGTGAGAAGCAAAAGTGATCCTAACTTGTACATCAAGAGAGATGAATATGGGAACATTGCCTTGATATCTTTATATGTTGATGATCTTATCATAACAGGCAGTGCACTCAGGTTGATTGAATAAATTAAAATTCAGTTGTCACAGGTATTTGAAATGAAGGATCTTGGTGAATTTCATTATTGTTTGGGTCTTGAAATTTGGAGGGAATCTGGTAAGACAATCATCACACAAAGAAAATATGCAAAGACAATCCTTGAAAGATTTCATATGTTTGAATGCAAACCAGTGTCTACTCCTTTGGAACAGAATGCCAAGTTGTACAATGATGATGGATCTAAAGAAGTGAATGGAACTTTGTATCGTCAATTGGTGGGAAGTTTGAACTACCTCAACACTACGAGGCTAGATATAACATATTTTTTCAACATCCTTAGTCAATTTATGGCTAAGCCTTGTGAAAGCCATTAGAAAGAGGAAAATAAAGTCCTTCGATATTTGAAGGGAACAATTTATTTTGGTATTTTGTATATTGATGAATATGATGTTGAGTTGGCAGGTTTTTTTGATTCAAATTGTGCTAGAAATCCTGATGATAGAAGACCAACCTCTGGATATGCATTCAATTTAGGATTGAGGGTCGTATCATGGAGCAGTAAGAAACAACCAATTGTTTCTTTGTCATCTAAAGAAGCTTAATACAAAGCCTTGACCAATGCAACTTGTGAAGCTATTTAGTTAAGCAGTATTCTTGAAGATGTTGGAGAAAAACAAAGAGGACCAACAAGCATCGAATGTGGCAACCAAAGTTCCATAAAGCTGGCAAATAATCCAATTTATCATGCTAGAACAAAACATATTGAAGTCCAACATCATTTTCTAAGAGAAAAGATACAATCAAATGAGATTCATTTAGTCTATTCTAATACACGTGAGAATGTAGCTAACATCTTTACCAAGCCTCTTGGAAAGATGAACATTGAAATATGTCGACAACAATTAGGCATTGTTGAAAATCCATTTCTCCATTAAGGGGGAATGTTGGAATAATTTAGAAATGATATGTTCAGATAGAATTGATGAGTTATGTTCTTGTAGTTAGTGTTTGAGTCTATTTGTCATGGGTTGTGTCTTCATAGTCTGTGTTGTGAGTTCATGATCCAAATATTTGGATCTAGATTGTCCTAGAAGCTATCTATGTGTGCCTATATAATGTATTGGTTGTCCAAAAAGTCTGATCAATAAGATTTGATTTCTTTCTTGTGCATCTCTCTATTTTTCTAATATTGGAAAAATTTAAAGTATCAACATTTCCATTCTCATTTGATTTCGTCGCCTTCACTTTCTCTGAAGGTTTAGGTTCATTCTACCTCCATTCACTATCGTTGTCACCCAACCAAATGGAGAGGCAACAAAGCAAACTAATTACATTATAACAACAAAAACACACAAGTACAAAAATACACAAAGACAAAGATATAGGAAAAGAATTCCAATCTAACATTCTATTCAAATTTAGGTATATTTAGACATTATTAATATAGCTAAAATGATACTCACTCACAACCAACCTTCATTCATATTTACCAATAATTAATAACATTTACATATACATGATAAAAACATGAATCTAAAAACCCTTACAACAATTAACTTATAATATTTTTCTTTATTTAAAATAAAGATTTTATATCTTTTTATGATTTTTTTTAATTGCTTCAACTTCCCTAATGTGGATTACTTCGTTTCTCTTGTTTCTCATAATCACAAAATACACAATGAAATAAAACCGTAAATCATTCCGTGTCTATTTCTCTCCTTGGGCACCAATGAAATTTAGCGTAATTATGTCTTTGAATTTTGAATTTTATGTACTACTTGGGTAGTAATCCATTCTGATTATGTTTACTAAAGACTGAAAATGTTATTTATTTAAAAAAAATCATGTTACAATAGGAATAGTTTAATAAATAAAAAATAAAATATATATTAAAATTTACTTGAGTATATGTATATAGATTAAATGATTGGTAAATATTAATAGACATTAATTGATAATAAATATCAAAACATTTAATTAATAGCATATATGGCATTATTAAATTTTGAAAAAATATAAAACTAGATTTTTATCCATAAAAATTTATCATTACTTCTTTATCTGGGAGCATTTTAATCTATAAATAAATGTTACAATATTATGAGTCAATACCATGAATTACCAATACCACATGCATAAAAAAATTACAAGTCATTTCATATGGCACTTGTTCATATCATTTTTTTCTTTAAATTAATATATATATATATATATATATATATAACACTATTTGTATATCAAGCCTTTAATTTATATATATTATTGAAATATTCTAAAAAATTAAATATCTATCATCCACTTAATAAACATATCTATTAACATAATAACAAAAAAATTAAAAATAAATTAAAATAAATATAAAAAATAAACAAAATAGCAAATACTATTAATTAAAAAAAAACCAATTTTATTTTATATTTTATATAAAATTTCCCATATATTTACGTTACATGATTTTGAATTGTTTTTTTTTTCATTTAATTTTAAATAAATATATCAAAGTTAATTATATTATTATTATTTTAATTAAAAAATATTCTAAAGTTAATTATATTACTTTTATGTTTTTTTAAATCAGATAATGTTTTATGTTTCGTTTTAGTTCATGCTTCTAGCCATGTACTAATGCTCATGACGGTTAAGATCATATAGTAGTCAATCCACTTTGACTACCTATTAATATGAAAACCATAATCAAATTTTTTAAGAAATTAAATAAAATTTTGATTCAAATAATTATTTTTTATTATTTTAAAAAATTTGAATTTCCAATTTTCCAATTTTTATGGGCAAATAGACCATTGATGAGACATAATTGCTCTTTCTTGGTTATTTTCTTTTAATAGATTGTTAGTGCTGAGAATTCATTTAAGAAATAAAAAAATGTTAATTCAATGATTGGCTAAAACTAAGGTGTTGTGCATTTTATGAGATGTTAGGCAGACGATGTTTTATCTATCTCTGCAATCAGATGTCCTTATCAAACCAAATTCTTTTACCAGCTGCGCAAATCTACAACCACCAGCTATGAAATTTGCAACCATGCAAATAATTTGTTTGGTGGCTTCGCACTTAGATCGTTACATTCACCACCAAGATCATGCATATGTTCCCCATCGTAGCTTAAATGTTTGTAATTTCTCCATTCAATCTCTCTGTAAATATTCATCTCTAGAAATTCATAATGTTTAAGATAATGGAGAATATCCTAGAATAGGTAGAGTTGGTTCACATAACCTTAGGATAGGAATTAGTTTCTATTTCTTAGGATGTTGTTCTAACTTCCCTAAAACCATGTTTTCTATTTAATATGTAATGTGCATGAACAATGTAGAGTGTTCTGCAGAGCCAGACTCTCCTGGTTCAGACTCTCCTTCGTAGAGCTGACCAGTGGGTTTTAATTCTTTAATACAAACATTGCCATTTTTATCATGGTATCAGAGCGTCAGGGCTGAGGAACCTATATGTTGTCTGGTGGGTGCGACTAAACAGAAATCATTGCAGGTTTTGAGTGGATAGGTGCGACGATAACACTATTACACTCCGTGCGATTTTTATTTTTCAACCGTCGTAGGTTTTCAGTGTACATCTACGACAGTCTCAGATATTAGGTGTATATCTGCGACAGTCTCGGATATTAGGCATACATCTGTGACGACGTCTCGGATATTAGGTGTACATCTGCGATGGTCTCAGATATTAGGCGTACATCTGCGACGACATCTCGGATATTAGGTGTACATCTGCAATAGTCTCAGAAAATTGATGTACATCTGTGATGATCGTGTAAACAACAAAAAGGCTCTGAGAGAAGGCTGTATCTTGGAGAAGGCTGCAGAAGCTGACAACAAAAGGCTGTCTGGAAGCTGTGAAGGAAGCCATGATGATCTATGGGTGTGCTGTGAGATCAAACAACATTGAAGATCATTGATCTGTCTTTGTCACGGATCTGGGGTAAATATAACATCTTCTTTCACCTGTCGAAATTTTTTGTCTAAATCATCGAGATGAATAACAATATGTTTGAATGATCATAACAAGCTCGATGGTTCCAATTATGAAAATTCAAGATGCAGACTCGGTTAGAAGTGGAGAGTGCTTGGACGATTGTAAATGGGGATGAGCCGAAGCCAGCGACTGGATCAGCATTGATCCCAGATTGGGAGAAGCGAGAAGGTAGAGCAAAGATGTCGTTGAATATGTCAATGAAAGACTGCATCATACCACACATCAGAGAGTGTAAGACAACTAACGAGATTTGGGGAATTTTGAAGGATTTGTATGAGATCAAGAATACAAATCGTCTTCTATTTTTGAAGAGTAAGATCCTATCCCTGAAAATGGAGGAGAATGAAACAATTGCTTCATTCGTAGCAAGGCTCAAGGATCTGAAGAACAAATTGGCAGAAATTGGTCATACAATTGACGATACAGATCTTGTAACAATTACCATGAATGGTTTCACTGATGATTACCAAATGCTCATCACTGGGATAAATGCTAGAGAGAACATCCCGAAATTTGAAGAGCTGACAGGAATACTGATGCAAGAAGAAGAAAGAAGATCGACTCTGAAGCCCTAGAGTGATGATCTTGCATTAATAACGAAGAAAAACTTCTTCAAAGGGAAAGGAAGTTCACAACAACAAAATGGAGCAAACTCACACAAAAGACCAAATCAGACCCAAGGTATGCATCCGAATAGAAACTACTCTAAAACTAATTGGTTTTATTGCGGAAAACTGGGTCATATTGCTAGGGAGTGCAGGAAGAAGAAATATCATGAAGAACAGCAGAAGTAGAAAAGACATGCAGGTCATCTCGCGAAGGAAAATCATGTGCAGAATTTCAGATTGTTCATGGCAGATCGAGACGAGAATGTTGATGTAGACATCTGGTATGTAGATTTGGGAGCGTCAACACACATGGCAAGGAACAAGAATTGGTTCGAAGATTTTAAAGAAATCAACGAAGGAGCACAGATTTACCTAGGTGATGATAGAAGTCATCAAATCAAAGGGTGTGGGAAAGTTTTTGTCATTCTACCTAATGGTAATATCAAACAAATTCATAATGTTATGTATGTGCCTAGTGTAACAAAGAACTTGATTTCTGTATCCATGATTACAGATCAAGATCTGAAAGTTGAATTTTTTAAATCTAACTGTTATATTAAAGATCTGCTAGATGGCATGAAGACAATTGCTACAGGAATCTGAACAGGAGGACTGTACAAGTTGTATGTAAGACCTGCACCAATGCGAGCATTGACAGCAATGAGCCTAACTACATAAGACCTATGACATCATAGATTTGACCACATCAACTACAATGATTTGTTGTTACTACAAAAGAATGAAATGGTAAGAGATCTTCCTATGGTAAAGCAAGTACATAATAATTGTGATGCCCGTACATTAGGAAAAATGCATAGAGAAGAATTCCCTGTTCGAGTAGAAAAGCAACAGAGGGATATACTTGAATTAGTGCACACAGACCTTTATGGACCCATGCAGAAAAAATCATTAGGAGGTGCACTTTATTTTCTATTGTTTATTGATCACTGTACGAAGTTTTCTTGGGTGTATTTCTTAAGTAAGAAGAGTCATACATTCAATTACTTTAAGCTGTTTAAAAATATGATTGAAAGTCAAATAGAGAAATAGATAAAAATTCTTCGTTCTGATCAAGGGGGAGAATACAGGAAGGATGAGCTTATCAGGTATTGTAAAGATCATGGAATTTTGCAGCAGTTCATAGCACCCCATACTCCACAACGGTATGGAGTAACAGAAAGAAAGAACATAACACTAGTGGAATGTGCTAGAAGTATGTTGAAAGGTAAGAATATTTCAAATGGTTTTTAGGCTGAAGCAGTGAATACTACAGTTTATTTGAAAAATAGGAGTCCTACAAAGAGTCTTGAGTCTAAAACACCTTATGAAGGATTATATGGATTTAAGCCTGTAGTAAAACACTTAAGAGTATTTGGATCTAAAGCATTTTCCCATATTCCAAAGGAAGATAGAAGAAAATTAGATTAAAAAGCCATTAGATGTACCTTTATAGGGTATTGTTCACAGTATAAAGCTTACAGATTATTTAATCCCTCTACTCACAAGATTTTTGTTAGTAGAGATGTCAAATTCCATGAGCAGGATCATGAAGAATCTGATGAGCACAATGAGGAATGGGACATTTTGTACTTGGTGGAAGAAGAAGCAGAGAACAATCAGGGTCAACAACAGACGAAGGCAGAGGATGAACAGAAACAACAACAACAACAACAGGAAGAAAAAGAAAATGATGATCAAATAAGGTTTGAAGCCACCCCACCACTCAGGAGATCAGGTAGGAAAGCTCAAATGCCTGCAAGATATAGGGAAAATGCTTTTATAACTAGTATGATGAATGTGGTTGAACCTTCTAGTTATAAAGAAACAAATGAATGTAGTGAATGGAAACAACCATGGAACATGAATATGATTCAATAATCAGAATAACACTCGGGAATTGGTTGAACTTCCTAGAGGAAAACAAACCATGGGTTGTAAATGGTTATATAAACTGAAGATTAATGCAGATGGAACCATAGAAAAACTAAAAGCTAGGTTGGTAGCAAAGGGATACTCACAAAAAGAAGGGATAGACTATGAAGAAACCTTCGCCCCTATAGCTAAATTGAACATTATTAGAATGTTAATTGCTTTAGCTCCTAAGAAACATTGGATGATGCACCAACTAGATGTAAAGTCTGCATTTTTGAATGGAAAACTAAAAGAAGAGGTTTATTTAGAGCAACCAGAAGGGTTTATCCAGAAAGGAAAAGAACATTTAGTCTGTAGATTGAAGAAATCACTTTATGGACTAAAACAAGCTCCCAGGTCTTGGTATGAAAAGATTGATTCATTTTTTCTGCAAGCTGGCTATAATAGAAGTAAAAATGACCCTAATCTTTACACCATGAAAGATTAACAAGGGCGCGTAGTGCTGATTTCGTTATATGTAGATGATTTGATAATTACAGGTGATGCTACATATCTAATCAATGAAATCAAGCAATAGATGTCACAGGCATTTGAAATGAGACACATCAGTGAACTCAGATACTGTTTAAGTCTTGAGATTTGGAGAGATTCAAGTCTAAGATTTTTGTCTCAAGAAAAGTATGTCAAAGGCCCGTTAGAAAAGTTTAGGATGGATCAGTGTAAGCCTGCAGCGGTACCATTGTAGCAGAACATCAAATTGCAGTGTGAGGATGGCTCAAAAGCGGCGGATGCAACACTTTACAGACAACTGGTTGGGAGTCTAATCTACCTAACCACCACCAGACCTGATTTGGCTTATGCAGTCAGTGTGCTAAGTCAATTTATGTCTAAGCCACTTGAAAGCCATTGGAATGCAACAAAAAGTGTTTTGAGGTATCTACAAGGTACTGTAGATTACGGTATTATTTACACTGACTCCTCTGATGTTAGATTGGCAGGATTTGCAGATTCAGATTGGGCTGGAAATGTAGATGATCGCAGATCTATAATAGGTTATGCATTCAGCATTGGATCTGGGGTGATCACATGGAGCAGCAAGAAGCAGAACACAATCTCCTTGTCCTCAGCGGAAGCAGAGTATCAAGCCATGTGTGCAACAACGTGTGAGGCAGTTTGGTTGTGGAGACTTCTCCAGGATGTTGGGGAAGAACAGATAGATGCAACAACAATCAGATGCAACAATCAGAGTTCAATCAAACTCGCCAACAATCCGGTGTTTCACAAAAACACTAAACATATTGATACACAATTCCACTTTGTCAGGGAGAAAGTGCAATCCAAAGAAATCCATTTGGAATATTGTAATACATGTGATAATGTTGCAGACATTTTCACTAAGCCTCTTGGAAAAGTTAAGTTTCAAGTGTTTAGGGAGATGTTAGGAATATTTGTGAACCCATTCACCATTAAGGGGGAGTGTTGAAGATAATGGAGAATATCGTAGAATAGGTAGAGTTGGTTCATGTAACCTCAGGATAGGAATTAGTTTCTATTTCTTAGGATGTTGTTCTAACTTCCCTAAAACCATGTTTTCTATTTAATGTGTAATGTGCATGAACAATGTAGAGCATTTTCCAGAGCCAGATTCTCTTGGTTCAAACTCTCTTTCGTAGAGCTAACCAGTGGGTTTTAATTCTTTAATACAAACATTGCGATTATTATCACATCATATAGAAAGAAGAAAAGAGGGGGAGTAGCCAAAACAGTCTGACAATGTTGCTTCACCAAGGCTATCAGTGCTTACCTCCTTCATTATGGTTATCATTTCTTACCTCCTTCCTTTCTCATATATTTCGATTAAATCACTACTCTATAATTACTAATCTACTAGATCTACTCACCATCTCTTAAATTAAATTTGAATTGTTGTGTATCAATATGCATCTTCTGACTCTCACATTAATTCTTATTTCATTATTTCATGCACCTATGATGTTACCAAGAATTGCATGAACCAATGATGTCACCAAGAACTACGAAAGGTCATTGTATCAAATAAGAAAAGGATCAGTCGAAGAGAGTTGTGGGTAATAGGAAAGTCATAGTAGAACAAGAATTGGGTAAATGAAGCATGAAAACTGGCCCCAAATTTTTTTTAGGGGTCGAAGCATGATGAAAAGAATGCTGCAAGAAGAAGGATGCTCTAAACTAATGTTTAGAAGAATTTTTACAGGTAACTATAATATGCAACATTTTATGGCACATACAAATATGATGCAATTACAATTGCACATGCAAGAAAGTTATAAGCTTTAAAATAATGGATGAACTTGAACTAGTTTCTTAGGTAGTAGTAACAAATATTTAACTACATAAAATGCAAGATTTTTAAGATTCATGTGTAGAGACGTGGAGCTAAGAGTAGAAGTAGCAAGAGCAGCACCTCGCTAAACATTACCTCCAACACCGATGTAATTTGGCTTGTAGCAGACTATGGCCAAAACACAAAGGTGAGTGGAATGCATCGACAAAAAAATCTCAAGACTGTGAAGCCAATTGGATACCAAACTGGAGTTCCTTTTCTCTCTGACATCCATCAGAAGACATTTAATGGAAGAAATCTCATCAGGAAAAAATTCAAAATTGAAAATCTTTTCTGAAATTAACAATAAATGATACCTCTTGGGAGAATCTCTCTCGGATGATAGGAGTGACATTGTCTATAAGTGCTCTAACACCAACTACTTCTGCGACGTTTCATTTTGATAAATATCCTCCCACTCTACGTTTGTTCACGTAGTGCAGGATCCTCAAAGCAAGCATGAAACCACAAAGGGCAAACTCTTGAAGAACCCTGAAAATGGACATAGTTTTATTGGAATTCTGGATTTTACAACGTGAAATGTAAGTTTTCGAGCCAATGTGGTACCAGAAAAACACTTCACTTATCATCAAGGCTAATGGTGGAAGAGTAGACAACAGTTTCACAAATGTTTGTCTCAATTATATTACGTGCATTGGAAACCAAAAATCCAATATCAGAATTGATTTTGTTTAGCTTGATTTAGGTTCAAAGTGTCATTTTCCTTTGCCTAAAATGAGTTCAACAATCCTATGTTTGTGGAGGAAATGTAGAAACAAGTCAACCATAATTCCTAGTTCTAAAAGGAGCCACTGAATGCTATTTTGAACAATGCAACTGAGACTAATAGGTAACTTGTGACAAAGACGACTTGGTCATGTTGTTGTTTTAATTGTTGTTTGTGGTTTCAAGTTTTAGTTGTTGCAACAACAACAAGCCTTGGGGGTTGCAAGCAATGTAAATTCTATTACTAGGATAAGTAATCAAAAGGAAAACCAACCCTATTGTGTTTATTTCTTTTGATTGTTGAGTACATGCCTAAGGTTTTTGTGTTTGAACTTCCAAGTGAACAATGCGAGGTCATCGGCAGGAGTGATCTTTGTGTCCAATCACCCTTGCACCAAATAGAGTAAATAAACCTCATAAGAACACAACATCTTCAAAATGAACTTCACATTCCTCTCATCAACCTTTTTTACGCTTCTCGTCCAAAATATATGTATTCACAACAACATAAAATCTCCTTTATAGTTGGCTTATTCCTGTATGAGCTTCAAATATGACAACATTACCCAAAAGTTGCAATGGGTATATCCCATCCTAAATATATGGCGCACTGTCATCTGCCTTTTGCCCATGACATGCGTGATGGGATCTACAACCTACGTGAAGATGCAAAACCACATTGCAATGATGTTCAATGAGGGGCCTTTTTGGGTCCCATCATCTACCTTACTTTAAGGTTCCCACCATGAGAATATTTACTAGGGAAGTGAAGAAAAATGATCAATGGAAATACACTTTATACCTTTTTGCTGTGTTGGTATTGAAAACTGCTTAAAATTGGAGATATTTCTTCCTTTGCTTCAAATGATGATTAAATGATACTTGGCTTATCCTTCTTTTGAATTTTCTCTAAGAGTTTCTTTCTTTTTAGGAGCTCTCGGTAATTACCTTGTATCATATTTTGATAGCCCACCAAGGTATTAATAGCTTCATTATGTCCAACTTTGTTCTTTCCCATGCTTTTTCCATTTCCAAGTCTAAGAGGTGATTTACTCATTCAATTATCTTCAATTTGAGCGTCTTACTCACAATTTGTAGTTATTGTATCTACATTAACTTCCCCAAGAAGCTCCATGTTTTGAGTAGCTTGAGTTTGTTCTTTTAACATTTTCAACAACGTTGTTTATGCTTTTCCTACTCGATCAGTTATGCTTTCTACTCACAGTCTACTATCTATCTCTCCAGAGTGTTATGTAAAGTAGCCATCTACAACTCCTCTTGCTTCAAAGTGATTTTTAATGTTTCCCAAGCTAAATTAGGATCCTCATCAGGATGGAGGCACGTTTCATCATGGGTTGTTGCCATACTTGCTCAATTGGAGCTATGAGTAGTCTTTGAAAGTCATCTTCTCCATCTCCTTTGGCCAAATATTGACTATATCCATGGTTGTTGTCTCTAATGATGACTTGGCGACCATCAAACTCAGTTAAACACTATAAATCTATCATGCAAGAAACTTAGAGAAAACTCTTTGTTAACTTTGGAACATACAAGATAAAAGATAGCTCAAGAACATCAACTGTGGGTATTTGGAAAGATATGGAGTAGCTCAATTCATTCACAAGATATGTGGGATTATCACCCAACTCCATAAGGTTCACTCTCTCCTGTTATTGAAGCCTGATAAAGATATTTTTGTCTTTAGTCATATGCTCAGAAGCTCCATTGTCCACATTTGATCCATCACCTAAAATTTTGGTTGTGAAATGACATGGCATCATGGTGAAGGTTGCTATGTAAATTGCATTGGATATTCCACTAGACAGTTCATCACAACATATATGAATGTAATTTACTGAAAAACCAAATTTTGTACTATGATGGTTAATTTTTCCTTAAATTTCTTGATTTACTAAGTTATTATTTTCCGCTTATGCATTCAAAATATAGAATGTGGAAAATATAGAGAAATTAAAAACAATCATTCACAAAACCATAATAACACCAAAATATGATCTTGCAATAATTCTTGAGCTTCACAAATATATGATAAAAATTGGGATTTGAACCTTTAATCTCATGGTTTATATAATACTTCATAACATGGCAATAGACAATTAAGCTCGAATACATGGGTGTGGCCTTGAGAATTTCATCCAAGTATGGGAACTCAAATTTCTGAAGCCACATTTCTCTTTAGTTAATGTGGATGCCTAGAATTCAATTTTGATCCTCTTTTTGAAGCCCTTGGAACTTGGATTGGGCATGGTGTCCAAACTCAATTCCAATGGGCATGGCCATTTGAGTTAGCATCATGACTATCTTTGGAAACATCCAACGACCCCCAAGATACTACCACTTGAGACCTAGGCAAAGTTATAGAACCGCCAAAGGCAATCATTGTCAAGGAGATTGTTGCATTGCATGTGTTATACATTGTATTTAATTATATATATATCAGTAAAAGAAAAGGTAATAGGTGTCTTTTTTCATGGATGCTTGACCTATAGAGATTGGTTTTTAACTATTGTATGGCCATTATCCATTCAAGTGTTTTGTTTCATCAATTTTCTTTTATTGTTTTCCTCTAGAATGGATAGATTTGTTACTAGCATGTTTTCGCATAGGGTATTTCTTTGACGCGTTTACATATTTTCTAACAAGAACAGTTCAAAATGGGCAAGCGAGCAAAATGGGAGCATATCATGGATCTTGAGGTGCAAGACCTCAAAGACAAGACAACCTTTTCTAGTAAAGACTTAGTTTGGACTGAAATAAATTGAAATAACAATAGTATTGATCGGGTTGCTTTAATCCCTTCAAAAAGAGTTTTTGACTTTATCAAAGGGGAGGAAGCAAATCCTATTGATCCATGTAATTTCATACAGAGACATAACAGAGAAACAAGACAAAGAGCTATTGTTGCATCACGATATGAAGCGTAAGTATTTCAAAAATGCATTGTCTAGGTCCTTTAAAACAACATTACCATTCTTTGTATGTATTGACATTTTAAATTTTTTGGTGTAGATATTATTGGTCATTTGGTCCATAATACAAAAGAAGAGAGCCTTCAACTAAACAAATGACGTCATTTGTGCAAAATAGGGGTTGTCAATTCCATTTTATTGTGAAGGTTATGAATGAAAGACTTGATATAGCAATATTGACTTTCAATATGTATGAAATTGAAGATGGAGAAGGTTGGCCTTGTCATGGATGAGATGAAAATTCAGGTGAGGCTAGGACCTTGCATAGGCCAAGGATTTCAAGGGACATTGTTGCTTATGTTGAGATTTTTTTTCTTTTTAGGAGTGCCTATTGATATGGTGTATAGAATAAACATTAAGAGACATGTTCACATGGATACAACAATTCAAGATAGGGGTTTCTTCTTATGCAGAAAATATATTGTAAACATATATAACATGTTGGTGAAAGGAAATTATCAACTCCATAAAAATTATGGAATGAATGGAAACCTATGGTATCAAAAGCATCGGGAAGATTTTTTCTTTTAGCAAAAGCCTGATAATGTGGAGGCCATTTTTATAATTAGGATTAAAATAGAGTGGATGTTGGATACAATGGTCAAAGTATCACATAATAGCTCAGTAACCATGGATTCAACATTCAATAAAAATAAATATGGGGTAAGTCGGTTGGCAATGATTAATTGAATATATTTATTTAAGCTGTAGAAAATAAATGCGATTAATAACTTGTATTTGGCTTTATGTAACATTTGATGAAAAACAAAGTGGGGTACCAATTGCATTGGTCGTGGCATAACGAAACACATCCAATGATATTGCACTATGGTTGGAGCAACCATAGTGCAATATATGTTAATTTCTTATCCCTTTCTATATTTCTATTTTTATATGTTAATTTTCTATAGGATAGTTGAATTCATTATCTATGAACCAACATATATTTATAAAGTCAATTATGCATACTCCAAATATATAATTTTTAAAAAGAATAAATGTTTCTTACTACATTTAACCTGTTTTTGTCTTCACCTATATCAAAATATTAAAATACATAACACATAACTATTTTATTTTTTCTATAACTTTTTTCACCTTAATCACTTTCTATATATATATATATATATATATAGATATATGGCACACTAGTAGACACTAAGACTTATCACTAAAAATAAATAGAAATTGTTTGATAATGTTAATACCATTTTATGTACTATCAATTAAAGACCTTGTACTCTCAAGGCTATAATGAATTTAATAATTTATTAAGATTATAAGTTTTGGAAAAATAGTGGTGCACGAGATCAATGTCTTCCCTACAATGCTACAATTTTTGGTAGTGCAATTAAATCATTTCAATCCTCAAAGCTAATATTAATGAAAACAATTGCATTATATTTTGTGTGAAAAATAACATACTATTGTTGTGAAAACTAAAATTTCACATACTCATATTCAATTTCTATAAATAAAACTTATATATTGGGAAAGTCCATTCATTTTCCTACAATTCAAATATTTGTGTTATATTCAAATCCAATATGGAAGTACCTCAAACATCCCTCCATGTTATAAAATTGTTGTTTTTCCTATATAGTAAACTTGAAGAGGTTAGCACTTAAGAAATCCAAAACTCCAACTTACACCAATAGAATGAAAATTATAGACATTAATAAACGTTTTGAAATATAAGAATGGAATGTTAGTGGAAAATTCACCATATTGGAAAGTCAAAGCATATTTTTAGTACCCTAATATGAAAAAAGGATTGCAACACTACACCAAATTTTAAAGAATTAAATTTTTGTAATGGAACATAGGCATGAAAAAACCAATTTTTATCAACAATCACACTAAATTTAATGCTCTTCTAAACCACTAAAACAACTTCAATCAGAGGATGCATCGGTTTATAATTATTTCTTACCTAATTTTTGAATAAGATATTATGACAGAAATTAACAGCATGCATCGGTTTTAATTATTTCCAACCTAATTTTTGGATAAGATAATATGACAGAAAATGTTGTCTTGAAAGATACAAGCTCTCAAAATTACAATGGATTATTTTAAAGAATCTTTAAATTGAAACATTGGTCCTTTCCACAAATTCCCCATGGGAATGTCTAAACTCCGAGTTATTTTGATTAAGAGAAAGAGGGATTGAGTAGAATGCTAGAGTTGAAACATGACAAGGAATGACGTGTTTCAATTCCCAATTGGAATGTCTAAACTCTCTAAGTTATTTTGATTAAGAGAAAGAGGCATTGAGTAGAATGCTAAAGTTGAAAAAAGCCGAGTGTGACCAGGAATAACGTGTTTCACCTCTTGCTCACATAAAGCTACTAGAAGGAAGACCCTAATCTCAAGAAAAGAAATATTAATAAACCTGTTGAAACCAATGAAGACACTTAATAGGTTACAAGGGGCATGGGTGAACCAACCAACCGAAAATAAATCAATGTGCAGTCCTCCGCCTTGCCAATATGCGACCACAAATGAACCTTTTCCATGAAGAGGGGGTTGTTATGTGTCCTAAATTATCCATCCCCAAGCTTTTCCAACTCATAGTTAATTGTTCATTCATGCCAAAGTTTAATTTCGAAACTTAAATGTCCACTTACGCAAAAGTTTAATTGATGACCAGTTTTCACTCTCTTATAAGAATGGATTTTGCAATCATTATTTTAAGGATGATCATTGAATTTCAAATCTCAACTTTTACAATTTATTATTATTTTAACCATGCCAATGATAATATAATATATATTTTTATATAAAAGAAATTATAACCTGTGTTAGTCTTTTACTTATATGATAAAGGTTAATTTTAGTTTTATGTACTTGTATGATGAAGGTTAATTTTACTTTATGATCTTGATTTATCTTTTATTCCGTAGATTAGGTTGTGTAGAGGAATTGAGCTTGGAGAATTTTTAACTTTTTTTGTTTACCAGACAAATTTATTTTTAATTTCATTTTCACGGAGAGAGAATTATATATATATATATATATATATATATATATATATATATATATATATATATATATATATATAATGCTAGTACAATCATATAAATTAAATTATTATAGACATCAATCCATGATAAACATCAAAGTAATTATTTGATAATACATTTGACATTGCTAGAATTTTAAAAACCATAAAAAAAAAAAAAAAAAAATTAAAAATTAAAAATTTCTTTTAAATTATTATTATTATTACTATTTGTTAATTATAAAAAGCATTAACATATAAACTAGACATATATCTATATCTATATATATATATATATATATATATAGGAAAAACATGTAGCAAGATTCTTAACCATGGCGATTCTTTCCAATTGGAGCTTCTTAACTTTAGGTTTTGTTACAAGACCATGAGCCAATATCATGGATTATTAATACCACATGCCCATAAATCAAAATGATTCTCATATGAAACTTGTTCTTGTAACATATTTTTGATTAATAACTTAATTAAACCAAAAAAATGGATAACTCTTTTTGGGATAAATGAGAACCTTTTATGTATGACAACTACTAAGAATATTTTAAAATATTTCATGAAGATAGAATCTCTATCAACCACTTAATACTTTCTAATAATTATATTAAAATTCTAAAACTCTATTCCAATTTTTTACATATCTAAACTAAATGAAATTTTATTCAAGGTAATTAAAATAATATAAAATTATTGATTTAAAAAGACTAGTAATTTTTTTTTATAAATTTTTCAGGTGGACTTCTATCTCTCACAAACAAAGTACAAAATAAAATAATGACATTATATAATAATAAAATGGAATGCTATAATTCCATAGGGTGTAAAGTAAATCGTGATATGGTGTCTTTTTTGAAATTTTGTGATTAAAAACCAATTATGCTAAACGCTGATGTGATCCAAGTAGAATGCAATCCCCAAATAATTTTGACAACTTAAATGACTTATATTACTCAAAGTACTCAGACAAATAATAAAATAAAATAGCTTGCCTATATCTTTTAAATGCTAAAACCAAATTAGTTATGAAACAATAAAAAATTTCCTCGTATCAAAATATAAAGTTTTTACATAAACTAAACTCTATATTAAAGTTTCAAAAATATCTTTGAATAGAAAATTTAGTAAGCCAAAACTAAATTAGTTGATTAGTTTTTATGAGATCATGAAACAATATAAATATTGAATTATTTCTCATCAGATTATGAAGCCATCAGATTAATCCAACTAGGTATTAAATCTTCAAAAATTCGAAAATATACTTGAATTCATAACATGATTGAAAATCTCCATCATACTACAGCTTTTGTAATACTGTTCTCAAGATACTACTCGAGTTCTTCAGGTTTAAAATATAAACCACGATGAATTGCTTCAATCAACCATTTTGCATGTGCCCAACCCATATCATCATCATCATCAGAATTTGGGATATTGCTATTATCCATATTATAATTATGACTATCCAAACTGATGTACGTATCATTGTTGCTAATTATTTCCTCCAAAAATCCTGAATCCAAATCGGTCTTACAGTCAATACGTTCAGTTTTCGAATCCAGCTCTGCCCTATTAAAACATTGCTTCCTTTTAATAATATGAGTATCAGGAAGACTTGAGGTGCATGATTCTGAATTCATTTGTGACCGTCTTTCCTTCATCTCTGCTGCAGCGTTAGCATAGGCAGCTGCGGCTTCTTCTGGTGTGTTGAATGTTCCCAGCCAGCGCGTTTTTCTGGCTATTAAATCGCTAATTTTTGAAGTGAAACGACCAGAGGTATTTCTTTTGACACCCTTATATTTCCCTGCCTTTTTGCCTTCAACGAAATCTTCACTGGACATCCACTCTGAAAATCAAGGCGTTGGCCTTTTTTATAATTCATGGTTTCTTTGACATATTTGATCTTCCATGTTGGAAGAATCATTGCACCTCTATAGAATCCATAATTTCCACCCTGGGATCCTAGTTACTGTTTGTTACGTTTACTAATACCTGGTTTTGGTGTAAGGACAAATTTCCATATGGCATCAGAGCTTGGACCCAGGTTCGATTCCCCCAAGTTGCATTTGAGAGGGGGTATTGGAAGAATCACCGCACCTCTATAGAATCCGTAATTTCCACTGCGGGGATCCTAGTTACTATTTGTTACGTTTACCATCCGTAATTTCCACCGCGGGGATCCTAGTTACTATTTGTTACGTTTACCAATAACTGTGGGTTTTGGTGTAACTCTGCTAACTGCTTTTGATTTATTCCGATTGTAAATTTCAAAAATATCTTGAAATTACACAAATAACAATCAAATAAAAAAAAATCAGCCTGAAACATATTAAGAGAAATTACATATATACTATTTTTGTGATATCAAAGATTACCATTAAGATAAGCACTTACCAGGGATGAATTATTTGGAATGAACGTGCAGAAACTTCTGGATTAGAGGAGCAGATAATTTCAGGGGAAAGATGGCACTAAGAGAAAAATTGCTTTGCTAAACTCGTTGAGCACCTAGAAGCTACCCACCAATTTGCTGGTTTACTGCAGGGCTAGTCCGTTGTTTGGAGGCCATAGAGTTCTCAGGTGACAGACGAAAAATAAGGAAGCGAATTAGGAGCAATAGGTGAGGGCTTCTTCTGAGCGATAACTAAATGGTTATATATATATATATATATATAAGAATTACGAGATAAATTCAAGATGTAATTGCTAATTGATAGTTAAAGACTACTTGAGGAGAAGGGCGACTGAAGAGAGGTTCTAGGGTTCGACAATAAAGGAGACAGGGGTTAAGAGGCAACCATGGAAGCACAGGGAGGAGGTAGCTCCACTCCCTCTGGTTTCAAACAGAGGAAGAGCAGGGAATAGGAACAAGCCTCCACACTCCTTGGAGGACAAGACAAGAATTCCTGAAACCCAGAAGGAGGAAGGTAGCAAAACCCATGTAGAGCAAGGGACCCACGAGGAAGATCCACATAAGGATAAAGAGGAAGATAGTGGTCAGGGAACAGAAAACAGAACCAAGATGGGGCCCTGCAAACCCAAGACCAACACTAAACCACGGGTTATACTGAATGATCCTGCTCTTCAAGTGCACAGGGATCATATGACGAACTACGCAATCATATGCAAGTTTATGGGAATTTGGCCGACAGAGAAAACGTTATACACTTGGATAAAATACAACTAGAAACCAAAAGAGGAGTTAACTATACATCTTGGATCCAAAGGTTTTTTTACAGTGGTGTTCACGAACATGGAGGACAGAGATAGGATTTTTGAAGGAGGACTATACTTCTATGCGGCAGTTGGTCTCTGAACTTTGTGCCGGAGCGAGAAAATTTCACATCGGTACCGATATGGATTAGACTCTACTCCTTACCCTTAGATTATTGGATGCCAGAGTCTTTAAAAGCAATAGGCAATAAATTAGGTCATTTTTTAAATATTTCAGAAGCAACCCTACGAGGAAAGTATACCTCCTATGCCCGTATATGTGTGGAAATGGACCTTTCTGGAGCTCTTCCAGATGAGGTCATTCTTGAAGTCTATGATGAGGAATGGGTTCAGGCAGTTGACTATGAGCACATCCCTTTCAGATGTCGCAAATGTCATGAGCATGGACACCTATTCAGAGATTGCCCTCTTAACAAAAGGGAGGAATACCAAAACACCAGCAAAGGGAAAGATCATATGGGTTTTACTAAAGTGGGAGGGAAAGGTAAAGGAGGGGGAAGGAAGACACAAAAGAACCCTAATGATAACAAACCAAGCAGTCACAATAGTTTTGAGATCTTAGAAGAACAAGAAGAAGATAAGGGAAATCAAATGCAAATAGAGAAATAGACGGAAAGAGGGAAAGGAAAAGAGACAAGTATGGAGTTCATGTAGTAATAGAATGAACACATAACAGACCCATTGAGTACCATGGAAATAGAAAAAGACCATGAAATGACTCAAAGAAAAAGTGGTACAGAGGACCAAGACTTACAGGAGATCCTGGAAAGGGAGAACCAGGAGTTCGAAAAGTTTCTAGAACAAGGAGGAAGCATGGGTATTAACTCCATACCACAGGAGGAAGTGGACAAGGTTCAACAATTATTCCTTAGTAAGTAACACCAAATAGCTATGGGAGCAAAAAGAGGACATGACAATCAGAAAAACAAAGGGGTTTCCTCACCAGGATTAACAATAGGAAAATTAGCGAAAAACCCAGGCAGAAAGAGAGGAAGAAAGAGACAGAAAGAATTGCTACTAGAATGTGGCAAACTCATGATTGACTCAGGAAGGATGAAAGACCTGTCCAGTTACTCCTTCAAAACCCCACCTCAATGAAAATCACAACCTGGAACATTAGAGGACTAGGGAGCAGAAGGAAACAGAGGAATCTAAGCAATAGGATCAGAGAGGAGAAACCTAACATAGTGTTCATACAGGAAACAAAATGCTATGTGGAGAAGATCAGAGAAAAACACAACAAATGGTTAAATAGATATGAATATCTTGAGGTCAAGGCAAATAAATTGGTTGGTGGCATTCTCACTCTATGGGATCCTCAGAAATTTGGTATACAAGATGCGGAGGCGTCTAGACATCACCTTTCTTTGATCATCCAACCTGTGGGTGATAGGCAGTGTTATATGATCACCAATGTCTACGGTCCCCAACCAACGGAGGACAAACTTTGGCTCCTTACTACACTAGAGGATATGAAGAAGAGATACCCAGCTTTACCCTGGATTCTAGGGGGAGATTTTAACATGATAAAATCCCTCACGGAGAAAAAAGGGGGAACTAGAACACTTGGTTGGGAGTCAATTGCCTTCCAGAACTTCCTCACCAATATGAAACTGGTGGATATGGACACTAGCAATGGAATTTTCACTTGGAATAACAAAAGGGGGGGCTCTAACCAAGTAGCCTCAAAGTTAGACAGATTCATTATTTCAGAGGAACTTCTACTCATGGGAAGAAGTCTAGCAGCGTTCATCCTACCTTTTGGTGGTTCTAACCATTAGACCATCCAATTGGAAGCTTCTCTAATTGGAAAACCTAGGAACAACCCCTTCAGGTTTGAGAATGTATGGCTCACACACTCAGATTTCCTCAAAAACATTGAAAGATGGTGGAAAGAAGAGATACCCTTTCAAGGCACAAAGATGTTCCTTCTTCATTGCAGGCTCAAGCACATTAAAGGCAGACTCAAAGACTGGAATAAAAATGAATTTGGTAACATCTTCAAAGCTAAAGGAGAAGTGGAAAAAAAACTAAAGGAAATAAACCAAATTCTTATCACAGAAGGCTACACAGAGGAAAGGAAAGAGCTTGCAGATTCACTTCAGCAGGAATGGGAGAATAGATGTCTACAAGAGGAAATACTCTGGAGACAGAAATCCAGGGTCCAATGGATCAAGGAAGGAGAGAGGAACACCAAATTCTTTCACAGATCCACTATAGATCACAGAAACAACAATAGAATTGTGAAACTCACTGACCATCATGGAGTTGAAAGAAACACGCATGAGGAGATGGAAGAGGTTCTAGTCCAGCATTTCCAGAAAATTGTTGAGGAGACCACTGTAGACAGATCTCAGTATACAAAAAGATTTACATAGTACATTCCTAAATTGGTCTCCAGAGAAGACAATTACAATCTCAACAGACTAGTAACAGAGGAAGAGCTTGAGGAAGTCATCACAGAGATGCACAATGGGAAAGCTCCAGGCCCTGATGGCTTCAATGTGGACTTTTTCAAAACTTGTTGGAGGATTGTAAAGCATGATATTCTGGAGGTGGTGGAAGACTCGCGCAGTTCTAAAATAATCTTGAGGGTGCTTAATGAATCTTTCATAGCCTTAATCCCCAAACAGGAAAAGGCCACCTCTCCAGATAGATTCAGACCTATAGCCTTATGCAATGTGGTGTACAAAATAATATCCAAGGTAATTGCCAACCGACTCAAACCACTCCTCCCTACCTTGGTGTCAGAGGAGCAAACGGGTTATGTGGAAGGAAGACAGATTCTTGATAACATAATTCAAGCTCATGAAGTGGTTCATTCACTCATTACCAACAAGCAGGCAAGAATGATAATTCAGCTGGACATAGCGAAAGCCTATGACAAACTCAGCTGGACTTACATAAGAGCAATGCTTAAAGCTTATGGCTTTGACTACAACTGGATTAGATGGGTCATGGCTCTAGTTACTACTACTAGCTGTTCTATTCTTCTCAATGGCTCTCCCTCCAGAACCTTCAAGCCTACAAGAGGTCTCAGGCAAGGTGATCCTCTTTCCCCATTCCTTTTCATTCTCATGATGGAAGGGTTGGGTAGAGCAATAAGAGTTGCTAAGGGGGAAGGCAGAATTCAAGGTCTGAGACTCACTCGAGGGGGAGACACGGTGACACACCAGCAATTTGTGGATGATACTATGCTTCAAGGCACTCCCACAGTCAAGGAAGCCAACGCTTTTAAGAAAATTCTGTATGAATTTGCAATGGCAGCGGGCACTGACATAAGTCTCACTAAATCAAAGATCTTCCTTTTCAATACCGACATTTCAATTCAAAGAAATCTTTCCAAAATTTTGGGCTTTCAAAGAGATTCATTGCCCTCGAAGTATCTAGGAGTTCCTCTCACTGACAAACCGTTATATAAGGACATTTGGGAGCCTGTTCTAAATAAATTGAAAGACAAAGTCAATAAATGGACAAATAGAGCCTTAAATCTAGCTGGGAGACTAACTCTCACTAAGGCTATCCTCCAAACCATCCCTATCTATATGTTATCAGCCATTCCGGCACCAACTGGAGTTAGTATTCAAATAAGAAACAGTCAAAGAGACTTTCTCTGGGGGAAGGGTGAAGAAAAGAAGAAATGGGCTCTGGTGGCTTGGGAAAAGATTTGCATGCCTAAATCCATGGTGGCCTGGGTCTCCATGACCCAGGAATTCTGAACAGAGATCTGGGAGCCAAATTTCAGTGGAGATGGTTAAAGGAAATACGAGCCCCCTGGGCAAAACTCTGGGAACAAAAGTATGCAATGAATTGGCCGGATATGAACCTCATAAGAATGACAGGACAAGTAAAAGGTTCACAAGTTTGGAACAGAGCCTGGGTGAACCAGGCCTTAGTTCAAGAACATAGTTTTTGGGAGATCAGAAACGAAAATTTGGCTTGGTTCTGGGAGGACAATTGACAAGAGGAGGGAAATCTCAGCAGAGAGGAATTAACAAGTATCCAAATGGATACCATCAATAAAGGCTTAAGAAGGGTAAGTGACTATTGGGATCAGTCAAGGAGCAATGGAAAATGGAGAATATGGAAGCTTCCAGTCTACAATGAGATGGACATGCTGAATACTCAAGCTAAGGCCCTCCAAGGTATTCTGGAAAAGAGGCAAATGTTAACCTCAACCTCGGATGATCAATTACGATGGGGGAGGAATAAGGTGGGTCTCTTCACCCTTAAAGAGGCCAAAAGAATCGCTACAGGGATTAACGCTCCAAGCATTGACAAGACTTGGAAAGAACTCTGGGATAACCCTCACTGGATGAAGGTCAAACTGTTTAAATGGTTGGTTCAACAAGGTAAAATTTTGACGTGGGATAATCTAAGAAAGAGAAGCTTTGTTGGCCCTTCAAGATCACATCTGTGTGGACAACAGGAAGAAAGCACAAATCATCTCCTCAATAGTTGCTCCTTCACTGCTACACTATGGAACTGGGTTGGAGATGTCTTCGAGCAGACAGATAGGCATGAAAATGACATCATTGCTACACTGAAAAATTGGAGGAAATTTTTTTCGGATAATGAGACAATAAACTCAGCCTGGGCTTTGATCCCAGGGTTTTTGATCTAGAATGTATGGAAGGAGCACAACAACAGGATTTTCAAAGATAAATTGGGCCCGGTGAGCAACATCATAAAGCTAATCCTCAAGCAACTCAAGGAGACTGTCCACATCCTGGGGAGAGTCTCCTCCGAGAATCCCAGAGGAAACAGAGAGGCTAGCATCCTGGAAAAATTAGAGCTTCAGGTACATCTCCCTCAGAGTCCTGTGCAAATCACTAAGAATAATGCAAAAGGAAAGGCTTTCTGGCAACCCCCTTCGCAAGGTTTTTTAAAATTTAACATAGATGGAGCCTGAAAAGGAAATCCTGGAGACGTTGGGTCTGGAGGGGTCATGAGAGATGAGGAGGGCAACATACAGGTAATTTTCCACAGTTATCTAGGGAAGGAAACCAACAACATGGTTGAGCTCATGGCGATGGAGCTATGCTTGGAAATACTGCGTAAGCACAACACACATAATGTCATCACAGAGGCCGACTTGGAGTTAGTCATTAATTCAGTCAAGAGGCTAAGCGCAGGAGCAGCACCAGAGAAAATTTCAGGTCACTGGCGGCTTTTGCAAGTCTACCAAAGAATCCAATCACACCTAAGAATTCTAAGAACTCTTAGGTTTGTGCATGTTCGTAGGGAAGCCAACAAAGTGGCAGACTGGCTAGCCAATGAGGGGGTTAGAAGCAAGCTTACTAACATGTGTTGCTGGTGGGAGGAGGTTACAGATGACAGAGTGAGAGATGAATGCTCATCTCGGGCCCTCATAGACAGACAACACTATCAGAACAGACAGAGAGATAGCATTTCACTTTATGCAAATGAGGAATAAGTTCACTTTAGGCAGAGTCTCAGCAGAGGTGCACTTTAGGATTGCTCAAGATTTCAGCAAAGTCTACATTAGCCTGGGTGCTACTGGAAGTTTGGACGGAGGAAGTCATAGGGTCAGAAGCTATCTACGCAAAAGGAAAAGCTCTGAGGAAATGGGCTACCGAGAAGATCGACAATGGATGCCAACACAAGTCCTGGTGTTTCTGTGCAACAAGCGACCCTTCAGGGCACGTTTTCCTTAGGTAGTGCATGGGGAACTAGGAGAGTTGAATACCGGAGTCAAAAACTGCTCAGGATATACCACCTGCATCAGGTGCCCTTTGACCAGGAAGTTGTTTTCCCGGATGGCATGCGATGCCACTCAGCTATTGACGCGTGGCGGGGGAAGAAGAATGAATATCGCCCTCATCGCACGGTATTCCTCGAGCTTATGAGATGCATGATATTGATTTGGGCCATAGGATCAGGAGGGGAAAGATCAACGGCCATAGATGGTCGTGCAAGTCTGTGGGACCGAAAGGTCGAAACCTCTTACAGTTTACCACCTTTATCGGGCACCCACAAACCCAAAGATGGTTTTCAGGAAAAGCTAGCGATTCCACTCAGAGAGCAATAGGTGGCGGGGATCGAGGAAGGAATACCGCCCTCATCACGCGATATTCACCCTGCTTCTAAGCTGAGCGATATGAACACTAGTCGTCAGATTAGAATGGGAAGATCGACGGCCATAATTGGTTGAACAGTTTAGAAGGTTTTCACGGGCCACTGCTCCGCACGATTTGTTTGTGGACTGTATGTTTAAAGGGCACAGATCGACGAAGGCTAACTTGTGAGTGGACTTTATGGTTCTTTTAAAAAGAAACGGGTTTTAGGGCACATTGTTTAATTCTCCCTCTTCCTAGTGAGGGTTTGCGCTTTTGAGTGCTTGCTATAACCTATATAAATTATTTTCTTTCTTAAGTAAATAGAAAGACCGTCTCTTGCTTCAGCAAAAAAAGATAATTAATGACTACTTTTAACTTCAAAATTTTCCAATTTTTAATTGAGAGAGTTACTCTCCAACGCTATATATCTATCTATATATATAAATATTATAATAAATAATATAATTAATAATTATTAAACCAATTAAATTTTCCTTAATTCCGAATTTATTTAAGATTCAGAAAAAATCCATTATTAATAGTGGATTTGCTAAGTTAGTGCCTTATTTTAACTCCACAAATATAAAAATAAGGGGCACTTAGCTTCATTCGATAAGAGAGAGTGGCACTTTAATTTAGGTTTTAAAATTTTAATCGGCTCAAAATATCCACCTTTTATTATAAAAAAAAGTGTCAACGTGGGAGGCCTAGAAGTTTTTAGTCATTTTATGTTAGGTTTCGTAATTTTGCTATATTACTTAAAATATCCACTCTCTATTTTTTTTAATCTTAAATAAACTTCCCACCTGTGGATTACTTCATTTTTCCAGTTTTGCCGGGAAGGCTCGTGATAACCACGAGATACACACTCTCTCACGAATGGCATTTAAGACCATTGAATTTTGAATTTTATGCATTACTTGATGTACTACCTCAACTATGATTACGTTTACTAAAGAGAGAAACTCCGTGATTATGTTTATTCGAAAAACCAAAGTTTAATTATTTAAGTAATTTATGAATCGGTTAAAATAAACGTTTTAAAACTTATGAATTAATACATATCAATATTTATTAACTATATATATGTCTTATAGATATGTATTAATTCATAAGTTTTATTTTATATATATAAAATTAAAAATCTAGAAAATTAATTAAATTATAATTTTATTTTGAATAATAATAATAATAATTATTTTTAATTATAAATATAATTAATTTATAAGATAAAAGCATATATATTTGAAAAATATGAAACAAGATTTTTATTACAAAGATTTATTTTTATTTTAACACGAAAATTTTTAATATATAAATATATATTACAATATTATGAGTTAAATACCAGTGGTCTCATAGTTTATCAATATTATATGTTTAAAAAATTATAATTTATTTCATATAACATTTGTTCCTAAAATGTTTTTTTAATTAATTAATTTAATTAAAAAATTATATTTATAAGCATAACAAAAAAACAATAAAAAATAACAATTAATGTAAAAAAATTAAAATATAAGCAAAGTAATGAAAATTATTAATTTAAAGCAACCAACGGTGTTATCATATGTTTATGTTATATCAACTTTCCCTTATAGGTATGTTACACTATTTTCCTATGCATGTTGATTTCTCCTTCCTCTGTTTTTTTTGTTTTTTCCATTTACTTTTAAATGGTTAGGTTGAGGTTTGTTATAATATATTTACGTTTTGTTTAATAGTTAGAATTTTATAGTTTTTTTTGTCCTTACCTCAGTCCAACGACTATAGCAATCACATGGTAGTTAATTTAGATTAATTAGTTATTTTAATTTATTTAAATTTAAAAATTATAACTAATTTTTTATTTTTTTTAATTTTAAATTAAATTATATATATATATAATTTAATAAATCTAAATTTCTAAGTTTTTTTAACGTTTTGATAGGACATAATTGTCAATGCTAATTATTTATTTAAAAATTGAAAAACTGTGAATTCTATAATTGGATAAACCCAATGTTATGAGTTGCTCTTCTTGTTAGAAAATTATATATTACAGAGCAAGGGAACACATAAAATATTGCAGAAAATATAAACACAAAAAACGCATAAAACAAGAGAGACATAGATATATGTGGCTCATCCAGTTTGGGCTACGTCCATGGAGAAACATGCAATCCTTCTTTTATTATATTATCCAGCGAACTGAAGAGATACAACCTACAATAGATCAACTGTAACTCCCTCTTTGCTCTCAATCTCCTCTCTTTTCCTCACTCAGAATACAGATACACAGACGCAATACAATTACCTCATATATAGTGAGGGGTTGTCTTCTAGGGCAAAAAACCCTAAACTAAACATAACTTCTACAGTTAGATAATTCGCCTAATGAATGGCCCAGATTGACTAGAAATTACTATACTTTCACAAGGCAATTTTACATCTGTTTTTAGCTTTGGGGGCGTTGCCCCCGAGCCCTGCCTGGGGATCGCTGGCCCCTAGACCCCCCAGCTGGGGGGAGTGGCCCTCCCGCACCCCCGCCGGGGGGGGGGGGGGGGGGGGGACAAGTCCCCCAGCACCCCCCCCGCATGGAGGGGTGTACAATCTTATTGGGGTATACATCTGGCTGAGACCTTTGAATACAGAAGATAATCAGGTTCTACACCCAACAATTTCCCACTTGGAGACTAATTATAGCAACTCCACCGCTGCTTCATTTGCTAGAAGATGACTCCTCTTTGGACCTGGTTGTTTCTTATCTTCTTCATCATACTTGAAGACCAATTGAAACCGAGCAGATTCTCAGTTTCTCCCTACTTACAACTTTTGTTAACATATCTACATGATTCTGGCTAGTGTGTATCTTTTCCAGCTTCAACTATCCATATTCCAACGTTGACCGTATGAAATGGTACTTGAGCTGTATATGCTTAGTCTTGGAATGAAATGCAAATTTCTTTGCAAGATGTATGACACTCTGGCTATCACTATATAACCTGCCTAACTCCTGCTTCTTACCCAATT
This sequence comes from Pinus tabuliformis, assembly GCA_031772625.1. Classification (NCBI taxonomy): domain Eukaryota; kingdom Viridiplantae; phylum Streptophyta; class Pinopsida; order Pinales; family Pinaceae; genus Pinus; species Pinus tabuliformis. The sequence continues at coordinate 329,360,743 of CM062819.1, forward strand.
CATCCAGAAACCTTTGTAACCAAATCATTTCTTTACTAGCCTTTGTAGTAGCAACATACTCTGCTTTTGTTGTTGAGAGTGCAACAACCCTTTGTAGTTTTAAGACCTAATTGACAACTGTTCCACCTACAATAAGCACATACCCTATTGTGCTCCTCTTGTTATCTCTATCACCTTGCCATATCTGCATCAACATATCCTTGTAGAGAAATGTTTGAACCATCAAAGCATAATGCTTGATTTTTGGTACCTCTCAAATACCTGAGAATACACTTCACTGCCATCGAATGTTCTTTTCCTGGATTGTTCATGTACCTGCTTACAACTCCCATTGCATTTGCAACATCAGGCCTTGTGCAGACCATTGCATACATTAAGCTTCCAACTACTGATGCATATGGAACTTTAGACATATGAGCCATTTCTTCCTGAGTCTTGGGACACACCTCCTTACTTAATTTGAAATGGCTATCCAAAGGTATACCAACTAGTTTTGCATTCTGCATCTTAAACCTTTTCAACACCTTTTCTATGTACTCACTTTGAGACAATGTTAATCTGCGATTCTTCCTGTATCTAGTTATTCTCATACCAAGGATTTGTTTTGCAGCACCCAAATCCTTCATTGCAAATGAGTTTTCCAATTTCCTTTTGAGCACATTTATTTCCTGCATGTTAGAACCTGGAACAAGCATGTCATCTACATACAATAACAATATAATATAGTTGCCATCATTTTGCCTTTTGAGATAAACACAATAATCAGAGTGACATCTAGTATAACCTTGTTCAGACATAAACCTGTCAAATTTTAGATACCACTGCCTTGGAGCTTGTTTTAAGCCATACAAGCTCTTATTCAACCTGCACACTAGTTTCTCCTTCCCTTTTACCTCATATCCTTGTGGTTGCTGCATATATATCTCTTCCTCCAAATCCGCATGGAGAAAGGCTATTTTTACATCTAACTGCTCAAGATGTAAATCTTCAGCAGCTACTAGACTTAGAATAGTTCTGATTGAAGTCATTTTCACAACAGGAGAAAATATCTCATCAAAGTCTATACCCTTTTTCTGTGCAAACCCTTTTACCACAAGTCTAGCTTTATACCTTTTTCTACCTCCATCTTCTTCCTTCAAATTGTAAACCCATTTATTCTGCAATTCTGTTTTACCTGCAGGCAACCTGACTAAGTCCCAAGTCTGGTTATATGCTAAGGAGTCCATCTCTTCTTTCATGGCTTGCTCCTACTTCTTCCTGGTTTCTACTTGCACTGCTTCTTCATAACATTCTGGTTCACTAGAATTAGTCAACAATACATAATATAATGAAGGAGAGTATTGTTCAGGGGGTCTACTTATCCTGGTAGATCTTCTAACATCACTTTTAGGTGTTTGAGGTGCTTGTTGCTGTTGTGGTTGCTGTTCTAGCTATTGATCATTATGATGTTCAGGCACCATCACTTTTCCTGTGATATCGTCAAGCACTGTGTATTCTCTGTTTTCTTTTTCCTGTTTCTTTTCCTGCAACTGATTCTTATACAAGACCTTTTCATTGAATATTACATCTCTACTCCTAATGATTTTGTGATTTTCATAATCATATAAGTGATAACCAAAATCATTAACACCATATCCAATAAAGGTACATTTCTACGATTTTGCCTCAAGCTTTATTCTATTTTCTCTATTAATGTGGACAAAGGCTTCACAACAAAAAGTATTTAAAAATGAGTAGTTTACATTTTTATATGTCCATGCCTCCTCTGGAATACCACCATCCAAGGAACTTGAAGGCCCTCTGTTTATTAGATAAACAACAGTGTCTACAGCATCTGCCCAAAATTGTAAAGGCAATCCTACGTGCAATCTCATGCACCTTGCACGCTCCGTGATTGTCCTGTTCATCCTTTCTGACACACCATTTTCTTGTGGTGTTCCTGGAACTGTCTTCTCTCTATGAATTCCATTCTCTGAACAGTACCTATCAAACTCTTTGTTGCAATATTCACCCCATTATCTGATCTGAGACACTTCAACCTTTTCCCTATCTCATTTTCAACCAAAGCTTTCCATTTCTTGAAAGTATTAAATACATCAGATTTATTTTAAATATAATAAATCTAGATTTTTTTGGTTGCATCATCAATAAAAGTAACATAATAACGAGAGCCACCAAGAAATGATACCTTAGCAAGTCCCCATACATATTTATGCATAAGCTCTAATTTTTTGCTCTTCTTTTCTTTCCCAACTCTAAGGAATCTGACTCTCTTCTGTTTTCCATAAACACAATTTTCACAGAATTTTAAATCAACATGCTTCAAACTTGGCAACAAATTTCTTGAGTGAAGAATCTGCATCCCATTCTCACTCATGTGCCTGAGCCTATGATGCCACAATGCCATATCTTTTCTTGTAGAGGTTAAAGCCTTAACAGAATTAGAAATACCATTGCATAAATACAATGTACCAACCTTTCCTCCTTTCACTATTACCAAGGATCGTTTAATTACCTTCCAGGTTTTGTCTGTGAAAGTACTTACGCAACCTTCACCTCCCAACTGCCCTATTGAAATCATATTTTTCTTCAGATTTGGAACATGCCTTACCTCCTTCAATAGCCATTGATTTCCATTTTGTTGTTTTATTAAAACTGTACCCATTCCAACGATTTTACAGGGTTTATCATCACTGAATCGAACCTGTCCAAAATCTCCTTGAACATAATCATGAAAATGTTTCTTATCAGGTGTGGCATGGAATGAGGCCCCTAAATCTACCACCTAGGCATCAATAATATTTTCTAATGAAAGAATCAAAGCATCTTGCAAAACATCACCTGTTACATTCGCTTCATGATTAGTTTCTTGCTGCACGTCTCCTTTTCCCTTCCGCGACTTGCAATCTTTCTTCAGGTGTCCTTTCTTCCCGCATTTCCAGCACACTATCCCCGATTTAGACTTGGATCTGCCTTTTCTTGACTTACTATGATATCCTGGGCTCTTTCTTCTTTCCATTTTTCTTCCCCTAGTCTCTGCAGTCAAAGCATTGCCTGATGTCTCACCGGAGCTTTTCCGTCGCATTTCCTCGCTAAGGATTGCACCGACAACATCATCAAACTTTAAAGTACTAGATCCAAAGACAGAGTTACTAATGGCCATAACTAAGCCATTCCAACTTTTTGGTAATGAGCACAGAAATAACAGAGCCCTAACTTCATCATCAAAATTTACCCCTACAGAACTTAACTAACTCGTAACTGTATTAAAATCATTTAAATGGTCTGCAATAGATCCACCTTCTGACATCTTCATATTAAATAAACGCTTCATAAGAAATACCTTATTTGAGGTCCATGGTTTTTCATATAGTTTGGCCAATGTCGACATTAAACCGTCTGTTGTTGTTTCCTTTTAAATATTAAATGCTACCAATGCCGCTAGGCACAGCTGTATTGTTCCAAGTGCCTTTCTATTGAGAATATTCCATTTTGTGTCTGTCATACTCATTGGCTTCTTTGTCTTTCCGCTCAATGGTAGGTACAGATCTTTCTGATACAAATAATCTTCCATCTGCATCTTCCACAACTGGTAGTTTTTGCCGTTAAATTTTTTGACCCTAAACCTACCATATTCCACCATTGCTCCCATTCGAACTAGGAACCCTTCTCTCCTACGAGCTTATCAGCCAAATAGACCTTCGGCTCTGATACCAGTTGTTAGAAAATTATATATTATGGAGCAATGAACACATAAAATATTGCAGAAAATATAAACAAAGAAAATGCATAAAACAAGAGAGACACAAATATACGTGGTTCACCCAGTTTGGGCTACGTCCACGGAGAAACAACGATTCGTTCTTTTATTATATTATCCAGCAAACTGAAGAGATACAACGTACAACAAATCCGTTGTAACTCCCTCTTCACTCTCAATCTCCTCCCTTTTCCTCACTCAGAATACAGAGACACATAGACGCAATACAGTTCCCTCATATATGGTGAGGGGTTGCCTTCTAGGGCAAAAAACTCTAAACTAAACATAACTTCTACCGTCAGATCATCCGCCTAATGAATGGCCCAGATTGACTAGAAATTACTATACTTTCACAAGGCAATTTTACATCTGTTTTTAGCTTCGGAGGCATTGCCCCCAAGCATCCATCGGGGGACCGCTGGCCCCCGGACCCCCCAGAACCCTTGCAGGGGGGACAAGTCCCCCCGCAGCCCCCCGCGTGGAGTGGTCTACAATCTTCCTGGGGTATACATCCTGCTGAGACCTTTGAATACAGAAGATAATCAGGTTCCACACCCAACACTTTTATCCATCTCTGCAATGAATGCGCATATTAGGTAGAGTACCTTTACGAGTTGCGAAAATCTGCAGCCAGGAGCTTTGTAAATCAATAACCACGTAAATAAAGTGTTTGGTGGCTTTACACCTAGACCGTTACATTACATTGACCATAAAGATTATGCATATGTTCTCCATCTTAGCTTAAATGTCTGTAATTTCTCTAATATCTTCAGAATTTTTTCATGAACAATGAAGAAGAAAAGAGAGGAAAAACATCCAAAACATTCTGGCCATGTTTCTTCATTAATGCTATCATTTCTTGCCTCATGTTTTTACTAAAGCTATAAGTTATTATCATTTATTTTTTTCATGTTTAGTTAGATTAAAACATTGTTGTTTTTTATTAAATTCTTTAAAGTAACTCAAATTTATCTAAATTTTGGATTTATTAAGTATTAAAGAGGATAAAATTGTTTTTTTTTTTAAAAGTTTTATATTTTGAGAGATTTGATAATCTTAAACTCTTAATAGTTTTCGAATTAAGATGGATCTAGGATAGTTTAATTATTAATTATAATTATAATTATAAATATTATTTTATTTTATTTTGATCTAGTCAAAATATTTACAAGAAATTACATGATATTAACATATTGGGGTGGAGAGCATTTTGGGCACAATGATCACTAATTGAACTAGGGAATAATTTATTATTATTATTATTATTATTATTATTATTTGTAATTAGGGGAGGGCTCATTTCATACTTACTTGACAAGGGTCAATTCCAACCACTACCATTATAAGGCCTAGATGCCTATTTATGCCATTTCCATAGATAGATGTTAGTGGGGAGATTTGAACTAGAATCTCTTCAATCATAATGCTTCATTTTCAGTAGTTAATTTTAAGAATAATATAATTTATAGTTTTTTTTCATGTTTCAAATATACTTAAGTATTAGTGTTTTGTTTGTTAAATATTACTTTTATAAATTGATATATATTAATAATAATTTATGATGAAAATTTTGAAAAAAAAATATTGAATTTTGAATTTTGATGTTAAAATTTAAACTTGTAAATTAGTAAAAAGTAATTATTATCTTAAATATAATTATGTGTAGACTAATAAACCAAATGACTTATAATTTAATTTAATTTTTATTTTTAATTTTTAATTTTATTTTGACCAAATTAAAATATTTAATTGTTTTTGTTTTATTTAATTTTTAAAATTCTATTTAATTTTTATTTCTATGTAATTTGAGTTAATCAAAATGTTCCTTGTGGGCCATATTTTTTGAGCAATTTGGAGGGCGTAGAGCATACTAGAGGCTGAATTTGGGAGGTTTGATTTAGGACAAACCCTTTCTGGGATTTTCTGGAGTTTTGACAAGGATCCCAGAAATAAAGTTTCAACATTTTCTAAGCACCAGAGATGGGGTTTCTTATAGTTCCTTTCCAACGAGCAGTGCAGTTCCTAAGAAATAGTGTAAAGCATTAGAGGAGCATTCATTTTACAACTTTGAGATTATTGTTTATCACCTAGGTTCTGTCAAGCTTGCCATTGAGGCAAGCCTAGGTGCATTTCTCCATACTATTGTACTTGCTCCATTTCATTAATAAAATGGCTCGGTTGGTTATCATTTCTGGAGTGCATTGAGTATTTATTGATTGTTTAACTTTTCTGTGTGTAAATCATTTTAGCTTTTGTATATAAATGCTCTTTTATGTTTGGAACATTACAGTTGTATCAGAGCTTAGATTCTAGCTCATCCATCGGAGAAATTTTATGTAAGGAGGACAGGAAAAATATTACTTATAGGGGGAAGAGGTACTGGAGCAGGGAAAGGGAGTTGGAGATTACTCTAGACACAAAGGATTGTGGGAAGACTGTGATAGTAGAAGATATGGGTGAGCCCAAGAGTAGGAAAGAAATGACCTTCGACAGTCTCTTGAAGGCCCTAAGCGATTTGGAAAAGGGTAGAAGGTGATGTTGGATGAGATCAAGATGCAGAACCAGGAGCGAAGCACTCACCGAGATTTATATTTGGAGAGACTTCAATGGCCTCCCAACATTTTGATCACCTTTCACCTACTGCTCAATGTCCATCCTGAAGTGAGCCAACTTGAGCTACTCTACTCTCTTTTATACCTTTGGTGCAGGGTGAAACTGGTGCAGGAGAGGATTCATTGTTGATGGGGGAGCATTTCCAGGAGTCACAGTCCATGGGGGAAAACTTCAGAGAGGCCCTAACCTTAAGATAATATTTCAAGCTCAAACAAAATCAAAAGGGGAAGGTATATGACACGCAGAAATATGAGCTGTAATGTTCTATTGGGAAAATGTATTGTCCTACCTATGATAGCACTACCAAGTGCACAATACGTGCTTGGGTAGAGAAGTTGGACACATACTTCTAGCTGAACCACGTGACCAAGGTAGAGGTCATCAAGATGGCCACATTGCACCTAGAGGGGGAGGTGCACGGTTGGTGATTTCATGGTTTGTCCACTCTGGGGCATGCTAACATGACCTCTGATTAAGACTTCATGGTGAGAGTAGTGGAGCGCTTTGATCAGAGGGATCTAGAGGCTCACCTCAAGGAGTTGACCCAGCTTAGATAGACAGAGCATCCAAAGCATTATATTTCATAGTTTTTGAGGGTCTCAGTCTTAGTGCCTGATTCGTTAGATGCGAGGAGAGTATACACATTTGTGGAGGGGTTGATAAAGCCATTGTAGGGACTGGTGAAGTCACGCAAACCATATACTCTTCTGGAGGTGTTATCTTGCACTAGACATTTGCAGGGGGCTATTCCCAAGACCCAAGCTCCATTTCCTTCACGCACTCCCTAACCTCAGAAGGGAAGTGACACTCGAGTGGCCATAATCCAAGGAGCAGCCCAAGGGCGGGGATAGTTGGATGACAAGAACAGGAGAGACCTCAAGAGGAGGAAGACGTGTTTTACATGCCCAGAGCCTTGGGCACAGGGCCATCTGTGCATAGCGGGAAAGGCCCATTACATCAAGGTATTCTTAGATAGTGACCAGGAGGATGATGTGGAGTTGGAGTTTGGTCAAGGAGACAATGAGGATACAGTAGGGAGGGGACCACCACCATCACCACCACCATAGGGATGAGAATCTTTCACACCAATTGGGGGAGTCCTAGCCTCTTTGTATGGGATTCCCAAATTTTTTACAATGAGGATCTCGGGTAAAATGCAGGGGAAACATGTCTCAGTTTTAGCACATTTTTAGTAGACAGCGGGGCCACCCACAATTTTATTGATTCTCAATTGTTCAAGAGGAGGGGCATCACTGTTGGGTTGTGTTATATTCTTTCCACGACTAGCCCAAGTAGTTAACCAGGGGGTTAGAAGGGGGGTAGAGCCCCCCCTTCATTGCATCGATTGTGTAGTGGGGGGGTCACAGCGGGGGCAGCAGCCCCCCCTATCCAGGGGGTTTCAGGGGGGTGGGTAGCCCCCCTCTACGGGGTTTAGGGTAGTGCCTTGGGAATTTTTTTTTTGGACCCTATATTAGGTTGGGCGGACCTACCTATGGCTTTGTGCATGGTTTTTGCACATGAATTTGGACGCGATGATTTTCGGTCCATGGTTTTGTATGCGATGGATTTCGATCCATGGTATTAGATGCTTCAACATGTATAAATATGTATTGTAACATTGAAAGGAACATAATGAAAAATCAAGCTAGTAGTCCTGGTTTTGGGATCTAGGGGAAAATCTCTGTGTATATGTGTTTGATGTGCGATGCTCTCGCATTGTTTATTTTCTGCTCTTAGAATTCATATGTAGGTAATTTCTGTACGGGGTTAAAACCTACATTTGGTATCAGAGATGTTTTGGCTTCAAGGGGACGCCTTTGTTGCTGAGGGGTTTCGCTCAGACCTGTGGTAGACCCTGTTCAATGGGAGATTTACGAGATCGATTCTGGTCATGGTGAAAGAATATGTCAAGCAGTGGAAAGATAAAGATTGAGAAATTTAATGGTCACAGTTTTGAGTTATGGAAACTTAAGATGGAGGATATGTTGGTGGATAAAGATCAGTGGATCACGGTAGATCCAGGTACTAAACCAACGGGAGTGTCCATTGAAGAATGAAAGAAGTTGGTTCAGAATGCTAAAAGCATAATAAGATTATGTGTCTTAGATTCAGTATTGTTGAATGTATCCGGGGAAGCTCCGACGAAGGCTTTGTGGGACAAGTTAGGGACTTTGTACTAATCTAAGTTTTTGGTGAATAAACTATTCCTACAGAAAAAGCTGTATAACTTGAGGATGAAAGATGGAGACTCGGTGATAGAGCATTTGAATGAATTTAATACTGTGGTAAGTCAGTTATTATCTGTTGGTATTAAAATTTCAGATGAAGATAAGTGCATCAGTTTGTTGTGTTCTCTACCAGATTCATGGGATAGTCTAGTTATTGCAATAGGTAGCAATGCAATTGCCTTGTAGTTTGATGAAATAGTCTCATCCTTGCTGACGGAGGAGATGAGACAGAAAAATATGGAGAGCCAGAATGGTGATGCCTTGTCTGAAAGAGGACGGTCCCAGAATAGAAACAAAAATAGGTCATCAAGTGGGAGATCAAAATTTAGAGGGAGATCTAAATCTCCAGGAAAACCTGTAAAGCTAGTGTGCTGGGAATGCGGAAAGGAAGGGCACTACAAAAGGGAGTATAAATCTAAAGCTCCTGACAAAGGAAATGGATCTGATGATATCCCTTCTACAGAGGTGAAAACCAAAAAAGATGAATGTGTGGATGTGTACCTAGCTTCTTCAAGTACACATGTAGATCATGAGGCATGGTTGATTGACTTAGGTGCATCCTTTCACTTCACTCCCCATAGAGAGTGGTTCTGCGAGTATGAGAAATATGATGGCGGTGATGTATTCTTGGGGGATGAAAGGAAGGTTAAAATTGTTGGTCTAGGAAAATTCAAGTTGAAGTTGCAAGGTGGAAGGGTTAGAATAGTTTCGGGTGTTATTCATATTCCTACATTGGCTAGAAATGTGATTTCCGTAAGCAAGCTGGATGATGTAGGTGTAAAAATAGAGTTCAAGAAAGATACCTGCAATATTGTTCGGGGAGAACCGGTTTTGATGTGGGGAGGTTGGATTGGAACTCTCTACAAGCTGCAAGGTAGCATTGTTGTTGATGGGTGCAACAGCTTTGTGGTTCCTGAAAGTGGAGCAGAAAATCTAGTGGTCTCTGGAGAGAAGACCATGTTGTGGTATCAAAGGCTTGGACATATTGGATAGAAGGGCCTTCAAATACTTCATGGTAAAGGTATGAGTAATAGCTCTTTGGATTTTGTTTTCTGTGAAAATTGTGTATATGGGAAGCAGAATTGGGTGAGTTTCCCCTCTGGTGGTAAGAGGGTGAAAAAAATATTAGAGCTTGTGCGTAGTGATGTGTTCGGACCTGAGAAGGTTCCATCACTGGGTAAGTCCGTGTACTATGTATCATTTATAGATCGCTTCTCAAGTAATACATGGATATATTTCCTTAAGAAGAAATCGGAAGCCTTTGACAGGTTTAAAGAATTTAAGGCTGTAGTGGATAACCAAACTTATAAGAAGATAAAGATGTTGAGGATAGATAATGATGGAGAGTTTTGCAATAAGGAATTTGAAGAATTCTATAAGAAGTGTGGTATAGCATGGTAGAAGACTACTCCTTACACACCTAAGCAAAATGGAGTTGCAGAAATAATGAACAAGACGTTGATGGAAATGGAAAGAAGCATGCTCAGTGGTTCCAGGTTAGGACAGGAATTCTGTGCAGAGGCAGTGGAGACAACATGTTACCTGGTCAATATATGTTTGACAAAAGGGATAAATGAGATATAGGAATTTGTTTTTGGTTCTGGTTTTAAATAAACATGTTTCTAGGAGTTTCTGTTTTCATTCATTTTAACTTCAGGGGGTATTTGTTCCTTAAGACCATGTCACCCAATATTTGTTTAAAAAAAAAAGAGTTTCAGAGTCTAGTTCTATAATATGCTATATTTTATAGATTTTTTACTACTGCATGGTGGTTTGTATTGCTGTTTTTTTAGCCGTGATTTACCTCATAATCTCTTTTTATGAAACCAGTCTGTTACATAAACTTGGAATTCTTATTTTAAAGTTTCAATGGTTAATAGATTGATAGTTTAAATAACTTGTTAATGTTTGTTTAATAGTTTAATATCTAGTAGCTTGTTTTATGACTGCTAACTATTGTTCAAAATTCTCCAATGGCTGTAGCTACATCGTTGCGAGCTATTTGTAAAAATTGTTAAATATTTATAGTCATTATGCGCCTAAATTTTTGTATATGCAACAATCAAGATGGATGACAGTTCTACTTATGTATTAGGTTCACTTATTGGCATTTCTGACAATGAAAAAGAAGTTATGTAATATTAGATTCATGTTAATTAATTGTGGTGAGATCTCCTTAAGGGTTATCGTTGTAAGTGTTTGAAAAAATGCCTCAATGGTTGTACATTTCATGCTTGCAAACTGTTTGATATAATTCTTCAATGGTTGTAGCTAATTGCACCTATGAATTGTGTATAAATATGACTAAGTGAATTTAGGATTTTCAATGAAGGTGTTTCTGGAAATATCTCAAAGAATAAGCATGATGATTCCATTGAATTAAGAATCCAAGGAAGGAAAATTAAGTAGATGAATTGTTGTAATTTTTAGCTCACATATGAATTCATAATAATTGGAAACCACTGCTTTAGAATTTGAATTATCTTGTTTTTCTTCCCTTTGTTTTTCCAAAGAATGTGTAGGCATATTATCTAGAACAAAATCAAATTAGTCACTCTTAAACACTTTTAATTGCAATAGAATGAACAATTAGCTTATTGAAAATTGTGGTTTGTAAAGATTGATATTATTTATCCCACTAAAGACTATCATTTAAATGTGATTTTAAGACTTATGGTTGTAAGATTTGGAACTTGAGGAACCATGACCTTGTAACCTTAATGAGAAGTTTAATATTACTATGGGTTAATTAGTTAGTAGAAATTAGTATGTAGTGTAAAGAATACCAATAAAACTAAAACTAAAAATATAGATATATGACCTTAAATTAAATTTTACTTCTTAAAAACTTAAACTTAAATCACATTTCAAGTCACCCTTAGTATAATACTGATGGTTGGTAAGGTGGGACCTTACACACATTACCTCCAAACATAGAGGTGAGTGGAATGCATCCATTCCTTTTGATAGATACCCAATACTCAAGCAAGATATTTATAGAAATATAACAAGATTTTAACTAATAAACTAGTTAAGTTAATTCAATTTTCTTGTTTCATAAAAATAAACCATATAAAATTCATATATGAATATTTCAAATTGAGAATATTTTTTTGTGTCATTATGAATACCTCCCTAGTTAAGAGGAAGTGTCAAAGTTGTAACTAGTGAATTTGGTCTTTATAATGTAATGTAAAACAATCATTGATGTATTTATTATTGTTGGGTTGTGTTATATTCTTTCCATGATCAGCCCACATAGTTTACGGGGGGCGGGAGGGTGAGGGGGGGTGGTGGGTTAGAGGGGGCGCGGAGTCCCCCGTTTGTTGAACCGACTGCACAGCAGGGGCGTCACAGGGGGGGTGAAGGCCCCCCCTCTTTATCGGGAAATCTAGTGTCTATTCGGAGCTACTAGTCCCACTAAGACGAGTAGTTATCTTAGAAACAAACAGATTAAAGTCACTTGTTTTTCCTTTACGAGAGAGAGATGGGAAAGAAGCAGAGAGTACCAACCTCAGTCTTCCACTTGGCTCCTTGCTTGTTTCCTTTCCCCTTTGACAGAATCTTGCCACTACTTCCTTACTTGCCCCGCTTCAAAGAACACCTATAGATTCACAGCAGCATAATACCATCCAAGCATAGAGATCTTTCACTGTAAACAATATAAGATCAGATATATATTGACCATACAAATGCATATATCAACACAACATTTAGAGATACACAAAAATATGGAGGAAAACTCAAATAGCTTTATTAGGAAAAGTAGTAGAAGAGAGAATTACAACCACTTGGTCTGACCCAGCGCCATCCTCCCAGCATGAAAGCCCTCTTCACCTCATGCAAAGCAAGATCACCCAACAATGTCTTCAAAGAGAAACCAACAGCACTTCCTTGCAAATTACGAAATTCCAGCCCTCTGGATCTCTTGGATGAGGGATCCATATATAGATGTTTACAAGGGAGTGAGTCAACTTCTGGGATTTTGATTAGTGTTATTTCACCGATAGTCCTTGGTTCCACATGGATATTTTAGATCTCTTACTTATCCCTGGGCGAACTCAGAGAGGCAAGTGTTAAATAAGTAGTTTCTAGAAGATTCTCTGGGTTTCCACCTAGAAAACCGCTTGTGCCATTTGTCTACTCTCACTCATCGCACCCTATAGAAGGGCTTTCCAGTATGCATCGTACTTTTTGCATGTGGTAGGTGAGATGCATTGCACCTTTAGCATTGGGCAGTCTGTATGGTCCTGCTTTCACCAGTTCTGAGTAGTTTTTCATGGAGAACTTCTGGGAGATGATGAGATCAGTTGACCTTGCTCCTTTAGGGTATAAAATAGCACTTTTAGGGACTTAGAATTCCTTGGTTTGTGGACATGTATGATTGGGGTTGCAGTGCCCAAATATGTCTATAACAGTTGCCCCCTAAAGCATGAGGTCGTAAATCCTTTTGATGTCGGGTGAAATGATTTATAATGAGGATCCGAGGTTTTTCGAACTGGAAGGTGACCTGTAATAAGATACAATACAATACATTATCTTCATAGTATTTTTCATGATCTAGCTGAGGTGGGCATTCCCATGCTCAGCTTTGATAAATTCATTTTCATGTATATAGGACAGACAACCATCTGTGTGCAGACTGATGATTCTGGTAGAGCCATCATCCCTTAGTTTGGATGATTATCTGTGTAGCAATGATGTACATTTGATGTCTTTATTCTCTTGAATATATCGCAGCCCAGATGGAAGAAACTAGATTCGGGGTCTTCAAAACTCATTCAATCTTGGCCCGAAGTACAATTCGATCCATGTGAATAGATGTTTTGATGTCGAACATGGAAAGACATCGCCTGATTACTAGCCAATGATGTAATCTGTTAACAGGCGCGAGAGGAATCACTGATGATGATGATGACCCTCAAGGTACTACAGTACAATTCACGTGGTGTGAATACATGAGTTGATGTCGAACACCACACAAAGTCTTTCGGTCGAAGGCCATTAATGTAAACCTGTTGCCGGAAGTGAGAAACTTGCCATTGAGGCATGCAAGCTTCAAAGTATTGAAAGGGTTGTTCCTAGGCCGGCTTCTTGGATAATGAGCTGATGTCGACAAGAAGTGACCCGTTGTAGGAGGGCATTGATGGATCCCACATCTACGACACAAAACGGAGCAAATGATCTTGAGGAGGTGAAAAAGATCTGATGATACAAGGTTCAGGGTGGCGGTCATGAAAGTATGAAGCGTGAAGGTATTGCAGTGGATGAGACACAAGCTGGGTAGGTGAATTCTCTGAGTGACTTCTCTTGAACATATCGGTGACACTGAAATGGATTGGTAGCGTTGACCCCAAAAGTGGATGGTACGGTGGACCAATGGTAATATGACCGGTGAACGAAATAACCCAACCTGACTCAATCATGTTGACGGAGTGAAAGTGTCATGTTCAAGAGCGACCTGCTACCAATAAAGTTTCTTCAAGTTTTCTGCCCAATTTTCCCCAGTCATTTCTGACCAGTACCTCTTTATTTTTATCAAGCTTGAGGAAGATAACATATGCTTGTTGTATAATTTTCCCTTCGAGCAAACTCGTCGCTATGTTTTAATGAGCCTAGCGACAGTGAAACTCGCTCTTATCTGAATGGACAAGTTTGTCGCTATTGTTTTAACGAGTTTAACGACAAGGATAACTCGGTTCTTTTCAATTTTAGAAATTCTGAAAAGAGATGGAAAGAAGACTCCAATATTACTTTTTTGTAATATAATCCCTTAAGTCCAAAAAAATAAAACAATGCGAAAGGGATGACTTTTCGATAGTTTTAACGAGCCAAACAAGACAAACGCTCGATCTTTTTTGTGTAATAATCCCTCAGGTCCAAAAAGATTAAAATCTAGAGGAGGGATAACACTTCCAATAACTTTAATGAGCTAGAGAGGCCAATTACTCGGCAATCTTTTCATGTTTTATGAGTCAGATGAAAAGAGCTTAAAGGAGACGTGTTTTTTGAGGAACGAGTGATGTTTTCAGATAGCCGCTGGTTCCAGGTAAGGTTTGGAACTTTCCAATCATGACAGTGTAAATAAGGTGGCTAATAGGGTCACTTGTTGCAGTTGTTCCTCAAAAGGGGTAAACAATCAAATGGAGGCGAATGATCGACTAAAAAATAGTGGAGGTGATGGTAAGAACACGACCAAGGCTCAAAAGCTGATAATAATTCGATCTCAATGGTTATTTACCGGTGGTGGGTTCATTTTTTAATGAGCTTAAACTCTGATGGAACATATGCTCATTGCAAGGTTTAATTTTTAACGAGTTTGAACTTCGTGTAAAACTGCTCGTGATAATGGTCATCGATATTTGATTCATCGTTGACACTAGGTTCTTTTGATGGTCGTACTACGCATTCAATTGCTCCATAAAACTGATTAGAAATGAGGTCATATGCTTGAAAAATGAGTTAAAAAACCAATTCCCTACTTAAATTACATGAAAGGTAACTTAAAAATAGTTTTTTACCCCTCATTTTACCATTTCATTTGGAGTTGTGACTGTTGGAGCTCTGGAGGTGTTTTCCCCTTTGATTTTCACCAGCTGATTATGGGAGATTCTGTGGACGATTTTCGGTGCCGTCTGGACCAGGTAGGAGCTAAACCTAAGCTATTCAATTTTATTCTTTCGTTTTTGAATTCTGAGCATGTTTTCCTGCTTTGCTGGGCCCCTGGGGTTTGAACATTTCGTTCTGCCCCCATCGCACTTAGTGTATGTCGAAAGGTGTGATGCATATTAAGCTAGCCACTGGCCAGAATATATGCATCGCACTCATTACACAACTAGGGTGTGATGGGCGCAAGGAGAAAAACTTTTGCACTGGTTTTTCATGGAAATTTTCCCTGCTTTTTGCCAAATCAGGATCCTGATTCTTCTCTTGTTTGTTTTTCAAAGATTCATTGGAGAAAAATGGTCGTTACATGGCATGAACACAAGCATGAAGAAGAGGACATGGTTTCCCTACATGATCCGGGTACGGTAACTGCATTGCGGAACTGTGGCTTGCTCAAGTTCTTTTGCATTTCTAGCATGAGGCAACAAATCAACTTGTTGCAATATTTCCTCGATGCATGGGATCCTACCAACCAAGTGTTCCAGATAAGAGGCAAATCCATCCCCATGACTATTGAGGACATCTATTTTTTGACCAGTTTATCGAGGCATGTTGCCCCTCTCTCACTTTTAGGTTCTACCCATGGGGGTGAATCCACGAGGGATTATATTCGTCGATACTGTAGGGAAGGATCTCAACCGAGCAGGGAAGGTAAGATCAGTATTCGAGATGTCATCTACCGGCCTTTGAGGACTATTTTATTCACCTTTTCTAGATTGGCTGGTAGTGTGGCCCTTCACTTGGCCAATAGGTCCTATATGTAGTATGCCTTGGAATGTCTCGAACCTAAGGTATTCAACTGGTGTGATGCAGTACTTCTAGTTATCAAAGAACAACTCACTAAGGTGAAAAACGGAAGATCCAAGAACTTTGGCTATGGTTCTATTCTGACTGCTTTCGCCTTGGAGAGGATCCCACTGATGTAGCCACTGTACATTTCACTTGGCCTACCACCACCGACTGAGCCACAGATGCAGAGATGGGTTGACCTTATGCCCAGACATGCTGGTCAACCGTAGGTTTCATTCTCTGATGCCTTCTTTGAGTGGTTCAACTGTCAGCAGATGGTTTACACCAAGTATCCATATGTTGGGATGGATTTCCGAGGTGACCCAGATTTGGTGCTGCCAGCTGGTGAGCAGTGGGGTGTCATAGGTAAAAATCTCTGATCATATCTCTGTTTATTGTTTTCATAATGTTCTTGTGTTTTTTAAATTTTTATCAAGACTAATCAAAACTCATGTAATTATGCAGATATTGGGCCAGTGCGACCAGCAGCACGTCTGAGAGGAGCAACTTTTGTTCCAGCAGGAGAGACTATAGGGAGGGCCATTCTTCACAACCTGGATGTATTCGAGACCCTTGTAGTGTTGCAGGATCAGATCGAGGGTCTCACCCTTGGTATTCCAGATGTGAGGACCGATGAGCTGCCTTTGAGATTACAGCACCATACGACTGGTGTGCCGAGCAGATGGACCAGGATCTTATGCATGATTACACAGGCGGTGACCAATTATCACGAGCACAATTAGATTAGGGTGCCCCCTTGCATTTTGAGTTTTTGGGTCATATGACCACTTTTGTCCTGGACACAAAACACTATGTACAAACTATAAACAATTATATATATATATATATATATATATATAGATATATATATATATATATATTTGATTTTCAGAGCTTTATTTTGGTTAAGTTATATCATCCTGATGCAGGTTATTGATAAAATGCTTTTCTTTTACAAATGTTGCAAATGTCTATCTAACACATAATTTGCTAATGAATCGATTAATGTGTTTAAGTTTCTGGAAATATGTTGATATTGAATAGAATTGAACTGTCTTTCCAAAATCTTGACCCTTAGGAACATGCGATATATAGCTGGATTCCGAATGGAATAGATGCCTGTAAGCTGTAGAATGATGAGCTGTGAGTCTAGCCTGATGACGAGTCGGCGTATGCCATGCGCGATGGTATCACAAAGGAGTTCTATCAACGCACTATATTCAGCGATGTTGTTCTTTGATTGACGAATACACATCCCTCTGAAACTTACTAACTCGCCGCTTGGATCAAAGATGGCCCAAGCTACAGAAGATAGGTTCCACTTACTACGACTCGACCCGTCAGCATATCCAATAAATGATTCCAATGGGTTCGACATCTGCAAAAAAATGCAAAAGTGGATTACCTAACCAAAACAATCACTCTTAACAAAAACAAAAATCTAACAAAAGCATATGAAGAGGTTACCATGCCGAGTCAAGCATAGTAACGCTTAAGGTACAACCCGTTTCGGGGTTGCGATAGTGGAATTCTGTCATAATCTACTAGCTCGTAGGCTCCTTTTGCTAATACATGCTTAACAATATAGGGACCCATCCACAAAGACTAGAACTTACCTGCTCCCAATTTATCGGATTCTTGATCATAGAGCAAGACCAGGTCACCTTCTGAGAAAACGTGGGGTTTGAAATTCTTGTCAAATTGCGCTTTGACTCGTTTCTTATGTGCTTCATTAGCTAAGGCGGCATCATGACGAGTTTCATCTAGTTGGATTAATTCTAAGAAACGAGCTTCTTCCTCTGAAGTTCCGGGGAGGAGGTCAACTGCGAGCTTGAGAGACGAAATCTCACACTGGACTAGTAAGATTGCTTCCAAGCCATACACTAGCTGAAAGGGTGTAAACCCAGTCACATTTCTTACCGTTGTCTGGTATGCCCACAAAGCTGAGTATAGGATTAGGTGCCAACTTCGTTTATTGACTCCAATCATCCTTTGCAGCATGCGTTTTAGGTCTTTGTTGATCGCTTCAACTTTCCCGTTATCTTGCGGGTAATACGGAGTAGAGCTGTCATGGGACAGTCCTAATTTGGTGGCCAATTCAACCATCATGTGATTGCAAAAATGCGATCCATGATCTGTAACTATAGATTGCGGAACGCCGAACCTGGCAACTACATGATTGAAAAAGAAAAGAGCGGTCGTTTCGCCGCTGTTGTTTAATGTAGGCAACGCCTCGGCCCATTTCGTAAAATAGTCAACTGCGACTATGATATACCCATGCCCCCTGGCCGAGGTGGGGTTACATTGCATGAAATCTATGCCCCATTTTGTGAATGGCCCAACAACAACTATTGGCTGCAGAGGCGTGGGTGGTATTCTGGTTTTGTGGTTGAAGATTTGACAAGCATGGCAACTTCTAACTGTAGTTATGCAATCTTTGAACATTGTTGGCCAGAAGTGTCCTGCTCGTAAAATATTTTGTGTCGTATCATAACCAGATTGGTGCCCCCCACATGCACCTGAATGACAATCACTCAGGACTTTTTCGGCCTCCTCATTGGTGAGGCACCTTCACAGAACAGTGTCGACACCCTGATGGTATAGTGTATCACCGACGATGATGTTGTCTTTTGCTTGGTATCAAGTATGTCGTTGTTCTGAGCGAGAGGTATTGGACTTATATGTTTGGGTTTGGAGATAAATGATTATATCTCCATACCATGGATCACTTGAAGATATCAGAAACAAAGATTCATCCACGATTGTTACTTTGGATGTTGAATTGTTGGATGATGATGGGAAATCACATAGTAACTTTGCAAATACTAGAGATTTCTTTGATTTGGATTTTACAAATTCCAGATCAAACTCTTGCAAAATTTCTATCCATTTTGAATATTTGCCCCCAAGCAACTTTCACAACAAGATGTAAGTCATGGGGTTACAATCTGACAAAACAATAGTTTTTCGAAGGAGAACATAGTGTCAAAATCTCTGTATTGCTTGAACAGTAGCGAGAGCTAGCTTTTCAACATATGAGTACTTGCTTTCTGTATCATTTAAGTTTTGACTTAAATAATAAACAGGATGTTCAATTCCATTGTCTTCTTGAACTAAAACCATTGCGATGGTCATATATGCTGCAGCCAAATACAGGTTAAAGTCTCTTTGATAATCAATAGCATACATTAATGATGCTTTTATTAGGGATTCCTTTAGAGCATCAAAGGAAGCTTGTGCGACCTAATCCTAGTTGAAGGGTACTTCTTTTTTCAAAAGACGTGTATAACCTTTAGCAAGTTTGGCGTAATTTGGAATGAACCTCCTCAGAAAGTTTTCTTTCCCTTGAAGTTTCTGAATCTGAAGCAAATTTGAAGGTGGAGGCAAATCGATGATTGACTGAACCTTGCATGGGTCGAGATGAATTCCGTCCTTCGAAACTACAAAGCCAAGTAAATGACCAGAACCGACGCAAAACACACATTTGTGTGGATTGATTCTTATTTTGTAGTGTCGGCAACATAGAAATATTGCTCTCAAATGCTGCAGATGATCGGTTCGCTTTCGCAAGTGAGCCGGAAGATCGTCGAGGTATGGTTGAACGATGTTCTTGATGTCATGGAATGCATAATTCATTGCCCTCTTAAAAGTTTCCCCGATGTTCTTTAAACTGAAAGGCAGCTTACGGTACGTGAATGTGCCCCACAAAAAAATAAATGCAGCCTTTGACTGGTCCTGTGGGCAGATATTTATTTGATTATACTCGGAAAATCCATCCATAAATGAAAAGATTTTGCATTCGGCACATTCATCAATTATTTGGTCGATGAAGGGTGTAGGGTAGTTATCCTTTGGACAAGCTTGATTTAAATCCCTGTAATCGATGCACACTCTAATTGTTCCTTGCTTTTTCATCACAGGAACAATTTTCGATACCCAATCAGTTAAAGGAACTAGGTAAATGAAACCAGCATGGAGAAGTTTTTCAACTTCTGCCTTGATGGCAGCAGCTTTCTTTGGGTGCACCTGGTGAAGTCGTTGTCTTACTGGTTTGACATCTGGATACATCTTAATTTCGTGTTCAACTATGCTCGAGTCAATGCCTAGCATTTCCTCATATCACCATGCAAATACATCTCTGAACTCGCGAAAGAGAGCGTAATATATTTCAAGTTCTGAAGAAGAACAAGATTTGCCAACATGAATATTTTCTACAACATCTGGTTTAGTCGAGATATTTATGGCGATTTTTTCTTCAATATTGGATAGATTTCACTCGGATACCACCGTGTTTATAGTATTTGATAGAAAATCAAAAACTGATGGATGATTAAGGTCGGTGGAGTAATCTTCATTGTAATCCAGAGGATGGGAACGATGGTGGTAATCTTCCCATGGTGTCCCTTTTATGTTCATTAACTGAACAATTCCTTCTTCTATAGAATGTACATGCGACCAAGGATCTGAAGAGGTACCATAATCCTTAGACCTATCTACCCAAACGCTTGATGAGTGTTCATTGGGGTTTTCCTCCCATGTCGAGAACATTGATTGCTACAATATTTCTATTGGGCTTGGAGGCAACACCTGGTGACGATCCATGCTAATATTGTGTTCGGACATCTTCTGAATGGAAGATACCATATTGTAGGTTCCCACCATTGCCACTTCCATCAAGTTGTTTGGAGGTGGTAGGGCGAAAGTACCCATCAATGTAGGGTCTTTTAGTAGGCCTACTCCGATATTTTGAAGCGACTGACAGCTTCCGTGGATCATCGGAATGCTTCCCGTAACTTGTGAACTATTGGGGAGGAATGTCTGTTGGTCGAAAATTGTAATTCTCCCAAAGAAGGGAAATGCAATCTTTCTGAAGTATGTCAACACAACGGCAGCCATAGCATAATCCAGGGCCTTCCCAATAGGATGTTGTAATCGAGGTTTCCATCAATAACTTCCACATCAATTTCTATTTTTTCTCCCCCCAATTCGACTTGCAAGTTACTTAAAATCCCGTATGGAGTGTATGTTCGTCCATCGAATGCTTTTAACGTCATCGACGATCGCGACAAGGGTGGTGAGCCTAAAGTTTTCCAGCAACTCATTGACATAATACATGTAGATGCCCCCTCATCAATAATTGTTCGATGAACAGTTTTGTTGAGGGCTTTCACTTGAATGAGGAAAGAGAGTTGAGCTGGTAACTGAGGTTCATATCCTTTATGATTAAAGGCCACAAGATTGGAATCCGTTGGGTTAATCCAACCTATTGCTGATAATAGAGCCTGCTTTTGGGAGGGGAAATTTTGCAGTACTTCAACTGTCGACATAGCGGATGGTGATTGGGCTAGGTCCTCTACTATATTATAATTCTGTGCCACTATGGCACGAGGATTAAATGTCTATTTGTGTACCACTCCCTTTGGCAGCTTTATCGTTAGCTCAGGAATGATGGGTGGCACAACTTTGGACGGAGTTGTTGTCGAACTACTAGGTTGATCAGTAGCCTTGTTGTTCGACAGCTGTGGATTCCCGTAATCTTTATTCCTTGTCGATATCAAAGAATCATTTTTCTATTTTGAAATGGACAGCATAAGGACTTGGGATGGGGAAGCATTGTCACTAGCAACTAGATTGGTTCCTGGGCTTGGAAACAGATTAGTCAATATTGTTGAGGTTCTTGAATTCTTAAAGAATTTCTTAACTTTAGCTTTATATGGACAATCTCTCATCCAATGATCCTCATCGCATATGAGGCATGGCTGAGTAGGTTTCTTTTGCCCAGAAGGGTTTGCAGAAGATTTTTCAGGAGACGAATCATCCTGTTTCTTCTTTTTGCTCTTCCCTTTCTTCTTGCCTCCTAGTTGCTTCGGTTATTTGCCTTTGTCAGTTGACACGGCATTAACCTCCGAGGATAGAATTTCTTCATTTGCATTTTGATCAGAAATATTACGGGCTTTCTTAGATGTAGCATTTGTCAATTTCGTGCTTGTCGTACCTATCATGCCATCGCTGGCATGAGAGTATTTGTTTGATTTAGGAGGAGGAGGAACGGAAAATTCTGGTCTCAGAGCATCAAGGATTTTGTCATAGAGTGTACCAGACTGAGTATAGATCAAGTCTAGATATCGCGCACGAGAAATCACTTGCTCTTCAGTGAAAACCCCTCCCTTCACCACATCTTCTGTTATAGAAGGTAACAAAGACTTAATAAACCATTCAGCTAGTAGCTGATCAGGGACATATGTTTTTACCATTCTACGATGATGTCGCCATTCATGAATATGATCGGATATGTGAGTGGCCATCATTTGCTTGAAATTGGTAAGAAGCTCTGTTCCTGTTTCATACCTTATTGGTAATTGAAAATGGGTTAAAAAGGTTGTGGCAAGGGCGCTGAAGTTATTAGATGAAGCTCTAGGCAATTCGATGTGCCATTTTTTTGCCGGACCAGTTAACGTTCGCTGAAAAAGGTGAAGCCGAATCGAATCCTCATTGAGAGTATCAGATGAACACCATAGATGAAAGGTCATCACATGATTCGATGGGTATTCACCCAGATTTCCATTAAATTTAGGAATATCTGACAGAAGTTTGTGAGGAATCGCCGACCACCAAGGGGCATAAGTGATTGGATCATTCGTTAGCTGATTTATATCTGGTAACTCTAGAGTCGCCATGAAGGGAAACTGTTGATTCAGGTTCGGTGAAGCATACCCAGGATAAGGTGGGATTGTTTGAGCAGTGGGTTTTGCATACTAGAATAATGTATTTGATGCTGATAACTTTGATAAGGTGGTTGGGCATAACCAATTTGAGATGATTGGTAATAACCGTTTTGAATATACGGCTGCCCATTACCTGCAAAGTTTTACTGTTCAGGTCCTTGGTAATCTTGTTGGAATTGCGGTTGTTGATGTTGCACCATCCATGGTTGTTAAACCATTTGCTGTTGCCCAATACTGGACATTTGACCAAGATGAGGGGTAATAGTACCTGTTTGAGCCTGAGTCGCTCCAGCTAAGGAGCCACTAACTGGCGACTACGGTTGTGTCGCTGAGACAAGAGGCTGTTGTACAATGACCTGAGAAACTTGAGGTTGGCATACAACAGGCAATGATTGTACTTGCGACACTGTTACAATAGGTGGTGTAGTGCGGATATTCGACACAGGGAGACTCGGTTGCATTGAGTATACAACTCTTGGTTGTTGAGGCAATATTGGCACCCAACCACTGGATGTGATTCCAATTTGACCTGAATTTGGTTGTGAACTCTCATATGGTTGTTCTCCCGGAGGGAACAATGAAAGGGTGTAGTGCCCTCCATATGGTGGCAAACCAGTTCTCAAGGGAATGATTGGCCTTTGGAGACCAGACTGCCCAAAGTGATTTTGTTGTGAAGGATCAATTTGTTGAGATTCAACATAAGGGATTCCAGATACTATTCTGGATGAAAAAATGGGAACAGACCATACTGTCAAAACAGTCCCTGGGTGGACTCCTTCTAGCGGTTGAGAGCTAGTTGGGACAGATGGTATACCAACGAACATCATCGGAGTGGTGACAGGAGGTTCTTCTACCGCTGTATCGGAAGAGACAGTCCTAGATGTTGATGGTTGTCCAGACATATTGAGTCTATACAAAAGACTTCCCATTGCTTCTACATGAACTTGCGATGAAGGGGTATTAACTTCTGAAGTAGAAGGATATAGGTGGATCCCAGTCCCAAAATGTGATGGAATACTGGATGGGAGATCCTCTGTAATCTCTTCTATAGAAATCAATCTAGGTGGAAGAGGCAGACCGTCAGGTCTGTAAAATATTTCTCGTGGCGAAGAGGGTATAGATTCTACAGCGACAGATGCCGGAGGGGAACACCTTCCGGATCAACTCTAGATGGAGTTGGTTCAGGAGTCGAAGTGTTTACTGTTACACTAGGATCAGTTCCAATGTCCTCTTGTAATTGTGGAACTTCTTCTGTAGAGGTAGGGATACCAGAAATGGTTGGAGTAACTGGAGTCTCAGAGGATGTTGAAACACAAGTTTCAAACAAACCAGGAGACTTTGACCTAGTTAAATGAGTTCGCTTGGCCCGGAATGGTTTGGTTTCTGGAGTCAAAGATGGTTGACTCGTCAGTCTCCGCGAACGACGGGGTTTTGATTGACTTTCTTCCATGATTGCGGATTATTTGATCAACTCAAAATAAGAGGGGAAAATGTTATTCTGTATTAAATGAATTTTAGATGCTTTGACACAAATTTCTTTTTCACTTTTTAAGAGTCGAGAAAAAGCTAAAGATGACTCTAGTTGCCTTCGATTTTTAATGAGCCTGAAGTGACAAGTGCTCAGATGGACCTTTTCCTTTAAGGAGTCTGAAAAGGAACGAAAGAGACTACTCTGGAAATCTAGACAGAGGTGTTATCTCAAAATCAGGCCCTGGAAGGCTGCAGACCAGGATGAGTTCAAGTAACTATTTCAAACCAATCTTTTAGCTAAGGCTTAGCCTCCTTAGCCTGAGATGGCTCTCTCAAAGGATTAAAGGTTTTGTGATTATGATTAAGATGGCTAACTCTTTGTGAAACAAATAGGAATGAGGCTGGTGAAATCAAAATTAACAAGCATCCATTGGGCTTATGGAGTCATATGTCATTTAGCATTAATAGTAGAATTGGCTTTGCAATAAAATCAAGGCATTCAGATTTCAACATAAACAGAGTACACCAACATAAAAGGACAGTCTATGACTATATGAAGGAAATTAGAACACTGCAAGTGTTTTCTAAGTAATCAAATACTCATAATACTGTAGACAACATGAAAAGACAACAAGAGGAATTCATACATTGAAGTCTCTATGATTCTTGAGCAACAGAAGCCAGTATTGTATTACCAAAAGAAACAAAGTCTTTACATAAGCTTAACAACATAGCTTTTTTACATAAACTTCCAACCTTTATTACATTTCCTTTTTTCCTATATATAGAGTTCTTCTACCTGACTGAGATTCTTCCTTAAAGATTAGGGGAACTCGAAATCTACTTCTAATGACACCTGTTTACCTTTTAACTACCTATTAAATGTAACAAACTGCAACTAGACTTTCTAGAGATCTAAATCAAGTAGGACTCTAACTACATATTATGCTAATAATAGCTTTGATTACAATCATTCTCGTTCTTTGACATCTGGTCCCTTTTTAGTTTGGTTGTGGTGGATGTTCAAGGCTCCACGTTGGTCTTCAATGTCACATCTTTTCCGTTGTCCTGAAACATAGGAAACTACCCCTGATTATCGGTCTTTGGTTTGCCTCAAAATGTTCGAATCCAAAGAAGCATGCCCTTTATCTTTGATTATCCCAAATATAACAGATTGCCACGTCCTTGATGTGCTGTCCACCTTTTCATGTGTGAAGGCAAAAGTTCTTCCAAGCTGTTTGACATATCCTGAACTGTGGTAAATGTGCTCACTTTATGACAAAAATTTAGAGTTGGATTCGAATACATGTTTCCTCCACCTGTCTTTACCTTGTTGAAAGTTGATAGCTTCAAATTATCCCTTGTAGATATTTCCTTTTCAAAATTCCTGCTTGTATTTCAAAATCAGTTGACTGAGATTAGATTGTGTAGCTTCAGCAGTTTCGTAGTGCGCTACAAAACTGCTGAGCGTTAGTCCTTATCTTTAGTAGTTTCGTAGCGCGCTACAAAACTGTTGTGTTATTTCAAAAGACACAGTTTCAACCAAATTTTTTCCATTTTGAGCCTTTTGCTATTTCAACATTCTTTCAACTGCTCCAAAGCCTTTCAAAATTGAATGGAAATGTACGATTCTTCAAGAAAGATTATACCAAGAAAAACCATCAAAATTTGAAACACTTCCTTACTTGAAATGAGATTTCTTTAAGGAGATTCTTTCAGCTGGCTTAACTGTATTTTTAAGTCTTCAATTTGTTTCTTCACGACCTTGATTCCAGATCTGAGGTTTGTATTGACCTTTCTGATAAATTGAGCTTCCTTTATTGTAGGAGTAGTCCAGCTACGGAACTGAAAACTAAAATCAACCACCTCGGGAATTTGAAATGTTTGGTCCTCCCACCGAGCTTGCATTTGGTTAAAATAAGCCCCCTTAATTGCAAATTTTCTGGCAGCTTTCTTCATTCTAGCAATTTCAAAGTTGGCCAATTCCAATCTCTTTTTCAAGTCTTCCACACTACCTTCTTCTTGAGTGGCAACTGTTTTTCCTTTATCCTTCCTTTCATGAGGCCGTGTCACCTCCCCTGTTTGATCTGCTCTTGGCGGTACCTCCTGTACTTGTTTGAACTTCCTTGTTATGGGTCTCCTGGGCTTAAAAACAAATTGATCAACTTGATCATCAAACTTGAGTTTCTTTGAGGCTTTAACTCTCTTAGACTTGTCTTTTCCTGACTCTGTCAAATTTGCTTGAACTAGTGGTGATTCTTCAATGTCAATGGCTTGCAATAAGTCATTTAAGTCTCCCTTTGAAACAAGGCTTTCTTCAATAGTCACTGACTTACCTTTTTCTTTTGCCACCTAGCTCCTAGTCCTTCTTCTTTGAACTCCTTCACCTATGCTTGATTGATGTGCAGTTTCTTTAACCTGAGTTTTCTCTTTAAGGGACTGCTGGGGTGTATCCTGGATGATCAGTGGCTTGGTGGATTCCCTTACTTGTTTCCTTGCCTCTAACTTTGAAAACCTCTTGGATCTTGTTTTTGCCTGATGACGAGTTGTTGTTGGAAGATATTTTGTAGCTTGAGGCCTGAGACCGGTCTTGCTCTTGAAACCAGACATGAATATGAATGTGTCCCTGTCCCTACCTACCCTCTGGAGTTCATGTAGAACAATCAACTTAACCAAGCCATGGTGGAACAATGAAGTCTCACAGGCTTCTTTTCTTAGTTGCACCTTGTCACACATTTTACTTAAGCTACGAAATAAGTAAAAAGGTAGATCAATAGATGTCTTCCCTGTGAAATGCAACAGAAGTTTAAAATGGTATGAATACACTTTGTTATATCTCCCTTCACAGGTTAGGTACTTCTATATACAGGTAATAAAATTTGCATATGATTCTTTGACATAACTTCTAGGAACGAACTTGCTTAAATCTGAGTAAATGAACTCCTGCTTTAGAAATTCTTTGCATGGGTTCATATCAAATTTGAAATTCTTGAACCAACTTTCTTGCCCTCTTGGAATCTCCGTAACTGTGGATATCATGTCTGGTGAGACCTGCAATTCCAGCATACCAACCTTTGAGTTTAGTCCTGTGAAATTCAGGGCAAATTCCTTAGTAACTTGCGCATGACCTCCCTGGAGCTTCTTGCAAAAATTCCAACATCTAGCTTGTTTAAATGCATGCTCGACTTCTCTGTTCTTCAAGGTTTTGTCTAAACCTTTAGGCTCGTTTCTTAAACATTTGCCTGATCTGTGGTCTTTCCTTTCTGTCGATCCCTCCATGAAGATTCAGTGTAATGGAGGCTGGAAATGCTAGTGCTGCTCAAACTCCAATCTCTACCTTGCTTGAATGGCTGCCTCGCTTGATGACATTGTTTTCAAATTGAAATCTTGCAGACTTGTTTCTCATGCAAGGCATACAATCATCATTAAGACTGTGCATACCTAGCTTTTCTTGGAACTTGTAGTCCGTGTGTACCAACGTACCTAGTGGTTGTAATAATGGAGATAAGTGGTTGGACATGATATGTGGAGTGCATAAACTGACAATGAATGACGCAACCATAGATTAACTTGACAGATTTGACAGTTGGGAAAGATTCGCTACGGAATGCACGAATCTTCGATTTCGCAGCACGGTCAGTGTAAATTTTGAATTATGCGCTGCGCAATCACCTAAAGGACTTTTGTGCTGCGAAACTGCTAAAAGGATTTATGCGCTGCGAAAACACTTCAAAATGGTTACATGCGCTACGAAATCACCTAAAAGGCTTTGTGGCACATATTGATTTTTAAACCAAACTGACACATGGCTATGAGACCGGTGATGAATGACAATGACTAGTGATGAATGAGAATGTATACTTGACTCAAGACCCCCTAAGACTCGGACTCTAAGGAAAAACAAAATCAAACTTAGACTAGCACCGATCTTTATCATCAAGCTAGTATGAGAAATTTTGGCATTAGAATTCTTAAGTGATAACAAGAGGGATTACCAAACCAATCGCAAATCTACAGAATACTTTGTATGGTACAAGAGTCAATCTTCCCGAATACTGTGTTCAGTGCATTTTGATCGATAGGGAAGCAGACATGGCTTCCTAAGGATAAAGGATATAGCCTATTGTGGTCTCCCAATATATACTCAACGATACGTGGGAGCACAAGTCTGTACTGGAACTTGTCGTCTCAAAGAGGAGGAATCACCCAACCTACGATGAAAGTGACAGTTACTAGGCTTTACAATGCCGGAATACATCTCTAGCCTAGACTTCTAGATGTTGTGCGTTAGGTTCCAAAGTGTTTTTATGTTCATTGAATTTATTTTACAATTGATCTTTCTTAAGAAGTTTTCCTTTGAGGTTCACCACGTGATGTAGATATACAATTCCTAAAATAAAATCTAAGATGATAAACAATCGTTTAATCTTCTTTTTGCAATGAAAATCCTAGCTACTAAGGAAAGAGAAATGAAATCCTTTCAACATAGAGCAGATAGCACACACTAGATGCACTGTCTTAAATCAAAATCAATAAGCAGTCTAAATGTAAATGCACGTGCATGTATTTGTTTTCCGCTTTCTTAATGTGTGAATGACAAAAAGAATGCTAAATAGAAATCTTAATTATCTCTTCTTTCAAAGCGACAGTACTAACGATTTTATTTTCAAAAAACAACAGGAAGGCAAGACGACACTTTGCGATTTTGAATTGAAAACTGCTTTCGACACTTGAAATACGTATAAATTCAGATCAAATGCAAGAGTAACAGTGTAATCGACTATCAGAAAGAGAAGTATTCTTTTCTTCGACTGAAAACGACACTTGCAACACTTTCAAATCAAAATACGACAGTTCGATTAAGCTACTATTTTGTAAATGAGAACTGTGAATGGCGAAAAATACATAAAAACATTCACAAATATTTCTACAATGGAGGCTGAATTATGCAAAGGAAGGGGGTTTCTACAATGGTCTACTGATCATAGACAACAAAACTCCTGAATAAAACTGAAGACAGTGAAGAAAAAACCAAAATATGGAGGCAGATCTAGTCTTGTCTGATCATTGCACCTATAACATAGGGAAACAGGGATGCATCTCACCTACTGCACATGGGAGGTGCGATGCATCCAGTCTGCCTAAAGGAGAGGGTGCGATGGCCCAGGAACGAGACTTTAACTTGGTTTTTGGTCAGAGTTTGCAATTTAGTTCAGGGATTTAGGCCTAGCAAATAATAGTCAGTAACTACAAAGTATAGGGCTGATCTAATGAGGTTACTCAAGCTACCTCTAGGGCACTTAGGATGTTTGCATGTCAATTGCTCAGTTCATAAACAAACCTGGAGATTGACTGAAGCAACATTGATCTACTTTGCACTTGCATAGCAAATGCAGTTCGAAGGCTAGCTGGCTTAACTTCAGGCTCCATCTGTGGTTTATGAATCAAACAAATAGAGACAAGCAATCAAACTAATCGCTCCCCAGCAGAGTCACCATTTTGTTATCGGGAAATCTAGTGTCTATTCAGAGACGTTATTCCCACTAAGACGGGTAGCTATCTTAGAAACAAATAGATTAAAGTCACTTGTTTTTCCTTTACGAGAGAGAGATGGGAAAGAAGCAGAGAGTACCAACCTTAGTCTTCCGCTTGGCTCCTTGCTTGTTTCCTTTCCCCATTGATAGAATCTCGCCACTGCTTCCTTACTTTCCCTGCTTCAAAAAACACCTGTAGATTCACAGCAGCATAATACCATCAAAGCACAAAGATCTTTCACTGTAAACAATATAGGATCAGATATATATTGACCATACAAATTCATATATCAACACAATATTCAGAGATACACAAAAATATGGAGGAAAACTCAAATAACTTTATTAGTAAAAGTAGTAGAAGAGAGAATTACAACCACTTGGTCTAACCCAGCGCCATCCTCCCAGCATGAAAGCCCTCTTCACCTCATACAAAGCAAGATCACCTAACAATGTCTTCAAAGAGAAACCAATAACACTTCCTTGCAAATTACAAAATTCCAGCCCTCTGGATCTCTTGGATGAGGGATCCATATATAGATGTTTACAGGGGAGTGAGTCAGCTTCTGGGATTTTGATTAGTGTCATTTCACTAATAGTCCTTGGTTCCACATGGAGATTTTAGATCTCTTACTCATCCCTGGGTGAAATTAAAGAGGCAAGTGTCAAATGAGCAGTTTATAGAAGATTCTCTAGGTTTCCACCTAGCAAACTGCTTGTGCCATTTGTCTGCTCTCGCTCATCGAACCCTATAGAAGGGCTTTCTAGTATGCATCGCACTTTTTGCATGTGGAAAGTGAGATGCATCGTACCTTTAGCACTGGGCAGTCTGTATGGTCTTGCTTTGACCAGTTCTGAGTAGTTTTTCATGGAGAACTTCTGGGAGATGATGTAATCAGCTGACCTTGCTCCTTTAGGGTATGAAACAACACTTTTAGGGACTTAGAATCCCTTGGTTTATGGACATGTATGATTGGGGTTGCAGTGCCCAAATATGTCTATAACACCCCTGTATGAGGGTTTTGAGGGGGGAAGTTAGCCCCCCTCTGCGGGGTTCGGGCAGCACCCCAGGGAACTTTTTTTGGAACCTATATTAGGTTGGGTGAACATACCTATGGTTTTGTGCATGGTTTTCGCACACGGTTTTGGATGCGATGGTTTTTGGTCCATGGTATTGGATGTTTCAACATGTATAAATATGTATGGCAACATTGAAAGGAATATAATCGAAAATCAAGCTGGTAGTCCCGGTTTTTCTGGATCCAGGGGAAAATCTCTATGTATATGTGTTTTATGTGTTATCATTTCTCTCGCATTGTTTATTTTCTGTGTTTTAGAATTCGTATGCAGGTAATTTCTGTACGGGGTTAATACCTACATTTGGTATCAAAGTTGTTTTGGCTTCAAGGAGATGCCTTTATCGCTGAGGGGTTTTGCTTGGGCCTATGGTAGACCCTGTTTAGTGGAAGATCTGCGGGATTGATTCTCGTGGTGAAAGAAGATGGTGAGTAGTGGAAAGATAGAGACCGAGAAATTTAATGGTCAGAGTTTTGAGTTGTGGAAACTCAAGATGGAGTATCTGTTGGTGGATAAAGATCAATGGATTATAGTAGATCCAGGTACTAAACCAACGAGAGTGTCCGATGAAGAATGAAAGACGTGAAGGCAAAGAACAAAATACAATTGTGTGTCTTTGATTCAATAATGTTGAATGTATCAGGGGAAGCTACAGCTAAGGATTTGTGGGACAAGTTAGGGACTTTGTACCAATTTAAGTCTCTGGTGAATAAATTGTTCCTACATAAAAAGCTATATAACCCGAGGATGAAAGATGGAGACTCGGTGGCAGAGCATTTGAATGCATTTAATACTGTGGTAAGTTAGTTATTATCTGTTGATATTAAAATTTCCTATGAAGATAAGTGCATTAGTTTGTTGTGTTCTCTACCAGATTTGTGGGATAGTTTGGTTATTGCAATAGGTAGCAATGCAACTGCCTTATAGTTTGATGAAATAGTCTCATCCTTGCTGATGGAGGAGATGAGATAGAAAAATATGGAGAGCCAGAATGGTGATGCCTTGTATGTATGAGGACAGTTCGAGAACATAAACAAAAATAAGTCATTGAGTGGGACATCTAAATCTAGAGGGAGATCTAAATCTCCGGGAAGAAATGTAAAGGTGGTTTGCTGGAAATGTAGAAAGGAAGGGCACTACAAAAGGGATTCTAAATCTAAAGCTCCTCACAAAGGAAAGGGATCTGATGATGGTCCTTCTGCAGAGATGAAAACCACCTCCGATGAAGGTGGGGATGTGTACCTGGCTTGTTCAAGTACAAATGTATATCGGGAAGCATGGTTGATTGACTCAGGTGCATCCTTTCACTTCACTCCCCATAGAGAGTGGTTCTGCAAGTATGAGAAATATGATTTTGGTGATGTCTTCTTAGGGGATGATAAGAAAGCCAGAACCGTTGGTCGCGGAAAAGTAAAGTTGAAGTTGCAAGGTGGAAGGGTTAGAACACTTCCAGGTGTTCTTCATATTCCTGCATTGGCCATAAATCTGATTTCTATAAGAAAGTTGGATGATGTAGGTGTAAAAACAGTGTTTGAGAAGGATACCTGCAAGATGGTTTGGGGAACACTGGTATTGATGCGGGGAGTTCATATTGGAACTCTGTACAAGCTCCAAGGTAGCACTTTTGTTGATGGGTGCAACAATTCTGTGGTTCCTTAAAGCGGAGCATAAAATCTAGTGGTCTTTGGAGATAAGACCATGTTGTGGCATCAAAGGCTTGGAGATACTGAAGAGAAGGGCATTCAAATACTTCATGGTAAAGGTATGAGTAATAGCTCTCTGGATTCTGATTTCTATGAAAATTGTGTATATGGGAAGCTGAATCGAGTGACCTTCCCCTTTGGTGGTAAGAGGGTGAAAGAAATATTAGAGCTTGTGCATAGTGATGTGTTTGGACCTGTGAAGGTTCCATCACTGGGTAAGTCTATGTACTATGTATCATTTATAGATGAATTCTCAAGGAATACATGGATATATTTCCTTAAGAAGAAATATGAAAATTGGTTTAATTTCGAAACTTAATTGTACATCGATATCCACTTACACAAAAGTTTAATTGATGACCAGTTTTCACCCTCTTCTAAGAATGGATTTTGCAAGCATTATTTTAAGTATGATCATTGAATTTCAAATCTCAACTATTACAATTTATTATTATTTTAACAATGCCAATTTTAATATATAATTTTAAAATTTGAATATATATATATATATATATATAAAAGAAATTATAAGCTGTGTTAGTCTTCTACTTGTATGATAAGGGTTAATTTTACTTTTAAGATCTTGACTTATCCTTAGATCTTGACTTATCCTTTATTCGATTAGGTTGTGTAGAGGAATTGACTTTTCAAGAATTTTTAACTTCTTGCTCACAACGCAAACTTACTTTTAATCTTTTGCTCACACAACTTCATTTTTACTCAGAGAGAATTATATATATATATATATATATATATATATATATATATATATATATATGAAATACTAGTATAACCATATAAATTAAATCACTATAGACATCAATCCATGATAAACATCAAAGTAATTACTTGATAATACATTTGACATTGCTAGTATTTAAAAAACCATAAGAAAGATTAAAAAAATATAACTTTCTTTTAAATTATTATTATTATTAATATTTGTTAATTATAAAAAGCATTAACATATAAATTAGACACATATATATATATATATATATATATATATATATATATATATAGGAAAAACATGTAGCAAGATTTTTAACATGGTGATTCCTTCCCATTGAAGCTTCTTAACTTTAGGTTTTGTTACAAGACCATGAGCCAATATCATGGCTTATTAATACCACATGCCCAAAAATCATAATGCATCTCATATGAAACTTGTTCTTGTAACATATTTTTAAATAATCAACTTAATTAAACCAAAAAAATGGATAACTATTTTGGGATAAATCAGAACCTTT
This sequence comes from Pinus tabuliformis, assembly GCA_031772625.1. Classification (NCBI taxonomy): domain Eukaryota; kingdom Viridiplantae; phylum Streptophyta; class Pinopsida; order Pinales; family Pinaceae; genus Pinus; species Pinus tabuliformis. Next base: position 329,394,558 of record CM062819.1, read on the forward strand.
TATCTATGACAACTACTAAGAATATTTTAAAATATTTCATGAAGATAGAATCTCTTTCAACCACTTAATACTTATTAATAATTATATTAAAATTCTAAAACTCTATTCCAATTTTTTATATATCTAAACTAAATGAAATTTTATTCAAAGTAATTAAAATAATATAAAATTATTGATTTAAAAAGACCAGTAAAATTTTCTTATAATTTTACAGGTGGACTTCTATCTCTCACAAATAAAGTACAAATAAGGAGCTAGAAGCTACCCACCAATTTGCTGGTTTACTGCAGGGCCAGTCCGTTGTTTTGGAGAGGATAGAGTTCTCCGGTGACAGACGAAAAATAAGGAAGCGAATTAGGAGCAATAGGTGTGGGCTTCTGAGCGATAACTAAATGTTTTATATATTAGAACTATGAGATAAATTCAAGAACTAAAGAACTAATTGCTGACTGATAGTTAACGACTACTTTTAAATTCAAAATTTTCCAATTTTTAATCGAGATATATATATATATATATATATATATAACCATTATTAAACCAATTTAAATTTTTCTTAATTCCGAACTTATTTAAGATTCAGAAAAATTCCATTATTAACAGTGAGATTTGGTACGGTAGTGCCTTATTTTAAGGCCACAAATATAAAAAAACATAAGGGGAACTTAGTTAGCTTCATTCGATAAGAGAGAGTAGCACATTATTTTAGGTTTTAAAATTTTAATCGGCTCAAAATATCCACTTTTTATTATAAATAAAAAAATGTCAACGTGGGAGGCCTAGAAGTTCTTAGTCATAAGAGAGAGTAGCACATTATTTTAGGTTTTAAAATTTTAATCGGCTCAAAATATCCACTTTTTATTATAAATAAAAAAATGTCAACGTGGGAGGCCTAGAAGTTCTTAGTCATTTTATGTTAGGTTTTGTAATTTTGCTATATTACTTAAAATATTCACTTTATATTTTTCTAAACTTGAATAAATTTCCCAGCTGTGGGTTACATTTTCCAGTTTTGCCAGGAAGCTCATGATAACCACAAGATACACTCTGAAATAACAGCCCCTAAACCATTCAGTGTTTATATCTCTCACGAATGCCATTTAAGACCATAAATTTTGAATTTTATGCATTACTTGATGTAATGAAGAAATAAACTCAAAGCTTAATTATTTAAGTAATTTATGAATCGGTTAAAATAGATGTTTTAAAACCTATGAATTAATACTTATCAATTTATCAATATTTATTAATCACTGTTTGGTTCACGGACATTTTTGATCATTAGGTGGTCCATACGTCCACGATAAGAGATTACGTTGTTGATCGACTTGAAGGGATTAATTCTTTCGGCCATTGTAGCCCTGATCCCAAAGTCTTTTGGGAATTGACTATGTGACCTCTCATACTTGACTTATTGAGCTAACCTTGGGGTTATATATAATTAAAAATTTAGAAAATTAATTAAATTATAATTTTATTTTGAATAATTATTTTTTCTTTATTATTATTAATTATAACTATAATTGATTTATAAAATAAAAGCATATAAATTTGAAAAATATGAAACAAGATTCTTATTATAAAGATTTACCTTTATTTTATCATGAAGATTTTTAATATATAAATAAATATTACAATATTATGGGTTAAATACCATTAGTCCCATGACTTATCAGTGTCATATGTTTAAAAAATTATAATTCATTTATATAACACTTGTTCATATGATATTTTTTTTAATTAATTTAATTAAAAACCTCATATTACATACTAAAATATTAAAAATGAAATTATAATTTTTTAAAATCTCATTTTAAAATAAAAATATTTATAAACATAACAAAAAATAATAAAAAATAAAGTAAAAAATAACAATTAATGTAAAAAAATTAAAATATAGGAAAAATAATGAAAATTATTAATTTAAAGCAACCAAGAGCGTTATCATATGTCTATGTTATATCAACTTTCCCTTATAGTTATGGTACACTATTTTCCTATGCATATTGATTTCTCTTTCCTTTTTTTTTCCATTTACATTTGAATGATTAGGTTGAGGTTCGTTATAATATTTTTATGTTTTCTTTTAATAGTTAGAATTTTATAGTTTTTTTGGTCCTGTTAAACACACATGGCAACAACAAAATATTAAAGATAAGCAGGAGATTACATTTATTATTAACAAATTATATACATTTATACTACATGGTGTGACCCTTGGATTCATATTCCAAGTGGTCTCTTGGACTCCTTTTGTTTGTTTAGCTTCCACACCAACTCTTAGAGGATTAGGTGTCCAACATTCCCCCCCAATCTGAAGGGTTATGTATGAGTCCAAGAAGAGAGATGTAATACAAAACGTGCAAAAATGCATGGCAACACTAGGCTGAATGTGCTCTCTGAAATGTTGGTATAAAGGGTGGCGGTTTAAGGATGACCACCAACACTAGAATGCTTAGTGCAGTTCCGAGAACTCTTCCAAGTTTGGCATGAAGCTCAGGTCTTCTTCTAGTGGAAGTGTTCCTGATGTTTTGAAGAGGGAAACCTTCAACCATGAAAGGGAGGTCTCACCCCGCATAAAAGGGAGAACCTCATCCTCAAAAGGGAGGTCTCAACCTATGATGGTTTAAGGATGACCAACAACTCTGGAATGCTTAATGCAATCCCTAGAACTCTTCCAAAACTCGCAAGAAGATGAAGTCTTCTACTAGAGGAAGTGTCCCAAATTCTTTGAAGAGGCATTACCAACTGAAGGCATGCTCAGGGGCATCTTTATCTCTAGCTACAACTCTGAATCTGGTGTGGCAGGTTATGGCTCAGGCTTGCTTGATGTAGCTTTGAAGCTTGTAGATGACCATCATTTCCTCCCTTGTCAAATACAAGGTGAGATGATGGAGAAAACTTAACTTCAAGATTGTTCAATACTCTAGAACAAGTTTGCACATATGACTGAAATATCTTCTTGGCTATGATGCCCATTACCAAGAAGCGACCCATCCAAGATGTATCTTTGTTCTTGCAGGAGGTTTGTTTCCGAAACATTTGTTTGAAGAATAACTGGTTTTATGACAGTGCTTACATGGATGAAGATCAAAACAATGATCTTTCAGATGGACAACTCAGTCACAGTGTTGGCATTTCACAATCTATTGCGGTGGAAGAGGAGTATAATTTGGAATAGCTGGAGGTGAACTGTCATGAGGAGCAGGTGAAGATGAACCATCCTAAAGAAATCAAACACCTTGAAATTGGATTGGTTTGGAGTAGTCTGGAATATGAAAGGACACGTCCTTGTCATATCCAAGACCAGTTCTATACTTGTTGTGGACAAGCTCTTCCCAAGGTCTGATGATTGGCTTGGGAAGTATTCGCTGAATTTCTGTGTCGGCATGTAACTCTGTTGCTTTATTGGGAATTGGATCTAGATAAACTTCAACAACATTGACTTGCTGCTAATGGGTCGTTGTTTCATTATTTTGAACAAAATCAGGTTCAGAATGATATTTATTTTGATGTAGCTCTTCTTGCTATAGTTGTGATTCAACCCGCAAAAAAATCAATTTATCTTGTATATTTTCAAGCAAGTTTGAATGTTAAAAATAGTTTCCTTACTGACTTTTACCATCCCATAAACAGTGGAAAATATTAGTGGTGAGCTCCAGTATTGTAGCAATAATGCTACAACTCCTGGGGCTTCCTGTCTCTTAATTTTATCAACCCGGTAGTTCGTACAAACTTGGAAGCGGCGGTGCTATATGCACAAGTACTAGCTCTTGTCGCAGCTGTCACTTGGTCAGCTGGCACAAGTCCGCTAGGGCTCAAGCCAACTTCTATAGGCTCTCAGAAGAAGCTTGCTAATTGATGGACGAAAGCTATTCTCAAAGGAAAACTACTCTACTTGACAAAATGGACTGAAAGCAAATCAAAGCATGTAAACCTAGGAAACCCTAATTTAACTAGTCTAACCTCTACAATGCAAAGAATATGAATGAAACCTCTACCAATGTTGTCATTACCTCTAATAAGTGAAAATGCATGGATCTAAACTACTTGCATCATGAAAGTTATGTTTTTGTATTTTTCCTTTAAGTGTGTGGAATGATTGTGATCTTGTGCTAACTAGGGTTTGGTTGTGCAGATGGGATGGAGAAGGAAGGAAAGCGTGGGACAGGTTGGGAAGGTTAGGAGAGGTCCCTAGGGATCCTTAGCATCCATCCACAGAGGTTCCTCACATTCAGAAGCTCGGCAACCGAGTGAGTGGTCTCCTACAGGATGTCTGCAGGGGATCCTACAGGATACTCTGGTTTCTACAGGATGTCTACAAATGGCTACAGGATGACCTACCGTGAGTGTTTGAAGTGATGGAGGAGTGATGGAATGATAGGGGGAGATGTGTAAGGTAGGAATAAGGCTGGTGACGGCTCAGAAGTTGGAAAATCAGATGAAGGAAGAGTGTATGCAATGGTTTGATGATTGGAAGGATGGAACCAACGAAAGTTGAAGGAGATGGAGCTATGTGGGAAATGAGAGAGTTGGAGGGTAAATGAGTGAGAAAGAGGTTAAATAGAACTTGAGGAGGTGATGAAGATGATAGAGATACCCTACACAATGCTCATTTAAACGAATTAATGAATTCTTGCAAACAAACCAAGTCCTAGCTAACTTAATCTAATTGTCAATGAAATAAATGAACAACAGCTTTGTTTGGAAAGAGAACCATGTACTTCACGTGAGAAAGAGCGTTCCAAAAGATCTAAATGCATAACAAACTCCTACCAATCGATTCTAAGCATAAAAAGCTATGTTACCCATCAAAACCAACTACCATAACAAAGCAAGATCTAAAGAGCAGATTTTTATTTCAAGAACGCAGCAAACACATAAAGATACACAAGGGAGGTACTGGGCGCTTGAGATGGGCCCAACCCCAAGAGCTACAGCCTCCCATGAAAGATTTAGAGCTGGTGCAAAGCTGGATCCATCTTTATTAACCAAGAAATGAAAAGTACATCAAAACTGTCCATAAGGAGAGCTTGAGAATGAGCTGAAAGCAAAGCTAATCCATGGCCTAAAAATCGAACTACAAGCTAGCTAACTAATGGCTAAAACAAAATGACTAACTAGCTACAAAAATGACTACCAACTAGCTAACCAAAATGAGGCCCCAAGCCTTCTTATTTATACAATTTGAGGACCCAACAGTCCTCCTAAAAGTTATGGACTTGGCTGCCCAAGACTTGGAGTTAACAGCAGTCCAACTTGACTTGCTTGGCTGCCCTTGAGCTGATTGATTCGGTGGCCCTTGAACTACGAGCTGATGGTGGAGAATTCGAGGTAAGGGCCCATAAATGAGGGGGACACCTTCCTACAAATCCTCTAGCTTGTTCTCCCACGAATTTGGCTGCCAAGTGCTCATTAAGACCTTCAAATTTGTCTCCAAGTTGACCAACAAGGCTACACAAAGCACCCATTAGACTTGTTGGCATAATGACTAACCAAATTCACTCTATTAACATAAAAATAATAAAAAACATGCAATAAACAAATGAGAATGGTGGACTAAGCCAAATTAGGAGGTTGAATGAGCCCAAATAATTGTACATTTTTGGGGCTCATCATCACCCCCCTACTGAAAGTGTTGCTCATCCTCTGAGCAACCAAATCTCTCCCCTTGTCTTTGATGGCCCTGGTGACTTCCTTGGCTAGCATCTCGGCCGATTTCTCCTTTGGCTTCCCTCTTTTCAAACTTTCCTGTAGAAACTGTTCTGTCTTCCTGTAGAAACAGACTCTGTCTTCCTGTAGAAACAGACTCTGTCTTCCTGTAGAAACAGACCTGTAGCTGAGTTTTGGCTTCCTGTAGAAATCGTTTCAACTGTTTTGGTCTGCTTGGTTGGGGGTTCCTTCTCCTTTCAGCTTTGCTGTGGCAACCTTCATCTCCTCCCCCTTTCTGCTCTTCTTCCTCACTGTCTGCTGCTTTTCTTACTGAGTATTCAGCCTTGTTATGAGTGCACAATCATATGGAAGAAATGGTGCCCTCTTCTCTGTCAAAGACAATTCACCAGCATTTTGTGTGAAAGCAAATGTACCATCAAACTATCACCTCTCAGCTCCAAAGTAAGATCTTCACAGAAATCATCACAGATGAACATCTTGCCAACAATCCTCAAATGCTAAGTTGGACCAGTTAGCAGAATGAAGCCATCACCAAATCACCCCACTTTTCAAAGGCTTTGGTAAGCAGGTTATTGTGCTTAAGCAAAAAAAATAGACCTTCCTCTTTTATAAATTTTACAAACATCAGTGAAACAAGGAGACACAAGACACTCGATCAGAACCAAGCCAAAATAGTGTTTTCAGGACTTCCTGTAGAAGTCCTGTAGCTGATTTCTGGCTTCCTGTAGAAGCCGTTTTTACACTTCCTGATTTGGCTTGCATGGCTGGGGTGTATTCTTCTTCAATTTTGCTGTGGTTGCCTTGGTTTTGTCTTCACTTGTTTGGACTTTTTCAGTCCTCTCTACCCTGCGTTGCAATTGTTTCTCCCTTGGCATTTATGCCTTTATTCTACCCACAGCTTTGGTCTTGGTAGCTTGGCCTTTGTTTGTTTCTCTTCTTTCTTTTCCTGTGGTGGCCTGTCTTGGGTCTTTTCTCTGCTGTTCATCAGATGCTTCCTTGTCTGCGCTGCTGGATGAGGTGAATTCATAACTTGAAGGCTGACCTTGCTACCAAAAAGGATGTAAGCTGGTTGGTCTGGTTTGGTGAGAGTGCCCTGTTTCAATGCTCTGAGCAGAAAGGGACTGTTTTTTTTTTTTTTATGCTTTCCTCTTTTGTTCCTCAGGACAAGATTTCTTGATCCGGATTTAGAAAGGAACGCAATAGATTACAGAGATAACCATAAATACAGAGATGCAATAACCATAAACACAGAGATGCAGCGGAAATAATGCTTCATTTCATTAATGGAAAATACCGAAATATGCTTACAACCAGAAATGGAAATAAACCAGCTAGGGCGATGGTAGCTTATCTCTGAGGAGAGATGTGCGGCTACATGCCTCTGAACTGTTCCGAACTGTGTTACAATGAGGCTCGAAGGCCTATTTATTGTTGAGAAACAATGGAAAACCCTTCACATCCCGAAACCTAACCCTAGAAGATGAAACGCCAAATTGTGGGCCCCGTTTGGGTAAATTGGTACATCAATTTCCCGGGGTCGTAACTTTGGCATACGATCTCCGTTTGATGCGCACGATAGCTTGTTAGAAAGATCTATCCGAGTACTACCACTTTGGGAGGCAACATCGGTCCATGGACCCATGTTGCCCCAGAATCCCAAAAAGACGTCGTTTAGGGCCTCAAAACGGCTCCGGAAGTTCAGGACCCGAAAAACTGCTAAAAATAGTAAACTGTGCTACAATTTAGGAAACTGAAAAGACTGAAAGAGATAGTTGTGGGGGTCCAAATGGGTTGGTGGGTGGCCACCAACATCCACCTGGATCATTCCTCCCCCCTTAGGAAGCAATGGTCCCCATTGCATTGAGTCCCTCCATCTGCTGAACTTGTCCTGCAATCTCTGATGTGTCCAGTGATGGTGGGAAGCATGGTCGACGATGGTCACATTGAACATTTGGTGCAGGCGAAGGAATGGAGGAATGATGTGCTCCAAAGCATTGTTCCCCATAGCCTTGGTAGTGTTGTAAGGACCATGTCGGAGTGGTCTGAGCTTCTGATGGGTTCTGGTAAGGCGTTCTTTCTGTCGATGCAACCAGACTTTGTTGCCCACCTGAAACTTGTGTGGTACCCATGTGGGTGAGGAGAAGTTGTTCCTGTGTTTTGTCATGACCGTATCCCTTTGCTGCTGCTGCTGCATGGAGGAACCCTTTGCAGGGGTCATGGATGTCGCAACGATCTTCCCCTTATTTTGGGAGTGAACCAGACAAATGAATTTCCTGGTCTGTGATATGAGCTTGCTGCCTTTCTTGGTAGTGATCAAAGATGTGGCGGTAGGTGGGGCTACCTCTGGTATCCTGTATAATGAATTATTCAAAGAAATAATGACAGCACGAGGCCTGGACTCATACACAGCATGTCGCCTCCACAAGTATGGCTGGCCTAATAGTACATCACAAACATCCAGAGGTGTAACATCACACAATACCTCGTCTGTGAAGGGTTTGATGCTATAGGGAAGGCGGCACTGCTGGCGAACTTTCAGATCTCGTCCTTCATGAAGCCACACGATACTGTATGGCTGTGGGTGTGGTGTAGTTGGTAGGCCCAACCGCTTCACGACCTCTGCTGAAATGAGGTTCTTTTGGCTGCCACTGTCGACAATGAATTGTAGCGGCGAACCCTTCACCCACATCTGTGAGTGGAAAAGACGCTCCCCTTCCTCTGGATTTTCGGGCTCATCTTTCTGGATCTTGGCGGTGGCAACAGTGGCGCTGGGATCCGCATCAATGATCTGCTTCCCTTTGCCATTCCCCTTGTCGGGTTCTGGCTCAGGGTCGGAACATGCATCTGATTCGGAAGCCTTCAACTCGGCCACCAACGACTGCTTGGTCCGACACTCACTTGTGTTATGAGTGGGACTCTTGTGGAACTCACACCACTTTCCTGTGTCCTTCTTCGGCTTTCTGGTGTTGTTCTTTTCTTGCGACTTCGGCGGGTTGTCTTGGGCTACCCCGCCTTGGCTTTGTCCTTTGGGCTTCGGATTTGCAGATCCAAAGTCTCGCTTCTTCTGTTTGAACTTTTGCTCGATTTTGACAGCGTATCGGTACGCTGTGCCGAGTGAGGAGATGTTCAAGAACACCATCTCTTCCTGGATGTATCTATGTAGGCAGCCACGGTATTTGAGTACCAGATGCAGCTCAGAATCTTTGATACCCAACTGTGTGCGAAGGGTATGAAAAATGTTTGTGAACTCCGACACATCTTGGTCTCGTCCCTGCCGCAGTGTGGTCCATTTGATGTATTTGTCCTCATAGCTTCCGACAAGGTAGTACTGCTCCTTGATGGCATCCCGGAAGTCATTCCAAGTGGGTGCGGATGAAAATAGTGAGCCTGTACTTTCATCCTTCTGCTCGCAGTAGGTTTCCCACCAGTCCTTGACGTGGGGGGCTGCTTTGAGAAGAGCGAAAACAATCTTTTCCCGATTTGAAAATTCATGAACAGAAAAATACCCATCTAGTAGATTTAACCATTTATCTACGGCATCTGCGTCTATTTGACCCTCGAAGATGGGGATTTCAAAATTAACTTGTACCTTGAAGGGTGTGGCATTTCCAGAGTCGCTGTTGGAAGTCGATGCGTCGCCTCTGAGTAGCCACTGAAGGATCTGCGCAAAGCTATCCATCATCGCGTTCCTTTGCCGCTCGAGCGCTTCTTCGAGCAAGATTTTGATAGGATCTCCTGCCCCCTCGTCTTTCTTCTCATCCGCCATGGGAGGCCGTCGGGATTTTCGAGGCTGGTCTTGCAAAGGTTCGACCAGTTCAAGCCCTAACTCCTTATATCCCGACCTCGTTGGGGACATGCAAAGAAAAACAGAGAAAAAGCAGACCGCTCTGATACCACTGATCCGGATTTAGAAAGGAACGCAATAGATTACAGAGATAACCATAAATACAGAGATGCAATAACCATAAACACAGAGATGCAACGGAAATAATGCTTCATTTCATTAATGGAAAATACCGAAATATGCTTACAACCAGAAATGGAAATAAACCAGCTAGGGCGATGGTAGCTTATCTCTGAGGAGAGATGTGCGGCTACATGCCTCTGAACTGTTCCGAACTGTGTTACAATGAGGCTCGAAGGCCTATTTATTGTTGAGAAACAATGGAAAACCCTTCACATCCCGAAACCTAACCCTAGAAGATGAAACGCCAAATTGTGGGCCCCGTTTGGGTAAATTGGTACATCAATTTCCCGGGGTCGTAACTTTGGCATACGATCTCCGTTTGACGCGCACGATAGCTCGTTAGAAAGATCTATCCGAGTACTACCACTTTGGGAGGCAACATGGGTCCATGGACCCATATTGCCCTAGAATCCCAAAAAGACGTCGTTTAGGGCCTCAAAACGGCTCCGGAAGTTCAGGACCCGAAAAACTGCTAAAAATAGTAAACTGTGCTACAATTTAGGAAACTGAAAAGACTGAAAGAGACAGTTGTGGGGGTCCAAATGGGTTGGTGGGTGGCCACCAACATCCACCTGGATCATTTCTCGGGTGCTTGTATTTCAACTTTGCACCAATTCCCTGGTTATAATGCTTTTGGTGCCCAAACCCGACTGTCAAAAAGGGAATCAGGCTCCCACAGACAAAGTGTAGAGCTTCATCCTCAGCATGCGTACAATCACATAAAATTCGTATTCTTCATGCATAGGTTAACCCTCATAGTGGTTTATCGTTTCTAGAAGAGGAATTTCTTAACATGAACTGTGAAAGAGAATCTGACGCAGGACCAACTAAAACATTCCATGTAACACACAGGAAAACTACTATTCTGGATTCACAAGAAGATTTGTTTCATACTTTCTTATTCAAAACAGTTTTAATTTGCCATCTTTCAGATGTATCATGCATGGAAGAGTTTTTTCAAGCCTACCACTTTCGGGATTTCCAATTTGTCGAAGAAAAATCCAAGCTTTTCTGCTCTAGGAGGCTCTGCTGTACTTTCCTGTAGAACGCCTTCCTGTAGACTGCGTTCCTGTAGAACTGCGTCCCTGTAGAAACGCCTGTAGAGTCTCTGCGCCTTTGAGCGAGCTTGATACGTGGGATAATTTTGAAAACAGGTAGAAACCAGTGGAGGATGACTAGTTCATCACTTTTGGAATCGGAGGATGCATACTTCAGTCAAGTGCAAATGGACAGCAGGTAGTGTGAGTTTCAGCTGAGTGTTCGTTAATTGTTGCGTGATCCACGTGAGAGAGTGAAGTGGCCAAGTGTACATGGCCACATGCAACTGGAAGTGTTGTCCCCGAACTGCATGTTTTACCCCTGTAATCACTGCCGTGAATTGAACTGAAGTTTAAACAACCAACACTCCTTGTTGTTTTAATTTCCACGTAAGTCAGCTATCCACGTGTATTGCGTGACTTCCAGCTGAGTGCTAGGGAAGAAAATCGGTTGAGCCTCGCCAATCCGTGGCTTAATCTCACCATTTCATTCATTCATGCAGTTTCCAAATTAATTTTATGCAATAGAAGAATGGGTTTGTCACATACCTCGAAGTTGAATGGCTGCCGTGAGCTGCTGTGGGCTGTCATTGCTGCATGCATTTGATTTTATGGTTGCATGATGGCTTGGCTGCTAACCTTTGATTGTGTTTTTCATGTGCAGGTGTCCCCTGGCCGGATCCAAGCTCCAGACATTTGTTTCCACGTTCAAATCTGCACATTCAAGCTGTTGTTGCTGCATCTTCCCCGAACCAGAACTTGTTTTCGACATTTCTCCCAAACGCCAAAGCGGATCGATCTGAAACTTGCTGAGCATGTTACCACCATCATTATGCATCTCCCATAGCAAATTCGTGATCAATGGATGCACAGATTTCGAGAAAAATGGAAAATGGCTGAAGATTTCAGAGGTCGATTTCTCAGAAACCGTGCATCGGAATCGGCTGAAACTGCTTGGGTAGGCTACTATCATCCATGTGCATCTCCCCATGAAACAGGTTTTGAAACGGATGCACGGATATGGAGAAAATGCAAAAATGGCTGATGGTGATGGAGGCTGATTCCTTGGAAACCGTGCACCGGAATTGGCTGAAACTGCTCAAGCATGTTGCCATCGGCCTTGTACAATCCCCCATAAAATGGTTTGTCAAATGGATGCATGGTTCTCAAGTTATGGCAAAAACAAATTTGGTTCTATGGATTTTTGCCTCAAGGCTTTTTGCATGTGCTTGCATGGGATGACAAAATGAATTTTGTTTGTGATGCAGGTATGGAGATGGTGGAGGATGAGTTGGAAGACTGCAGGAGGACTCTTGAACCTTTGAGGAAGCTACCATGCTTGCAAAACCACTTTTTGAAATGCATGCCTAGTTTCCCACAATTTCTACAGGAAGATCCTGTAGAAGCACAATGAGAGGCACAAGGAGGTGGAAAAAATGATGGATGAAGGTAAGGGATGGACACACAAGTGCTTGTAGGCCTAATCAACAGATTCCTACCATTAGATTCATTTTTGAGATTGAATTTGGCTCGTCCAAAGGTTCTACAGGATGTTTCCTGTAGAAATATAGAGCATCCTGTAGAAAACACAGTTTTGAGGAAAGAAGCATAATGACATGAAAAGAATGATGAAAAAGGGGTGAGGAGTGGAAACATAGATGAGTGTAGGCCTCATGGACATATTCCAAGCCTTCGGGTCCTCTTTGGAGATCAATTTGGCTTTTTTGTAAGCTTCCTGTAGAAGATACGAAACTTCCTGTAGAAGGCACAAAAACTCCTTTGTCTTTGTTTTGAGTGATCCACCTGATCTACAATGTCCTTCTTGCAACCTGCAATGTCACTGCTGCAACATGAAATGGAGATTAGCTTTTTATTTTTTCTTTTTTTTTCTCTTTTTTTTTGAAAAACAACTAGGGCGCCTCATGGAGGTTTTCACCCTAATTGCCTGCCTTGGGCGCTTCCAAGGGAGGTTTTCACCCAAAGATATTTTTCTCTTTCCTCTTTTTTTTCAACCCATTGACCGCCTCATGGAGGTTTTCAATCAATGAGCCAACCTAAGGCGCCTCCGAGGAGGTTTTCACCTTAGATTTCTATTTTCCTTTTTTCATTTCTTTTTCTTTTTTTTTTCTCTTTTTTTCTTTTTTTCTTTTTTTTTTTCTACCCTACCCTACTTGAAAAACAAAATCATTTTCAAGTATAAGAATACTTCCAATGGAGCCATGTGCACATCGAGATTAGAGAAAAAATGATGTGAAGGCTCAAGATGCATGCTTTGACAGGTATCCAGATCTCAGAGACCACATGATTTGACTTTGGAGGGATCAAACAAAACTGAGGAAGAAATTACCGTTGCAACTTAGTGACCTTCTGAAACCATATCTCAATATAGCTTTGATATCCTTGGTCATCTTGCTGATTTGGATCATTCTTCATGTCACTTTCTATCATGACTTTCTCATCTTCCTCTTTTTGCTGATCTTTCTCTTGAGTACATGGAGAATTTAATAGTAACCATGAGGGATCTTTCTTTATCTCTGCTTCTGATGTCTTATCTTTATCAAGTGCAGCCCATGGTTCTTTGATCTCATATTTTGAATCTTCTTTTGCTGGATGTGATCCTTCAATGCTTTCAAGATGATCTCTTTTTTGCATTACTTTTCCTGAGCTTTGGTGAACATCATTGAGCTCACGAGGAATCATTTGCACATGTTGTGCCTCAGATTTGCAATTGGGTTGAGCTGCTCCATTGCATGGTTTTGGAAATGGAGGTACGGGTAGCTGAGTGGAGGTGTGAAATTGAGATGGAGATGGATGGCATTGTGGTTGGGTAGGAATTTGGGGTTGCCTCGATGGAGGAGGAGGCGATGGTTGTGGATGAGAAGGTGGTGGAGGAAAATGAGCGGGATGAGAGTTGTACTGGGGCCTCCACTCCTGATAAGGTGCATCCCACTGAGGCTGTGGCTGAGCATAAGAGTGAAATGAATGAGCAACGGGTTGGGCATAATATGGATCTGTGAAGGAACAAGGAGGATATGACCAAGGAGGAGGTGTAGACCAGGAAGGATGAGCAGGGGGACCCCAAGAAGGCATGAAGGTGGCTTGATAAGGGTCATAACAGGTCTCGGGTGTCCCTGGTAGTTCTTGCTGGTAGGGTATGGGTCCATGTGGCCTCCTTTGGTTCATATAACAGAGTGATTCAGTGGCTCCCTTGGCTCTTTGATAGGTAGCTTTGATTCTGGGTAAGGAAGGGCACTGATCTGTAGGATGGTATTCTTCACAGATGAAACACACTTCTAGAGAGTGCATTGGACATTCGTTCCAAGGATGCTTTCTAGTGCACCTAGGACAAAAAATGGCCAAAGCCCTCTTGGCTTCTTCTTGCTTCTTTTGGATCCGCAAGGTATCCAGTTGCATGGCAAGAAGCTGCCTCATATCACTCTTGAAACCTTCGATCTGATTTTCAAATTCATCTTTGGACAAGGGATTGCTCCAATCATTTCTGCTTGTAGCCATTTGCTTCAGAGGAGTGTTTCTTTCTTCTTCTCCCCTAGAGGTTCTTCAGATATGTCTTGATGTCCACCCAGGGGTCCTTTCATCACAGCCATCGAAGAAGAACGTTGGCTGTGTGAGGCAGTGGGGGTGTTGTGCAATCATTTTTCTAACTTATCTCTACCCCTACAAAGCATGAAATGAAATCTTTTTGGTTGATTTTTGCTTTTTTCTACTTCTACTTGCAAAATTGAAATGAATTGAACTGCAACTAACTATCTTGCGAAATTGAAATGAAAGCAGGAAAGGACTAATCTATTTTGCTCAAATGAGATTGCAAGAATGAAATGCTAGTCTACGCTTGCGGAATTGAAATGCTAATCTACGCTTGCAGAATTGAAATGCGGAATTGAAAGGCTATTCTAGGAAAGCAGGAAATGCTAATCTATGAAAGCAGGAAATACTAATCTATGAAAGCAGGAAATGCTAATCTATGAAAGCAAGAAATGCTAATCTACTTTTGCATAAATGAAATTGCATAACGGAAATGAAATAAACTACTTAGAAGAAGGTTGTAGTGGAAAATAGAAGAATAGCAACAATCACCAATACTCTGCCGCTTCCCCGGCAACTGCGCCAAAAAGATGGTGAGCTCCAGTATTGTAGCAATAATGCTACAACTCCTGGGGCTTCCTGTCTCTTAATTTTATCAACCCGGTAGTTCGTACAAACTTGGAAGCGGCGGTGCTATATGCACAAGTACTAGCTCTTGTCGCAGCTGTCACTTGGTCAGCTGGCACAAGTCCGCTAGGGCTCAAGCCAACTTCTATAGGCTCTCAGAAGAAGCTTGCTAATTGATGGACGAAAGCTATTCTCAAAGGAAAACTACTCTACTTGACAAAATGGACTGAAAGCAAATCAAAGCATGTAAACCTAGGAAACCCTAATTTAACTAGTATAACCTCTACAATGCAAAGAATATGAATGAAACCTCTACCAATGCTGTCATTACCTCTAATAAGTGAAAATGCATGGATCTAAACTACTTGCATCATGAAAGTTATGTTTTTGTATTTTTCCTTTAAGTGTGTGGAATGATTGTGATCTTGTGCTAACTAGGGTTTGGTTGTGCAGATGGGATGGAGAAGGAAGGAAAGCGTGGGACAGGTTGGGAAGGCTAGGAGAGGTCCCTAGGGATCCTTAGCATCCATCCACAAAGGTTCCTCACATTCAGAAGCTCGGCAACCGAGTGAGTGGTCTCCTACAGGATGTCTGCAGGGGATCCTACAGGATACTCTGGTTTCTACAGGATGTCTACAAATGGCTACAGGATGACCTACCGTGAGTGTTTGAAGTGATGGAGGAGTGATGTAATGATAGGGGGAGATGTGTAAGGTAGGAATAAGGCTGGTGACGGGTCAGAAGTTGGAAAATCAGATGAAGGAAGAGTGTATGCAATGGTTTGATGATTGGAAGGATGGAACCAACGAAAGTTGAAGGAGATGGAGCTATGTGGGAAATGAGAGAGTTGGAGGGTAAATGAGTGAGACAGAGGTTAAATAGAACTTGAGGAGGTGATGAAGATGATAGAGATACCCTGCACAATGCTCATTTAAACGAATCAATGAATTCTTGCAAACAAACCAAGTCCTAGCTAACTTAATCTAATTGTCAATGAAATAAATGAACAGGAGCTTTGTTTGGAAAGAGAACCATGTACTTCACGTGAGAAAGAGCGTTCCAAAAGATCTAAATGCATAACAAACTCCTACCAATCGATTCTGAGCATAAAAAGCTATGTTACCCATCAAAACCAACTACCATAACAAAGAAAGATCTAAAGAGCAGATTTTTATTTCAAGAACGCAGCAAACACATAAAGATACACAAGGGAGGTACTGGGCGCTTGAGATGGGCCCAAACCCAAGAGCGACAGCCTCCCATGAAAGATTTAGAGCTGGTGCAAAGCTAGATCCATCTTTATTAACCAAGAAATGAAAAGTACATCAAAACTGTCCATAAGGAGAGCTTGAGAATGAGCTGAAAGCAAAGCTAATCCATGGCCTAAAAATCGAACTACAAGCTAGCTAACTAATGGCTAAAACAAAATGACTAACTAGCTACAAAAATGACTACCAACTAGCTAACCAAAATGAGGCCCCAAGCCTTCTTATTTATACAATTTGAGGACCCAACAGTCCTCCTAAAAGTTAGGGACTTGGCTGCCCAAGACTTGGAGTTAACAGCAGTCCAACTTGACTTGCTTGGCTGCCCTTGAGCTGATTGATTCGGTGGCCCTTGAACTCCGAGCTGATGGTGGAGAATTCGAGGTAAGGGCCCATAAATGAGGGGGACACCTTCCTATAAATCCTCTAGCTTGTTCTCCCACGAATTTGGCTGCCAAGTGCTCATTAAGACCTTCAAATTTGTCTCCAAGTTGACCAACAAGGCTACACAAAGCACCCATTAGACTTGTTGGCATAATGACTAACCAAATTCACTCTATTAACATAAAAATAATCAAAAACATGCAATAAACAAATGAGAATGGTGGACTAAGCCAAATTAGGAGGTTGAATGAGCCCAAATAATTGTACATTTTTGGGGCTCATCAATTAGACTATTCAATAACTGTAATGCATCATCAATTTTCTCCTTTTAATGACAATGTTGCACGGATATCTCACACAATGCCAAATAACCACAACTTTAAAGAATATAAACAACCCCCAATGTTTATGAACATTGAAATCTGTCGTTCCAATTAGTCCTCCAACATATTCACTTTCAAAGCAGAAATGATGGTTATCAAAACTTCAACAACTATAGCACCATGTCACGGGCAGGACTTGAATGCTCATATATATAAATTCTTTGACTAGGGTATGAACCAATATTCTCTGATCTTCCCACTTTCTCCAATATTCCAATAAGAATGAGAAACACCACATCAAGGGACCAAAGTGTGAACCGAAGTGGTAGGGATCGGAGTGTTAACTGAGAGTCGAGGGTGCAGGAGTTGAAGGAGGTAATACCATGGAGGAGCGAGCAATGATATAATGATATATTGTAACAGGAGTGAGAGGTGGAATATTGTAAGGGAATTGAGTAGTGGTATATGGAACCGAGCCCAACACTGAGCCACGAACAGTCACATTGGAGCCATGATTTAGAAGCTCAGCATATAACTTAACTCGATGGACTGACTCTGTGACAAAATGGAAGAATATAAGTTGTTTTGAAATTATCAATTCTAATTATCTGTGTTGTGCAATCATCCAATCTAGTCAAAAAGACTGAAACCCATATCCTCTTCGGACTCTTCTCTCGCTCAGGTTTCTTTTCCTCTTCCTTTGGAGCAGCTGTAGCTTCTGTAGCACCGACAACTCGGGCAACAACAAGTACAAACTTGCTTGGATCCTTCAAATACTCCTTAACTTTCTCGGCTAGTGGAAGAGAATAGTCAAGTTCAATAGTGACTACTAATACATTCTTGTAACCATTGATTATAGCATGTGGAACAGCTGCAATTGTGGGATAATTGATCGCTAGAGAAAGAGCTGCCAAAATAGAAATACTAGCAAAAAATTTCTCTATTAATAATCCTCTATGAGATCAAGAACTTCAGGATCAAATACCGATCCATTATCGTATACAGACTGCACAATCAATCCATAGGAAACTGGCTGAATGCCAAGCTTTTCCAGCAAAACTACCTCGGAAGAACCAACCTTGTCTCCTTTCTTAATAAGCTTCACAAGTGTTATAATTTCAATAGTACCTTTGCTAAGAGTTTACTGCACCACCAGTGTAGCTCGAATTCGTTGATACAAATGCCTAGAAAAATAATGGAGAATGGGAAAGGCACAACCTCTTCCCCCAGTCTAGCTAATAACTCCTCTCAAGAATTTTGGACGTAAGCAGACACCGCAGACTTATCTAGGGCTCAGAAAATTCAAATGAAAATGCGCCACCGTTTCCTCTGGCTCGATTGAAGCGAATCATAAAGTTGGGCAGAGACGTTCGTCAAGTAACTTGATGAGAGTGATTATGAGGTCAATACTCAATTCGATGAATCCCGGGTGATACAACAGAAATTATCTGCTCTAATTGCAATTACAAAGCGCCATGGCGAATTCGGAAAGCACAGAATTTCATCAAGTTGTGTATAGGGAAAATAAGTTGGTGTAAAGCTAAAACCCTTGTCATTGTTCAATCGCACCAATTTAGAGTGCTTCACTGTCGATTTTATCCTTACAGGAATGGCTCGGTACACATAATTTTACCGAGGGGCGGGAAGGATCTTTTGACCTTCTTTTGAGATTATGCATCGTAAAGATCCCTTGAATGTGTTCATTTGTTGAGAATATGCATCGTTGCAATGTGTTCATCTGTTGAGAATATGCATCATAAAGCTCCCTTGCAATGTGTTCATTTGTTGAGAATATGCATCGTTGCAATGTGTTCATTTGTTGAGAATATGCATCGTAAAGCTTCCCTTCAGAAAACCCTTGCAATGTGTTCGAACGGATGGTTCCATCCGCCACTACATCCACCTGCGAAATGGACACATTGTTCTAGAAAGCTCCTGCATAATGGACTCAATACCACGACTAATGCCAGCAACAAATCAGTGTGTCAGAGAGCATCCAGAGTGAAAGAGCTACACTTCTGCAATGGCAGAGAGCGTTTCTGGAATCCACTAGAGCTAGGGAGTAGGCACAGATTTTAGAGCGTTAAAGTAAGCGTGGCCTGAGGAAATGACTTGGATGGCAAATGATTTCATGCAGGAGCGGTTATGGAAGACGAAAACTACTGCATAGTTATGCCGTTGGGTAGCTTAGGAGAGAGAACAACCAGTTTTTCAGGTAAAGGATCATCCAGAGCAGAGAATAACTGAAGTGACAGTGAAGCAGTTTCAAAAGGCACAAAACCGATAAGGAGAAGTGCTTAGATCTACAAAGGCCACAAAACAATGGCTGAAATTTAAGCAGGGTAGGAATAAGCCTGCAACTCTGATACCATGTTAAACACACATGGTAGCAACAAAATATTAAAGATAAGAAGGAGAGTACATTTATTATTAACAAATGATATACATTTATAGTACATGGTGTGACCCTTGGATTCATATTCCAAGTGGTCTCTTGGACTCCTTTTGGTTGTTCAACTTCCACACCAACCCTTAGAGGCTTAAGTGTCAAACAAGTAGGACTATAACAATTACATGGTAGTTAATTTAGATTAATTATCTATTTTAATTTATCTAAATTTAGAAACTATAACTAAATTTTTATTTTTTATTTTTTTAAATTGAATTATTTGAATATATATATATATATATATATATATATATATATATATATTATTTAATAAATTTAAATTTCTAATTTTTTTTAACAGTTTGATAGGATATAATTGTCGATGCTAACCATTCATTTAAAAATTGAAAAACTGTTAATTCTCTAATTAGATAAACCCAACATTATGAGCTGTTCTTCTATCCATCTCTGCAATGGATGTGCATATCAAGTAGAGTGCCTTTACTAGTTGCGAAAATCTGCAGCCACGAGCTGTGGAAATCAATAACCACACAAATGAAATGTTTGGTGGCTTTACACCTAGATCGTTACATTACATTCACCACCAAGACTATGCATATGTTTGTTGAGATTTTGTATATATTAATTTGGCTAAAATCTCATGGATAATGCCAACAGTAGGATTTGTTCCTAAACTGATTGCTTCAAATATTGATGAGGAGATATTCTATCCTATTTTGTTGTGATAGAATTTAGTATTCAGTTTCTTCTCTACACCTATAAATTGTAAGCCTGTAGAGGCAAATGTATATGTGAGGTGCGAGGAAGAGGAAATCTGTTGTTGTAATCTCTTGTTGAATAATTGATAAGTCGATACATCGGTTTGGTGAATGTAGGCCAGATTGGTTGGGTGAACCACGTTATACGCTGCCTGCTTGCTAAGTATATGCTGTGTGGAGAGGAGCATTGTGAGCTATTGCAAATCTCTGCTTGAAGTGGAGCTATTTAGCACAAATCTCTCATTTGTAGAGCTGGTGCAAATCTCTGGTTTTGTATGGTGCTTGAAGTGTAAATTGAGATCACTAGGTGAGTAGCTTGTTTGGTTTTTGGAATTTGTTGAGCACATAGGAAGAGTGTTGGCCAAATTTGAGCAGATATGTAGCAATAAATCTACAATGGCATTCAGATCACAGAGAAGCAGATTATAGAATGGTTAAGTTTGTACACAGTGACTTAATGTAGATTGTTTTATATGTTGTTTCCTGCATTCCATATTTGTTGATGATCGACCATTCATGTGGAAAATCTAATCAATGGAAACAAGGTAATGCCGGTTCGTAATGTTTTTAAATAATCAATTGATTAAGTTTTTCAGGCAATATTTATTTCTGGCTATTTAACAATCAGGTGCTAAGAGCAATTTGGTGGTATTTGCAAATGGTATTTGCAATTTACAGTTTGTGGCTGCATAATTTGGTGAAATCATTGTTGTTTAAGAAGCCTGGAAATGGTATCCAATTATTAATAATTGCATGTTTGAAAAGGGGAATTTTTTCAAATTGTTAATTTGATTAAAAAAGTTAATTAAGGAACCATAGAGAAAAACTTAAATTAAACATGGAAAAAACTCGAAGTGCTTGATTTGAGATCGAAAAGTTTAATGGGAGGAATAACTTCGAAATCTAGAAAGTCAAGATGCAAGATTTACTCATGCAACAAGGCGTGGCGAAGGCACTTTTGGGAAAATCCAAACAACCTTTGGCCATGACAGATGACGAATGGAGTGACATCGATGATAGAGCACTAAGTGGCATATGATTGTGTTTGGTAGATGATGTTTTATTTAACATCGTGTCAGAGAAAACAGCCGCTGGTCTATGGACAAAGCTAGAAAAACTATACATGACTAAATCCTTAACAAATAGGATTCTTTTGAAAAGATAGTTTTATAGCTTGCGCATGAAGGAAGGTACAACAATAACTGATCATTTGAATACTTTTAATACTCCCTTGGTGCAGTTAGATAGCATAGAAGTAAAATTTGATTCATAAGATAAAGCTATAAATTTATTATGCTCGTTGCCTGAGTCATGGGATCATTTTGTTACTTCTATAATTCTTAGTTCATCAGAAACCCTTGAATTTGATGATGTTGTTGGAGCTATGCTATCTGAAGAAACCAAAAAAGGGTCAAATTTAGAAACCTCTACATCAGAAGCAATGATGGTTAGAGGTCGATCTAAAGAAAGACGCAAAAGTCAGTGAAACAACTCTTGGTCAAAATCAAAAGGGAAGAAGAGTAAGCTAAAATGCTGGTCTTGCAACAAATCGAGACATTTGAAGGACTGTTGGAAGAGACAACAAACATCCAAAGGAGACTCTTCAACATAAAATAATGAAACAAACACGACAGAAACAGGCTCAGCATCTGGTTCAGGTATTAGTGATGAAGTTTTATTAGTTAATTTGTTAAATCATGATCAACATTGGTTGTTAGATTCTGGTGCATCCAATCACATGTGCATTCATAAAGAGTGGTTTAAATCTTATAAATCAATCAATGATGGAGTAGTTTACATAAGAAATGATGTCTCATGTAATGTTGTGGGAATTGGAAGCATCTAGATTAAAATGTTTGACGGGACAATTAAAATCTTAACTGATGTAAGACATGTGCCTGAACTCAGAAAAAGTCTTATTTCTCTAGGAGTGCTAGACACAAATGGATATACAAATTTTATTCAAGGTGGAGTAATGAAAATTTATAAAGGAATCCTACTAGTAATGAAAGCAAAGAAGGTTGGAAATCTTTTTTGGTTAGAAGGAAGAACAGAGTCAGATCATGCTTCCATTGTATCTGAAAAAGATAGTGATTCTATTCGACTATGGCATCAATGGTTGGGCCATATGAGTGAAAGAGGATTAAAATTTTTATCTGATGGTAAGTTACTTCCTAGTTTAAAATCTTTTAAGTTAGATTTCTGCAAACCTTGTATATATGGGAAACAAAGTAAGTAGAAATTTAAAATTGGAAAATGCACTTGTAAGGGAATCCTTGATTATATCCATTCTGATGTTTGGGGTCCATCTCCTACAACCTCATATGGAGGATCATCATATTTTGTATCTTTTATAGATGATTTCTCTAGGAAATTATGGGTCTACATGTTGAAAAGAAAGTCCGATGTATTCATAGTTTTCAAGTAGTTTAGACCATTAGTAGAAAATATCACTGGAAGAACCATTAAATGTTTAAGAACTGACAATGTTGGTAAGTTTACTTCAAAGGAATTTGATAATTATTGCAAGGAAGTTGGGATCGAAAGATATAGAACTACTGCTTATACTCCTAAGAAAAACGGAGTCGTTGAACACATGAATAAGACTCTCTTAGAAAGAGCAAGAAGTATGCTAAGTAACACCAATTTGCAGAAGGAATTATGGACAGAAGCAATATCTACAGCTTGTTATTTGATAAATCGATCACCATCAACTGCAATAGGATGCAAAATTCCTCAAGAGGTATGGAAAGGTCATCCTTGTGATTATTCTAAACTGAAAGTTTTTGGTTGTGATGCATATGCTCTAATTTTGAAACATCAGCGTTCTAAATTAGATCCTAAATCAAAAAGATATATCTTTGTTGGATATGGTGTTGGGATTAAGGGATACAGGTTGTGGGATCCTACTACTCACAAGATCATCATTAACAGAGATGTTAAATTCAATGAATCTTCACTTGATAATCTAGATGTAGATATTAAATTGAAACAAGAAAATGTACCTAAGTTTCAACATATTCAGTTTGAAACCAGTTCAAACACTGATGATAGTAAAGAAGAACGAGTTTCAGATAAAGATCATGAAGAAGTTCCTACAGATAATAATCAACAAATTGTGGAAGAACCAGAAACATATTTAATAATGTCTACGAGAATCAGATATCATCCTAAAGGGTATCATGATTATGTTACATCAATTGCTTTAACCGCTAATGATGATGAGCCTTTATTGTATCAGGAAGCTGTAGAAGGTTCTAACAGTGATAAGTGGAAAGAAGCTATGAAGGAAGAAATGAAGGCATTAGACAAGAATGCCACATGGGACCTCATAGAACTTCCTAATGACAGAAAAACTGTAGGATGTAAATGGGTTTACAAATTGAAAAGGGGTGTTGATGATAAAGAAGACATGTACAAAGCGACGCTGGTTGCGAAAGGTTTTTCTCAGAAAGCATGAATTGACTTTCATGAGATATTTTCACCAGTTGTTAAAATTGTTTCAATTCAGATTGTCTTAGCATTAGTTGCTTTACTTTATTTAGAATTACAACAACTAGATGTTAAGACTGCATTCTTACATGGAGATTTAGATGAAGAGATTTATATGGAACAACCTGAAGGGTTTGTTCAAAATCGCAACAAGAAATTTGTCTACAGGCTCAAGAAATCATTGTATGGTCTAAACCAGTCACCGAGACAATGGTACAGGAAATTTGATTCTTTCATGATGAGCCAAAATTATATAAGAAGTGAATATGATCATTGTGTTTATTTTAAGAAATTAAGTAGTGACATGTTCATTATCTTAGTATTATATTTTGACGATATGCTTTTTGCAAGAAAAAGCATAAGTGAGATCAACAGGTTAAAGGCTCAGATGGCTAGGACGTTTGATATGAAAGATCTAGGAGCAACAAGACAGATTTTGGGCATGGAGATTTTCAGAGACAGGAGCAATGGTAAGCCGTGGTTATCACAAAATAAGTATATTCAAAAAATACTCTTAAGGTTTGGTATGAACAATGTGAAGCCGGTTTCAGTCCCTTTAGCTTCCCATTTTAAGCTTTCTTCAAGTTTATATCCTAACACAATTGAAGAAAAGGAATATATGTCTCGAATTCCATATGCCAATGTAGTAGGTTGTGTTTACGGGAAAACTAGTGTCCATTTAGAGCTGCCCACTAAGATGGGTAGATATCTTAGAAACAAACAATTCAAATTAACTTGTGTTTTCGTTTATGAGAGATAGATGAGAGAGAAGCAGAGAGTACCAACCTCAGTCTTTCGCTTGGCTCCTTGCTTGTTTCCTCTCTCCTTTGGTAGAGCTTCGCCACTCCTTTCTCACTTGTCCTACTTCAAAGAACACCTGTAGAGTCAAAGTAGCAAAATACCATCAAAGCATAGAGATCTATAACCATAAACAGTGTAGAATCAGATGTACATTAACCATACAAATGCATACATGTATACAAGATTCAGAAATATACAAGTATATGGAGGAAAACTCAAATAGCTTTATTGATAGAAGTAGTAGAAGAGAGGATTACAACCCAGCTGTCTGATCCAACGCCATCCTCCCAGCATGAAATCCCTCTTCACCTCATGAAAATCTAGATCACATAGCAATACAATGTTTCACAGAGAAACCAACAACACTTCCTTACAAAATACAAAATTCTCCTCTGGATCTCTAGAATGAGGGATCCATATATAGATATTTTCAGGTGGGTGAGTCAGCTTCTGGGATTTTGATTAGTGTCATTTCACTGATTCTTGGTTCCAATTTGATATTTGATGATCTCTTACTCATCCATGGGTGAATTCAGAGAGGCAAGTGTCATATGAGCAGTTTTTAGAAGATTCTTTGCATTTCCACCTAGCAAACTACCTCTGCCATTTGTATGCTCTCGCTCATCACACCCTATAGAAGGGATTTTCAGTATGCATCACACCCTTTGTGTGTTGAAAATGAGATGCATCGTACCCTTAGCATGGAGCGGTCTGTATGGTCCAGTTTTGACCAGTTTTGGCAGTTTTTCAAGGAGAACCTCTGGGAAATGATGTAATCAGCTGACCTTGTTCCTTTAGGGTATGAAACAACACATTTAGGGGTTTAGAAGCCCTTGGTTTATGGACATATGTGTTTGGGGTTGCAGTGCCCAAATATGTCTATAATAGTTGCCCCCTAAAGCATGAGGTCATAAATCTTCTTATGTCGGGTGAAATGCTTTATCATGAGGATCCGAGGTTTTTCGAACTGGAAGGTGACCTGTAATAAGATACAATACAATAAATTATCTTCATAATATTTTCATGATCTAGCTGAGGTAGGCATTTCCATGCTCAGCTTTATAAAGCCATTTTCATGTACATAGGACAAACAATCGTTTATGTGGTAGACTGATGATTCTGGTAGAGCCATCGTCCCTTAGATCGGATGATTATTTGTGAAGCTATGGAGTGCATTTGATGTCTTTATTTTCCTGAATATATCGCAGCCTGGATGGATGAAATTAGATCCGAGGTCTTCAAACTAGTTCAATCTTCGCTTGAAGTACAAGTCGATCCATGTGAAAAGATGTTCTGATGTTGAACATGTAAAGACATCGCTTGATTACCAGCCAATGATGAAAGCTGTTAACAGGTGCGAGAGGAATCACCAATAATGATAATGACCCTCAAGGTACTGTAGTATAATTCACATGGTGGGAATACATGAGTCGATGTCGAACACCATGCAAAATCTTTCGATCGAAGGTCATTGATGTAAACCTATCGCCGAAAGTGATAAACTTTCCATTGAGGCATGCAAGCTTCAAAGTACTGAAAGGGTTATTCCTAGGTCAACTTCTTGGATAATGAGATGATGTCAACAAGAAGTGACCCGTCGTAGGAGGGCCTTAATGAATCCCACATCTATGACATGAAACGGAGCAAATGATTTTGTGGAGGTGAAAACAATCTGATGATACAAGGTTCAGTGGTGGCGGCCATGAAAGAATGGAGCGTGAAGGTATTGCAGTGGATGAGGCGTTAGCTGGGTTGGTGAGTTCTCTAAATGACTTCTCTTGAACATATCGACAACACTAAAATGGATTATTAGTGTTAACCCCAAAAATGGATGATATGGAGGACCAATGGTGATATGACCGGTGAACGGAATATTCCAACCCGACTCTCATGGTGACAGAGTGAAAGTGTCATGTTCAAGAGCGACCTACTACCAATGAAGTTCTTCAAGTTTTCTTCCCTTTTTCCCCAGTCATTGATGACCAATACCTCTTTATTTTTGTCAAGCTTGAGGAGGATAACATATGCTTGTTCTATAATTTTCCCTTCGGGCAAACCTGTCGCTATGTTTTAGCGAGCCTAGCAACAGTGAAACTCGCTCTTGTCTGTATTGGACAAGTTTGTTGCTATTGTTTTAACGAGTTTAACGACAAATATAACTCGGTACTTTTCAGTTTTAGAGAATCTTAAAATAGACGGAAAGGGAACTCCAGTAGTCCTTTTTCATAATATAATCTCTTAAGTCTGAAAAAGTATAAAATAATACGAAAGGGATGACTTTTTCAATCACTTTAGTGAGCTGAAAAAGATAAGCACTCGATCTTTTCATGTAATGATCCCTCAGGTCCAAAAAGATTAAAATGCAAGAGGGATGGCACTTCCAATCACTTTAAAGAGCTAGAGAGGCCAATTTCTCAGCAATCTTTTTATATTTTATGAGTCTAAAAAGAGCTTAAAAGAGACTCGTTTTTTAGGAATGAGTGATATTTTCGGGTAGCAACTGGTTCCAGGCAAGTTTGGAACTTTTCTATCATGGTAGTGTAAAGAAGGTGGCTAACAGAATCACTCCCTGCAATTGTTCCTAAAAAGGGTAAACAATCAAGTGGAGGCGTATGATCAACTAAAAAGTGGAGGTGATGGTAAGAACACGACCAAGGCTCAAAAGCTGATAGTAATGCGATCACAAAGGTTATTTACTGAAAGGAGGGTTCATTTTTTAATGAGCTTGAACTCTAGGGGAAACATATGCTCATCGCTAGGTTTATTTTTTAACGAGCTTGAACTTTGTGTAAACCTACTCATGCTAGTCGTATAATAAGGATTTATCTCATTAGTAGGTTCTTTTTTTAGGGATCTTTCCCCATGCGAAACTTTGCTCCGATCCTTTTGTATGCAAGCTAGGAACGACCAACTACTGTCCTAAGGGTTAAAGAACTATTGGGGTAGGGTAGGAAAACTCTTCCTTTACTTTGCCGATGCCATTTTGGCCTTGCAAAGGTGAATGGTTGACCAAACCAATCACCTAACTTAAGCAGCTAAAGTTAGTAAAAAACTATGGGGTTAGAGTTATGCTGGTCGATTTTCACTTGCATAAAAAAAGGTTTGCATGACCCCAGGTATAAAGAAGAATAAAGTTTCCAGTTTACCATTCGGAAGTTCTTGCATTAGCAAGATTGTTCCATCCACGTAGCAGACAAGACACTTCCTTGGCTTTGTCCATAAAAATAGACAAAGGTGAACGGTGGGAGCTTCCACTCACATAACCTTCAACGAGGAAATCCTTTTCCAGTCTAATCCCATTTTCCTAAACAGACGGGTGTGTCAGATTGGTCATATATCCTACGTGGAAACCTACCTTATATCTGGGGTTTTCCTGCTAATGCAGACCAGGGCGCATGCCTCCTGAGTTTAGTCGCATTCACCGAATCACTCACGATCATCAAGTGGACGGACTAGAGGTTGATGAGACATTCCTTGTGCAAAAAGACCATTTAGGGATGGTATTTGACTAGTAGCCGTGTTTGAACCGGGGAATGAAAGCTAGTCAACGAGTTGGACCATTCTGCCTTCATACGGGAAACACATCACTCGAAAGAGTGAGGAAATAATAGCTCCCATGCTGTAAATGTAGTCACGCCCAAGGAGTAGATTGTAATCTAGAGGCCCTTGGACTACCATCACGTTTAGATGAACGGTTTTCCTTCTCAAAGTTATAGGCAAATTTGGAAGGATCCCTAATGGTCGACTGGTTCCTTTATTGAAGCCTAACAGATTTCGAATCTCAGGCAGAAGCGATGGTGAGCTAAGCGCTTTCCAAGCAGTTGAGGAAAGGATACTCACTGAAGCCCCTTCACCTATGATAGTGCTAGCCATGATCATTTTGTAAGCTTGTACTATGATTCAGAATGGCACATTAGATGGTAAGCGGGGTCTCGCTAGTAGATTGCAATCGAAGGAAATGACTAAATTGCTCGGAGGAGGGATCGAATAAATGGCCAGATGAATCTATGATGAACTTCCTTCCTGTGGTAAAGGAATGGGTAGATTGCCCCCATGCTCATCTGACTCGGTGCTAACAAAAAGAATTTGAACGGTGTCATTCTCATTCTCTTTGGAGACTGTATCATCTAAAGATGTACCTTCTGAAGACAAGACTGGGTCGACTGCCGTCTCGACCTGTTGACTTTGCTCCAGTGTGGACTCAGAGGGTTTATCTTCAATGATAGATGCTTCTAACGACAACAGAGGTGTGTCAGTCGGATTTTCAAATAGCGATGGACTTGGTAAGAGTTTCTTGTATCGAGGAGGAAGTTGCTGCGGTGAAGCAAGACGGATATCCAAGACTCTTTTAGCTTCATCCAGGAAAGGACAACGGTGGAGGGCATGATTGCCTTCACAAAGCCTACAAGGAAATTTAGATCTTCCTTTCTGCCCATTGACTTCATTTTCACTAGTTGATAGTGTACTCTCAACATGATCGACAAAGGTTGAAGACATCAGATTGTGCAAGTGGGGAGACCCGTCCCTTAAGATCCGTGGGATGCAGGGACAATCTCGATGATAGTGGTCTCCCTTGCAAATGACACATGGATA
Source organism: Pinus tabuliformis (assembly GCA_031772625.1). Lineage (NCBI taxonomy): Eukaryota > Viridiplantae > Streptophyta > Pinopsida > Pinales > Pinaceae > Pinus > Pinus tabuliformis. Next base: position 329,423,431 of record CM062819.1, read on the forward strand.
TTTAGGCTTGGATGGTGCAGTGTGTAGATTTTCGCTGGACGATGCATGGTTGCCCCCTTTTGCCATTGGCTTCTTCTTCTTCTTAGTTACTTGGTTTTTAGTGTTACTAGTTTCACCAAGCGAAGAGGAAGAAGGATAAGGAGAAACAAACGAAGTAGAAGGTAGGGGGGAAACTATAGTATCACTTGGTTACTGATTTGATTGCTCAGGAATTATGGTGTTTTGAATGACAAAGGTCGAGAATAGCCATATTGGCAGGCCAATTGTGAGTCCTGGAAGGGACAATGTAGCCATGTGTGGAGCACCAACATCTCCCCAAGAAGAGAAAGGACTAGGATTCCCCCCAAGGGGAAATCCTTGATTGGTAGACTCCATTATCTCAACCTAATACCAACGAGGGAACAATGATTTTATTCCGATTGAAATAAATTTTATGACACTTTGACACAACTTGCTTTTTCAATTTTTAAGAGTCGCGAAAAATCTAAAGATGACTCTAGTCACCTTTGATTTTTAATGAGCCTAAAGTGACAAGTGCTCAGATGGAAATATTCTTTTAAGGAGTCTAAAAAGGAATGAAAGTGACTACTCTGGAAATCTAGAGAGAGGGATTACCAAACCAATCGCAAAACTGCAATATACTTTTACGTACGGCAGTCAATCTTCCCGCATGTTGTGTTCAGTGCATTGCAATCAATAGGGTAGCAGATATGGCTTCCTAAGAATAATGGATATCAGCCTATTGTGGTCTCCCAATATATACTCGATGGTACGTGGGAGCACAAGTCCGTACTGGCACTTGTCGTATCAAAGGGGAGGAATCACCCAACCTACTATGAAAATGATAGTTACCAGGCTTTACGACACCAGAATAAGTCTCTAGCCTAGACTTCTAGATGTTGTGTGTTAGGTTCCAAAGCACTTTTATGTTCATTGAGGTTTATTTTACAGTTGATATTTCTTAAGAAGTTTTCCTTTCAAGGTTCACCACGTGATGTAGATGTACAATTCCTAAATATGCAATCTAAGATGATAAACAATCGTTTACTTTCTTTTAGCAATGAAAATCCTAGCTACTAAGGAAAGAGGAGTAAAATTCTTTCAACATAGAGCAGAGAGCACACACTAAATGCACTTTTCCTTAGAAATCAATTTTCTCATGCAGTCTAAATGAAAATGCACATGCATGTATTTATTTTTCAGTTCCCTTAATGTGAGAATGACAAAAAGAAAACTAAGTACAGGTCTAAACTATCTTTCCTCAAAGCGACACTTTAGCAATTTCTTTTCAAAAACGAAAGGAAGACTAAGACGACACTTTCAATTCTGACTGGAAAACTGCTTTCGACACTTCAAACAATTGAAAATACAAATCAAATACAATGAAAAAAGTGTAATCAACTATCTAAAAGAGGAATATTTTACGACACTCTTTTTCTTCACTGAAATGACAATTGCGACACTTCCAAATCAAAAGACGACAGTTCGATTAAGCTACTTTTTGCAAAGGAAGACTATAAATGATGAAAAATACATAAAAAAAATTCACAATTCCTTATCAATGGAGGCTAAATAATGTAAAGGAAGAAGGTTTCAACAGTGATATACTGATCATAGACAACAAAACTACTGAATAGAGCTGAAAACAATGAAGAAAAAAACCAAAATTTGGAGGCAAAAATAGTCTCATTCAATCATCGCACCTGTAACACAGGGAGCAGGGATGCATCTCACCTACAGCACACAGGAGGTGTGATGCATCCAGACTTCCAATGAGAGATAGTGCGATGGTCTAGGGACAAGACTAAGCTTGGTTTTCACTCATAGCTTGCAATTAAGTTCAGGGGTTTAGGATGAGTTTATGATAGGTAGTAAACAAAAAGTATAGGGGTTAATCTAATGAGGTTATTTGAGCTACCACCAGGGCACTTAGGATGTTTGGAAGTTATATGTTCAACTCATAAACCATCTCGGAGATTGACTGAAGCAGCGTTGATCTACTTTGCAGTTGCATAGCAAAAGCAGTTCGGAGGCTAGCTGGCTTAACTTCAGGCTCTGTCTGTAGTTTATAAAGAAAACAACAGTAAAAAAAAAAACAAACTATTCATTCCCTAGTGGAGTCACCATTTTGTTTATGGGAAAAGTAGTGTCCATTCAGAGCTGCTAGTCCCACTAAGACGGGTAGCTATCTTAGAAACAAAAAATTCAAAGTAACTTATGTTTTCCTTTATGAGAGATAGATGAGAGAGAAGCAGAGAGTACCAACCTCAGTCGTTCACTTGACTCCTTGCTTGTTTCCTCTCTCCTTTGATAGAGCTTCGCCACTCCTTTCTCACTTTTCTCGCTTCAAAGAACACCTGTAGAGTCAAAGCAACAAAATACCATCAAAGCATAGAGATCTATAACCATAAACAATGTAGAATCAGATGTACATTAACCATACAAATGCATACACGAATACAAGATTCAGAAATATACAAGTATATGGAGGAAAACTCAAATAGCTTTATTGATAGAAGATGTAGAAGAGAGGATTACAACCCAGCTGTCTGATCCAACGCTATCCTCCCAGCATGAAAGCCCTCTTAACCTCACGAAAAGCTAGATCACCCAACAATACAATGTTTCACAGAGAAACCAACAACACTTCCTTAAAAAATACAAAATTCCCCTCTGGATCTCTAGGATGAGGGATCCATATATAGATATTTGTAGGTGGATGAGTCAGCTTCTGGGATTTGATTAGTGTCATTTCACTGGTTCTTGGTTCCACTTAGAGATTTCATAATCTCTTACTCATCCCTGGACAAATTCAGAGAGACAAGTGTCATATGAGCAGTTTCTAGAAGATTATTTGGGTTTCCACCTAGCAAAATACCTCTATCATTTGTCTGCTCTCGCTCATCACACCCTACAGAAGGGATTTTCAGTATGCATCGCACCCTTTGTGTGCTGCAAGTGAGATGCATCACACTCTTAGCATGGAGCAGTCTGTATGGTCCAGTTTTGACTAGTTCTGAGCAGTTTTTCAGGGAGAACTTCTGGGAAATGATGTAGTCAGCTGACCTTGTTCCTTTAGGGTATGAAACAACACTTTTAGGGGTTTAGAAGCCCTTTTTTATGGACATGTGTGTTTGGGGTTGCAGTGCCGAAATATGTCTATAACAGGTTGTTTGATGTATGCGATGGTTAGTACACGACCAGATATTTTACATGCAGTTGGGGTTGTCAGGAGGTATATGGCAAATCCAGGGAAAGAACACTAGTCAGCAGTGAAATGGGTGCTTTGGTATCTGAGAGGCACAGGTGATTATTGTATCACTTATAACAGAAGTAGTGAATTTGTTTGTAGATATGTTGATTCTGATTTTGCAGGTGATTGGGATAAGAGAAGGTCAACGTCAGGATATGTCTTTACTCTTGCAGGTGGAGCTATTAGCTGGATGTCAAAGCTACAAAAAATTGTTGCTTTATCCACTACAGAAGCATAATACATAGCTGCTACACATGCTTGCAAAGAAGCGGTTTGGTTGAAAGGTTTGTTTGGTGAGTTTGGTAGTTTACAAGACAACATTAAGTTATTTTGTGATAGTCAAAGTGCAATTCACTTGGCTAAAAATCCAACCTATCATAGTAAATCAAAGCATATACCTATAAAGTACTCTTTTGTAAGACCGGTTATCATTGAACGGGGAGTCTCTCTTGAAAAATTGCATACAAAGGAAAATTGTGCAGACATGTTCACGAAACCAGTTTTATGAGAGAAACTACGATGGTGTCTGGATTCTCTTAGCTTGCAAATAAAATGAAAAGAATAAACAAGAACGAGGTATTAGGCTAATTGTTGTCAAGGTGGAGATTGTTGAGATTTTGTATATATTAATTTGGCTAAAATCTCATGGATAATGCCAACAATAGGATTTGTTCCTAAACTGATTGCATCAAATCCTGATGAGGAGATATTCTATCCTATTTTGTTGTGATAGAATTTATTATTCAGTTTCTTCTCTACATCTATAAATTGTAAGCCTGTAGAGGCAAATGTATATGTGAGGTGTGAGGAAGAGGAAATCTACTGTTGTAATCTCTTGTTGAATAATTGATAAGCCGATACCTCTGTTTGGTGGATGTAGCCCAGATTGGTTGGGTGAACCACGTTAAATGTTGTCTCATGTTTTATGTTGTGTGTGAATTTATTTATTTTTCTGTTGTGCATAATCTGAACAATGTTCTCCATCTTAGCTTAAATGTTTGTAATTTCTCTAATATCTTTAGAATTTTTTTCATGCATAATGAAGAAGAAAAAAGAGGAAAAACATCCAGAACATTCTGGCCCTGTTTCTTCATTAATGCTATCATTTCTTGCCTCAAGCTTTCACTAAAGGTATCATTTATTATTATATATCTTTTTCATGTTTAGTTAGATTAAAACATTGTTTTTGATTAAATCTCTTAAAGTAATTTAAATTTATTCAAATTTTGGATCTACTAAGTATTGAAAAGGATAAAATTGTTTTTTTGAAAAAAAGTTTATATTTTGAGAGATTTGATAATTTTAGACTCTTAATAATTTTCAAATTAGAATGGATCTAGGATAGTTTAATTATTAATTGTTAATTATAATTATAACTATAATTATTAGATTAATAATTTATTTTATTTCATTATTATTTTGTTTTGATCTAGTCAAAATATTTACAAGAAATTATATTATATTAACATATTGGGGTGGAGAGCTTTTTGGACACAATGATCACTAATTGAATTAGGGCATAATTTATTATTATTATTATTATTATTATTATTATTATTTGTGATTAGGGGAGGGATGGTTTCATACTCATACTCACTTGACACGGGTCAATTCCAACCACTACCATTATAACGCCTAAATGCCTATTTATGCCATTTCCATAGATAGATGTTAGTTCTGAGATTTCAACTTGAATCTCTTCAATCATAATCCTTCATTTTCAGTAGTTAACTTTAAGAATAATAAAAATTATAGTTTTTTTTTCATGTCTCAAATATATTAGTGTTTTGTTTGTTACATATTACTTTTATAAATTGATATATATTATAATATATTAATAATAATTTATGATGAAAATTTTGGAAAAAAATTAGTTTTTAAATTATTAATTTTTAATCGTTGAAACTTAAACTTGTAAATTAGTAAATCTTAAACATAATTATGTGTAGACTAATAAACCAAATGACTTATAATTTATTTTTATTTTTTATTTTTTATTTTATTTTGACCAAATTCAAATACATTTTTTATTTTATTTAATATTTTTAATTCTATTTAATTTTTATTTTATGTAATTTGTTTAATCAAAATGTTAAAAATTACATTATTTTGACCAAATTAAAATGTTTATGTTACATTACATTATTATTTTTTTATTTAGATTTTTAAACTCTATTTAATTTTTATTTTTATTTAATTTGACTTAATCAAAATGTTAAACATTACATTATTTTGACGAAATTAAAATGTGTACGTTACATTACATTAATTTTTGAATTTTATTTTATTTTTTAAATTCTATTTTATCTTTATTTTTATGTAATTTAACTTAATCAAAATGTTAAACATTACAATACAACATCTCTCGAGGTTGGAGAGCACTTAGGGCAATTATTTTTTATTAATCTTAATTGACTTTAAAAATATCTTTAAATTATTAATTATTAATTTCTATTAAATTAAATATTATATATAAATCACCTTTTATTTGATTTTGTTAAAGTATCTTTTGACAAAAGTGTTCTCTCCCATGGTTTGATTATAGTGTTTTGGTAACTTATATTTATTTAATCTATTAGTTTTTTTCCATGGTTTTGTACTTTATATTTATCTAATTTATTAATTTTTGTTTATCAAAGTTTCTTCAATAAATTAAGATGATTGAGATAGATAATTGTGAAGTAGAACTATTTGACATTAATTTACATTTTATATTTATATATGTTTTAATTTAAACATATCATATAGAACTTATATATATATATATATATATATATATATATATATATATATATATAATTTTCTTATTTTAAGGAAGAATATGACGAGGGTCATGTGGGATTGCGGGAGAGGATGGAGCACTATTGCGCACACCCTACCTGCTACTCTGACCCTGGTTAACTATTGCAGGCACCCGTAGCGGTTATGCTCCTATAGCCTATAGCACGCTGGCCCTAGCTTGCACAACTGTCGTTTTCAGCAGATAAGTATGGAGGGAATGGAACTTGACATTGTGGATTATTCGTCGGGTCCCTATTCCCAAATCGACCACCATTACATCTGCCATGTCCTGCTCGCTAACGACGCTAGTTGTCTCCCTTCCTAGGCATAAGGACAACTCCCTCTGCATCGATTCTCTCTCCATCGACTCTCCCTCCCTCAACAGTCCACCCTTGTCCCTTTCAACCCTCAACCTCCTCGCCTCATGCTCATCTCGGCTCTTCGATCCCACACCCCTTGTTGACCTTTTTTTCTCTCAGAACCCTAACCCCTGCCATGGACTTGCTTCTGAAGCGGCCAATCAATCTCAGCTACCAGCTAATCTCCCCCGATTAGGCAATAAATCACAGGAATCCGCAATTCCATCGGGATGCTTCGATACCCCTGTTATTAGGGTCAGGTCGGCGAAGCCCTCCTTCGCAACAAAAAATCGAGTAGATCCTTTACAAGACCATCCTACTGCGCCTCCAACAGGGAAGAAGAACTCCAAGTGCATCAGAGCATTCAGAAAAGATTTCACTATTAAATCTGGCGAAGGTCTCACCATGGGGGATATCACCGACAGATCAAGCAAAGTTCTGGTGGGTAGGGTTCATGGCAGAACCTATACAGTGGATCAAATAGGGCAATGGGTGAAAAAGATTTGGGGGCATATCTTCCTTCACCTATAATAGGTTCAAAATCTACGTCGAGGGTGGTTCGCGCTTCACTTTGCACTCAAAGAACACACAAATATGGCACTGGCTTGATTTTTGCACATATAGATGGCGCTGGTTTTACTCAAAAGATGGAGCCCTCTATTTTATCCTAAAAGAGAGCAGCTCGGTGCAGGGCCTCTCTAGGTGAGGTTTCCAGGTTTACCCCTACAGTATTGGTCAGAATAGGTGTTTATCAAAATAGGGAATACCCTAGGTATGTTTCTAGATTATGACAAATCCATTATCCAATCCAAAAACCAAACATTAGCCCATATTTTAGTGCATTTGGACACTCGAGAGGGTTTGGAAGAAAGGATAACTCTGCAATGGAGGAATTTCACCCCGGTACAAATCTTGGACTATGAGGGAGTGCCATTTAGATGTCGAAGATGTCATAAGGTCAGTAATCTATTCAAAGAGTGCCCTCTGGTAGTGAAATCCCATGAGACAGCAACAGGACAAGAAGTTGGCATCGACAAAGGAACCCCTGTCATCAGTAGAAAGCATCTAGAGGCTGGCCCAGAACCTCCCCAGAAGGCGAACTCATCCAAGCCGGTGCAGCACAAATTTGGAAGATCTTCGGGACCACCATCCCCTCCTCTGACTCGAGCTCAACCAACTGCAGAAGCAACTCATTCAGTGGGTACTCCTCTTCCCTCATCCCCTACTCTTTCTTATGTTAATGCATCTACTGCACAACATATGCATATCGCACCATTTTCGCATGGTATCATCTCCCCTGCCTCCATCACCTACTCACCTCTCCCTCATCACTTGGTTGATTCCACCACCCCCCCCCCATTATCCACTCGGTGAAATCCCCCTCATTCCATCCATCTCCCTTGGCACCCTCTCATCCCTATAACCTTCATTTGTGAACTCCCTTTGGGGACTCTCATCTTTACAACACAGGCCTTGGCTTGACACTACCTGCATCCTCTGCTAAACCTCTTAGAGGGCGCAAATCATACCTCACACATGCTACCCCTCGCGCTGGGGTAGAGGTGATCTCGGGCAGAAAATCCTCTTCAGATCTAGTTCTTAGAGCAAAGCAAACCCTAGACATGGTTCCCCCATGAAATGCATCTCCTTTAATTGTAGGGGCTTGGCTAGTTCTCTAAAAAAGCTAGCCCTTCACAAACTCTTCACGGCGGAACCGATCAAATTAATCCTCCTTCAAGAAACCCTAAGGGAAGCACGTCATGCTATAGAGATTTTGCAAGCTATATGCCCTGGGTGGATCTTCACTGCTCTGGATTCCATGGGACGATCTGGTGGTTTGGCCATGGGATACAATCCCTATACCATAAAACCCATATCGACTTGGGGAGGAAAGGGTTACATGTGCATTAATTTTTTCTTAGCCGCATTAGGAATGGATTTCAGGGTCATGAATGTTTATGGGTCGTGCCAAGGAAGGGAGGTTTTCTGGAACCGCCTCCTTAACCTATCCTTGTCATCTACTGAAAACTTCATATTGGGAGGGGATCTTAACTTTTCTATAAGATTCAGTGAGTCTTCGGAAGGGATCTTAACATTGTATCGTCAGGGAAGGTTGAAATTCATTAACAAATGAATTGCTTGCAAAACAGGGCACTGCAGACCTTTTTTCTCTCTTCTCCAAGGGACCACGTGGTGGCATGCGATTGGTCTTTAGAGCTTACAGGGAAGATGACATCAACAGTGACATGGCAGTATAGTTGATGACATGGCAGATGACACGTCTCACACAATTTTAGTGTTTTTGGGGATGACATGGGACCATTTACAGGTACCACATGTTGAAATACACAATAGAATGAGGTTGTTGAAAGAAAGAACAAAAGTATTATGGGAGATGCACGGACGATGTTGCATGATCAGGGACTATCGTTGCACTTGTGGGATGAAGCATGCAACACAACGGTATATGTGCAGAACATGAGTCGTCATCGGATTCTCAGGATGAGTACACGTGAAGAAGATTTTTTAGCAAAGAAACCAGATGTGTCACACTTGAGGATCTTCAGTTCAGTAGTTTACTTTCATGTTTCCAAGGATGCAAGGAAAAAGCTAGAGCTGAAAGCTGAGTTGGGCATATTTGTGAGGTACACTGATACACTTCACAACTATCGGGTGTACTTGCCATCTCAAAGGATAACAGTTGTTTGTAGAGATATGAAGTTTGATGAATATAAGACCATGATATGTTCCCTTGGGAGGGAGTTTCAGTGGCATGTAGATGAGGAGATTTTAGCTCCAAAGGAAGAACATGAGGATGTTGTGGAGAACCCACAAACAAAGGAGAAAAGAGTGGAAACACGTGTGACAAGGGTTAATGTGTTTCACTTCTTAGTCACATAAGAAGCTACAAAAAGGAAGATCCTAATCTCAAAAAAAGATATACTAATAAACCAGTTGAAACTAATTAAGGCACTTAATAAATTACTAGGAGGATGGGCAAACCAACATAAATACATCCATTTTCATTCCTTGGCCTTGTCATTAGAGTAACATTTAATTACCATGAACCTATGATATTTATCATGAAGAGGGGGTTGTTATGTGTCCCCACACTTTTCCAATTCATAGTTAATTGTTGATTTATGTCAAAGTTTAATTTTCAAACTTAATGTACATTGATAGTCATTTATGCAAAATCGATGACCAATTTTCACCCTTTTAAGAATGGATTTTGCAATTGTAGGAATTTACAGGGTAAGTTCCTCAGATAGAACACCAAAGGACATCGCTAACAAACATATCATGGATCAATACACCAGTATTCTTGACATGGTTAAAACCATCAAAGAGGGAAACAATCCACGGCTTGAGCCAACACGACCACTTTAGGCAATTTATTAATAGAAGAAAGGAAATTTACATAAGCTTCTCTCATGAACAGTCACACTACAAATGACCCTCCATGATATTTAAATAGATATCATGGACCAATCGGGTGTTAAGCCACGAATTAAGTTTCGGTAATACTGAGAAGAGAATGAACCGTCAGATCACTTCCTGTCTAGAACATATTGTGGCCATCAGATTGTAAGTTAAAAACATACATAGTAAGAAACACAATTTACCTAACTCTACACTATACCAAGTTATACTTAACTATTTCCTGTGTCGGAATATCCCAACACCCCCCCTTAAGAACAACTTGGGATAGGATTGATGGATGTACAAATATGAAAAAATAGGATAAGGAAGGAGGCATTAGAGCCTATCCCCCCTTAGTCACAACTTCCTGAACTCCAACCATAAATCAAAGTTCAGTAAACTTTGCCTCTGTGAGAGCCTTTGTAAAGATATATGCAACTTGATCATCAGTTGAACAATATTGTAGTTAAAGAACATGTTCATGAATGAGCTTTATGATGAAGTGCATGTGTAGCTCAATGTGTTTGTTGTACTGATGTTGGACTAGATCTTTGCATAGTTTAATGGAACTTTGATTATCATACCAAAGTGTAGTCAGATGCTGCTGCTGAAAGCGAAACATTGATAAGATCTGACGAAGCCAAAAGGCTTCCTTACTAGCCTCTACGGCACCACGATACTCTGATTTTGTTGAAGAAAGAGAAATGGCACTTTGCTTCTTGCAAGCCCATGTAATAGGTCCAAAACTAAGAGTGAATACATAACCTGCAGCAGACTTCCAATCATCACGGTCACTAGCCCAATCAGAATCAGTGAAACCGACCAATTGAGGAGATGCTTCTGCACTATAATGAATCCCAAACTGAACTGTACCTCGAACATAACAAAGTATTCTTTTAGTTTCTTTCCAATGAATTTCATGTGGGTCTTGCATAAACCAAGAAATAATGCCAACAACAAAGGAAAGGCCAGGACTAGTATGGGTTAGATACAAAAGTTTTCCTACATGTTGACGGTATAAGGTAGCATCAAATTCAGGGGAAGTACAAGTGACTGAAAGTTTGGCTCTAGATTGAAAGGGAGAAGGCGCTGGCTTACAATATTCCATGTGAAAATGGCATAGAAGATCACAAGCATACTTGGTCCATTGGGAAAGGGAAATACCTTTCTTGGTTTGCAAGACTTGAAGACCAAGAAAATAATGCAAGTGTCCTTAGTTTTTCATTTCAAACTTCTTTTTAAGGCTGGACTTCACATGGTTTATAAGGTTGGGATCACTACTAGTAAGGATAAGATAATCAACGCAAATAACAAGACTGAGAAGATACTTACTCACTTTCTTGGTGTAGACAGTATTGTCACAATGACACCTAGAAAATCCAACATCTAAAAGAAAGCTATCCATTTTGGCATACCAAGCCTGAGGGGCTTGCTTGAGACCATAAAGGGATTTCTTAAGCTAAGATAAAAGGATGGAGTATGTTTTTATAAAGCTAGAAGTTTGTTCAATATAGATTTCTTCATACAAGTCCCCATGCAAAAAGACAGATTTAACATCCATCTGATCGACTTCCCATTTGAAAGAGGTAGCAAGGGAAAGAACAAGGCGCATAGAGTTCATTTTGGCAACAGGGGAGAAGGTCTCAGTATAGTCAATTCCTTCAACTTGTGAAAAACCCTTAGCAGCAAGGCGAGCTTTATGTTTATCAAATTTTCCATTTGGTCCATACTTGGTTCTGTAAACCCATTTGCATCTAACAAGTTTTCATCCCATTATAAGAGGAACAAGATCCCATGTATCATTTGCCAATAATGAATGATATTCTTCATTCATAGCTGTGTCCCAATCTAGATGGCCTGAAGCTTCTGCAAAGGTGTCAGGATAATAATTTGATGAAGCTTGAGCTAGTAAAGAAGAGGCTCTATCGAACTGAGAATGTTGACGTCGTTGATCTGTAGGATCACCTACAAGAGCACCTGCTGCATCCCGAGTAGCATAGACCCATTTGGAAGCTGAGGAGCTAAAGGAGGATCTGGAGAAGGTGTGGGAGGATTGTCATCCTCACTGCCATCATCTGAAGAAGAAATATTTTCAGAAGTAGAAGGGATAGATAGAGGTGGGACATCCGCTGAACTAGGCTCATAGGCTGATATATTTTAAAAAAACTTTACATTTCTTCTAATGATAACATTTTTGGACTTAAGTGGAATAAGTCTATATCCTTTGACATCTTTAGAATATCCAAGAAAAATACATTTTTCACTCCTAGGTTCTAAAGCTTTATGTTTCTCATCTGGAATATGGGCCCATGTTTCACTTCCAAAAACACGAAAGTGACTTACATCTGGTTTAATTGAGCTCCATGCTTTTTTTGAAGGGATATTCTTTAAAACCTTAGTAGGAGTATGATTTACTATGTAATTAGCACAATGAATTACTTCTGCCCAAGAATTAAGACTAAGTCCTTTAGATTGAAGCATACAATTAGCCATGTCCTTTAAGGTGAAATTCTTCCTTTTAGCTACACTATTTTGTTGTGGAGTATATGGAACATTATGTTGCATTTGAATTCCATGCTCAGTTCAAATGTTGATGAATTTGTTGTTAACATATTCTCCTCCATTATCAGATCTTAGCTTAAGAATTTGATGTCCAGATTGTTTCTCAAAAAAGGCCTTAAAGGCTAAGAACATGCTAAATAATTCACTCTTGTGTTTTAAGAAGTATACCCAAGTGCGTCTGGAGAAATTGTCAATGAAATTTAAGAAATACTTATAGCCAGAGAATGAAACAACTTGAAGTGGACCACATAAATCACTATGCACAAGTTGTAAAGGGGCTGAGGCGTGCCAAGAGGCACATTTTTCAAAACTATCCCGATTATGTTTTCCGAGTACACATCCGAAACAAACACCATCTGTACAAGATACCATAGGAAGACTTGTCACCATATTTTCTTTACATAGATTTTGAAGGGAGCGATAGTTTAAGTGACCAAATCGCTCATGCCAAAGCTTGTTCACTTCATCATTATGAGCAAAAAATATCGAGGGAAGAGTTGATGACCCAAATTTGTTAAACTTATACAACCTTGTAGAATCATCAACAATGCTAGTAGCTAAAATCTATTTAGGATCTGTTAGGTCCTTAATTACAACATCGTGAGGTGAAAATTCAATGGTTTTACCTTCACCTAAATGAGTTATCTAATGTAGAAATAGAAGATTATAGGATAAGGATGGAACAAATAATACATCATTAAATTGACCATTGTCTAGATAAACAGTTCCAGTCCCTCCAACACTAAGAGATATATCATCACCAAGATATATATTTTTGGTGTTATAATCATTTAAAGAAGAAAACATAGCCTTTTTTTTTGCCATGTGATAAGAAGCTCTAGAATCAATGAGCTACTCATGAGAATGAGAAGAAAAAGACAAATTTAGTGCATAACCAAACCAAGATGCTTGACAACCACATGCATAAAGTGTTATTCTTGAAGATGAAGTTGAATTTGAAGAGTGCTCCAAATGAATGTTATGCTTCTTCATTGTTGTTTCCAAGGCTTCCATCTGCATAAAGAATTTGGATTCTAAGTGGCCATCTCGATTATAAAAGTGACAATATCTATCAATCCTCTTCCCTTTGTTTTTATTTGCCTTATCATTTTGTTAAAATGATTTTTCATTTTGGAACTGAAATTTCTTAGGACCCTTGTTTGGTTTAGGACCATTTTATTTAGGATACTTCTTCTTAGGATTCTTTGAATTTGGTTGTTAATGGGCAGCTAAGGCTTTCTTAGAAGAGTTTCCAAGATTAAGAAGATGAAGATGTAAGATATTTTTTTCGTTCTTTTATTAAATAATCATAAAAGACATCAACAGAGGGGGACTTGTAGTCTTATCCTTGAGAAATAAAGGCTTCTCTAGTAGAATGGAAGGTGGAAACAAACACAGAGTAGGTTGGTCCCAACTTAGTAAGAATGGAATAGATAAGGCTACCTTCTTCTTTCTTTACCTTAACACCTTCCAAAAGAAGTCCAAGGGTCTTCAACTTGGATAAAAATTCTTCAATCGAAGAAAAATTATTGGTGTCAAACGTAAGCAACTAATTTTCGAGTTGACGAGCTCTAATTTCATTTTTAATTCCAAAAACTTTAGTGATCTATTTCATTTCTTCATTAGGGGTATCAAGTTCTGTAATATGGAATCTAAGGTCTCGAGAAATAGACATCCCTATCAACCCATGTGCTTGATCTTTCCTATTTTCCCATTTGGCTATCTTATCTTCATCTTTAGGTTTAGTTTATTGGCCTGAGGCTATTATGTAAACACCTTTAATTTTAAGTAAATCCACAATGTAGGACCACCATTAGAAGTAGTTGGTGCTGTCAAGAATAATTTGGCATGGAATTTCCACTTTAACAGAAACTGATGTTGTACATTCTCAAACTAAGTGTTCCAATGAAAATATCTCGAAAATTTAGGCCGATTAAAATAAAACGACTCTGAAAATGGCTTTCGGATGAAAAAGTTATGGCTTTTTGAAGAAAAGTTGTTGAAGATGCCAACGAAGTGCGTGAATGTGCAAAAGCAAATTATAATGTTATATTTAAAAATAATCTCCTGCTCCCCTTTTCAAACTTAATCTAATTAGCTCACTTTAAAAAAAAATTATGTGATCCACTTTTATAAATAAGTGAAAGTCACTTTTACAATGGTACTTTATGAGCTACCCATTAAATTCTAACTTAAATAAAAGATAAAGAGACTTTAGAATTATAAGTGACTCACTTTTTATAATGGGTGAGAACACTTTTGCATAAAGTAAGTTTAAAACATAAGTTACATGTGCTTTTTGAAAAGGTAACTCAACAAAAAGAAAGACTTGAACTCAAGACCTCTATTCTCATAAATTAACTTTGGACCAAGTGAGCTAGTTTAAAAGGTTAGTAATTTTTTAAAACGAGGAAGTGTTTTTTTTAATCTTTGGGGTGCATGCTTACTTTAAAAATCTATTTTCTCATACAAAACAAAAAACCACACAACCCAACATGGGCATACAAAAGAAACCAAACCTTATGGCTTGAAGTTAACTTTCGCCAGAACCTAAATATTTTCGTCAATGTTTCTAATTTTCCGAGATTACACTAACGTGTGGCAGAAAAGAGTATACACATGAGAAAAATCTTTCCTTTATGTTTCTGATTTGCCTAGATCGCACAGTCACAGGGAAAAGAGCATACACATAAATGAAAGGTATAAATCCAGTAATAAAAAAAAATAGAGAGCTAAATAAATGGAAATAAACAGAGAGATGAATAATTAAAACTGTAAATAAAGACTGTATGCCTCCAGATCTTAAAAATGATGTAGCTAGAGCTATTGAAAACCTTTTTTCTTAAAAGGAAAGGGATTTGTCACTAGAACCGATGCTCCTAACACAATAGATCAGTTGTCTCGGCCCGAAAGAAGCCAGAAATAGTAGATCTAGGATACAACAGTCGAATGCGATTGTAACGACTTCAGATTTTGTTCACCAATGGATGTCGCCCTCAAATAGATCTGATACCATGTAGGAATTGACATGGTAAGTTCCTCAGATATAACACCAAATGACACCACTCACAAACAGATCACAAATCAATACACTAGTATTCTTGACGTGCTTAAAACCCTCAAAGAGGGAAACAATCCACGATCTGAGCCAACGCGACCACTTCAGACAATTTATTAATAAAAGAAAGATAATTTACATAAGCTTCTCTCATGAATGGTCACACTACAAATGACCCTCCGTGCTCTTTAAATAGAGATCATGGACCAATTGGGTGTTAAGCCATAGATCAAGTGTCGGTAATACTGAAGAGAGAATGAACCATCGGATCACTTCATGTCTAGAACATATCGTGACCGTCAGATTGTAGGTTACAAAAGTACATAGTAAAGAAACACACTTTACCTAATTCTACACTAGACCAAGTTATACTTAACTATTTTTGATGTGTCAGAATATCCTAACAACAATCATTGTTTTAATGATGATCACTGAATTTCAAATCTCAACGTCTACAATTTATTATTATTTTAATAATGTCAATTTTAATATATAATTCTAAAATTTGAATATATATATCATCATGCCCAAAACCATGTGTGAAAAGTATGCACAAAACCATAGGTAGGTCTGCCCATCTAATATAGGGTCCAAAAAGATTTCCCCCATGGCATTGCCTCGGACCTTGTAGAGCGGGGCTAACCACCTCCCTCAAACCCCTTGTCAGCCCCCCGCTATGCATCGACGCAATGAAGGGGGGCCTAACCACCCCCCTCAAACCCCCTGTGACCCCTCCACTTTGCATTGACACAACGAAGGAGGGGCTCCATCCCTCTTCTAACCCCTTGGTTTAACTAGAGGAGCTAGTCATGGAAAGAATATAACACAACCTAATATATATATATATATATATATATATATATATAAGAAATACTAATACAACCATATAAGTTAATCAAGATAGACATCAGTGCATGATAAGCATCAAAACAATTACTTCATAATACATCTGGCATTGCTAGGATTTAAAAACAATAAAAATTAATAAAATTACAATGTTGTTTAAATTATTATTATTATTATTGAATACAAAAAGATTTAATATATAAATTGGAGATATATACATTTAGGAAAAACATGTAGCAAGATTATTAACCATGGAGATTCATTCCAATTGGAGCTTCTTAACTTTAGGCTTTATTACAAGATCATGAGCCAAAACCATGGCCTATTAATACCACATGCCCATTGGTTTATGTGACATTTTTTTAAATAATTAACTTAATTAAATCTTAAAAAATGAATAACTATTTTTGGGATAAATGACAACCTTTAACCTATAATTACTACAAAAAATATTTTAAAATTTTATTCAAGGTAATTAAAATAATGTATAATAAAATGGAATGTTATAATTCCATAGGCTGTAGAGTAGATTGTGATAGAGTATTTTGTTAAGGTACATTGCAATGTGAAAGTCACAGGTTTAAAACTTTTTGAATAAAATTCAGCCATGCTAAAGGCTGGTGTGATCCAAGTAAGATACAATCCCATTAATTTTGACAACTTAAATGCCAATAAATCATTACCACTCAAACTACCCAAACAAATAATAAAAATAAAATCACTTGCCTTTTTTAATTGCTAAAACCAAATTAGTTCTTATGAAGCAATAAAAACACTAAATTACCTTGGTATCAAAATATAGAACTAGGACATAAACTTAAAGTTTCAAAAATATATTTGAATAGGAAATTCAGTAAGCCAAAACTAAACTAGTTAATTAGTTTTTATGGGATCATGAAACAATATAAATATTGAATTATTTCTCATCAGATTATGAAGCCATCAGATCAATCAAGCTCGCTATTAAATCTTAAAAAAATCGAAGATACAGCATACTACAGCTTTTGTAATACTGTTCTCAAGATACTACTCGAGTTCTTCAGGTTTAAAATATAAACCACGATGAATTGCTTCAATCAACCATTTTGCATGTGCCCAACCCATATCATCATCATCATCAGAATTTCGGATATCGCTATTATCCATATTATAATGATGACTATCCAAACTGAAGTACGTATCATTGTTGCTAATTATTTCCTCCATTAAACCTGAATCCAAATCGGTCTTACAGTCAATACGTTCAATTTTCGAATCCAGCTCTGCCCTATTAAAACATTGCTTCCTTTTAATAGTATGAATATCAGGAAGGCTTGAGGCCCTGAGACTGCATGATTCTGAATTCATTTGTGACCGTCTTTCCTTCATCTCTGCTGCAGCGTTAGCATAGGCAGCTGCGGCTTCTTCTGGTGTGTCGAATGTTCCAAGCCAGCGCCATTTTTTGGCTATTGAATCTCTAATTTGTGAAGTGAAACGACCAGAGGGATTTCTTTTGACACCTTTATATTTCCCTGCCTTTTTGCCTTCAACGAAATCTTCTCTGGACATCCTCTCTGAAGAATCAAGCCGTTGGGCTTCTTTATAATTCATGTTTTTCTTTGACATATTTGACCCTCCGACCTTATTCAATAAACTGCTAACTGCTTTTGATTGCAAGTTTCTGTGCAGAATTTGGTCTCTAATGTTATTGTTTCTGAAATAACAATAGCAAAGATGTTCAGTTTATTCAGATTGGAAATTTCAAAAATATCCTGAAATTACACAAATAACAATCAAATTAAAAAAAATCATCCTGCAACATATTAAGAGAAATTACATATATACTATTTTTGTGATATCAAAGACTACCATTACCAGGGATGAATTATTTTGAATCAATGTGCAGAAGCTTCTGGATTAGAGGAGCAGATAATTTCATGGGAAAGATCGCATTAAGAGAAAAATTGCTGCTAGAATGTACCCACCAATTTGCTGGTTTACTGCAGGGCCAGTCCGTTGTTTGGAGGCGATAGAGTTCTCCGGTGAAAGACGAAAAGTAAGGAAACGAATTAGGAGAAACAGCCGGGGAGGTTGTCAAATATATGGAGCGATGGGTCAGGGCTTCTGAGCGATAACTAAATGTTTTTTTATTTTATATATATATTAGAACTACGAGATAAATTCAAGAACTAAAGATGTATTTGCTGACTAATAGTTAACGACACTTTTAAATTCAAGAGTTTCCAATTTTTAATTGAGAGGGTTGCTCTCCATATATTTCTTTCTATATATAGTATAGTATAGAATAAAATAAAATAAAATAGAATAGTTAAAATAAAATAAAATAAAATAGAGTAGAGTAAATAATATAATTAACAATTATGAAACCAATTTAAATTTTTCTTAATTCCGAATTTATTTAAAATTCAGAAAAATTCCATTATTAACAGTGAGATTTGCTACGTTAGTGCCTTATTTTAACTCCACAAATATAAAAATAAGGGGAACTTATTTAGCTTCATTCGATAAGAGAGAGTAGCACTTTAACTTAGGTTTTAAATTTTTAATCGGCTCAAAATACCCTCTTTTAATTATAAAGAAAAAAATGTCAACGTGGACGGTGGGAGGCCTAGAAGTTCTTAGTCATTTTATGTTAGGTTTTGTAATTTTGCTATATTACTTAAAATATTCACTTCATATGACATCTTTTAATTAATTAATTTAATTAAAAATTTCATATTATTTATTTACTAAAATATTAATAATGAAAATATAATTTATTTTTTAAATCTCATTTTAAAATAATTTTTTTTATAAACATAACAAAAAATAATAAAACATAGAATAAAAAAATAACAATTAATATAAAAAAATTAAGCAAAGTAATGAAAATTATTAATTTAAAGCACCCAAGAGTGTTATCAGATGTTTATGTTATATCAACTTTCCCTTAAAGTTATGTTACACTATTTTCCTATGCATGTTGATTTCTCTTTCCTCCTTTTTTTTTTTCATTTACATTTAAATGATTAGGTTGATGTTTGTTATAATATTTTTATGTTTTCTTTTAATAGTTAGAATTTTATAGTTTCTTTTGGTCTTGTTAAACACACATGGCACCAATAGAATATTAAAGATAAGCACGAGAGTAGATTTATTATTAACAAATGATATACATTTATAGTACATGGTGCGACCCTTGGATTCATATTCCAAGTGGTCTCTTGGACTCCTTTTGGTTGTTCAGCTTCCACACCAACCCTTATAGGATTAGGTGTCCAACATTGCCCCCCTTAATGCGAAGGGTTATGTATGAGTCCAAGAAGAGAGCTATAATACAAAAAGTGCAAAAATGCAAGGTGGCACTAGGTTGAATGTGCTCTCAGAAATGCTGGTATAAAGGATGGTGGTTTAAGGATGACCACCAACAATGGAATGCTTAGTGCAGTTCCCAAAACTCTTCCAAGTCTGGCATGAAGCTCAGGTCTTCTGTTAGAGGAAGTGTTCCTGATGTTTTGAAGAGGGAAACCTTCAACCATGAAAGAGAAGTCTCACTCCGCACAAAATGGAGAACCTCATCCTGAAAAGGGAGGTCTCAACCTATGATGGTTTAAGGATGACCAAAAACTCTAGAATGCTTAATGCAATCCCTGGAACTCTTCCAAAACTGACAAAAAAATGAAGTCTTAGATACTAGAGGAAGTGTCCACAACTCTTTGAAGAGGCATTAGCAACTGAAGGCATGCTCAGGTGCATCTTTGTCTGTAGCTACAACTCTGAATTTGGTGTGACAGGTTGTGGCTCAGGCTCGCTTGATGTAGCTTTGAAGCTTGTATATGACCATCATTTCCCCCCCTGTCAGATACAAGGTGAGATGATGGAGAAAACTCAACTGTAAGATTGCTAAATACTCTAGAACAAGATCAGACATATGACTGAAATATATTCTTGGCTGTTGATGCCCATTTCCAAGAAGCAATCCATCCAAGATGAATCTTTATTTTTGTGGGAGGTTTGTTTCTAAAGCATCTGTTTGAAGAATGACTTGTTTTATGACAGTGCTTACATGGATGAAGATCAAAACATTGATCTTTTAGATGGCCAACTCGGTCACAGTGTTGGCATTTCACAATCTGTTGTTGTGGAAGAGAGGCAGAATCTGGAATAACTGGAGGTGAACTGTCATGAGGAGTAGGTGAATATGAACTGTCCAGAAGAAATCCAACACTTTTAAATTGGATTGGTTTGGAAGTAGTCAAGAATATAAAAGGACACATCCTTGTCATATCCAAGACCAATTTTGTGCTTGTTGTGGACAAGCTCTTCCCAAGGGTTTGATGATTGGCTTGAGAAGTATTGGCTGAATTTCTGTGTTGGCATGTAACTCTGCTACTTTATTGCGCACTAGATCTGGATGAGCTTCAACAACATTGACTTGCTGCTGATGGGTCATTTTCTCATTGTTCTGAACAAAAATAGGTTTAGAATGATGTCTATTTTGATTTAGCTCTTCTTGCTGTAGCTGTGATTCAAGCTGCAAATTTTTTTTTTGTCTTGTACATTTTGCAAGCAAGTTTGAATGTTAAAAACAGTCTCCTTACTGACTTTCACCATCCCATCAAAAGTGGAAAAGATTAGACTATTCAATAAATGTAATGCATCATCAATTTTCTTTGTTTAATTACAATGTTGCACGGATATCTCACACAATGCCAAATAACCGCAAATTTAAATAATTTAAACAGCCCCCAATTTTTATGAACATTGAACTCAGTCGTTCCATTTAATCCTCCAACATATTCACTTTCAAAGAACAAATGATGGCTATCAAAACTTCAACAACAATAGCACCATGTCATGGACAAGACTTGAATGCTCACATATATAAATGCTTTTACTAGGGTACGAACCAATATTCTCTGATCTTGCCACTTTCTCCAGTATTCCAATAAGAATGACGAACACCACATCAAGGGACCAAAGTGCGAACCGAAGTGGTAGGGACTGAAGTGTGAATTGAGAGTCAGAGGGTGCAAGAGTCGAAGGAGGTAATACCACAGAGGAGCAAGCAATGATATAATGATATATTGTAACCGGAGTGAGAGGTGGAATATTGTAAGGGAATTGAACAGTGGTATATGGAACCAAGCCCAACAATGAGCCATGAACAACCACATTAGAGCCATCATTCGAAAGCTTGACATATAACTTAACTTGATCGACTAACTCTGCAACAAAATTGAAGAATAACAGTTGTCTTGAAATTATCAATTCTAATGATCTGTGATGTGCAATCATCCAATCTAGTCAAAAAGACTGAAACCCATATCCTCTTCGGACTCTTCCTCTGGCTTAGGTTTCCTTTCCTCTTCCTCTGGAGTAGCTACAATAGGTACAACTTCTGTAGCATCGGCAACTCGTTGGATCCTTCAAATACTCCTTAAGTTTCTCGGCTAGTGGAAAAGAATAGTCAAGTTCAATAGTGACTACTAATACATTCTTGTAACCGTTGATGATTGTTAGGGTCCAACCCTAACCCCCTTATTTATGTAATAGGATTGATTCATATTATAGTTAAGTAAAGAGTCAATAAATCCAATATTAATAATGTAAGTGGTTGACCCACATTTAAATAAGGGATCACACTTAGTTGCAAATGGGCCATGGTATTAGGTAGATGGTATTAATAAGAACCATGATATTAACCCATGGTATTACATGTATGAATCCTATATAAAGGATAAAAACTCCCCTTGAGGAGCATCATGTCTTATTTTGTAATTGAGCCCAGCTCTATTGGAGGTTTCCCCCTTGAAGAGGCAACTGAACATTGCTTTCCTCTCTGAATAATAAAATACTTGTTGTTATTTCTTATTGTTCTATGTTTTGGGTATATTTCTTCGCATATTTGGTATTCAGATATCTTCTTGTAGGTCAAGAGCACAACAAGTGATATCAGAGCACTTTCTAGGGCTGGTGGGATCTTCATGTTTAGCAAAAAAAGAAAAATTAGTTAGAGACGTGTTCCGACGTCTTTAAACCACAGGATCTGTCATTGAGCGCATAAACCTACGGATTTGTGGAGGCATGCACACAGGAAATACAAAAGGTGGTCACACTTGTTGGACTCCCTTGTAACCCCTATGGGTACCCCTTCAAGTAGTAGTGCATTAGATAAAACCGCGCACGGAATGTCTTCCAAGTACCCTCTGGGTATATCAGAAGCCCCCTAGGCTCTCTTGAAACCTCGTCATAGATAAACCGTCGGCTGTCTTGCTACTACAGTACACCGAGAACAACACTCGGTGAGATTACTCATGCATACGGTAGGGTAGTTGTGGCGTATGATTAAGGGTACAGTTGATCCTCATTGGTTAGTTCCCTAAAAGATTAGGCTGAGTACTACTATCAGACCCTTATGTATATTGCGATCTGTAGCACCTGACACTCCTTGAGACCATATTTCCCTTGTCTCTCTCTAGATCACGCATCATCTTTATCAGATCTAGCAGGTGGGGTTCTATCGCAGCGGAAACAATCAGTTCTGCCATTCAAATCTCTCAGATCCGCCATTCAAATCTCTTAGATCCGCCATTCAGAGCTATCAAATCCACCAATCAGATTTATCAGATCCGTCATTCAGATCTAGCCCTTGGGTTTTGTAGCAGTCGCCACAATTAGATCTGCCATTCAAATCTAGTAGTAGGGGTTCGATCACTACCACATTCCTACTCATACTCTGCAATTGAGGGTTAGTCGACAAATCAAACTATTTGTGTGGGCCCCTATACCTGGGCATGATTCTCGTAGGACATTAGGCATAATTGAGTTTTATGGGATTCGGCTACTGCAGTATTCCTAAGCGAGGAGTAAAACTCCTTTCGGAGTGCAAAAAAAAAAAAAAAAAAAAAACAAGTAAAACTCCTTTTGGAGTAAAAATAAATAAATAAACCAAAAATTAAAAAAAAAAAGAAAAAAAAAAAGAGAAAAAAGTCTAAGACCCTCCGGGGATGCTTATAGGAGACTTAGCCCATAAGAATCAAGTCGACGAGCTGAGCAAGGTGGTACCATTCACTTGTTAGCGTCAAAAATTTCGAGTGGTCCCAAATTCTAAGTGCACTGGATCAGTGCATGGTACAAACCAGAGCTCAGGCTATGGCCAATGAGAAGATCGACACCCTTGAATAAAATTTGGACGCAGTACTGACGTCGCTCAAGACCGTAGTTGACACACTCACAAAGGGCAAGTCAGAGGAACACTCGGAGGCATATGCTTTCAATGAAAACATTGAGGGAAAGTCTAGCCATTCTCTTCACCTCTTTAGCAACCACCAATAGTCCCAGACACAACCACCCAAGCTGGACATGTATAAATTTGATGGCTCTCATCCGGCCACATGGCTAGCACAAATGGAGCAATATTTCACATTGAATCACATCAGAGATGATGTGACTCAACTTAGTGTGGGTAGCATGTACTTGGATAATGAAAGATGACAGTGGTGGCAGTGCCATCAACATTGCTATGGAAGGTTCGTGACTTGGTAGACATTCTCAAAAGCTCTTACGGATCGCTTTGACCATGAATCTAACTTTTTGGGTCATCTCACTAAGCTTCAACAGACAGGAACAGTGAACGAATATATTACAGCCTTTGAAGCTTTAGCATTCCGCACAAGAGGTCTACACGATCAATTCTACTTGGAATGTTTTGTCAGACGTCTTAAAGAAGGCATACAAGCCTAGGTCTGACTGCAACACCCAACCTCATGGCTAGATGCTTGCACGATAGCTCTTGAAGTAGAACGTGCATTAGTGGCCCAGTCCCATCGCCCAAATTTCATAGCCAAGGGTTGCCCCACCCAGGCTCAAAGCACTACCCAAACACTCAAGGTTCAAAAGGTGTCACCAGTGGAAATGGTGGAAAGAATAAAGAAAGGATTGTGTTACTATTGTGATGAGAAATACTCCCCCGGGCACAAATGCAAGGAGCCCAAATTCTTTCAAATTGATGCTATTGATCACAGTTCATTAGAGGAAGCCTTGCCTCTTGACGAACCAGAGGAGGAAGATGAGGATGACCAACTGGACAATGTACCTGTAGAACCAGTTATCTCACTTCATGCCTTGGCAGCGATTTCTTCTCCCCAAACTCTCAAAATCAGAGGTTTTATTAAGAATCACCCTGTAGTAGTCTTGATTGATAGTTGCAGTATGCATAACTTTATCCAACAAAGGGTCGCAGAAGCAGTGCATTGTTTTGTCAGAGCAGTCTCTAACTTCTAGGTCCAAATTACTGATGGGGAGACAATGAAATGTGAAGGCCGTTGTGAAAATGTCAAACTTCAAATGGGGGATCATCAGTTAGAGACCCACATGTTTGCCATACACATGGGAGGGTGTCACATTGTCTTCGGTGATGAATGGCTCTACACACTCGATCCGATCACAGTGGATTTCCAGGAGTTATATATGAGCTTTAAGCAGAACAACCACGCACATACCCTCTGCAGACTGCAAGTGGGTGATCCCTCTATCATCAGCTTGCATAGGATGGAAAAATTGTTAAAAAAGGGCCATCATGGAGTTATAGCCCAATTTAATTCCATCCAGGCCTTCGAACCCACTTCTCTTCATATTCATCCTGAGATGCAACAAATCTTAAACAACCATTTTCCTGTCTTTGACAAGCCTCATGAGCTTCCACCCTCGAGAGGGGAACGTGATCATAACATTATTTTGGTCCCAGGGGCCCAACCACAAAATATGCGCCCATATAGATATCCGTTTTCCCGAAAGAATGAAATTGAAAAAATCATCAAGGAACTCTTGGAAGTACGCGTCATTCGTCCTAGCATTAGTCCTTATTCATCGCCTGTGGTCATGGTGATCAAGAAAGATGGGGAATGACATACGTGTCTAGACTTCAGGGCTTTCAACAAGTTGACGGTCAAAGATAAATTTCCCATCTTGGTTATCGATGATTTGCTGGATGAACTAAATGGGGCTAAATTCTTTACTAAGCTCAACCTTCGCTCGGCCTATAACCAAATCCACATGAAAGAAACTATGGATATTCCAAAGACTGCTTTCCAAACTCATGAAGGCCATTATGAGTTCCTGGTCATGCCATTTCGCCTTTGTAATTCCCCATCCACTTTTTAGAGCCTCATGAACCACCTGCTCAAACTATATCTAAGAAAATTTGTCCTTGTCTTCTTTGATGGCATCCTCATCTACAGCCGCACCTGGGCCACTCATCTTCAGCATGTAGATCTACTCTTGCAACTGCTCCGGAAGCATAAATTATTAGTCAAGATGTCCAAGTTCTCTTTTGGCATGGAAGACGTTGAGTATTTGGGCCACATTATGGGGCGTGAAGGTGTTAGGGTGGAACCCAAAAAGATCCAGTCAATACAAGATTGGCCTCAACCAAAGACCTTGAAGATCTTGAGAGGATTTTTGGATCTCATGGGCTACTATCACAAATTTGTCCGCAATTATGGTCGCATTTCTAGACCCCTCACTCACCTCCTCAAGAAAAATTCATTTCTCTGGAATGATGAAGCGCAACAGGAATTTATAGCTCTCAAACATGCCATGTGTTCCACTCTCGTATCAACACTACTCGACTTCACCAAATATTTTGTGATTGAATGTGATGCTTCAGGTATGGGTATTGGGGCAGTCTTATTGCAGGAAGGTCGACCCTTGGCCTTCACTAGCCAACAACTAAGTGGGACAAATCTGGGACAATCTACCTATGAGAAGGAGATGATGGCCATCTTACATGCAGTAGATACCTGGGCACCATACTTATTGGAGCAACATTTCCAAATCTTCACAGACCATCAAAGCCTTAAATGGCTCACCAAAATGTTGTGATATGATTATGAGATAATTTACAAGAAAGGGTGCGAAAATGTCATGACGGATGCGTTATCATGCTAATTTGAGGAGGAAAGCACCCTGCTCTCAATCTCCCTTCCCATTCTAGAATGGATTCAAGAGGCTCGCAAGGAATGGTTTTCACATCCTTTGCTCTCCTAACTCATTAATAAATTGCAGGTAGATCCAAATTCCACAACAGGCTACTCTTGGCGGGATGAGAATCTTCGCTACAAGGACAGAGTCATGATATCACCAAAATCCAACCAAAAAAGTCACATTTTGGCAGAGTTGCACTCATCTTCCACTGCAGGCCATTCAGGCTTTCAGAAGACTTATGCTCACGCTCGACGTTTATTCTTTTAGATAGGCATGAAAAAGGACATTCTTACTTTTGTAGCTGAGTGCAACGTATGTCAATGCCACAAAGGAGAAACAGTCAAATCCCTAGGAACATTACAACCATTGCCCATCCCGGCCTCAATCTAGATGGAGGTTTCTATGGACTTCATTACGGGTCTTCCGAAGTCAGGCAACAAGTCAGTCATCATGGTGGTTGTGAACAGACTTTCTAAGTATGCTCATTTTTCCTCCCTACCCCACCCTTTTACATCGACTTTGGTAGCTCAATCTTTCATGGACTAGATCTTCGAATTGCATGGCATGCCCACTTCCATTGTGTTTGATCGTGACCCGATCTTCACCAATAACTTTTGGCAGGAACTCTTCAGGCTACAAGGTACCCAACTACAACTCAATACTTCCTATCATCCCCAAACTGATGGTCAAACTAAAGCAGTCGACAAATGTCTGGAGACCTACCTTAGGTGTTTCACTTCAGAAAAGCAACATCTATGGGTGCAGTGGTTACCTCTAGCCGAATGGTGGTATAACACCAACTATCATGCCACCACCAAAATGACTCCATATGAAGCATTTTATGGTCAACTCCCTCCTTCACCTACTTCTTATATCAAGGGATGCTTGAAGGTACAAGAAGTGGATCAACTCCTATAGAACCACACAACCATGCTGGCCCACCTCAAAGAGAATCTCCATCAAGCTCAAAACCGCATGAAGAAGCAAGCATATCAACATCGTTCAAAATGCCAATTTCAAGAAGGGAATCAGGTATTTTTGAGGCTGCAACCATATAAGTAAACATCACTCAAAGACAAGGGTTTTTAGAAATTATCTCCAAAATTCTATGGACCATTTCAAGTACTTCAGTGCATCGTAGAAGTCGCCTACAAGCAAGCTTTTCCACCCATTGCAAAAATCCATCCCGTCTTCCATGTCTCATGCCTCAAGAAAGTGATTGGGAACCATTGCCAAATTCAAACCAGTCTATCCGAATTGGTTGAAGAAGGGTCAATCTGGCTCCAACCTAAATAGGTTCTTGACATGTGAGAAAGGCACCTGTGAGGCCGCAAGATCAAGTAAGTACTCATCAAGTGGAAAGACACCTCTCCAGAAGATGTGACTTGGGAACCAGCCACTGTCCTTCAACAGTTTCTATAGCTTCAGCCTTTAGGACAAGGCTATTCTTATAGGGGAGGGCATGTTAGGGTCCAACCCTAACCCCCTTATCTAGGTAATAGGATCGAGTCATAGTATAGTTAAGTAAAGATTCAATAAAGCACATATTAATAATTGTAAGTGGTTGACCCACATTTAAGGAAGGGACCACAATTAGTTGCAAATGGGTCATGGTATTAGATAGATGGTATTAATAAGAACCATGGTATTGACCCATGGTATTGCATGTATGAATCCTATATAAAGGATAGAGACTCCCCTCGAGGAGCATCATGTCTTATTTTGTAATTGAGCCCAACTCTATTGGAGGTTGCCCCCTTGAAGAGGCAAGTGAACATTGCTTTCCTTTCTGAATAATAAAATACTTGCTGTTATTTCTTATTGTTCTATGTTTTGGGTATATTTCTTCGCATATTTGGTATTCAGGTATCTTCTTGCAGGTCAAGAGCATAACAATGATAGCATGTGGAACAACTGCAATTGTGGGATAACTGATCACTAGAGAAAGAACTGTCACAGTAGAAATACCAGCAACAAATTTCTCTATTAAATCATCCTCTGTGAGATCAAGAAATTTAGGATCAAATACCGATCCATTGTTGTATACAGGCTGCACAATCAATCCATAGGAAAATGGCCGAATGTCAAGCTTTTCTAGCAAAACTTCCTCAGAATAACCAACCTTGTCTCCTTTCCTAATAAGATCCACGGGTGTTATACTTTCAACCTTACCTTTGTTAAGAGTTTATTGCACCACCAGTGTAGCTTGAATTCGTTGATACAAACGCCTAGAAAAATAATGGAGAATTAGAAAGGCACAACCTCTTCCCCTAGTCTAGCTAATAACTCCTCTCAAGAATTTTGGACGTAAGCAGACACCACAGCGTTATCTAGGGCTCAAAAAATTCAAATGCGCCACAGTTTTGTTTGGCTCGATTGAAGCGAATGATAAGGTTGGGCAGAGACGTTCATCAAGTAACTTGATGAGAGCGATTATGAGGTCAATACTCAATTCGATGAATCCTGGGTGATACAATAGAAATTATCTACTCTAATTGCAATTACAAAGTGCCATGGCGAATTCGAAAAGCATAGAATTTCATCAAGTTGTGTATTTACCGTGTTAAAGACGACAACGCAAGGGCAAATAAGTTGGTGTAAAGCTAAAACCCTTGCAACTATTCGATCGCACCAATTGAGAGTGCTTCACCGATCACACCAATTCAGAGTGCTTCACTGCCGATTTTATCCTTACAGGAATGGCTTGGTACACATAATTTTATGGGGGGCAAAGGATCTTTTGACCTTCTTTTGAGATTATGCATCGTAAAACTCCCTTGCAATGTGTTCATCTATTGAGAATATGCATCATTACAATGTGTTCATCTATTGAGAATATGAATCATAAAGCTTCCCTTCAGAAAACCCTTGTAATGTGTTCGAACGGATGGTTCCATCCGCCACTACATCCACCTGCGAAATTGACACACTATTCTGGCAAGCTCCTGCATAATGGATTGAATACCACGACTAATGCTAGCAACAAATTAGTGTGTCAGAGAGTGTCCAGAATGGTAGAGCTACACTTCTACAATGGGAGAGAGCATTTCTGGAATCTACTAGAGTTAGGGAGTAGCCACAGATTTCGAAGCGTTAAAGTAGGCGTAGCCTAAGGAAACGACTTGGATGGAAAATGATTTCATGTAGGAACGGTTATGGAAGATGACAGTTGTGGCACAGTTATGCCGTTGGGTAGCTCAGGAGAGAGAAGAACCAAATTTTCTGGTAAAGGAGTATCCAGAGTGGAGAAGAACGGAAGTGACAGTGAAGCAGTTTCGAAAGGCACAAAACCGATAAGGAAAAATGCTCATATCTACAAAGGCCACAAAACAATGGCTCAAATTTAAGCAGGGTAGGAATAAGCCTACAACTTTGATACCATGTTAAACACACATGGTAGCAACAAAATATTAAAGATAAGAAAGAGAGTACAAATGATATACATTTATAGTACATGGTGTGACCTTTCAATTCATATTATAAGTGGTCTCTTGGACTCTTTTTGGTTGTTCAGTTTCCACAACAACCCTTAGAGGATTAGGTTTCCAACAAATCCTTACCTCACGACTATAGCAATCACATGGTAGTTAAGTTAAATTAATCAACTATTTTAATTTATTTAAATTTAAAAACTATAATTAAATTTATATTTTTTATTAAAATTATTTATTTAAGTGCATTCAACACCGAGATGGGGGAGAAATCGATAAAAATGGAAAAGGTCTCTAGAAACGGGTGTGAGGGTCGTAGTGCCTGAGAGCTCAACCTCTGGTCCTAGCTCCCGGTCATATGAGGAAAGTCACATGAAGTGCTACGATAAGGTGTGCTAAAGGGGAAATTCAAAAAATGCCTGTTTTCATCAGTGATGGTTAGTTTGTGGTATCTAGATAGTGGAGCCTCATTCCATATGATGGGAAACAAATATTTTTTTCAGTGAGTTGGAGGAGAAGGGCCTCCAGATGCACATTGATATGGGAGATGATGGAAGGTATAGTGTTTCCAACATCGATAAAGTTACTTTTCAGAGGGAGACTAGTTCTCCTTTCACATCAAAATATGTCATGTATGTTCTGGATCTGAAGATTAATTTAGTTTCAGTTGCTACTTTGGAAGATCGTGGCTATGACATGATATTTAGAAAAGGAAAGATTTTCCTTTGTCACATTCCACATGACATGTAAAATGGATCAAGGTTCGGGTGAAGAACCTCTACAAATTGGATGTAGAAGACTGTGCTACTTTGAGCACGAAATAATAGAAGGTGTAGAGCCAAGACATCGCTCAATTCTGGAATATACAAATTGGCCATTTTCGACATGGAACTTTGAAGATCATTCAACAGATTTTTACAGGACTTCCCAAGGGTGCACTAGAGAAATGAGATATGTGTAAAGGGTGTACAGTGGGGAAGTACAAAAAAGTCGCCTTTCATGATAAGGATAGTTGAGTGCAAGTGGTCCTTGAAAATGTTCACTCAAATGTGTGTGGACCTTTCTTGATAGCTTGCACGACCAAGCATAGGTATTATGTTATATTTGTAAATAATTTCTCACGTAAGTGTTGTATTTTCTTCATGTATAAGAAAGACTAGCCATTCTCTAAATTTGGTGAATTTAAAGAACTTGTTGAGCAATACGTTGGTGGGAAAATGAAGGCTCTTAGGAGCGATAATGATGGTGAATATGTGTCGAATGAGTTCAATAAATTCCATGCAAAAGAAGGCATTCAACAGGACTCAATAAAATCTGATAACCCACAATAGAATGAGGTTGTTGAAAAGAATAAAAAAAGTATTATGAGAGATGCACAGACGATGTTGCATGATCAGAGCCTATCGTTTCACTTGTGGGATGAAGCATGAAACACAATAGTATATGTGCAGAACATGAGTTGTCATCAGATTCTCTGGATGAGTATACGAGAAGAAGATTTTTCAACGAAGAAACTAGATGTGTCACACTTGAGGATCTTCGGTTCAGTAGTTTACTTTAATGTTTCCAAGGATGCAAGGAAAAATCTAGAGCCAAAAGCTGAGTTGGGCATATTTGTGGGGTACACTGATACACTTCACAACTATCGGATGTACCTGCCATCTCAAAGGATAACAGTTGTTTGTAGAGATATGAAGTTTGATGAATATAAGACCATGATATGTTCCCTTGAGAGGGAGCTTCAATGGCATGCAGATGACGAGATTTTAGCTCCAAAGGAAGAACCTGAGGATGTTGTGGAGAACCCACAAACAAAGGAGTAAAGAGTGGAAACACATGTCATAAGGATTAACGTGTTTCACTTCTTAGTCACATAAGAAGCTACAAAAAGGAAGATCCTAATATCAAAAAAAGATATATTAATAAACCAGTGGAAACTAATTAAGGGACTTAATAAATTACTAGGAGGATAGGCAAACCAACCTAAAATACATCCATTTTCATTCCTTGGCCTTGTCATTATGTGACCACAAATGTATTAAAACATAAAGTAACATTTAATTACCAGGAACCAATGGTATTTTTCATGAAGATGGGGTTGTTGTGTTTCCAATTCATAGTTAATTATTGATTTATGTCAAAGTTTAATTTTGAAACTTAATGTACATTGATACCCATTTATGAAAAATTGATGACCAATTTTCACCCCTCTTTTAAGAATAGATTTTGCAATTGTAGGAATTTACAGGGTAAGTTCCTCAAATAGAACACCAAAGGACACACTCACAAACATATCACAAATCAATACACTAGTATTCTTGACGTGGTTAAAACTGTCAAAGAGGGTAAAAATCCACGGCCTGAGCCAATGCGACCACTTCAAACAATTTATTAATAAAAGAAAGAAAATTTACACAAGCTTCTCTCATGAACAGTCACACTACAAATGACCCTCCATGATAGAGATCATGGACCAATCGGGTGCTAAGCCATAGATTAAGTGTCGATAATATTGGGGAGAGAATGAACCATTGGATCACTTCATGTCTAGAACATATCATGGCCATCAGATTGTAAGTTACAAAATTACATAGTAAAGAAACACACTTTACCTAACCCTACACTATACCAAGTTATACTTAACTATTTCCTGTGTCGGAATATCCTAACATCCCCCCTTAAGAACAACTTGGGATAGGATTGAAGAATTTACAAATATGAAAAAATAGGATAAGGAAGGAGGCATTATAAGTTATCCCCCCTAGTCACAACTTCTTGAACTCCAACCATAAATCGAAATTTAGTAAACTTCACCTCTATGAGAGCCTTTGTAAAGATGTATGCAACTCGATCATTAGTTGAAAAATATTGCACTTCAAGAACATGGTCATGAAAGAGATTTATAATGAAGTGGATGTGTATTTCAATTTGTTTGCTATACTGATGTTGGACTGGATCTTTGCATAGTTGAATGACACTTTGATTATCACACCAAAGTGTAGTCGGATGCTGCTGCTGAAAGAAAAATAATGACAGGATTTGACAAGGCCACAGGGCTTCCTTACTAGCTTCTATGGCACCACGATACTTTGATTATGTTGAAGAATGAGAAAGGACACTTTGTTTCTTGCAAGCCCATGTAATAGGTCCAAAACCAAGAGTGAAGACATAACCTGCAGTAGACTTCCAATCATCAGGGTCACCAGCCCGATCGGAATCAGTGAAACCAACTAATAGAGGAGATGCTTCTGCACTATAATGAATCCCAAACTAAACTATAACTCAAACATAATGAAGTATTCATTTAGTTTTTTTCAAATTACTTTCATGTGGGTCTTGCATAAACCAAGAAATGAGGCCAATAACAAAGGAAAGGCTAGGACGAGTATGGGTCAGATACAAAAGTTTTCCTACAAGATGACAGTATAAGGTAGCATCAACTTCAGGGGAAGTACAAGTGACTGAAAGTTTTGCTCCAGATTGAAAGGGAGAAGGGCTGGATTATAGTCTTCCATGTGAAAATGGCGTAGAAGATCACAAGCATACTTGGACTAGGAAAGGGAAATACCTTCCTTGGTTTGCAAGACTTGAAGACCAAGAAAATAATGCAAGTGTCCTTAGTTTGTCATTTCAAACTTCTTTTTAAGGTTGGACTTCACATGGTTTATAAGGTTGGAATCACTACCAGTAAGGATAAGATAATCAACGTAAAGAAAAAGAATGATAATATACTTACTCACTTTCTTGGTGTAGATAGTATTGTTAGAATGACACCTAGAAAATCTAGAATCTAAAAGAAAGCTATCCATTTTGGCATACCAAGCCCGAGGGGCTTGCTTGAGACCATAGAGGGATTTCTTAAGCTAACACACAAGGATGGAGTATGTTTGTATAAAACCAGAAGGTTGTTCCATATAGATTTCTTCATACAAGTCCCCATGCAAAAAGACAGATTTAACATCCATCTTAAAATAGGTAGCAAGGGAAAGAATAAGGTGGATAGAGTTCATTTTGGTAACAGGGGAGAATGTTTTAGTATAATAAATTCCTTCAACTTGTGAAAAACCCATAGCAACAAGACGAGCTTTATGTTTATCAAATTTTCCATCTGGTCCATACGTGGTTCTATAAACCCATTTGCATCTAAAAAGTTTTCATCCCTTTGTAAGAGGAACAAGATCCCATGTGTCATTTGCCAATAATGAACAATATTCTTCATTCATAGCTGCATCCCAATTTGGATGGTATGAAGCTTCTGTAAATGTGTCAGGATAATAATTCGATGAAGCTTGAGTGAGTAAAGAAGAGGCTCTATCAAACTGAGAACTTTGACGTCATTGATCTGTAGGATCACCTTTCAGAGCACCTGTTGCATCCCGAGTAGCACGAACCCATTTCGGAAGCTGAGGAGTTGAAGGAGGCTCTTGAAAAGCTGTGGGAGGATTGTCATCCTCGTTGCCATCATCTGAAGAAGAAATATTTTCAGAAGTAGAAGGGATAGAGAGAGGTGGCAAGTGGAATAAGTCTATATCCTTTGACATCTTTAGAATATCCAAGAAAAATACATTTTTCACTCTTAGGTTCTAAAGCTTTGTGTTTCTCATCTGGAATATGGGTCCATGCTTCACTTCCAAAAACACGAAAGTGACTTAAATCTGGTTTAATTGAGCTTCATGCTTTTTCTGGAGGGATATTCTTTAAAACCTTAGTAGGAGTGTGATTTACTATGTAATTAGCATAGTTAATTGCTTCAGCCCAAAAATTAAGACTAAGTCCTTTAGATTGAAGCATACAATTAGCTATTTCCTTTAAGGTGCAATTCTTCCTTTCAGCTACACCATTTTGTTGTGGAGTATATGGAACATTATGTTGCATTTGAATTCCATGCTCAGTGCAAACATTGATGAATTTGTTGTTAACATATTCTCCACCATTATCAGATCTTAGCTTAAGAATTTGATGTCCAGATTGTTTCTCAACAAAGGCCTTAAAGGCCAAGAACATGCTAAATAATTCACTCTTGAGTTCTAAAAAGTATACCCAAGTGCATCTAGAGAAATCATTAATGAATGTTAAGAAATACTTGTAGTGAGAGAATGAAACAACTTGAAGTGGACCACATAAATCACTATGCACAAGTTGTAAAGGGGCTGAGGCGTGCCAAGAGGCACATTTTTCAAAACTATCCCGATGATGTTTCCTGAGTACACATCCAGAACAAACACCATCTCTACAAGATACCATAAGAAGACTTGTCACCATATTTTCTTTACATAGATTTTGAAGGGAGCGATAGTTTAAGTGACCAAATCGCTCATGCCAAAGCTTCTTCAATTCATCATTATGAGGAACAAATACCAAGGGAAGAGTTGATGACCCAAATTTGTTAAACTTATACAACGTTGTCGAATCATAAAAAATGCCAGTAGCTAAAATCTGTTTAGGAT
Organism: Pinus tabuliformis; assembly: GCA_031772625.1. Lineage (NCBI taxonomy): Eukaryota > Viridiplantae > Streptophyta > Pinopsida > Pinales > Pinaceae > Pinus > Pinus tabuliformis. The sequence continues at coordinate 329,458,557 of CM062819.1, forward strand.
CTCTTAGGTCCTTAATTACAACATCATGAGGTGAAAATTCAATATTTTTACCTTCACCTGAATAAGTTATTTGATATACAGATAGGAGATTATAGTATAAGGTTGGAACACATAATACATCATTAAATTTACCATTGTCTGGATAAACAGTTCAAGTCCCTCCAACACTAAGAGATCTATCATCACCAAGATATATATTTTTGTTGTTATAATTATTTATAGAAGAAAACATGGCTTTTTTTTGTCATGTGATAAGAAGCTCCATAATCAATGAGCCACTCATGAGAATGAGAAGAAGAAGACAAATTTAGTGCATAAAAAGACCGAGATGCTCGACAACCACATGCATAAAGTGTTATTTTTGAAGATGAAGTTGAAGTTGAAGAGTGCTTCAAATGGATGTTATGCATCTTCATTGTTGCTTCCAAAGCTTCCATCTTCATAAAGAATTTGGATTCTAAGTGGCCATCTCGATTATAAAAGTGACAATATCTATCAATCTTCCTCCCTTTGTTTTTACTTGCCTTATCATTTTGTTGAAATGATTTTTCATTTTGAAACTGAAATTGCTTAGGACCCTTGTTTGGTTTAGGAACATTCTATTTAGGATACTGCTTCTTAGGATTCTTTGAATTTGGTTGTTGATGGGAAGCTAAGGCTCTCTTAGAAGAGTTTCCAAGATTAAGAAGACGAAGATGTAAGATTTTTTTTTTTCTTTTATTAAATAATCATAAAAGGCATTAAAAGAGGGGGACTTGTAGTCTTGTCCTTGAGAAATAAAGGCTTCTCTAGTAGAATGGAAGGTGGAAACAAACACAGAGTAGGTCGGTCCCAACTTAGTAAGAATGGAATAGATAAGGCTACCATCTTCTTTCTTTACCTTAACACCTTCCAAGAGAAGTTTAAAGGTCTTGAATTTGGACAAAAATTCTTCAATTGAAGAAAAATTATTGGGGTCCAATGTAAGCAACTAGTTTTTGAGGTGATGGGCTCTAATTTCATTTTTAATTCCAGAAATTTTAGTGAGCTATTTCATTGCTTCATTAGGGGTATCAAGTTCTGCGATCTGGAATCTAAGGACTACAGAAATAGACATCCCTATCAATCCACATTTTTGATCTTGCCTATTTTCCCATTTGGCTGCCTTATCTTCATCTTTAGGTTTAGTTTATTGGCCTGAGGCTATTTTGTAAAGACCTTTACTTCTAAGTAAATCCACAATGTAGGACCACCATTGGAAGTAGTTGGTGCTGTCAAGAATAAATTGGTATGGAATTTCCATTTTAACAGAAACTGATGATTCTGAAACTAATTGTTCCAATGAAAAGATCTTCAAAAATTAGGTCGATTAAAATAAAATGACTCTGAAAAAGGCTTCCAAATGAAGAAGTTATGGCTTTTTGAAGAAAAGTTGTTTAAAATTCCGATGAAGGGCATGAATGTGTGGAAGCGAATGATAATATTATATTTAAAAAACTTATGTGACTAAATAACTGAAAGTCACTTTTACAATGTTACTTTATGAACTACCCATTAAATTCTAACTTAAATAAAAGATAAAGAGACTTTAGAATTATAAGTGACTCACTTTTTATAATTAGTGAGAACACTTTTGCATAAAGTAACTTTAAAACATAAGTTATATGTGTTTTTTGAAAAGGTAACTCAACAAAAAGAAAGACCTGAACTCAAGACCTCTATTCTCATAAATTAACTTTGAACCAAGTGAGTTAGTTTAAAAGGTTAGTAATTTTTGAAAAAGAGGAAGTTTTCTTTTGAAGCTTTGGGGTGTGTGCTTACTTTAAAAATCTATTTTTTCATACAAAACAAAAAACCACACAACCCAACACGGACATACAAAAAAAAAAAAACCTTATGGCTTGAAGTTAACTTTCACCAGAACCTAAATATTTTCATCAATGTTTCTGATTTTCCGAGATCACACTAACGTGCGATGGAAAAGAGCACACACATGAGAAAAATCCTTCCTTTATGTTTTTGATTTGCCTAGATCGCACAACGTCGCAGGGCAAAGAGCATACGTAGAAGTAAAAGGTATAGATCCAGTAATTAAAAAACCAGAGAGATAAATAAATGGAAATAAACAGAGAGATAAATAATTAAAATTGCAAATAAAGACTATATACCTCAAGATCTTAAAAATAGTGTAGCTAGGCCTTACTCGAAAGCTTTTTTCATGAAAGGAAAGGGGTTGCTCACTGAAACAGATGCCCTTAACACAATAGAGCAACCCTCTCGGCTCGAAAGCAGTTAGAAATAGTACATTTAGGACATGACAGTCGGATGCGATTGTAATGGCTTCAGATTTGGATCACCATTGGATGCGGCCCTCAAATAGCTCTAATACCATGTAGGAATTGACATGGTAAGTTCTTCAGATATAACACCAAAGGACACCGCTCACAAACAGATCACAAATCAATACACCAATATTCTTGACGTGGTTAAAACCCTCAAAGAGGGAAACAATCCATGGCTTGAGCCAACGCGGCCACTTCAAACAATTTGTTAATAAAAGAAAGAAAATTTACATAAGCTTCTCTTATGAACGGCCACACTGCAAATGACCCTTCGTGCTCTTTAAATAGAGATCATGGACCAATCGGGTGTTAAGCCACAGATCAAGTGTTGATAATATTGAGGAGAGAATGAACATTTGGATCACTTCATGTCTAGAACATATCGTGACCGTCAGATTGTAAGTTACAAAAGTACATAGTAAAGAAACACACTTTACCTAACTCTACACTAGGCCAAGTTATACTTTAACTATTTCGTATGTGTCACAATATCCTAACAACAATCATTGTTTTAATTGATTAACTTAATTAAAACTTAAGAAATGAATAACTATTTTTGGGATAAATGACAACCTTTAACCTATGATTACTACAAAAAATATTTTAAAATTTTATTCAAGGTATTTAAAACAATGTACAATAAAATGGAGTGTTATAATTCCATAGGTTGTAGAGTAGATTGTGATAGAGTATTTTGTTAAGGTACATTGTGATGTGAAAGTCACACGTTTACAAATTTGTGAATAAAATTCAGCCATACCAAAGGCTGGTGTGGTCCAAGATTGTGATAGAGTATTTTATTAAGGTACATTGTGATGTGAAAGTCACACGTTTACAACTTTGTGAATAAAATTCAGCCATACCAAAGGCCGGTGTGGTCCAAGTAAGATATACTGCCATTAATTTTGACAACTTAAATGCCAATGAATCATTACGACTCAAACTACCTAAACAGATAATAAAAATAAAATCACTTGCCTTCTTTAATGCCTAAAACCAAATTAGTTAGTATCACAATATAAAGCTAGGACATAAACTAAATAAAAACACTAAATTACTTCGTATCAAAATTACTAAATTCTTTAATTGCAATAAAACACTAAATTACTTGGTATCAAAATATAAAACTAGGACATAAACTAAATATATTAAAGTTTCAAAAACATATTTGAATATAAAATTCAGTATGCCAAAACTAAATTAGTTAATTAGTTTTTATGAGATCATGAAACAATATAGATATTGAATTATTTCAACTCGGTATTAAATCTTTAAAAATTCGAAAATATACTTGAATTCATAAGATGATTGAAAATCTACATCATACTACAGCTTTTGTAATACTGTTCTCAAGATACTACTTGAGTTCTTCAGGTTTAAAATATAAACCACGATGAATTGCCTCAATCAAGCTGCATCATCATCATCATCAGAATTTGGGATATCGCTATTATCCATATTATAATTATGACTAACGAAACTGAAGTACGTATCATTGTCGCTAATTATTTCCTCCATAAAATCTGAATCCAAATCGGTCTTACAGTCGATAGGTTCAGTTTTCGAATCCACCTCTGCCCTGTTATAGAAACATGGCTCCCTTTTAATAATATGAATATCTGGAACGCTTGAGGCCCTGAGACTGCATGATTCTGAATTCATTTGTGACAATCTTTCCTTCATCTCTGTTGCAGCTGCGGCTTCTTCTGGTGTGTTGAATGTTGAAAAATTGCTTCACTGAACTCGTTGACCTGCTAGAATCTACGAACCAATTCGTTGGTTTACTGCAGGGCCAGTTCTCAGGCGAAAGACGAAAAATAAGGACAAACAGCTGGGGAAGTTGTCAAATATATGGAGCAATAGTTGAGGGCTTTTGAGCGATAACTAATTGTTTTTTTTTTTTATCTATTTATAAATATAAATAATGGAAAAATATTTTTTTTAAAACTTCATTTTTTTTAATAAAAATATTTATAAACATAATAAATAAAATAAATAAAAAATAACAATTAATTAATATGAGGGAAAAAATATATATATATATTTTTTTGTAAACTGAGGCGATATTCTATTGCTGAAAATAAAAGATACTACATACATAGGCAGGTCTCAACCCGCCCTTAAGGGAAACCCGGTGACCATGGAAAGTTTTTAACAACCATCCACAAAAAGTATATAACCAGTCTATCTACCCATACAAAAAGCCCAACTATTGGTTCTACAGTGAAACTGTTTTTTCTTTGAATCATTACCATCCAAGATTACAAAAAAACAAAAAGAAACAGAGAAAAACCTCCTTGCAGCAATTCCATATCCTACCGATTCATTGTATCTGGCTTGGGTCCGCTCTCTGCCTTGATCTCCAATCCACTTGCTTTAAAGAGCTGCAGAATTTTGTCCATATTGCGGTCTTGCATCAGAAGAGTAACCTGGATGTTCTTTAGCTCCCTTTTGAGGGTGGGGAATCCTTGAGCCAATTCCACCATCTCCATTGCTACCTGTTCCATAACTTTGGCCAATAATCTCTTCATACCCCAATAAACATGTAAAGACTGCTTGTACAAAGACATTCTTCCTCTTGTGTGGCCCGGATCAGTGATAAATCTCTCCCAATCCTCCATTTCAGGGTCTGAAAGTTCCTGCATGGCCTCTTCCTCTAAATGGTCAATAATTTTCCTGATGTTTGAATTAGTTTCTTGAAGATATGCTTCCTCTGCCTCTTGCAATTTTTTCCTCATATCTCTCTTTCCTCTTTTTCTGCCTCTTCCCTCACTGGCTGATCCTTCCTCAAATTCAACTCTTTGGGCCCTTCTCCCTCTACCGCCATATCCACCTTGCCTCCCTCTACCCCTCTGTTTCCCACATCCTCGCATTCCTCTGTTTCTACCGCGTCTTCCACCCGCTCCCTCCTCAGCACTTTCCTGACCCTCATCCGCCTCATCCCTTTCTTCCGTTCCCTTGCTATCCTGCTTGCCCTTTCCTACTTTCCCACCTGTTGCTCGTCTCGGCTCGTCGTCTGCGAAGTAATGTCGTATATCAAACTCCTCCTCTGACTCATCCGAGATGTCAAGATAAATCCGCTGAAAGGAGTCCTCTGCAAGACTCTTTCCTTTCTTGTCTAAATTCACCTCCTTGCTTCGCGTCCACCGGCCTTCTCCCTGATCTTGGTTCACGGCCATTCTGCTTGTCATCGTCTGCTGCAAAATTATAACCCTCCTCCTCTCCTTGCTGCAATTCACTCCTGGTTTCTTCCTGTTCTCCGTTCGATCGCATGCAAACAATAAGGACTCCCTGCTCGGCCACCTTCGCTTCTTATATCATATGAAAAACATTATTATATGTTTATGTTATATCAACTTTCCCATATATTTATATTACGTTATCTTCCTATCCATATTGATTTCTCTTTCCTTTTTCCTTTTTTCCCATTTACTTTTATGCTTCTTTTTAGTCCTTGCCTCAGTCCAACGATTATCACATTGTGGTCCATTTAAGTTAATCCATTATTTTAATTTAAAAATTATTATTATTTTTTAATTTAAATTATTTAATATATATATATATATATATATATATATATATATAATTAGTGGTTTATAGATTTTTGTGGTGTGGTTTTTATGATTTTGGATTTCGATATTTCAATCTTAATTTCCTGTTGTTTAAGTTTCAAGTCTAAAATAAGATTCATTCTGAAGACTAATTTACAAAGAAGAAAAAAGTAAACTATAAATATGATATAAATATGATCTAGAGTGATGTCAAAGTGGGGAGCTGACCATGTCAAAATAAAAGAATTTTTTTATTATATTTCATTATTTATTTAATAAATAATTTATTTTTATTTTTAATTTCTTACTTGTTATTTTATTTTGGTTTAATAATGATTTATGAACTTATATTATATTTAATAATATAAATTTTGATGCTATTAATTATTTATATAAATACCATTATGTTTTTAATTTATGGTAATAAATTATATTTTTATTTTTTTTATTTATATTTATATTTTTTTTATTTATAATATTTTTTGTTTTAATGTTTAAGGGAGTTAATCTATTACTTCATTATTGCTAGATTATAGAGTTATTTAAGTTATGTTATTGGTTTAATGCTGATATCAAGGTAATATTATAGAGTTATTTAAGTTATTTTATTGGTTTCATGCTAATATCAAGGTAATATAATGTTGATAATTTATGGCTAATAAATTATTTATTTTAAACCTCCCTATGAAACTTAATACCATTTTGCTAAAGATTTATGGAATTATGACTTTTAATTATTGTAAATATATATTTCGATATTATATTTATTATATTTGATAATAAAATTCATGATATTGTTAATTTCATTGTTACTTTTATGTTTTCAAAATATTGTAATGAGTTTTTTTATTCTTTTATAATTTATATTTTTAATTTTATTTTATTTTGGTTAAATAATATTTTCTTTTGTTTTATGTATTATTTTACTAATGCTTAGATTTCTGATTTATTTAAGCCTATGTTATTAGATTATTGCTAATATATTCACTTATGCAATTTAATTATACCTAATGCTATTAGCTTATATAAGTGGTATTTCTTAATAATGCTTAATATTAGTTTTAGGGTTATGAGATGGGTGGAGTTGGAAACCAAGGATGGGTCCAAAGAAGGGAGGGGTATAGAAGGGGGCTAAAATTCATGGGGGGGTGAGGGGGTGCGGGAAGTCATGAGAGGTTGATAGGGAAATTTTTGGGAGGAGAGGGGGAATGTGATATAGGAGGTAATTGTGAGGGGCAGGGGCAGACGGTGCGCATGCTGAAGAATGGTAAGGTTGATGAGAAGGGGGAATCAATTTATTCAATGTGGGGGAGAAGGGAAATCCAATTTTTGCTAACTTCTAGGCCTCCATCTCTATTGATGTTCTGTGGGTGCTTCATGATTTCAAGTGCCTCCCGCACTTTATGCTTGAAATGATGTTTTTCAATGGCAATGACCTTTGCGTCTTCAAGGCAGATATGGTGGTTTGTCTTTCATGCATGTTCAGCTAAAGCTGAAGAACAAGTTCTTTCATTACAGATATCTAAACCATGTTGTTTGAGCCTGATCTTGACAAACCTACCCGTTTCTCTAATATAGTGTTCTCCACAAGAGCAATTGATCATATAAACACCTTTCTGTTGGAGTTGCTCTGGGTTTTCCTTAACAGATCTCATTCTTTGTTTAATAGTCTTCAAGGGTTTGAATGAAGTTTTGATATCTTTCCTCATGAGAATTTTAGCTATCTTGTCAATGATTCTACGAATGTATGAAAGGTAAGCATTAGCAGATAGTTGGTTCTCAGATTTATCTTTCTTGCTTCCGGATCTGGCTTTCTGAATGGCTAATCATATTTTTATTATTGTATCATAAGCTGATGAATATTTTCTTTAAGTAAGTAATCTCTTCTTCAGTATGGATATTGTCTAATATTCTACAAGCTCTAGTAAATATGATTTGAAGAACACCCATTTTTTGAGCTGGGTGGTGGTGTGAATCAGCATGAAGGTAATTATCAGTATGTGCCTTCTTTCTAAATACTTTGTGTCCTAGGGAACCATCCTTGTTTCTAATGAGGAGGATGTTAAAGAATGGTAAGCAATTATTCTCCTCAACCTCGATTGTAAACTTAATGTCATTATACATGCTATTGAGATGGTTTAATTTTTTTTTAAGTTCTTCCTCCCCATGAGGCCAATCAACACTGGTGTCATCCACGAACCTGATCCAAAACTTAGGTTTTAAAGGATAGGTGTCAAGGGCTTTCTTTTCAAAATTTTCCATGAAGAGATTGGCTACAATAAGTGATGTTTGCTAAAATATTTCTCCTTGGAATGTGAAGAAAGTGAAATGGAGACATATTTTAGCCAGCTTCATTATCATTGTTAACCATTCATATAAAAAAATGAAAAGATGTTAATTCTCTAATTTATTAAAACTAACGTTATAAGTTGCTACTAGTTGCGAAAATCTACAATCACTGGCTGTGAAAATCAATAACCATGCAAATAAAGTGTTTGGTGGAAATGAATAACCATACAAATAAATTTCTTGGTGGCTCTACAGCTAGATAGTTACATTCACCACCAAGATTATGCATATGTTCTTCATTTTAACTCAAATGCTTGCAATTTCTCCAACTTCTTTAGAAATTCATCATGTATAAAGAAGAAAAGAGAGGAAAATTATCCAAAACATTTTGGCAATGTTTCTTCATCAAGGCTATCATTTCTTATCTCATGTTTTTACTAAAGCTATAATTTTTTATCACTTATTTTTCTCATGTTTAGTTAGATTAAAACATCATTTTATGATTAAATCATTTTGGATTTACCAAAAAAAAATCACTAAAAAAAGGGTTTGTATTTTGCTAGATTTGATTGCTTTAAACTCTTGATAAGTTGGGAGTTAAAATGTAGGATACTTTAATTACTATTTATATTTATAATTATAATATCAATCTAATATTTTATTATTATTTTATTTTGATTTATTCTTTCAGTAGAAATTACATAAAAGAAATTTTTGGCTGACACTTTCGGACCAACCGGTGTGGTTCTGAGAGATCATGACAAAGCCTTAAATAAAGAGCATTGTAGAGACAGTAAATATTTTTGAAAAATAATATTTTAATTACATTATTGATTTATTAATTTATTAAAAAACCGTTATATTAAATGGATAGTTTTTGAAAAATAATATTTAAATTAATTTATTAAAATCAAATATTTTTAAAATTTTTTATTAATGGATAAATAAATATAACTAACAAAAAAATACCCTACTACAGACTGTTGGGACTTTACACCAAATGGTCTGAGGTCTAGCTAGGACTTCTTACCAGGGAGATCGCCTGACATGTCGGTGGGTCTAGCACTGTCAACATTACAATACCTATCTTGGGTGGGTCTAGCATTGTTAACATTACAATACCGCACTACAGACTGTTGGGACTTTACACCAAATGGTCTGAGGTCTAGCTAGGACTTCTTACCAGGGAGATCGCCTGACATGTCGGTGGGTCTAGCACTGTCAACATTACAATACCTATCTTCGGTGGGTCTAGCACTGTCAACATTACAATACCTATCTTTTGAGTGTTCGTACACCTCTTTATATTTTAAATTTATAGTGTTTATACATAATAATAATTAAATTGATTTTTAAATAGGGCCATATTAGATTAAAAATGTTGAATGTTAAACATTACATGTTAACTATTTACGTTTACATGTTTACGTGTTTACATGAGATCTACCCCATATATTAATTGTTAAATATTATGTTTACTTGAGATATAACCCAATACTGGGCTATAGAGCGCAAAAAGAAAACAAAAAAGAGTATGAATCGTACATGAGTTTTCCCCTCATATTTAGTTATTATGTCATAAGGTGTTCCCTCTAAGAAACACTCCCCTCAATTCCCACTCTGTACTATTCTGCAACATTTGATCAATTGTTAGACGATTATAAAGTTTTCAATCGTTTGATCCCATGTTTGAACTGTCAACTGACTTCCTTGATTTACACTCAACTGAATTCATTGATTTATGTTGCTTGAATTGCCAATCGAACTCCTTGATTTACTTCCACCATTGGATTCATTCGGGCATCTCACTCCACTCTGCTCGATTGAATCCTATGTTGGACTATTAAATGAGAAATAACGCATGGACACAAGTGAGACTGAGCAACAACTTTCGTCCAAACATCGACAGAAGTGTGAGAGCAAGCAACAACAGTCGACCAGGTGTTGAAGCAGGGTTAAACAATTTCATAACCTGGACAGGTTTCCTCCCCAAACCATTCAAGCTAGATAACGCTAGTGCCTACAATACCAAATAACATATTTATACATCTTCAATTTGCCTAAAATACCATTTTCATTTAGAATTTTCTCTTGCACCAAGAATATTTGTTGGTAATAATGACTTCGTCTAGACTACTCTAGTCTACATTTCGCTTCAATCCATTTCGTGAGTGGGGATGGAGCTTTTTAAATATATGCATGCCCAATCAAGCGGACTGTATAGTAGTATAATAGCATATTTTCATGAAATGAGGATCAACATTATGTACTTACATGTACTTACAAATAGTGAAAAATGGAAAGAGAATGTGGGAGGGAAAATTAGTTATTTGACGTCTCAATGATATTACGAGGAAGAAATTTAAACCTTTTTATGTTCTCAATGGGTTACCGTGAAGAAATTCAAGTCTGGTGACACTCTTGGTAAGTTTAATGTGTTTTGAAGGCCATGCATCTGGTTGATGAATAGGGCTATTTGTTGCGCCTGATGGGGTCATCCTTATCATTGTTAATTTCTAGAATATTTTGAATTTTCTTTCTGATTGTTAATGGAACCATCTTTATTATTGTAAATGTATAGAATATTTTCTAATATTTTGAGTTTTGTTTATGATAGTTAATCAATCTATCTTTATTATTGTAAATTTTCAAAACATTTCCGAGAGACGTGAGTGAATTCACTTTATTCATCTCACTTTGTTTATTCCATTTTAAAATATTCTTGAATTTGATAATGTAATTAACTTAGCCAAAGAGAAGTGAAGGTGTTCAATTTCTTGGTCTCACTCTATTTAATAACATTTTAAAATATTCTTGAAATCCACAATTAAATTTAATTAAATTAAAGTAATTAATCATTACGTGCAGTGTTCAATTATTATTGGATATTTCACGACGTGGTGGTGGTGGACGCGAAGGCAAGGGCTAACGAGCCTGCTATCGGGCATTAAATGCCTGCTTAGCTGCAAGTTCGATAGCCATTAACTATCTCGAGCCTTTTGCGCCCTATCTCTAACTGGTCGAGCCTTTTGTCAGAAAAAGGGATAATTCCTTCCTCAAGTACCGTTGGGCCCCCCTTCTTCCCTTTATAAAGGAGGCATCTCTAACTGGTTGGGCCTTTTGTAAGGTCTCTCTAACTGAACAACTCCCTCTCTAAGGCTTGAAAGCGAGCGTGAAAGTCATGTGAAATGTGAAGGGGTCGTCGGGGGTGGGGATGAAGTGTTCAAAAAACACCTCGCACATCTTTTTTATATAACTATCGAGCTTGCAGCTAAACAGACATTTAATACCCAATAACAGACTCGTTAATCCTTTCCGATTATAAAACATGTACTACAGGGAATTCAAATTTCTACGGCACTGGAAACGACGTGATTACCCTGAATAAGGGTCATAACTACTTTATTTCCAGTTTTGCTTGGCAGTGCTTTCTTGCTGGGATGAGACTCGCAATCACCACCGATTAGGTATACGTGTCATAACTGTCACTCACATCTGATCGAATCCACTTCACATCACTCTTGTTGTTTATCGAAGCATGTAATCCTCATTTTTTGGTCCCTTTCTATGATTATATAAGCATATCTATCTATTTATCTATATATTTATTTATAGCTACTACTTATGTTTTGTTCATTATGTGTGTGATGATCAACACTACTCGTTTGTATTTCCTGAATAGAAATATTGTAAATCTGAGAATCTCGCTTATCTATGTTTATAAGGCAAGCCAATGATGATAGAACAATGATATCTTTAGGATAGTCCCTGTAAATCATGGTCACCAAATTCATGTGTGTAATTAATCAAATGTTAAATAATATTAATAACAAGAGCAATCAATAAATCATAGTTACCAATTTCATGTGTATAATTAATCAAATGTTAAATAATATTAATAATAAGAGAGATCAATACTGATTTATTAATTTTTAATTTTTTTTATCAAATATATTAAATTTTAAATTTATTTATGCACAAGCTTATAATAATGTAAATTGCAAATTAATATAAATTTAAAAATTCGAATAAGCTTAGGATTGTCTTGTTTTCAATTTGTGTTGTTTCACGATATGGTTGTTGATTGGAAATTTTCATTTCTTATAGCTGGAGGGATAAAGTAAAATGGTTTTTTTTTTTATATTCTATTTTAATTTGGTGAGAGAGATCGCTCAATTGCTCAACTCGACACAATTTTTGAGACCTTTAACGTCGTTATATGATGGAAATAAATGTGCAAAATCCCAATAATATTTTTTAGCATTTTCAAAGAAGTGTGTAACTATGGTGAAATAGTGAATAAGTGTGGAACTCTTTGCAGGTTCCATTGCATTCACTTGATTTCTATCGATGATGGACACACATTCCTTGCAGTGTATCTCACAACTTTCTTGCTGTGTTACCACTTGGCAAGGTCCTCAACAACCCATTTTTCCAATATGATTTCCAATCAAGGTCACTCTTTAATTATTCTAACCAGTGTTACTATTGTCTCAACACAATATCATTTTTTAAATTTAAATTCAATTCCTTTAATTTCATTAATTATTTATACAAAATAAAATGACATAAAATTTATTAACTTTTTATTTCAAAATATTATTATTATTATTATTAAATTTAACAATTTTGTATTAACATTTCTAGCTTCTTAATTTCTCTTGCTGACGAGACATATACTCTAACAGTTACATGAAATAAATCTTAAAGTACCGGGCTCAAAAGCCACCCTACTGGAATGATACTCCAACAGTTACTTGAAATAAACATTAAAGTACTAGGCTCAAAAGTGAGCCTTGTGTGCATGCCACTGGAAAAATTCCTTAGAGAGACCAATAGATTCAAAGACTAAAAGTTGGATAGTAAAACTAAAACTCCACAACATACCCAACAAATGGTAATTGCACCACATACTCAATTTTCCTTTGTCCATAATTATTATAAACTCAATGTTCCTTCCCCATACTAGAACAAGCTCTAGAATCAACAAGGGCATATAGGCAACAACTGATTTAGAATTGACACAACCCAAACCACATTCATACACAAAATGCAGAGAATAATAGTATGAATGCGAAGGAACAATACTAGCTTTCCAATGGTTGAGAGCTCAATCAAAGGGTAGCACCAACCTCCACAACCAAACTTAAGAGCCACCAACTACTCTTTTTTCTGGCTGCAATCAAAATGCTTCCCTCTTCTCTCCTTGCCCAATTCATTCTTTTAACCTAGAAAGAAGGGGTTGTGTTCTTACAATTGGTCACTCTTTTAGTGACTAGTTCTTATTTAGCAATGCTATTTTTCTCAAAGGTGTGCACATTGATGTTAATATTCGAATGCTTGACTGACATACTCCCCCCATTTTTTGTGGACATTTTCTTCATAGTAAGGGATAATTATTTCTTAGTAAAATACTTAAAAGGTATTAAAAGGAATAATACCTTGCTCCTGTACTTGAGAAGGTACACCCAAGAGAGGCATAATCATCACTAAAGGTGAGTGCATACTTAACCCCTCAAAATGAATGAGTCAAGACTGGGATGCGATCATTATGTACCATCTTACAACATTTGATAGCACACTAGGCCTTAACTTCTGGAAAAGGATCTTGACGTAAGAAACTTTAGGATGGCCAAGCACCAAATTGCACATACTTGTAATTCATATGTCCAAATATTTTATGCAAAAATCTGATCAAGAAATCAACAAGTGAAATAAAGGAGGAACCTAAAGAAGGCTCAGAACCAATGAATGCGTATAACCAAGAACTATGATCAACTCTTCCAAAAAAACAACAATTCTTCAATTTGTATTTCTCTAATGACCACATCATGAAGATAAACGTTAAAATTCTATTGTCTTCCCATCACCAAAGTGACAAATCTAATAAATAGAGAGTAGATTGGTAGAAATTTTAAGAGTAAGGAGAACATTATTAATGTAGCCATTAACTAACTACACAAAGCCTAAACCTAAAACATCACGTCAAGAAGAATCTTCAAGTATAAGCCTATAAATTCACCAAATAATAATAAAATATGTTTGAATGGATTAATCCACACCTCATGCAAAAAATTTACATAGTTTCTTAGAAAAAGTAAGTTACTTGGATTTGCCTCCAGTATAGTAAACATATGTATAATTAGAAAGAAAAACAACACTAGAGATTTCTTGATTCCCACCACCAATGCCATATCCTCTAGCTATATACTTAGTCCTGTCTAGAGTCTCCAATGAATATTTTGAATTTAGCATCACTAGATTCAAACCAAAACCCTCTTTTCCTCCTCCTCGAGACCTCAAAACCTCATTCTTTCTTTCCAAAATAGATGGCTTCTCACTTCCCATCCATTAAACAACAACTGGAACCTTATGGGTTGGTTTTAAACTCTATTGGGAGCTCATATGGAACTCACATTCCAAGTCCCAGGTTCGTCATCCAAAAGCAACTGTTGGACAACAACTTTGTAGATTTGCAACAGTTGAGGCTGGACTCTGGCTCCAACACCTTCAGAGCCTTTTTGAGACCTTTAATGTTGTTATATGATGGAAATAAATGTGCAAAATCCCAATAATATGATTTAGCATGTTTGAAGAAGTGTGGAACTGTGGTGAAATAGTGAGTAAGTGTGGAACTCTTTGTAGGCTCCACTGCATTCACTCAATTTCTATGGATGATGGACGCACATGCGTTGCATTGTCCCTTGCGACTTGGTTACAGTGTTACCACTTGGCAATGTCTTGAACAACCCATTTTTCCAAAATGTGCAAAATCCCAATAATATTATTTAGCATCTTCGAGGAAGTGTGGAACTATGTTGAAAGGGTGAACAAGTGTGGAACTCTTTGTAGGCTCCACTACATTCACTCGATTTGGCAATGTCTTGAACAACCCATTTTTCCAATATGATTTCCAGTCAAAGCTGATCCTTAATTATTCTAATGAATGTCGTTATTGTCTCAACACAATATCATTTTTTAAATTTTAATTTAATTCCTTTAATTTCATTAGTTATTTATACAAAACAAAATGATAAAATTTTTATTAATTCTATATTTCAAATTTTTATTATCATTGTTTTTAAATTTAACAATTTTGTATTAACATTTGTAGCTTCTTAATTTCCCTCACTGACTGGGCAACTTGCTACCGCCACTCCAGTACCACTACAACTTCTACATCTTATACATTGTCTCGGTGGCATGGTGGACATGAGTGGATAAAACTCAAAACAAAAATTAAAATGACCACAACCAAGGAAGTGACAAGAGAAGAGTCCATATTGAACCCAATCAAGAATTGGGAACAACTCAACAACCACAATGTCACTTGAAATAAACCTTAAACTACCAAACTCAAAAGCCTCGTGTGCATTCCCTCTAAGACTAGAAAAATTCCTTGAGAGACTAATAGATTCCAAGGATAAAAAGTGGATGGTAAAACTTAAACTTCATAACAAACCCGAAAAATGGTAATTGCAACCTCTGTGAGATCAATAGTGTGCAAGAGGGTTAACTTGCCACATACTCGATTTTCCTTTGTCCATAATTAATGTAAAATCAATGTTCCTTCCCCATACTAGGCCAACCCTAGAATCAACAAGAGAATATAGACAACAACCCTAGAATCAACAAGAGAATATAGACAACAACTGAATTAGAATTGACACAACCCAAATCCACATTACTGCACAAAATGCAGAGAATAATAGTATGAAGGTGAATGGACAATACAAGCTTACTAACGGTTGAGATCTGAATCTGAGGGTAGCACAAACCTCCATAACCAAATTCAAGTGGCAGCAACTACTATTCTTCGATGCAATCAAAATGCTTCCCTCTTCTCTTCTTGCCCAATTCATTGTTTTAACCTAGAAAGAAGGGGTTGTGTTCTTGAAGTTGGCCACTCTTTTAGCGACCAACTCTTTTAGTGACTAGCTCTTATATAGCAATGCTATTTTGTTGAAGGGTGTACACATTGATGTTGAGCACCATATTTTCTACAAAATATTCGAATACTTGATTGACATACTCCCCCCTTTTTTTATGGACATTTTCTTCATAGTAAGGGATAATTAATGCTTAGTAAAATACTTAAAGGTATTAAAAGAAATAAAGACCTCGCTCTTGTACTTGATAAGTACACCCAAGAGACACATAATTCATCACTAAAGGTGAGCACATAGTTAGCCCCTAAAAATGAATGAGTCAAAAATGGGATGAGATCATTATGTACCATCTTACAACATTTGATAGCACACAAGGCCTTAACTTCTAGAAAAATATCTTGATGTAAGAAACTTTAGGAAGGCCAAGCACCAAAATTTGTTGTCTCAACTGTTGCAGATACATGTAATTCATATGTCCAAATATTTTATGCAAAATATTATCAAGAAATCAACAAGTGCAATAAATGAGGAACCTAAAGAAGGCTCAAAACCAATGAATGTGTATAACCAAGAACTATGATCAACGCTTCCAAAAAAAACAACAATTCTTCAATTTGTATTTCTTTAATGACCACATTATGAAGATAAAAGTCAAAATTCTATTTCCTTCCCATCACCAAAGTGAAAAGTCTAATAACTAGAGAGTAGATTGGTAGAAATTTTTAAAGGAGAACATTATTAATGTAGCCATTAACTAACTACACAATGCCTAAACCTAAAACATCACGTCAAGAAGAATCTCCAAGCCTATAACATTCACTAAATAACAATAAAATATGTTTGAATGGAATAGTACATACGTCATGCAAGAACTTTGCATAGTTTCTTAGCATAAGTGAGTTGCTTGGATTTGCCTCCAGTATTTTCTGATAGTAAACATCTATATAATCAGAAACAAAAACAACACTAGACATTTCCTGATTCCCACCACTAATGCCATATCCTCTAGCTATGAATATTGTGAATTTCTCACCACAATATTCAAAAGAGAACCCTTTTTTGCTCCTCCTTTAGGCCTCAGAACCTCATTCTTTTTTTTCTGAAATAGATGGTTTCTCACTTCCCATCCATTAAATAGCAGTTGTAACCTTATGGGTTTGTTTTAAACTCTATGGGGAGCTCATACGTAACTCACCTTCCAAGTCCCAAGTCTGTGATCTAAAAGCATCGGAGATGGACAACAACTTTGCAAATTTGCAACAGTTTAGGCTGGACTCTGGCTCAAACACCTTCAGGGCCTTAATGGAGCTCAAAATGGGACTGGAAGAGCTTCAGAACTGTTGTGGGGAAAAATGCCTATGCAGGACGATCCTATCCACCTAAGGTGTGACAGTGCCTTAGCAACAAACAGAGACAGCTATTCTAGTATTCTTCCTTTATGAATTAAGAATGAAGAGAGATAGATGGATTAACCGGTGTCTTCCGTTTGTCCCTTGATCCAGTTCTCTCTTCTCTTTGGGAGTTCCCAGCTACTTGCCTTCTCGCTCGCCCAGCTTCAACAGGTTTCTGCAAGATCACAAGAAGAGAACACTACACAAAGACATAGATTCATATTCATAACTAGTTCAGGATTAGAAATAAACTAAACATACTAATGCAATCATACATCAAAGATACATCAGTATATAGGAGAAACCAAGATAGCTTTATTGATGAATAACGAGGTTCAGGAAGAGATACAACCAAGAAGGCTCCAATCCAGCATCTCCTTCCCAGCAAATGAAATTCCTATCTTCACCTCCCTTCAAAGCATTAAGCACCCAATGATTCCAATCTCAAACCAACAGCAATTCTTTGCAATAAAAAAATTCCAGCCTCTAGATCTCATGGAGGAGAGATCCATATATAGATGTTTGGAGAGAGGATGAGTCAGCTTGAGATCTGACTAGTGTCCTCTCCCTCTGTCAGTTATTGTTTCCACTTGGAGGTTCTTGCTTCCACTTGGAGATTTAGAACCTCTTACTCATCACTAGTCGAATTTACTGAGGCAGGTGTCATTGAGGAAGATTTTGGAAGCTTCCAGGGTCTTGACACCTCGTTGAATGAACTTGCCATTTGTCAATTCCCACTCAGCGCACCCTGGTAGTGCTTCTACCTGCGTTGCAGTGCAGTCTTTGCATTTCAGCGCAGACAGCTAGTGGAGCCTCTGAATTGATCCTGAATTGACTTGTTTTTGAGCAGTTTCTGGTGGAGAACTTCTGTGAATTGATGTGGTTTGTTAGCCTTGTTCCTCTAGGGGCAGGAACAACGTGTTTAGGGACTTTGGATCCCTTAGATTATGGACATTTCATGCTTATAGCTGTAAGGCACAAAAATTTCTATAACAGTTGCCCCCTAAAGTATGAGGCCGTTTATCGGGTGAAATGCTTTATCAGGAGGATCCGAAGTTCATTCAATGCTGGGAGGAGACCTGTAATAAGATACAACACAATACATTATTTTTCATACTGCTTTCATGATCTAGCTGAGGCGGGCATTCCCATGCTCAGCTTTATAAATTCATTTTTCTGTACATAGAACAGACAATCGTCTAATGGTAGACTGATAATTTTGATGAAATTATCATCCTTTGGGTAGGATGATTATCTGCTGCAATGATGTACATGTCAATGTCTTTATCTCTCCTGAATATATATCGCAGCCCGGATGGATGAAACTAGATCTGGGGTCTTCAAACTCGTTTGATCTTCACTCTAAGTACAAGTCGATCCATGTGAGAATTGTTCTGAAGTCGAGCATGGAAAGACATCGCTTGATTACCGGTCAATGAGGTAAACCGTTAACAAGCGCGAGAGGAATCACCGATAATGATAATGACCCTCAAGGTACTGCAGTACAATTCACGTGGTGTGAATAAAGGACTTGGCGTCGAACACCACGCAAAATCTTTCGGTCGAAGGTCATTGATGTATACCTGTCGCCGGAAGTGAGAAACTTGCCATTGAGGCATGCAAGCTTCAAAGTACTGAAGGGGTTGTTCCTAGATCAACTTCTTGGATAATGAGCTGATGTCGACAAGAAGCGATCCGTCAAAGGAGGGCCTTAATGTATCCCACATCAATGACACGGAACGGAGCTAATGATTTTGATGGAGGTGAAAACGATCTGATGACATGTGATTCAGGGTGGCGGTCATGAAAGGATGAAGGATAATGTACGGTAGTGGATGGGACACGGTTGACTTTTCTGAACGACTTCTCTTGAACATATGGCGACACTTATGCGATGGATCGGTAGCATTACCCCAAATATGGATGGTATGGCGAGACCATGGTGATGTGACCGGTGAATGAAACAACCCAACCCGAATGTGGTACGGAGGAAAAGTGTCATGTTCAAGAGCGACTTGCTACCATCAAAGTTTTCTTGAGTTTCTCCCAATTTTTCCCCAGTCATTGCTGACCAGTACCTCTTTATTTTTGTCAAGCTTGAGGAGGATAACATATGTTTTTTCTATAACTTGCCCTTCGGGCAAGCCCATCGCTATGTTTTAACGAGCCTAGCGATAGTGAAACTCGTTCTCATCTAAAGACAAGTTTGTCGCTATTTAATGCATTTAACGAGTCTAACGACAAAGATAACTCGATCCTTTTCATTTTTAGAGAGTCTGAAAAGGTACGTAAAGTCAACTCCGAAAGTCCTTTTTCGTCATCTAATCCCTTAAGTCTGAAAAAGTATAAAACAATACAGAAGGGATGAGTTTTCGATAGTTTTAACGAGCCGAACAAACCAAGTGCTCGATATTTTTGTGCAATAATCCCTCAGGTCCAAAAAGATTGAAATCTAGAGGAGGGATAGCACTTCCGGTCGCTTTAACGAGCTGGAAGGCCAAAACTCAGCAATCTTTTCATATTTTACGAGTCAGATGAAAAGAGCTTAAAGAAGACTCGTCTTTTCAGGAACGAGTGATGAAACGGGTTAGCAGCTGATTCCAGGTAAGGCTTGGAATTTTCCAATCACGGCAGTGTCACAAGGATGGCTAAGTGAAATCACTCTTCGCAGCTGTTCCTCAAAATGGGTAAACAATCAAATGGAGGTGAATGATCGGCCAATGGAAAAGTGGAGGTGACGGTGCAAACACGACCAAGGCTTTAATGGCTGATAATTTACGTTCGCAGTGGTTATTTACTGGGTAGTTCATTTTTTAATGAGCTTAAACGCGGATTGAAACACTTGCTCGATCTTATGTTTATTTTTTAATGAGCATGAACTATGTGCTAAAACTGCTCGGATATTGCGTTTATTTTTTAACGAGCATGAACTGTGTGCTAAAACTGCTCGATATAAGTTTGCATGCCCCCAGCATAATAATGCAAATCGAGGTGCATGCCCCCCAAGCTTCATTGCATTCAACTTGGTGGTTGGAATGAAGGTTTACCTTTGATATTTGGAAAGGGGATTGTTTTCATTTTTTAATGAGGTTGACGCAGTAAAAGAACTGTCCTCATGACTCCTTGTTTCATTTTTTAACGAGGTTGACACGAGATAAGAACCGTCCTCGGAGCCCACTGTATTTACAGTATTTCTATTAGGGCGATGATCCACGCTGACAAAATGTTTAGGAATCTTCCGAATCCATTAGATATGGAAGATTTCATATTGTAGGTTTCCACTGTGGCCACTTCCGCCAGATTACTTGCAGGCGGTAGGGAAAAAGTACCCATTAAGGTAGGGTCTTTTAGGAGACCTACTCCAATATTTTGAAGCGAATGATTGCTTCCATGGATCATTGGAATGCTTCCCGTAACTTGTGAACTATCGGGGAGTAAAGTTTGTTGGTCGATGACTGTAATTCCTCCTTGAAAGGGAAATGCAATCTTCCTGAAGTAGGTCGACACAACTGCGGCCATGGCATATATCCAGGGCCTTCCCAGTAGGATGTTGTAATCGAGGTTTCCATCAATTACTTCAACATCAATTCCTACTGTTTTTCCCCCTAGTTCAACTTGCAAGTTACTTAAAATCCCGTATGGAGTGTATGATCGTCCATCAAATGCTTTTAACGTCGTTGACGATCTCGACAAGGGTGGTGAGCCTAAATTCTTCCAGCAACTCATCGACATAATACACATAGATGCCCCCTCATCAATAATTGTTCGATGAACAGTTTTGTTGAGGGCTTTCACTTGAATAAGGAAAGCTAGTTGAGCTGGTAACTGAGGGTCATATCCTTTATGATCAAAGGCCACAAGATTGGAGTCCATTGGGTCAATTTCACCTATTGCTGATAATAAATCTTGCTCTTGGGAGAGGCAATTTTGCGGTACCTCAAGTGTCGACATAGCGAACTGCGATTGGGCCAGGTCCTCTATTATATTATAATTCTATGCTATTTTGGCACGAGGATTAAATGTCGATTTGTGTACTCCTCTTTTTGGCGACTTTATCATTGGTTCAGGAATGATGGGTGGCACAACTTCGGTCAAAGTTGTCGTCGAACTACTAGGTTGTTCATTAGCCTTGTTATTCGACAGCTGTGGATTCCGGTAATCTTTATTCCTTGTCAAAGCATTATTCTGCTGCATTGAGGTAGACAACATAAGCACTTGGGATCAGGAAGCATTTTGATTAGCAACCAGTTTGGTTCCCAAGCTTGGAAACGGATCAGTCAATACTGCTGGGGTTTTTGAACTCTTAAAGAGTTTCTTAACTTCAGCTATATGTGGACAATCTCTCGTCCAATGATCCTCATCGCATATATGACACCCCGCAGGGGGTTTCCTTTTTCTCCCTTTCTTTTTCTTCTTGCCCCCTGGTTGCTTCAGTTGTTTGCCCTTGTCGGCCGACACGACATTTACTTCCGAGGCAAGAAGTTCCTCATTTGCATTTTGACTGGAAATCTTACGGGCCTTTTTAGATGTAGCCTTTGTCGATTTCGTGTCTGTCGTGCCAATCACGCCATCGCCGGCGTGAGAGTCATTGTTTGATTTAGGAGGAGGAGGAATTGAGAATTCCGGTCTAGGGGCGTCAGGTATTTTGTCGTAAAGCGTGCCATACTAAGTATAGACCAGGTCCAGATATTGCGCA
Organism: Pinus tabuliformis; assembly: GCA_031772625.1. Classification (NCBI taxonomy): domain Eukaryota; kingdom Viridiplantae; phylum Streptophyta; class Pinopsida; order Pinales; family Pinaceae; genus Pinus; species Pinus tabuliformis. The sequence continues at coordinate 329,480,694 of CM062819.1, forward strand.
CGAGCGATGACTTGCTCTTCTGTTACGACTCCCCCCTTTGCCACATCTTCCATGATTGTAGGAAGTAAGGATTTGATAAACCATTTAGCTAATAGCTGATCGGGAATGTACGTTTTCACCATCCTACGACGACGTCGCCACTCATGTATATGATCAGATATGTGAGTGGCCGTTGTCTGTTTGAAGTTGGTTAAGATTTCCGTTCCTGTTTCATACCTTATCGGTAATTGAAAATGGGTTAAGAAAGTCGTGGCTAGGGAGCTGAAATTGTCGAACGAAGCTCTAGGTAATTCAATATACCATTTTTCCGCTGGACCCGTTAACGTCCTCTGAAAAAGGCGAAGTCTTATCGAATCATCGTTTAGGGTGTTTGATGAACACCATAGATGAAATGTCATCACGTGATTCGATGGATATTCGCCTGGATTTCCATTAAATTTAGGAATGTCTGACGGAAGTTTATGTGGAATCGCTGGCCACCAAGGGGCATAAGCAATTAGATCATTCGTCAGCCGATTTAGATTTGGTAATTCTAGAGTTGCTACAAAGGGCAGCTGTTGATTCAGGTTAGGTGAAGCATACGCAGGATAAGATGGAATCGCCTGAGCAGTGGGTCTTTGCATACCAGCATAATGCTGGCAACTTTGACAAGGTTGATGGGAATAACCACTATAATATGGTTGCCCATTACTTACAAAGACTTGTTGCTCAGGTCCTTGATATGATTGCTAGAGTGGCGGTTGTTGAGATTGAACCAGCCCTCGTTGTTGGACCATTTGCTATTGTCCAATACTGGATGATTGACCAAGATGAGGAGTCAAAGTACTTGTTTGAGCCTGAGTCGCTCCAGATAAGGAGTCACTAACCTGAGGTTGTGATTGAGTCGTTGAGACAAGAGGCTGTTGTATTGCAACCTGAGAAATTTGGGGTTGACATACAACAGGTAGCGCTTGTACTTGCGACGCAGTCACCATACCAGGTATAGTGGGAATATTCGACACAGGGTGTACTGGTTGCATTGAATATACAACCCCTGGTTGTTGAGGCAGTATTGGTACCCAATCGCTAGATGTAATTCCAGTTTGACCTGAACTTTGTTGTAAACTCCCATATGGTTGTTCTCTAGGAGGGAACAATGAAAGAGCATATTGCCCTCCATATGGTGGAAATCCATTACTTAAAGGGTAAATTGGCCTTTGAAGACAGATTGGATCAATTTGTTGAGTTTCAACATAAGAAATACCATATGATAATCCGGATGAGGAAATAGGAACTAACCACGTCGTCGTCCCTGACTGGACTCCGGCTTGTTGTTGATAACTTGCCGGGACAGATGGTATACCATTGAACATCGTTGGAGTAGTAGTAGGAGGTTCTGTTGCTGTTGTGTCGGATGACACAGTCCTAGATGTCGACGGTTGTTCAGACATATTTAGTCTATCCAAAAGATTTTCTAGCGATTCTACAAGAACCTGCGATGAAAAGAGACTAACTTCGAAGACCAACGAGGGAATGGTGATGATTATTCCGTTTAAAATAAATTTTAACGACGCTTTAGACACAACTTGCTTTTTCAATTTTAAAGAGTCGAGAAAAAGCTAAAGATGACTCTAGTCTCCTTCGATGTTTTAACGAGCCCGAAGTGACAAATGCTCGGATGGACTTTTTCCGTTATAGAGTCTGAAAAAGGCCAAAAGGAACTGCTCTGGAGTTCTAGGTAGAGGGTGTGCCAAACTTTTCGCAAAACCGCAGAATACTTTTTAAGGTACGGGCGGTCGATCTTCCTGAATGCTGTGTTCAGTGCATTGCGATCAGTAGGGCGGCCGACACGGCTTCCTAAGGATAAAGGTTTTATGCCTATAGGGGTCTCCCAATATATACTCGACGGTACGTGGGAGCACAATCCGTACTGGCGCTATCGTCCCTCAGGAGGAATCACCCACCATCAGTGAGATCGACAGTCACCAGGCTTTACGACACCGGAACACGTCTCTAGCCTAGACCTCTATGTTGTGCGTTAAGTTACAAAGCGTTGTTAAGTTCATTCAATTTATTTTAGGTTGATCTTTTTAGAAGTTTGCCTTTTGAGGTTCACCACGAGATGTATGATACAATTCCTAAATGCAGTCTAAAGATGATAAGCAAGCATTATATCTTTTCAACTATGAAAATCCTAGCTACAAAGGGAAAAGAAAGACACCATCTTTTCTCAAAGAGCAATCAGCACACTCTAATGCACTTTTCCTAAATCAAACATGCAAACTATCAAGATGCAAATGCATAATGCAAGTGTTTGTTTTCCGCTTTCTTAATATTGATGCCTAAAAAGAAAGCTTTTTGCACAACTTTGAATTTGCTTTTAAATGACTAATACAAACAAGTTCACTTTTTCGAAATCAGAAAGGGTAGAAGAGATTACAACACTTAACGATTTTCGAAATGAATACTTGTTTTGACATTCAAAAGAGACAAACTCAAACCAAAAGCAAAAATGAATGTATAACCAACTGTAAACAGCCAATGAACTCTCTCCTAAGATCACAATCAGCAGATCTGAATCAAGGGCTACAGGATGACTATTTCATTCTTGCAAAGGAAAGCTGTAAATGACGCCACAAACACATAAAAACACTCACAGTCTTTTTGTACAAAAGGAGGCGGAATCTAAGCAGAGAAAAGGGGTTATCAGACAGGTACCTATGCTGGTTACACGCTGCAAAAATCAAAGATCAAAACAAGGCAAAACAGAGCAGAGAACCCCAGCTGCACAAGGCCTAACTGGATCAACGCACCCCTAACACAGAGGTTTTGACATTCAACGCAGGTAGCCTTCACGGGACCTGCGTTGAAATGCAGAACCTCTTCACAGAGTCTGCGCTGAAAGAGAAACGAGAGTTTCTCACTGGGTTCTGGGTCACAGTTTGCTGATTAATCTACGGTTTCAGGCCAAATAAAAGCAACAAGAAAGGTACAATCAAAGGGATGTTTTGAGGAAGGACTAACATCTATCACAAAGGATCATCAAATCATTTGTGAGTCCATTGTTCAGATCATAGACAAATCCAGTGATTGGATCAAAGCAACAGCTCTCTACTTTGCATCTGAGAATAGCAGATGCAGTTCGATTGTTGTTGTTGAGTCTATGAAACAAACAATGATAGAAACACAAATAAAATGACTAAACAGATCTCCCTAGTGGAGTCTCCAATTTGTTGTGGGGAAAAATGCCTATGCAGGACGATCCTATCCACCTAAGGTGTGACAGTGCCTTAGCAACAAACAGAGATAGCTATTCTAGTATTCTTCCTTTATGAATTAAGAATGAAGAGAGATAGATGGATTAACCGCTGTCTTCCGTTTGTCCCTTGATCCAGTTCTCTCTTCTCTTTGGGAGTTCCCAGCTACTTTCCTTCTCGCTCGCCCAACTTCAACAGGTTTCTGCAAGATCACAAGAAGAGAACACTACACAAAGACATAGATTCATATTCATAACTAGTTCAGGATTAGAAATAAACTAAACATACTAATACAATCATACATCAAAGATACATATGTATATAGGAGAAACCAAGATAGCTTTATTGATGAATAACAAGGTTCAGGAAGAGATACAACCAAGAAGGCTCCAATCCAGCATGTCCTTCCCAGCAAATGAAATTCCTATCTTCACCTCCCTTCAAAGCATTAAGCACCCAATGATTCCAATCTCAAACCAACAACAATTCTTTGCAATAACAAAATTCCAGCCTCTAGATCTCATGGAGGAGAGATCCATATATAGATGTTTGGAGAGAGGATGAGTCAGCTTGAGATCTGACTAGTGTCCTCTCCCTCTGTCAGTTCTTGTTTCCACTTGGAGGTTCTTGCTTCCACTTGGAGATTTAGAACCTCTTACTCATCACTAGTCGAATTTACTGAGGCAAGTGTCATTGAGGAAGATTTTGGAAGCTTCCAGGGTCTTGACACCTCGTTGAATGAACTTGCCATTTGTCAATTCCTGCTCAGCGCACCCTGGTAGTGCTTCTACCTGCGTTGCAGTGCAGGTAGCCAGTGCAGACTTTGCATTTCAGCGCAGACAGCTAGTGGAGCCTCTGAATTGATCCTGAATTGACTTGTTTTTGAGCAGTTTCCGGTGGATAACTTCTGTGAATTGCTGTGGTTTGTTAGCCTTGTTCCTCTAGGGGTAGGAACAACATGTTTAGGGACTTTGGATCCCTTAGATTATGGGCATTTCATGCTTATAGCTGTAAGGCACAAAAATTTCTATAACAAGAACAACATTTTTGAAGAGAATAAAAAAATCCAAATGAAAACATGCTAATATCTTATGAAACTCAGTTCAAAATCATTTTATTTCAACTGAAAATCAAGGAAAATTGGAGTATCATATGGAATAGTGATACCAATTGGATCTGTTTTCATTCACTGAATTATCAGACCCTCCTTTTACTATTAAAATGTTGTAATCAAATCTCAACATGGCTCTTAGAGCTTGGAAGCATATATTTTTGAACAATGTGTATCCAAGCATGAAAACCTACTATGCTCTTATAAAAGGGCTCTTGCAAAAAATTCGTTAGGAAGAATCCTATTACCAAAGCCTGACCATTCTATGAAATTTGGAGACCTTTGATATTACCAACTTCTTTCACATGCTTGATAGATCAACCTAGTCCTTCCATCATGAGGATGAAGAGAAAGGGAGAGAGTGGATCACCCTGCCTAAGGCCTCTGGAAGGAGTAAAAGTCTTGGAAGGAGCACCATTAACCAGAATTGAAAAGCTGGTAGAAGTTACTAGGGCCATTACCCATCTTACCCAATTATGATGAAACCCAAAAGCAATAAGTACCATCATTATATAGGTCCAATTGCATAATCATACCAGCCTTCCTATTGCTTGTCAACGAGTGCACCACCTCATGTGCTTGAATGATGTTATTAAGAATTTGTTTGCCCTCCACATAACCAGATTGCTCCATAGAAACTAGAGTAGGAAGAAGTGGTTTGAGTCTGTTAGTAACAACCTTGGATATTATCTTATATACCACATTGCACAAGGCTTTGGGTCTAAACCTATTTGGAGTCTGAGCATTGTCCTGTTTCGGGATCAAGGAGATGAAGGAAGTTGAGCACCTTCAAAATAGTTCTATTAAACCTGGAATCTTCCACTACATTTAGAATATCCTATTTAACAATATTCTAGCAAGATTTAAAGAAATCCACATTGAAACCATCAGGGCCTCGTGCTTTACCATTCTGCATTTCTTTGATAACCTCACTAACCTCCTCTTCTATTGTTGGCTTATTGAGATTGAAATTATCCTCTCCCATAACCAGTCTAGGAATATGTCATGTTAAATCCCTGATAAAATGCTCTTTGTTGGAAATGGTTTCCTGTGCTATTCCATGAAAGCACTGAACTAACACATCTTCTATATCCTCATGGGAATTATGAAGATGACTCCCTCATCCTTGATCGAAGAGATCCTGTTATGAGATCTGTTTGCTATGGTAGATTTGTGGAAAAATCTAGTGTTATGCTCCCCTTTTTTCAGCCATTGAACTCTGGATTTTTGTCTCCAAAATGTTTCTTCTTGTTTACATAAATTCTCCCAGTCTTGAGGGTGTTTGGTGACTAGGTCATTTCTATCTTTATCAAATCCATCTGTGATAAGGGTTTGATTGAGTTCCCTCATTTTATCTTCAACAACTTTTTTCACTACAAAAATATTGCCAAATTCATTCTTGTTCCAATCTTTAAGTCTGAGCTTGATGTGCTTTAGTCTTTTGTGTAGCTGGAACATTCTTGTACCCTGAATATGCAGATCTTCTGTCCACCATTTTGTAATGTTGCTGATGAAGTCTGGGTGGGTGAGCCAGATATTCTCAAATCTGAAAGGTCTGTTCTTGGGGGTACCAATGCCTTGAACCTCAAGTTGAACAGGCCAATGGTCTGAGCCTCCAAAGGGGAGAATTCTCACTATCATTTCCTTGTTGGTAAGCATAAGGTCCTCTGAGATTATGAATCTGTCTAACTTTGAGGCTACTTGCAACTCTCCTCCTCTTTTATTGTTCCAAGTAAAGAGACCATTACTCATGTCAGTATCAACAAGCTTCATATTGTCTATAAAAGTCTGAAATGTTGAAGAGTATCTTCTTAGTGTTTTGGTTCGCCCTTTTTTCTCTGAAAGTAATTTGATCACATTGAAGTCCCCACACAAGATCCATGGTACATCTACATGTCTGTCTCTAAGCTCCATAAGAGAATCTAGAAACCTGACTTTATCATCCATTCTTTGAGGGCCATAAACATTCGTGACCAGATAGGTCTCCCTATCTCCCGTCGGTTGTATAACCACTGATAAATAATTTCTAGATGCCTCAACATCTATGATGCCAATCTTTTGGGGGTTCCAAAGAGTAAGTATGCCCCTTGCTGTATTATCTGCTTTGACTTCTAGAAACTCAAATCTATTGAGCCATTTGTTATGAATTTATTTTATTTTTTGAATGGAACATTTAGTTTCCTGGATAAAGATCATATCCAGAGCTTCTTGTTTCATTCTATTACTAAGAATTCTTTGTTTTGTTTTACTACCTAGACCTCTGATATTCCAAGATGTAAACTTCATTATTAAAGACTCATAAAGGAGTAGTTGGTTAGATCTTTCATCTTACCTAAATCTATCATTAGCTTTCCACATTCCATCAATAACTCGTTCTACTTTTTCCTACCTCTTTTATTTCCTAGGTTTCTGGGTGCTAATCTAGGTGTGATTTTCATAGTTTTTACAGCTTCATTGCCCTGCCTTTCATTTTTTCTTTGTCTGTCCAGCCCTTTAGCTTGAGTTTTCCATAGGAACAATTGTTGTACTCTATTGAACTCTTCTTGCGGTAATGAGTCTACCCCACTCATGGTCCCCTGTTTCAAGAACCATTCCAGATCATTCCAGATCTAGGTGTCCCTATCAAGAATCTCCTGTAGTCCATCTCACTCTGGGTCATTTCTAGGTCCATCTCTAGTTCAGCTTCGCTCAGCATAGTCTCTTTCTGTTTGTAACAATCCTGTGTTTGTACTCTGTCTTCTTCTTTCTCCTTCTCCACTGGGCTTCCTTCCATAACCTGATCTACTTTTGTTATCTCTTCTTCTTCTTTGAGTACTTGGAACCTATTCAGATTAGCCTGTTGCCCTTCTGTTTGATGTTGCTTTGGCCCCCTCTTGCCCCCTTTTCCTCTATGTACCACATTGTGAAAGCCTTGCTTTACTTCTGTTATCTATTTTACTGAGAGGGCAGTCTCTGAATAGGTGCCCATGCTGATGGCACCTCTAACATCTGAAAGGAATATGTTCATAGTCTATTATTTGCATCCATTCTTCATCAAAAACTTTGAATATGACCTCATCCGGTAGAGCCCCAAAGAGATCTATCTCCACACATATTCGTGCGAAGTGTACTTTCCCCTTTTGGTGGCCTCAAAAGATTTGACAAAGTGGCCTAATTTGTTTCCTATGGCAGATAGCAATTTCATTTTCTAGTAATCAAGAGGTAGAGAGTAGAGTATTACCCAGACCGAGACCGAAGTGAAAGTTTCTCACTCAGGGACAAAATTCGTCATCCACGGTCGCATGTAGAGGCCTGCTTAATCCAAATTGGATACATCAAGAACTGTCAAAGAACCATGACTGTATCAGGTCGGGACAAATCTCTAAAGAATCCAGAACCGTGATAAAAAACACCCCTGAACCAGTGGCAATGGTAGCTAGCATGGAACGACAAGGACCTTGGTCAAACCGCGCTGACCGAGGCCCATGGAGACTGCGCAGGAGGTCAAAGTAGCCCTTGGGAGCCCTGGATTGGCCAGGGGCCTTAAGCACTCAATCGCGTTGGGTACCAGAGAACCACGGGCAGAAAATCGAAAAGCGCTAACGTACAAAGGCGGGACCGACGCTCTGGAAAACCGGTGGTATTGATCGGGGTGCCCACAAATGGTAAGCGGTTCTGGAGGAATTGGAGCAATCCCATACATCGATCGATGCATGGCAAGCGAAGGTGAGAGAAAGCCACCATTGATCGCACGCTATCAGTAGAGCAAGTTAATCGCGTGGGATGTGCGTATGGTGTTAAATATGGAGGCCCTAGATCGGACAGCTGAGATCAAGCCCGATGGAGGAAGCAAAATCGAGGAAGGAATACGCCGCATGTTAGAAGGATGTGGAATCCATTTGACCGCCACAGTGGAGGAAAGACTTCATCCACAATGTAACTAAAGAAACGAACCGACGAAGCAAGCTGGCATTATTTAGAGGAGGACATGTGGCCACTCCCTGAGCGTTCATGCTGACACCGAACAGGGAAGTCCAAGTGCAGCTACAGAAGGTGAATCTACAGAGGCGGAAGAGGAACAAAACATGCTTGGAACAGAATGGCTAAAAGCCATGAACAGAGACAGAATACATAGTTGAAGTTAGAGTCAGTCAGAGCAAACCCCAAGAGGAGGACTGAACACTGAGAGACAGAAACTGAAGAAGAAGGTAGTAAAGCAAAATTAGAAAGAGACAGAGGGCCAAGCTGACCAGCGGTAGCATTGAGCACCAGAGAGCTTGAGAGATTCAAGCCATCCCATATAGGAATCTGTCCGGGCTGAGCACCACACTGGGCTCTTTCCACTGTAGACTAAAAGGTCACAGAGCTGGTAGGAAGAAGAAGTCTATGTACTCAAGTGGCTTGGGGAATCTAAGAACCACCCTGCCAAGAAAAACCTACTTCAGGAGAACTCACATTGAGTCCCTGTATTGTAATTCTCTACTTAACAACACAATAAAACAAGGCCACCACTGAAAGCTGGACCGGAGATGTAGTCCTGGAGAATAGGGTAACTCCTTATTAAAAATTCTTGTGTCTTTGTGTTTGCTTACTGTATTTCTCTGTTGTCTTTCTATTTAGATGTTTGTGTGTTGGAAATCTAATTGATCCATTGCTTAAGTAACACAAAACACACATCAGCACATGAGTTTGTAATACCTTGAAACAATAAATCTTTAACTGATGTCACTCATAGGGTGATTATCAGATCAAGTGGTATCAGAGCTCTAGGCTGTAAGGTTAGACAAGCTTATGTTGGTTTAGCTATTGAATTCTCACTAGATCAAAGCTCAAATTAGGAGAAGGAGAGTTTGTCAAAACTAATCCTGAAATTGGGAGAGTCTATCCTTAGAAGACAATATCAGAGGAAGGTTCTATGGGGCTAGACCCTCAATTCATGGAGATTTTCCTAGCTATAAAGTCTATGGTAGAAGAAATGTATAGGGACTTTAGAAAGCATAAGGATGAAGATTCATCAGGTTCTAAACAAGATAAAGAAGAATATGAGTCTCATTCCTATGACCACTCAAAAGGAAAAGGGAAAGAGGAAAGCTTTCTCACGCCTCCTAATAGCCCTGTGCATAATAAGAAAGCATCTTTGATTAAGCTAGATGTTAAATTTGATTTGCATATATATGATGGAGAGTTAAATGCTGAAAAGTTGGAAAATTGGATTAGACAAATTGATGTTTATTGCAGAGTGCAAAACATCAACTCAGACAAGAGTAAGATTTAGCTGGCAAGCCTACGCCTAGGAGGCATTGCCTTCATTTGGTGGGAAGGCAGAACCCAAGCTGATATGAAAAGACATGGTAAGACCATCTTTGTCTGGAGTGAATTTGTTGCTGCAATCAAAAATCAGTTCTCTCCACTGGCCTACATGCAACAAGCCATGATGAGTTGGCAAGCTCTTCAGCAGTTGAAAGGGAAAAGTGCACAAGGGTATACTCAAGAATCTAGAAAGAGATCGTTGATTCTATGTATCTCATTAGACTCACCAGAGACCCTTTTGAAGTACATTGGTGGTCTACACAGCTACATGAGGCATACCATCCTCATGTTTAATCCCACTAGTATAGATGAGGTATCTGTACAAGCTACTCATCTAGAAGCTAGAGGAAAGAATGGAAATCCAGAGGTTGGGGGACCATCCCAACCCACTGCAAGCAAGAGCAAGGATAAAAGAAAGTAGAAGTGGAAAGCAAGGAAGGCTAACACTGCACAGAAAAGTAAAGCTTCATGCACTCACTGTAAAAAGGATGGGCATGATGATGAGCACTTTTGGATTCTGCATCCAGAGCTAAGACCTAAGAAGTTTGAGGGCAAGAAGAAGAACACTGCTACAGCTATTCAGAAAGATTTGGGGTCAGACTTGGGAGATGAAACAATCATTGCAGCCACATGTATAAAATGTAAGAATTCTGAAGCATCTGCTAGTAATTCTGCTCAAACCATTATTGATGAAGAACATGAGAGAAAAAGGCATGAGCTTTTTCATATTCGAGTTATTTCCAAACATTGAAAGATTGATACTTTGTTTGATAGTGGCTCACAAGTAAATTTGATTTCTGAAGCAATTGTAAAGAAATTGGGATTAGCAACTACACCTCACAAGAAACCATACCCATTAGAATGGTTGAATGATAAAGCACAACTACAAGTGACTAGACAGTGCAAACTCAAGTTTTCTTTTGGGTCAACATTTGTAGATGAGGTTGAGTTATACATAATTCCTTTGGATATATGTGGAATTGTTTTAGGAAGTCCTTACTTGTATGATAGAAAGGCTATTTTCTATAGAGCTGAGAACAAGTATCTAGTTGTTAAAGAGGGAATCAAATACTTTGTAAGAGCTCACAAGCTCAAGAATAATTATACTCTCATAAATTCTGGGCAGATGAAAAGAATGATAAATTCATGCAAACAATTCTTACTAATGGTTATAAATGAAAAGAAACTTGATAAAACCAATGTATTTGAGGGCTGTAATGCTTAGCAACAAGCTGATATAGAAAACATTGTTTCAGAGTATGATGTCCTATTTCAGGAACCTAAAGGTATGCCACCCAAAAAAGAAATAGTACATGATATTATTTTGCAGCAAGATGTTCCATTGCCTAGCATTGGGATGTACAGGTTGTCTGCTTTAGAGAATGTTGAAATCAAGAAGTAGGTGCAGGAGTTGCTCGAGAAGGGATTCATCAGGCCTAGCACATCACCATGTGGGTCACCAATCATTTTGGTGAGAAAGAAAGATGGCTGATGGAGAATGTGCATTGACTACCAAGCACTGAATAAGGTAACAATCAAAAATCGTTATCCCCTTCCTCACATAGATGATCTTTTAGATAAATTGAAGGAAGATATTTATTTCACCAAGCTGGATTTGCACAATGGATACCATCAGGTCAGAGTTGCAGAGAAAGATGCATGGAACACTGCTTTCAAAACAAAGCAGGGATTGTATGAGTGGCTGGTTATGCCTTTTGGCTTGACCAATGCTCCTGCTACTTTCATGAGATTAATGAATGATGTACTTGGGCCTTTTCTTGATGATTTTGTTATTGTGTATCTAGATGACATTCTGATTTTTAGTAAAACGTGGGAAGAACACTTAAAGCATGTTAAGCAAACATTAGATGTTTTGAAAAGAGAAAAACTTTATGCTAAACTCTCAAAATGTGAATTTGGCAAAACATCTCTAAATTATCTGGGTCATATAGTAGGGGGTGGTGAGTTGAAAATAGATCCTTCTAAAGTGGCAGTCATTGTAAACTGGCCTAAACCCAAGTATGCTACAGAAGTGAGAGGCTTCTTAAGAGCAACACAATATTGGAGAAAGTTCATTTCTAATTTTTCCTCAATTGCAGCTCCTTTACATGCTCTGACAGGATTGAACAAGGTGTTTCAATGGGGAGGCAAACATCATAAAGCCTTCGACACCTTGAAAGAAAAGATTAGTACAACACCTATACTAGCACTTCCTGATCTACAAAGACCATTTGAAATCCAAACAGATGCTAGTGACTATGCCATGGGAGCAGTGTTGACACAACATGGTAAACCCATATGTTATCATTTTGAGACTTTTAATCCTGTAGTAGCTAACTATCCTACATATGATAAAGAATTGTATGCATTAGTTCAGAGTGTGAAAAAGTGGAAACATTACTTAATGGGCAAAGAGACAGTAATACATACTGATCATCAACCACTTCAATATCTACAATCCCAAACTAAGTTGCAGCAATCAAGACATTACAGATGGATGGATTTTCTACAACAGTTTCATTTAGTCATTAGATATAAAAAGGGCATACATAACAAGGTTGCAGACATGTTATCTAGACCCATTATAAATGCATCTACCATACTTAAGCATAATTCTGTGCTACATGAAAGCTACATAGAACAATATGCTTAGGATATGGACTTTAAAGATGTATATGCAACTTTGAGTCAAGGCAAAAAGGTAGAAGAATTGGACTATCATGTGAAGGACTGACTCTTATATCATTGTGGGAAACTATACATTCCACAAACTAAGAGAGTAAAGATAATTAGAGAAGCACACACTTCTCTAATATCAGGTCACTTTGGGGTAAGTAAAACAGTTGCACAACTGCAAAGATTTTGTTATTGGCCAAAAATGAATGAGACAATTTCTAGATATGTAAGAGGGTGTACTATGTGTGCTAAAAGCAAGCCCAGCAATAGAAAACTAGGCTTGTACACTCCTTTACCAGTTCCTTCTCACCCTTGGGAAAGTGTTTCCATGGATTTTGTTGGAGGACTGCCTAAATCTAGGAAAGGTCATGATTATCTATATGTGGTTGTGGATAGGTTCAACAAAATGTGTATTTTGATACCTTGTAATAAACAGATTACAGTTGAACAA